>CM066314.1:178130000-179330000 GCA_033807775.1 Saussurea involucrata | reverse complement strand
AACTAATAAACATAAAAGAACTAATTTTAGTGAGAATCATACCTTGGTTAACACTTGTGTGTACTCTTAAACTCTGCTGGATTTATTTTCTTCTTCTCCTTCTTTCCTCCCTTCGGTTCTCTCTCTTTTCTCTCTTTTCCATAAACACCAAACACACACACACACTATGAGACATTTTCTAAAAATGAAATATCCCATCCCTCTAATCTCCTTTTGTTAAAATCAGGCGGTTGTGGTATTGAGGTTTCAACAATTCAGCCAAACAAACCCCTCACTCTCATCTAATGTCGACTTTAACCCTCTAATTTCCATATTAAAATTACAACTTACCCCTTAACTTCTAACTCCATAAAACTAACTCCATATTTACCTTAGAACCAAAATAATAAAATTAAATAAACCAACAATATACCCGGTTATTACAACTATGTTGCACATTCAACACGGTCTCTCACCAAACCTCGGTCTCACCCGTAGTTCGGGTTTAGATACCTTGGACCTTTTCACATCCCGAACAGGTCCTTCCCATTTTCTCTTATCCACATTCCTCTCCAACATTTGCCGATTCTTCTCCTTCTCAGTTAACTCTGCCACGTCGACCACCGCCTGAAAGGTCACGGGGCCACGATTCTGCACAAGCTCTCTCACACTGCTCTTCAACCCCCAAACTTACCTCTCGATACGCCTTTCCTCAGTAGGCACATATACCTCTGCAAAATGTGCCTTCTCGATGAACTTAGAGGTGTACTCCTGCACCGTCATTGACCCTTGTTCAAGCCCCAGAAACTCCTCTTCCAACTTCTTTAACGCCTCCAACGGGCAAAACTGAGCCTTGAACCTCTTAGTGAACGTCTCCCAAGTAGTCTTCTTTGCTACCTCTGAACCCTTACCACCTGTCTCAACATCCCACCAGAAGATGGCATCTGCCTTCAGCATAGACATAGCAAACAATACCTTATCTCCCTCAGCACACTTGCTCGTGTCGAAAGCCAGTTCCATCTCACGAATCCATCCCATAGCCAAAACCGGGTTGCGCTCCCCGATGAAAGATAGAGGCTTGCATGACGCAAAAGTTTTAAAAGTGCACCCTTTCACTGTCATTGATTCACCCGCCACAAACGGGGCCAACTGTGAGTGATCTCCCACTTCGGTTAGAGGTAGGCTAGACCCTTCAGTCCTCGTCTCATTTCCACTTGTAGTCCGCCCATCCGATGCAGACCCAGTTCATTGCTTCAACAACGCTTGCAGTGTTTCTTGCAGTTTGCCTATCTCGGCAGTGAACTTCTCCTTAGTCAAGAATGGCTGGTTATGATTTTGCCTCGGGCTTTTTGACTGAGTTCCTTCTCTCATAGAAGCAGTACTCTTGTGTTGGGACGGCTCACGCACCTCAGGTGCCTCTACACTCTTAGCCCGACGGGTAGTTGTCGCCTTTTTCCTACCTCGGGTCACCACACCAGTTTCTCTTGCTTGGGTGGCCGCTCGTCGGGGTCCCTTTCTCTAACCCCTTCCACGGCCTCTGCCCCTCCTGTAATGCCAAAAATCGCACCAAAGTACAACTTAAGGTCGATGTGGACTTTAACAACTAAAGAAAGGAATCATTCGACAAAAGCGTGCGACAAAGACGAAAATATAAATGAGAGAGATTTTGGTGACGCGGGAAAAACCTCAACGAGGAAAAAATCCCGCGGACGACTGTGAAAGTCGTCGCTGCACTATGGTCGCCAAACAGGGGCGATGTCTTTGTGTTTCTGGTGTCGATCGTACAGAGATTACAATACAAATGAAGGAAAGACTTCGAAAATGTAAAGTAACAAGTGTTTTGTAATGTAAAACAGTGTGTGTCGTGTGTAAAAGTGAAGTGTCATGTGCTGATGTCGTGCGTCGAGAGCGATTCTTCTGTGAGCGATTTATGTGCTTCAAGTGTTCTTCAGAGTTCGAGTGCTTGTGTCTGATGTTCTATGTTGTATCTGTGTTCCGTTTTTTGAAATAATAATTCTCCTTGATATTTATAGTCTTCGGGCATTTTAATTGGATCATTAAGGACTTTGGTAACTGCCGTAACGGTCGATGTCTTTAATGCGGGATTAGATGTTCTTAACTGACTTCGTCGGTTATAGCCGTTGTCCATTAATGGTGTTGACTCCTGCATTAAACATTGAACAAACATAATAGTCGTATAGCGCGTTAGTCGGTCGAGGTCGCATGGTTTTATGCGACGGTCGTGTGAACTAGGCGACGTCGAGGTCGAGTGTCGTGAGGTAAAAAAACTTTCGATTTTATCTTTGATCGTGAGAGAAAGTACTATGATTTTACCTTCGTTATAAGAAAAAGGAATAGGTGTTTTCCTTACCTTGGTCGTGGTCGAGACTGGTGAAATTTTGCCCAAACAGTTGGCCCCCAAAATTTGAAAGTAGGATGGCAAATTCGAATTTTAAATTTTGCTTGTCGGGTGCTCGGGATCGTGACACGTGTTGAGAGTTATTTTGGAATTGGATTAGTCCAACTCTAACTGAACGAGAAGTTGAAAAGGAAACGGGATCGTGTCGTCATACTGACGCATGATGAGGCTTACCAGCTGTCGCTGCCAGGTGTCGACGATCTAAGGGACGAGGGAACGCGTGCTGGTCATCAAGAGACTCGTCCTGACATGATCATTTGCATAAATAGAGATCAGAATGGATCAATTTCTTTTGTGGCCTTCGAAAAGTTTCTAAAGAGATATTTCTTGTTGTTCTTTGCTCAATATTTTCCAAAATTGCTAGGATTCCTAACTTGCTGAAAATCTTTCGAAACTTTTGAGCGTCTATATAAGGTATAGTTTTTCAATTTTTCTCAAGTCTCCAAAGGTCGATGACCCATTGAGAGTTATTCTGTATGAGTTGGTGAAGGTATTGACTGCGATAGACGCGACATTCGTGGATCCTGTGCAACTGGCGACGATGTCCTCTGTAGCCACGTCAACCCCTTCATCAGCCGACGAGGGCAAGGGTGAAAAGACGGGAGAGGGTGAGGAGGACGTTATAACGATCAGCTCTATGCTGTCGTCGGTCTTCCTGATTGACTGTGTCCTTGTCGGGACGGAGTCACTTCCGCATCCGGGGAAATATCAGCTCCTATCTTTCGAGGAGCATTTTCGAGGGGTCTCCGTCGTAAAAACGGGACTGCATATGGCCATACAGGCGTTCGTTGTAAGTTTTTCTTTCAAAACTCATGTTTTCGATGTTTTTCTTAGTTTGACATATTCGTTTTTTCAGATGCTTCGATCTCTGCTCATTCGATATGCGAAGACAAAGAAGTCGTTGGACCAGAAGTCGATCGTCGAGAGCGTCATATTCCCTCCTCCAACTTTTAACATTAATCTTAAGAGTCACATTCTCAAAATACTGTGGACTCTTCTTTATCACATGCCGCGGCAAAATGTTGGGAGACAGCCCTGTCATACTCGTTTTATCCTTGCATAAGCTCCTTAACGTGCGTCGAGGATTCAAGGGTCGAGACTTCGGGCTGAGTATGCGATCGACACACTTCCCTATTTTTGGTTTTATGAACTATGTTTTTCATGCTCGCCCGTTGGTGGTCGAGTTATTGGCATGTAATGAGTCTTGACTGTGTTTTTGTTTTCGAATACTCGATCGTCGGTCGTTCGTATGTAACCGTTTGTTTCGTAAATGAAGCTCATCCTTTTGTTGAACTCGCGCTTTTATCTTGATTTACATATGCCGTAGATAAATGTAAAATTCGCCAAGTATATAATGAGCAAAGAATCATGCGACTTAGGCATTCATTGCAATATGACGATGAAAACATAAATTATTTGAATTTCATTGATAAACTCGAATATACGTCATCGATGTGTACAAAGTTTTCTAAGTTCGGAAACTTAGGTCGAGGGGCCGTTTAGACCTTGCGATCGTGTAACTAGATCGTACGCTGAAACTTGGATCATGTGCCCCTGTGATAAAACGATCAAGTCCTATACTTGGGCACTTATGTCGTATGTTCCTGCGATAGAATTTTGTCAAAGGTCGGTCGTTTGGCTAATCAACGACCCTACGATGTTTAAGTCAGTAATTTATCGAGATGAATAGAAATTTGTATAAGAGGAAAGTGAGTTCAAAAGAAATACTTTTTAGGTGCGTTGTATTCCAACTACGCGGAATTTCTTGATTGTCTAGGGTCTGGAGCCGATAGGTTCCCTTACCAACGACTTCGGAGATGCGGTAAGGACCTTCCCATTTAATGGAAAGTTTCCCTGCATTGAGCTCTTGAGTGTTTTGGAACACTCGACGGAGGATGTAGTCGCCTTCTTGAAAGATTTTGGCTTTGACGTGTTTATTGAAATGTCGCTCGACTGCTTGTTTCTGTGACGCCATTCTGACCAAGGTTGATTCTCTGAGCTCTTCGAGGCCGTCGAGGTCATAACTTAAATCAACCAGGTTATGGTCGACGGAAGTATGCCTCGAGGTTGGGAGTTGGACTTCGATCGGCAAGACTGCTTCGCAACCATAGACGAGAGAGAAAGGGGTTTGACCTGTGGACGTGCGTGGTGTCGTGCGATTTGCCCACAGGACTGAAGGGAGTTCTTCGACCCATCTTCCCTTTGCAGCTTTTAGCCTTTTCTTGATCGAAGCTACAATGGTCTTATTGCTTGACTCGGCGAGTCCGTTGGCTTGAGGATATCTGGGGTCGAGGTCGTCAGCTTGATGCTCCTGTCTTCGCAGAATTGTTGGGTCCTGTCGCTTATGAATTGGGATCCGTTGTCACAAACGATTTCGGATGGAATCCCAAATCTGCATATGATGTTAGTCTGGATAAAAGCGATGACTTCTTTGTCCGATGTTAGTCTGGATAAAAGCGATGACTTCTTTGTCCCTTACTTGGGAAAAAGCAGCCGCCTCAACCCATTTGGAAAAATAATCGGTGAGTACAAGGAGGAATACCTTTTGTCCCGGGGCCGGGGGTAGCTTGCCGACAATATCCATTCCCCATCTCATGAAGGGCCATGGGATAAGCGTCGAGTGCAAGGGTTCAGAGGGTTTATGTGACATACCTGAGTGTCGTTGACAAGGATCACAGTTCTGGACATACTGGACGGCGTCTTGCCGTAGTATTGGCCAAAAATACCCTTGTCGAGAGATACGATTAGCCAAATGTGACTGTTAATGCCAAAAATCGCACCAAAGGGACAACTTAAGGTCGATGTGGACTTAAACAACTAAAGAAAGAATCTTTCGACGAGACGTGCGGCGATAAATAAAATAAAGAAACAAGGGATTTGATGACACAGGAAAAACCTCAATCGAGGAAAAAACCTGTGGACGACAAGGGATGTCGTCGTTGCACTATGGTCGCCAATTAGGGGCGATGTCCTTCGATACTGGTGTCGATCGTACAAAGGTTACAATACAAATGAAGGAAATGCTTCGAAATGTAAAGTACAAGTGTTTGTAATGTAAAACAAGTGTTTGTCGTGTGTGAATACAAAGTGTAAACTGTTGGTCGAGGGCTGTCGTCGTGCGCCGAGAGTGACTTCTTCGGGAGAAAGTTCTTCACTTCGGGTGTTCTTGAGTTTGCCGTATGATTTCAGAGTTTAGTGATACATTGGTGTGTGTCTTGTGATTCTTTTGTGTTTCGTCCCCTGGAATGAAGATTTAGCTTCATATTTATAGTCTTTGGGAGCTTTAATTAGCTCATTAAAGGCTTTAATGGCTTGTTGTAACGGTCGCCGTCTTCTTTAATGATGTTAATGGTTGTTAATGACTTCGTCGGTTATAGCCGTTGTTCATTAAGAGTGTTGACTCCTGCATTAAAGATCAAACAAATGTAACCGTAATGTTATATGTCAGTCAGCCGAGGTCGCATGATCTTATGCGACGGTCGTGCGGAGCGGGCGACGTCGAGGTCGAGTGTCGTAAGGTAAAAGACTTTCGATTAAGAGATAAAGTACTATGATTTTACCTTCGTCGCGGAAAAAGGATTAAGGGGTTTCCTTACCTTGGTCGTGGTTACGACGTGCGATTATTAGACGTAAGACGACTATTGATCTAATATGTCTTTTAATACCCGATTAGTGTGTGTCGGGGATATAGTAATAATGGGTACCACCTTTGTCGACCGGGGGTATGTCTTTTGTAGATATTGTGGTTCGTGGGTCATCTTGAGGGTGTGATTTTTTACCCAAACAGTTAGCCCCCCGAGATCTGAATTTCAAAGCCATTGGAACTTCAGATCTCGCACTAAAGTAAAATGCGTTGCTACGGAGACGTGTTACTTTTGCTATGATCATCAGAGGAAACTGACTTGGTCAGCCAAAGAAGGCGACGCAAGTTGCGCTTGCCCTTCGAGGCCGGGAAAGGAGAAAGAATGCCCTGACAGCTGGGTCGGGAATCTTGAAGAAGACTAGGACGGTAGTCCTGTAGGAACCGTCTTCGAGGGCTGGCGTTTCATCGAGAGTTGTCATGCCTAAGGAGGCGAGGGCGTCATCCAGCCGTTCTGGCGCGATGGACGCGATACCAGCAAGTTCGGCGCTTCCGGCGACAGTGAAGAAGCTAGTGTCCAAGGTGTTGTCCCCAGCGTCTGCCGACAAGGGGGACGGGTCATCGGCCGATGGTGTCCTATACGGGACGACGTTGTTGGTGTCCTAGACGAGACGACGTTGTTTCCTCATCTGAGGAAATATTTGCTCCCGTCTTTCAGGGAACTTTTTTCCTATCGAGGAGACAGGGGCCCATGTCGCCGGGTTGGCGTTCTCGGTCGACGTGGTCCTGTGATCTGGCGTTCACAGTCGATACGGTCGTTAGAGACATATGTTCTGGCGCTTACAGCCGATATGGTCGTGAGAGACCTTCGATCTGGCGTTTCGAGCCGATATGGTCGTTAAAGACCTATGGTCTGGCGCTTACAGCCGATATGGTCGTGAGAGACCTTTGATCTGGCGTTTCGAGCCGATATGGTCGTTATAGACCTATGTTACGTTGTGTAAGTTTTGCTTTAGCGATAATCGGTAAAAAGTTTACCTTTCTTTTGAACCTGAGTATTATTTCGACTCATACATGTCATGGACATATGTAATGTCGACTGTAAAAATTCTTTAAGTACAAAGAGTCGTGCGACTTGGGCATCCATTGTAATACGACGATTAGAACATAAGTCATAAGACTTTCGTATAAGCAAACATAAGCGCATGCGATCAAAGCATTATTCAGAACATGAATTTATTCTTAGTTAAAGAACTTAGACTGTGGGGTCGCTTAGACCTTATGATCGTGTGATTTGATCATATGATGAACTTTGTTAGGGCAAGTTTTATATGTTGATTTAAAGTTCAAGGGTGTAATTTGTATTTGTTTAAACATAGTCCATAGTGAACGGGTCGTGGGCTTGTTACCACGGGCCCAGCATATATAATGTACAATTAGCTTAGAAAATAGCTAGTTGTCTCATTTAGCTTTTCAGTATTGTAACGATTATTCTCTGAATCAAATAGCTAAGTGGGCAGCCTTTGTGATTAGTTTATCTGTTCATATCTCTTAATCACAAACACAATTGTTGCACGGATCTGGATCCTACAATTGGTATCAGAGCAGACGGACGGATTGATTCTAAGGTTTGAATTCTAAAATTCTGAACAGTTTGACTTTTCTCGTTTTGACTATTCTTGAATTTTTGATTATCTGATTCTGTCGAAATCGCTTGTTTCTGTTTATTGGGTTGTGTTAGATTCATAATTACTAGTATATCTGCAAAATTTCACATCCCAATTCACGCGTTTGATAGGCCAATTTAGCGATTTAAGTTCAAAAGTTCTTATTGTGTTCTTGAGTAAAAATCCAATTTTTTGAATCAAAAGTTGTTTGTTTTGCTTAAAAATCGATTGGGTTATTGTTATCTCTGCATTTGGCATCTATTCTAACCTTTCAGGATCGATTGGGAGAAACCCTAATCGATTTCAGTCGATTTTAAGAACACAGCCGCAGAGTCCGGATAACAGCCGCAGTTTCCGGACAGACTTGATACTGTCCGGATAATTGGGTTTTTCCTCGTCCGGACAACTTCATCTCTCCGGGTAAGTCGCAGTCTCCGGGTAAGTCACAAATCCTTAACTCTCCGGGTATAAAATTGTTTCCGGAAACCTTGGTTTAACCGGACCTTTTCTACCCGGACATATACTATCCGGACTCCTTTCATCCGGAAAGACCCCAGTATCCGAAAAAAAAAAATTACTGTTTACTTCTATCCGGATAACACTATCCGGACACTTCTATCCGGATAACCTCTGTTCCCGGACCCTGTTCCCGGACTCTAGCTAGTATCCGGACACCTCTATCCGGACAACACTATCCGGACACTTCTATCCGGACAGTACTGCTGTTGAACGTGTTTGTTCTGTTTTGTCATATCTGTTCCAATCTGATCTACTGTTAGTCTAAGGACCGTTCCACTCATAGAACCACGTTAGGATATCACTCTTAGAATCTTGCGTTAGGTCCTCATTTCGAATCAATATACTCGTCTGACGATCACTCCGTTGCAACCAAAGATGTCTGCTTCTCGTGACGCTCTCGCCATTGGTACCGACACCAAGCCTCCATGCCTATACCCAAACGAGTACAGTCAATGGCGCGACAGATTCATGATTTTCATTGAATCGAAGGACAACTATGAGTTCATCAAGCAAGCTCTTGAAGAAGGTCCTATCGCGCCACCAATGAAGGATATTGCAGCCGCTGAAGGTGTTGAACCCAAGAAAGAGAAAAAGTCCTTTGCCGAAATGTCAGAGTTTGAAAGAGGGAGGATAGAAGGGGAGAAACAGGCGAAGAGATATCTGGTGCAAGCTCTTCCCAACTCGACCTACACTGCCATCGACAGCTACAAAGACACGGCTAAAGGCATGTGGGACCAGGTAGCCAAAATGATGCGTGGGAGTGCAGTTGGAAACCAGTTGAAGATCAATACTGCTATAACCAAGTTTGATGGTTTCAAGCAGCGTCCTGGAGAGACTCTTACTCAGGCTTATGAACGTTTCTACTCTCTACTCAATGAGCTGAACAAGAATGGGATAGTTCGGTCGAACACGGAGAATGCCCTCAAGTTCCTCAACAACCTCTTACCCGAATGGAAAGTTTTTGCATCTCATGTCAGGCATAACAACCTGATTGAAAGAATCGGCATAAATGAACTCTACGAGACACTTCTTCAAGATGAAGATGAAGTGAATGAGCTACTTGCCGAGAAGAAGACTGAACCCAAGCCTATAGCTGATCCTATTGCTCTTATTTCCACCAACAAGGGAAGACCTTCGAGCCGACACACCGAACGGGCTCAAAAGCATAATTCTTCTGATTCTGAACCGGAAGAGAAGAAAGATGAAGATTCTGATAGTGAAGTAACCGACTTCATGAAAGCCATTGCCCTCCTGACAAAGACCTTCAAGCAACAACAGTTTTACAAGAAACCAACGTCTAATGGTCAGCGCTACTCCACTTCTGCCAACAAGCGTCATGACTACAAAGACAAATATGAAGGTAAAAAGAAGGTCGATGAGCAAGATCAGACTGAGAAGAAGGACAAGACTGAGAAAGTTGACCGCAAGAAGAAAGATGAGCCCGTGAAATGCTATAATTGCGGGAAACTTGGTCACTTTGCCAAAGATTGCCGCCAGCCTACAGTGAAGAATGTCCACTACTACGAGGCCAAGCTAGCTTTAGCAAAACAAAAGGCGACTGGAGAAGCAATGTTCGCTGAGGATGATTACTGGCTGCAAAGATCTGATAATGAAGATGAAGATGAAGTTGCTAATGCTTTCATGGGATATCATTCCTCCACTGATGAGGAAACCGCAACTGCACTTGCAAATCAGGTATGTGAATCTTGTCAACCAGATTTTTTGAATGCTATGCAATCATTTTATGGTCAGGCAGAATCCTTTAAGGCCACTTCTAAAGAACAAAAGGTTGAAATTAAAACTCTAACAGAAAAGCTTAATGTTCAAACGAAGTTAACTGAGAAGTATAAGTCTGAAAATGCTGATTTAAAAGATAGATGCAAAATCCTTTCATTAGCACCTAAAGACTTACGGGCCAGAATATCTGAACTCCAACGTCAGCTTGATCAGTGCTTGAATGAGAAAGAGGACATCACTTATCAATGCTCTTCTCTTCAAATTCAACACAAGGAGTATGTAGCTAAAATTCTAAATCTTGAAACCAAACTCCACAAAAGGGGTCAAACTGATCAAACCATTTTCTTAAACAAACCCAAAGAGTTCACGTATTTCAACAAAGAGTGGGGAATCGGATATGATAATCCTCACTGTTTGAAAAAGGGAAGATGGCATGTACCCTCTCTGTATGACTTTGCCTGTTATGGTTTATCTACAAAGTACCTGGAGTACAAAATCAAGTGGACTGGTCCTCTAGAACCTGAAAAGGAAGAGGAAACAGAGGAATACAAGCGCACACACAAACAAGGAATTCAACTTCCATTTTGCTATGAACCTCTAAATTACTCGTATCCAAAGAACAAAAAGTACCTTTCCAATGACTACTTCGACCCCTACAAAGTGGCAACACCCAAGGATTCCTCTAAGAAGGATGAGGATGTAGCACCAGCAACTAAGACCGAGACGGATGAGTTTAAACTCTATGTTCCCCCTCTCATCTTGGAAGCAAAGATAGTAGAGTTGGAAGCGTCACTGGAAAGGGAAAGGTTGGTTTTCCAAAATGAGAAGAACGATTTAATTAAAGCTCTTGAGAAACTCAAAACTGAGAAAACCGAAGGTATGGCAAGTGAGGAAAAAGAAAATTTTCTGTGGGAAATCAATACGCTTTCGTCAAAGTTGTCTGAAATGACAAAAGAAAAGCAAGCTTTACTTGACAAACTTGAGAAACAACAACACGTCAAAACCGAAGGTGTATCTGGTGAAGAACAGGAAATCCTTCGGAGTGAAATTAATCGACTCACATCACAACTGTCTGCCTTGGCAACAGCAAAGATGGAAGAGTACTCGAGAAATGGTCAGCTTCAAGAGCAAATTGACCAACTGCTATCTGACAAGATGTCTTCACCCGAACCTTCCTCAAATTCATCCGACACATCTTCGTACAAAGCCTTTTTAGGCAAGAATTCTAGTTCTCAAGACGATCAAGATGAGTGTGTTAAAAGGAATTTAAACTCTGATTTTTTCCTAGCTTCCGCACCAAATTCCTCAAAGCACACAAGCACAGCGTGTTCCTCACCATCCTCAACCAGTCCAAGTCCCGACATTCCTGAGGTGAATTTTTCTGAATTCATGAACTCAGAAGGTGATGATGAGGGAGAGTTCGAGTCGTTCCCTTTCGACAAACCTCTTCCAAGTCACACAGATTTTTTATCCCCGGTTGTGAAACATAAGGTCAATTTTGAAAAGGGAGCTTGTTCAAACTCAAAGGCCCTAGCTGTGATCAAAATTTTAAAATCTAAACTTGTTTCCCAAAATACGTCACAGCCAAGGCAAAAGACTGAACAAGTTCCCGTTAAACCTCCAACTCCTTCAAAGGTCACTGATCATTCTGTACCTGCTGTTTCAGATAAAAATGGTCAAGCTAAATGAGAAACACCAAAGTGGCTAAAGGAGGATTCTGACAAGAAGGATGCATCAAAGTCATTTTCCCATGCTTTAAATTCTAGAATAAACAAAGACAATAGTGATTGGAATCATCAGTACTATTTTGAAGTTTCTTTTCCTGTTAAAGTGAATTCTCTTCCACAATTGGCTCGATTATTGCATGATTGCTTGTGTTGTTCAAATTGTGGTTGGAATGATTTTGAAGCTAGTTTGGAAAAAGTAGTGTCTTTTCCCGTTAAATTGAACTCTCTTCAACACTTGATTCATTTATCGCATGATTGTCTTTGCTGTTCTAATTGTGGTGGGAATGATTTTTATAATATTCTGAAAAATGACTGGTATGCACCATTTTTTGTACATAATCTGTATGAAAAACGCAGTCCCCGTAATAACAAGAACAATCCATCTCATAAACGGGGTATTCAATCACCGGTTAAACCACGGCGGGAGACCAGACCCAATCCTAGATGGCCTGCTCCTACCAAGGTTAAACCGGCTCCTAAAAGGCAACCTGGCACAAACCATGTTCCTCCCAAAGGTGTACAATCTGCACCTAAGAGGCGACAAACGCAAAAATCAGTTCCCCCGAAAGGTGTAAATTCTTCACCTAACGGGAAAGCTGTGCCAAAACAGGTTTCTTCAAAGGGAGCCACGCCTAACCCTCCAGGACCCAAACAAATTTGGGTACCTAAACTTCTCTAATCTTGTTTTGCAGGGTGGTCATGTGTGGTACTTAGATTCAGGATGCTCCAAGCACATGACCGGAAGGAGGGAGCTTCTCACGAACTACAAAGAAGAATATCAAGGAGACGTGAGATTTGGCAACAACGAGCGTTCGTCGATCATGGGCTACGGCGACATCGTACATGATAAGATCACTATCAAGAAGGTGTCACACGTCCAAGGATTGGGCCACAATTTATTCAGCATAGGCCAATTCTGCGACAAAGAGCTCGAGGTCAGCTTCAAAAAGACAAGGTGTAGAATCCTCACCGACGACGGTGAGACACTACTAGTTGGACATCGAAAGACCAACCTCTACACCATTGACCTCTCAGCCCTCTCAATTGATAACCCTGACTGCCTTATGTCAAAGGCTTCTTCCGACCAAGCTTGGATCTGGCATCGACGACTTTCGCACCTCAACTTCAGAAGCATCAATCAACTGGTGCTAGGCAGAAACGTTAGAGGCATGCCCAACCTTCAGTTCGTGAAGGATCATCTGTGCGGGGCATGCGAGAAGGGAAAGATGAAGCGTGCATCCCATCCACCGAAGGACACACCCAGCACATCTCGGACTCTCGAACTACTTCACATGGATTTGTGTGGTCCGATGCGTGTTTCGAGCATCAACAAGCGAAAGTACGTTCTGGTGATAGTGGACGATTACTCACGTTACACCTGGGTGATGTTTCTCTGCTCAAAGGATGAAACTCCTGAGATCATCATCGAGCATCTCAAGACGGTCCAATTGAACAAGCGTCAACAAGTTCAGTCCATCAGAACCGACAACGGGACGGAATTCAAGAATTCCAAGATAGACGGTTATCTCTCCTCTGTGGGAATCTCGCACAACTTTTCTACCGCACGCACTCCTCAGCAAAATGGTGTGGTGGAAAGACGTAACCGTACCTTAGTCGAAGCGGCGCGCACAATGCTTTCCCAAGCTAATCTACCGCTATATCTTTGGGCTGAAGCGGTGTCTACAGCTTGTTACACGTAAAATCGCACGCTTCTGTACAAGCGATTCAACAAGACGCCCTACGAGATCATGAATCATCACGTTCCAACTATTGGCTACTTTCACGCGTTCGGATGCACATGCTACGTACTGAACGACAAAGATGATCTCGGCAAACTAAGCCCCAAAGCGGATAAAGGAGTCTTCATCGGATACTCAATGAAGGCTAAGGCTTATCGCGTTTACAACACACGGACTAAATCCGTTGTTGAGAGCATAAACGTGACATTCGACGAAGCCGCAGATTTGGCTTCTGAACATCGCAGTTCAGAACCCGGTTTAACTGGTGTGTTAGCTTCCGGACCTTCTAGTTCGGGATCTACACAAATGACAGTAAATCCAAATCGTGCATCTTCATCGAATGCAAATTATTCTGATTTAGATTTATTGTTTGAGCATTTTTATGATGACCTATTTCATGCTTCCCCATCTGTCTCAGCTATTCCTAGGATTGAAGCTGCTCGTCTTGAAGACTTGGACAACCTATCTGGTCCACCGCCTTCTACAAGCTCGCCTTCTAACACCTTGGAGACAGATCAGCCGTCATCACCTGCTTCACCTGATCCTGTGATTCCCCCGGAGGATCCAAAACCAATCACGGAGATCGCTCCTACAGATTCGTCTTCCTCGACAACCGACGATCAACTTCTGAATTCCTCGGAACCAGAAGTTGTGCAACCATTGGCGAATCCTCCCCCACCTCCTCCGAGAACTCAACCCGCTACTCTCGAAGCTGTACAAGACCTCCCATCCGGTTCGTATGTGGATCCGGACACATCTCATTCCACCCAGCAGCCGCTTCCACACACCACTAAATGGACGAAGGCACATCCCCTGCATCAAATCATCGGTGATCCCTCTACACCTGTTCGTACGCGAGGCGCTTCCGCCAACTTCTGTCTCTTCTCCGGCTTCTTAAGCAAGATAGAGCCAACAACCGTACGCGAGGCGCTTGAAGATTCAGACTGGATAATTGCCATGCAAGAAGAGCTCAATCAGTTCGAAGCTCTAAAAGTGTGGCGATTGGTTCCACGTCCAAAACACAAGACGGTGATCGGCACCAAGTGGATCTTCAAGAACAAGAAGGACGAAGACGGCATTGTTGTCCGCAACAAGGCGCGACTCGTGGCAAAGGGATATCGTCAGCAAGAGGGGATAGACTTTGATGAGACCTACGCTCCGGTGGCGCGAATCGAAGCAATCCGTATGTTTCTATCCTATGCCGCGCACAAGAACTTCACAGTCTTCCAGATGGATGTGAAGACGACCTTTCTATACGGCGAACTCGAAGAAGAAGTTTATGTGTCGCAACCCGACGGCTTTGTGGATGATTCGAAGCCTGACCATGTCTACATTTTAGACAAAGCACTATATGGTCTAAAACAGGCCCCGCGAGCTTGGTACAATACTCTCTCTAAGTTCTTATTAGAGAAAGGCTTCACACGAGGTACAATTGACTCTACTCTTTTTATTAAGAATGAGGAAGGTCATATCGTCTTGGCTCAGGTATATGTTGATGACATAATTTTCAGTTCTACCAATCCTTTATATGCCAAGAATTTTGCCAAACTAATGGGAAGATATTTTAAAATGAGTATGCTTTGTGAGATGAATTTCTTCCTTGGTCTACAAGTTAAACAACTTTCGACCGGAATATTCATTAACCAGTCCAAATATATTCGGGATATTCTTCGGAAATTCCAATTGGACCAGGCCTCACCTATGAAAACTCCCATGGCAACGACTACAAAGCTTCACGCCGATCCTAATGGAACGGATGCGAATCAGAAGCTGTATAGAGGAATGATTGGCTCTTTAATGTACCTAACTGCCAGTAGGCCGAATATAATGTTCTCGACTTTCCTGTGTGCCCGCTATCAATCCAACCCAAAAGAGTCTCACATGACTGCTGTTAAACGAATTTTTCGTTATTTACGTGGTACTGCTGATCTTGGCCTATGGTACCCGAAAGAGACAGGTTTTGGATTATCAGCCTATTCTGACGCCGATCACGCGGGATGCATGATGGATCGGAAGAGCACATCGGGGCACATTCAGTTCCTGGGAGATAGTCTGGTAAGTTGGGCATCAAAGAAGCAGCAATGCGTTTCAACGTCAACTGCCGAGGCGGAATATGTGGCCGCCGCAAGCTGCTGTTCCCAAGTCATCTGGATGAGGACACAACTCAAGGATTACGGTTTCACGTATGTCAAGGTCCCGGTCTACTGTGACTCCAAGAGCGCCATTGCAATTTCGAGTAACCCGGTCCAACACACAAAGACAAAGCACATCGACGTTCGGTATCATTTCATTAAAGATCACGTCGAAAGAGGTACCGTCGAACTCTACTTCATCAATACAGAGCATCAGTTAGCAGACCTCTTTACCAAAGCCTTGGACGAAAAACGCTTTAAAACTCTTGTGTTCAAGCTCGGTATGCTAAACCTGAAGACTTAATCCGACTGAGTACCTTTCCAAGTTCCATACCTCTACGAGTAACTGTCCTCTCATCATCCGGAGTTAACACTCTTGCTGATTGAGCATACACTTCCTCGCACTGGTATTCTACTTGTCTCGGTTACTTAGTTCGCTTTAGTCTCTGTATTTTTAGGTAGATTTCGTCTATTTTTCTGGATTATCTCTTCGTGTGTTTCTTTTAATTCATACCATCGTTTGTTTCGTTTACTTCATTATCTCTGTGCTTTCACCATCTGCCATTGTGTTCAGGGGGGGCACACTGCGACATCAGGTAAGTTTCCTCATACCTTGAGGGGGAGCGTCACACACAGTTTTCGTTGTCCCTTACGCGTCAAAAGGTTTTATGTGTGTGGGCACTTCTAAGTCTAGGTAACGTCATCACTTGAGGGGGAGCGACACAAGTTTTCTATCCAAAACATACAATTCCTTTGTATGTCGGGTCCCTTAATTGCACCCTACTGCACAATTTGAGGGGGAGCAATGATTTCCCCTTCTCAGTTCGAGGGGGAGCACTGAAACCCCCCCTGCTCAGTTTGAGGATGAGCGAGAGAACGATCCCTGGCAGAACAGTTTCCTGGAAATTCTACGGAAAATGCCAAATCAGGGGTATCCGGACTCTTCAGGATGTCCGAACTCCTCAGTTTGTCCGGACAGTATCCGGACCGGACATACCCGGGTTGGTCAAAGTCCCCGGTCCCCACCCGGGTCTTATAAGACACCCGGGTTCCTCATTTTTCATTTATCCGGACCCTTCTTGCAAAACCCTAACCCACATCGCTGTTCTCTCTCGCTCGGACCCTCCTCAATCGAACGATTCACACACGCATTTCATTCCAAACTCAGGTATGTTGTTCGTGATTACCCATCGATCATTATTATTCGAGTCTTGTTCTCTTTGCGTCCCAATCAGATCACGGTTTGATCGATTTAATTAAACACGAACCCCAAGCCTCGGGTCCACACGATTTGTGGTTCCCTTGGCGTAAGATTGATAGGAAACGTTCACAGGTTAGGATAGAATGGTCTTTGGTCCACCTATTTGCACTTACGCTGGTTTTTGATCTTCGATTTTCTCGATTTCTCAACAAGGGGTTTCGTCCGGACACATTCTTCGTATCCGGACACCGTCATAATCTTGATGATCCGTCCGGACACCTTCAAAGTGTTGATGATATATCCAGACTCTCTCAAACAACCGGAAACCTAGTTGTCCGGAGACCTTAGGGTTTCCGGTAAGTTCAACTACCGGATATGTTTGGAGTCCGGACAAACCTTTATCCGGAAAATCAATTTGTCAGGATACCTTGTCCGGGTAATTCAATTTTACCCGGACACTCGTATAATCCTCCGGACTCCTCTGTCATCCGGACAAATCATGTTGTCCGGACACTTCATTTTGTCCGGAAAAGTCCCCTGTTATGTCCAATTCATGCCTGTTTCATCAATACCAGTACTCGATCTGTCTAGGATTGAGCCATCCAATGTCAAGGTACGCACCGACATTTGTTATTCTGATTTCGTTACTAACAGAGTGCTACTTTGCAGATTCTTACATGGCAGACCAACAAAATCCGGAAGACCAAATTCCTCAGGAGGAGGAAATTATAGACGAAGTAGCTGATGCTGCACTGGTCGACCCTGACCATGGCATCGAGCTAGAGGCGAACAACCACTACCTCGACCCGGCGCTTTTCAGGCCAAACCCACAACATCAGGTCATACTCGACATTCTGATGCGCCATCCCATTCATGAGGCACTCACTCGCACAGCCGACGTTCCTTTGCTCTATGTTCTACAAGTCTGGCTGACGGCGCAAGTCCGCACAATTGGCAACACTCAGACAATCACGGCGCAAATAGACAACCACCCGTTTACACTGACGCCCGATTCTTTTCGCCGTTTACTATCACTACCTGAAGCCACTGCCAACAACCATGAACGGTACGATCCTGCCGTTAACGATGCGACTCTCTGCGCCCAAATGCTTGCTCTTGGGTACAACTCCGACCTTCAACGGCCATCGGTCTTCAATCGCAAGTTCTTGGTGCCTATTTGGTACACGCTCTTCACAATTCTCAATCGATGCCTATCCGCCCGATGGAAAGGTATTGACCAATGTACAGGTGACTTTCTGCGCCTTGTTCACGCCGTGTGCTACAACCGCCACGTCGACTTCGCCATGATAATCTGGTGTGAACTTGCGACCACTATCCGACATATCGGCGGCACCAAACAGAAGAAGTTCCTTCCATATCCGCGATTCCTTTCGCTTGCCGTTCGACAACACATGGATGCCAATCCCGCCATCCCACGACGACTCACACATCCGGTATGTCCCATCCGCCACCTCCAATTCATGGCGATCCGCAACCCATCCGATGCGGTCGCCTCGCCCATTCCTACCGCCCTATTGGCCATAGCCGATCTCGCTGCACCAGGGGTAGTTGCTTATAGGGGAGAGTTAGGAAATCCCATGGTCCAGCCAGAGCCGGAGGGACCTGCCCAGGGACATAGACCCGAGAGACGTGAGGGTCCACGAGTGAGAGGTGGAAGGGCCCGACAAGCAGGTGCTGTCGGGCGGGGAACGTTAGTAGTGAGAGGAAGGGGAACGAGCGTAGGAGGTGCAGCGGAATCGCAGCCCGGTTCCAGCTCAGCCCAACCCGGTCCATCTTCGAGACCACGCCTACATCACTCCACCGAACCATATATAACCGAACCCCCCTCTCCCAGTCCGCATGTCGAAGACGTGGAATCCGACTCCACGGACTCCGATACCGACCGCAACATCCGCCTGACGCAAATCCCTCACGGTATCGGACCCAACCCTGATTTTACCACTAGCATTCCACTTGACTCTCCACCCACTGGAACCGAACCGATCTCTAGGACGTCTGAGGGAGATATAAGTGTTGAGTTAGATCATGCGAGACGGAGAGAACTGCGTTCAAAGTTGAACCAGGAAAGATCGAGCCGTAAAGATAACGAGGCTCAAGAGCGACCCACACCGAGTGTTATCCGGGTTGCCACATCTGCTATCCCGTCTCATCCGTTGGGACGGGGTATTGAAGAAGCCTCCGTGGACCCAGCGGAGCAATTGCACACCCCCCATAGCCACTCATCCGTCTCAAAACAGACGGATGTTTCAATATTACACGGGGAACAAGCACAACTTCCACCGACCTCTCATTCGGAGAGTGTTGGTGTTGAAATAAGAGACCAGCAGCCCCCGGTCTCGCCTTCTTTGTGTGCACCATCGAGTCTAGAGCCAATTGTTACTGAACATTCTTCGCCTAGGACACTTGATGAGGAACAACACCAAGTCGCGGTTCTTAGTGACCCGACCGGAACGTCTATAGTGTCTCCGACTGCCGGAACACGAGGATTGGACGGAAATCCTACCACAGTTAATATCACGCCAGCTGTGAACGTAGGTGGCTCTACCTCTACGGTAGACGCCTCAACGGGTATTCTAAGTGAGCCCGGTGTTATTTTACCCGACTTCGTGTCAAAAGGGTCTCTAGACAGTACCCTTGAGGCTGTCCGACAGCTTATGGAGCAACAAATGCAGGAACATGTAGCCGCTGAGCTTGCCAAAGCGATGCATGCTTTCAAAGGAAAGAGCCCCCTCGTCATCACTGAATATGTCTCTGTGCCTCCACCGCCTCAACCGCAACCTACTTATTCGGTGGACACCCTGAAGACGATGCTCTTAGCCCAACTGCTCTAGGAATCCGACACAACCACATCCACCGAAGCAGACCTGATCTCAGTTCTTCGATCCCAGGTCACTGCTTCTTCTTCGTCCATCACATCACGCCTTGACGCCATTGACTCGACCCTCAACGACTACAACAAAGCACTTGCCACGCTGTCTGAGAGGGTCCGCTCACTAGAAGACACTTGTAAGAGTCAAGCCAGCGGTCTCAAACGTAAGCACGATGACCAAGAGGATCTTGATCACCGTGAGGGGGAGAAGCGACAACGTCTAACCGAGACCGCCTCCCTGATCCAGCCTGCAGCGACATCTGTGGTTCATCAGGAACCTCCAACTACGGCCGCTTCAACAGAAACACCCGAAGCCGAGTTGCCTTTAGCACAGATGGTCATCGACATGGATATCTCAGATGACGAAGCCCCAACGGTTGAAAAGCCCGAGGGTACAACACAGGAATTGGTCGCACAAGAACCATCAGACATGCCGACGCTCACCATGATTGATCCTGCATGTGAAATCAGCCCGGAAATCGAAGACGCATGGTACGAAAAAGCTGCCAGAGCCGTAAACTTCGAGGTAAACCTGGTGTTTCCCACTGATGAAGACGACAATGTTGATTATGACCAGTTTCTGCTTCAGAACTTATATGGTACGCCTCCCGTTCACTCGACTCAACCCGCTACGACTTCAGATCAACCAGAAAGCTCCAATGCAGAAATCCCGACATCTCCTCAGCAAACGACAGCTCCTGATCTTCCTCCCCCTCCTCAGCAACAAAACCGTTGGGAGAAGATCAAGGTCCTCATTCCTCATCTGGAGGAATCTCTGAAGAAGCTGTTTGTTCACCGAATTCGCCCGATCGAGCCGACCTTCTGTCTTGGCATCTACAGCCCTGACCCAGCACGCCAACTCCGATACGTAGAAGCCATGAAGCGGTGTCTCCCGAGAGACCAGGTACGAACTAAGCATAAAATTTCAGAGGTGCTAAAGATTCAGTCAAACCGAATTATGAAGATCGTCTTTCCCGTGTTCACTGTTCGACGTGAAGACGGAAAAGAATGGATTTTTTCTGAAGCTGACTTTAAGCATCTCCATCCGTTCGACCTCCTGGTTATTCTGAGAGACCTTCGCACCAGAACCATCCGACCGCTTGCTGTAACAAAGGCACTCGAAGCGGTTCGTCGATTCCTCGTCCGATCTATCATGATGTCTTATCTTACGGACTTTCAAATGGCAATCGAGAACCGATCAAAGAAGGTAAATCTGCTCAAACCGAATCTGAAAGCTCCTGAACTGTCGATGTATCCCGAGAACGCAATGCTGCTTCAACCGGAATTTGGGATCGTCTTCCTCAACGCTCAGAAAGAAAAGAAGTTTATGAGGTTCAATCAGGTAGATCGATTTTGCGACGGCACACTGCTCAAGGTTCAAGACGCTCTTCGGAAGATCATCAAGCACGAATCCGAAAATCCAAAGGTATCCTATGTACCAAATCTGAATGAAAGAACTGCTCAGACTGCTTTGGATATTGTTGAAGATCGTCTCGACTACCGCCGCGCCATCAGATTCTTCGAGGTTCATTTCGCTCTTCGTAAACGTTATGTCTTCAACTGGCAAGAGATAGAGCGCGAATTTGAACTTCAAATCAAAGGGGGGGATTGTTAGGGCAAGTTTTATATGTTGATTTAAAGTTCAAAGGTGTAATTTGTATTTGTTTAAACATAGTCCATAGTGAACGGGTCGTGGGCTTGTTACCACGGGCCCAGCATATATAATGTACAATTAGCTTAGAAAATAGCTAGTTGTCTCATTTAGCTTTTCAGTATTGTAACGATTATTCTCTGAATCAAATAGCTAAGTGGGAAGCCTTTGTGATTAGTTTATCTGTCCATATCTCTTAATCACATAAACACAATTGTTGCACGGATCTGGATCCTACAAACTTGAACCATGTGTTCCTGCGAAAGGATAATCAAGTCATAGACCTGATCGTTTATGTCGTACGATCCTGTGAAAGTGTACTAAAGTCGTACGATAGACTTAGTAATATATATCGTGCGATCCTGTGAGACTAAAGTCGTATAGTAGACTCGGCAACTAATGTCGTGCGACCCTGCGATAAAACAATGTCAGAGGTTGGTCGTTGGCTAAACAACGACCCTCCGATGCTTAAGTCAGTAATCGTCGTGATGAGAAAAAATCGTATGAAAGAAGGAAAAGGATTTAGAAGAAATACCTTTTCAGATGCGTCGCACTCCAGCTGCTTTGGATATCTCATCCGTCGAGGGTTTGGAGCCGATAGGCACCTTTATCTACGACTTCTGAGGTACGATAAGGGCCTTCCCACTTGGTGAAAAAGTTTACCTGGATTAAGCTCTTGAGTGCTTTGCAACACTCGTCGGAGGACAGAGTCGCCTTCTTGAAAGACTTTTGCTTGTGATTATACGGTTAATCTTGCGACTTGCCTTTATTGGCAATCATGAGATAAAAATGTGCGAGTCGCACTTATTGGCGACTTTTGTGATTTGACATGCGTCTTACCATGACTGGTGATTGTGAGATTCAATGTACAAGTTGTCTTTATTGACGACATATGTCATGACTAGCGATCATGAAATTTCAACACGTGAGTCGCTTTTTCTGGCGACCGGGAATTTCAACATGCGTTTTCCATGACTGGCGATCATAAGATTTAAAACGTGGGTCGTTTCTTATCGACGACTATAAATCGTAACCTGCGATATAAGTCCTAGAGACTTTTGTTTCTTACGATATAAATCGTAAGACATGTATTTAAATCGTAGAGACATTTATTTCTCGCGATATAAATCATAAGATGTGTGTTTATATGATCTTGCGAGCCTGCAATATAAAATTGGGGGTGGTCGTTGGTTTGGACCAATGATCTTTTGATGCTTAAATCAATGATCATATATTAGATCAAAATAATTAAACGATGAAAATATACTTAGAGTATATATATATATATATATATATATATATATATATATATATATATCGATTTGTTCTAAGTAAGACGTCACAGTTACCGTAACATGGAGTCGATAAACGCCTTTTACCGAAGATTTTCAAAACCAAACGTGGTATTTTTTTCAGTTTGTGACGGGTGTTCCGAGCCCCCGAGTCCCTTGGATGATGCGATAGATGCGATACTTTGATGGAGCATTTTTTTTATCAGGGCTTGATTCTGGCTTCGAGCCGTATTCAATTCTGGTTGAAGTTGAATCGGGGGATCTTGAAGATTTGCCATGTACCTGAATGCAACAAAAACTTTGCAAGATCGTTAGTAGAAATGCACGTTCATCGAAGATTTTCTCTAGATGTAGTCCCACGGATGGCGCCAAACTGTTAATGCCAAAAATCGCACCAAAGGGACAACTTAAGGACGATGTGGACTTAAACAACTAAAGAAAGAATCTTTCGACGAGACGTGCGACGATAAATAAAATAAAGAAACAAGGGATTTGATGACGTAGGAAAAACCTCAATCGAGGAAAAAACCTACGGACGACAAGGGATGTCGTCGCTGTACTATGGTCTCCAATTAGGGGCGATGTCCTTCGATACTGGTGTCGATCGTACAAAGGTTACAATACAAATGAAGGAAATGCTTCGAAATGTAAAGTACAAGTGTTTGTAATGTAAAACAAGTGTTTGTCGTGTGTGAATACAAAGTGTAAACTGCTGGTTGAGGGTTGTCGTCGTGCGCCGAGAATGACTTCTTCGGGAGAAAGTTCTTCACTTTGGGTGTTCTTGAGTTCGTCGTATGATTTCAGAGTTTAGTGATACATTGGTGTGTGTCTTGTGATTCTTTTGTGTTCCGTCCCCTGGAATGAAGATTTAGCTTCATGTTTATAGTCTTTGGGAGCTTTAAATAGCTCATTAAAGGCTTTAATGGCTTGTTGTAACGGTCGTCGTCTTCTTTAATGCTGTTAATGGTTGTTAATGACTTCGTCGGTTATAGCCGTTGTTCATTAAGAGTGTTGACTCCTGCATTAAAGATCAAACAAATGTAACAGTAATGTTATATGTCAGGATCGATTCTTAACAAGATAATTAATACTTAGAATTCAGAATTAAAGAATCTGCGGAATAGAACTTTAATTCTCACAATCAATGAACAGAATATCAGAAAATACACAGTTGTTTGTATTCACTGTTTCGACTCACAAGATTAACAACCAAACCTCAATCTTGATGAACAAGCTCAATCAAGACGACTTCTACTTCTCTAGAAATAGGGTTCCTAAACCTTGAGGTTAATTCTCTCTAAAACACAATCGAATTCTAATTGTATTTGTATATCGTATTATTTTCTATCTCTTTCCGTATCCTTAATAGCTATCTATCAACAAATATATATACTGAATAATTACAAGATAACTATCAAAATAAGATTGATCTTCAGAATATTCTTTTAAGTATATCTTCAATCGTTCCATCTTTATCTCCTTCAATCTCGCATTCCATGTTCTGATCCCAAGCAGTATTAACTTCATTCTTCTCAAGCAGTACTAATAATCTTTCAGCAGTAGTAATGTTTGATATGCCCAAGCAGTACTAACAGTTTTCGTAAGACATCAGCAGTACTAACTTTTGATCAGCAGCATTAATGATATTCCAGCAGTATTAACCATGTACCAGCAGTAGTAACTTGTCTAGCAGTACTAATCATGTTCTTGCAGCATTAATGACTCAGCAGTACTAACCTTGAACTAGCAGTAGTATCTTTGTTCTGGCAGCACTAACATTGATCTGGCAGTAGTAATGATGTTCTGGCAGTACTAACCATACTTGGCATATCTTCAGTTCCCAACATTATATGTCAGTCAGCCGAGGTCGCATGATCTTATGCGACGGTCGTGCTGAGCGGGCGACGTCGAGGTCGAGTGTCGTAAGGTAAAAGACTTTCGATTAAGAGATAAAGTACTATGATTTTACCTTCGTCGCGGAAAAAGGATTAAGGGGTTTCCTTACCTTGGTCGTGGTTACGACGTGCGATTATTAGACGTAAGACGACTATTGATCTAATATGTCTTTTAATACCCGATTAGTGTGTGTCGGGGATATAGTAATAATGGGTACCACCTTTGTCGACCGGGGGTGTGTATTTTGTAGATATTGTTGTTCGTGGGTTATGTTGAGGGTGTGATTTTTTACTCAAACAGCGACCGCCTGAATGATTGCCACATTCACCGTCGTGCATCTCTTGAAGGATTTTCTGGGCCTGTCTCTTGCTAATGACGCATCTTAGGTTTAAACCTGTCGATGATCGTCGATAGAGCTTATCCCCAACTATGACATATTTAGATGCCTTGAATCTGATCTTCCGGGCTTCCATCTTGTCTTCTGGAAGTTGGTCGTGCGCGAGGAAATTTCGGATGTCGCACGACCAATCTTCTTCTTCCTCTTCGATTTGGGTGACATCGATGTTTTCGATGGACGATGTCACCAGATGGATCATGGGAATAGCGTCGAATATAGGTTCGACCAAAGAAGACCCGAGATTTGCTAAAGCGTCGGCCTGAGTATTCTGGTCTCTCGGGATTTGTTCGATAGAAAAGGATTTAAATTTTTTGGATTTTTCTTTTGCTACCTTTAAGTACGCTGTCATTTTTGAATCTTTGGCCGCGAATTCTCCATTGATCTGGTTTACCACCAGGAGAGAATCGCTTTTGACGTGTAATGCGGTTGCCCCCGAGTCGTAGGCCATATTCATTCCTATGATCAGGGCCTCGTATTCAGCTTCGTTATTGGTGGTTTTGAAATCGCACCGGATCGAATATACCATCTTGCCCCCCTGTGGCGACTTCAAGACGACGCCTAGTCCTGAACCTCTAACGTTGGATGAACCGTCGACATGTAAGATCCAAGGCGTGTCGTGGTGAGTCGCCACAGCTGACACTTCGAGTTCTGCTTCTCTCTCCAATTCAGTGCTGAAATCAGCGATGAAGTCTGCCAAGGCTTGTGATTTGATCGTGGTCCTGGGTTTGAAATCGATGTCGTAATTGCTGAGATATATACCCCATTTCGCTAGGCGACCTGTCAACTCAGGTTTTCTTAAGGCAGACTTAAGAGAAAAGTTAGTTACGACAGTAATAAGATGCGATTCAAAATAATGTCGCAGTTTTTTAGCAGCTGTGACTAGCGATAAGAGCAATTTTTCCATAGAAGAATACCTGGTTTCTGCGTCCAGAAGAGATTTACTTACATAGTAGATTGGCAGTTGTTGCTTTTCATCTTCTCGTGTTAGGACGGCACTTACCGCGTTTGGACTAACAGCCAGATATAGTTGCAAGACTTCATGAACGCGAGGTTTCGACAATAAGGGAGGCGACGTCATGTACTCTTTAAGTTTTTGCAATGCCCTCTCATGGTCGTCGGTCCAGTCGAAGCCTCTATTTTTCCTGAGGACATTGTAAAACAGATGGCATTTATCTGAGGATCGAGAGATAAACCTGTTCAGCGCTGCTACTCGACCAGTGAGCTTCTGGACCTCCTTGAAATTTGTAGGAGAATTTATTTCGATAATCGCTTTTATCTGGTCTGGATTAGCCTCGATTCCTCGACGAGTGACCATGTAGCCCAGGAACTTCCCAGCGCTGACACCGAAGGAACATTTCGTCGGGTTAAGCTTCATGCTGTATTCCCGAAGGATGTCGAACGATTGCCTCAGATGCTCGACGTGGTCGATGGCTTGCTTCGATTTGACCAACATATCGTCGATATATACCTACATCGTGTCACCAAGACGGCCTTTGAACATCTTGTTCACCAGGCGCTGGTAAGTAGATCCTGCATTTTTTAGTCCGAAAGGCATAACCTTATAACAATAAATACCTCGGTCTGTCATAAATGCGGTTTTTTCTTGGTCCTCGGCGTGCATTAGGATTTGATTATATCCGGAATAGGCATCCATGAACGTCAGTAATTCATGCCCCGCTGTTGCGTCGACCATGGCATCGATGTGAGGTAGTGGAAAGGGATCTTTTGGACAAGCTTTATTGAGGTCTGTAAAGTCGATACAGACTCTCCATTTGCCATTTTTCTTCGCGACAACCACGACGTTAGCCAGCCAATCGGGGTACTTTACTTCTCGAATCTTCCCTGTTTTGAGAAGGTTATCGACTTCGTCGTTTATCACCTTATTCCTTTCAGGAGCAAACTTCCTTCGCTTCTGTTTGACAGGATTGAACGATGGGTCGACGTTGAGATTGTGGGAGATGACATCAGGATCTATGCCAACCATATCTTCATGCGACCAGGCAAAACAGTCAGCATATTCCTGCAAAAAAGATATTAACTTTTCCTTGAGACAGGGACTGAGGGATGATCCGATAAAGATTTTTTGCTCAGGCTTGCTTTGATCGAGGATGACTTCCTCCAGGAGAAAATCGTTGACTGCTATAGGAGCATCTTGTGCACTTTCGAGCCCCTCACGCGATTGGATGGCGGTTGGTTCTGGGTTTCCACTATTCGCCATTTTCCTGAAACAGAGAACAGAAGGACTATAAGAAACCGTTAGTAAGACGCACGTTCGTCGAAGATTTTCTCTAGATGAGGTCCCACGGATGGCGCCAAACTGTTAATGCCAAAAATCGCACCAAAGTACAACTTAAGGTCGATGTGGACTTTAACAACTAAAGAAAGGAATCATTCGACAAAAGCGTGCGACAAAGACGAAAATATAAATGAGACAGAGATTTTGGTGACGCGGGAAAAACCTCAACGAGGAAAAAAATCGCGGACGACTGTGGAAGTCGTCGTTGCACTATGGTCGCCAAACAGGGGCGATGTCCTTGTGTTTCTGGTGTCGATCGTACAGAGATTACAATACAAATGAAGGAAAGACTTCGAAAATGTAAAGTAACATGTGTTTTCTAATGTAAAACAGTGTGCGTCGTGTGTAAAATTGAAGTGTCGTGTGCTGATGTCGTGCGTCGAGATCGATTCTTTTGTGAGCGATTTTTGTGCTTCAAGTGTTCTTCAGAGTTCGAGTGCTTGTGTCTGATGTTCTATGTTGTATCCGTGTTCCGTTTTTTGAAATAATGATTCTCCTTGATATTTATAGTCTTCGGGCACTTTAATTGGATCATTAAGGACTTTGGTAACTGCTGTAACGGTCGATGTCTTTAATGCGGGATTATATGTTCTTAACTGACTTCGTCGGTTATAGCCGTTGTCCATTAATGGTGTTGACTCATGCATTAAACATTGAACAAACATAACAGTCGTATAGCGCGTTAGTCGGTCGAGGTCGCATGGTTTTATGCGACGGTCGTGTGAACTAGGCGACGTCGAGGTCGAGTGTCGTGAGGTAAAAAACTTTCGATTTTATCTTTGATCGTGAGAGAAAGTACTATGATTTTACCTTTGTTATAAGAAAAAGGAATAGGTGTTTTCCTTACCTTGGTCGTGGTCGAGACTGGTGAAATTTTTCCCAAACACCTCCCGCGGCTGGCCGCCTGCCTCGAAGGATTCACCGGTCCGTCCTCCAGAATTTCTTCCACACGGATTTCTCCCCCAACCGGCACTGTACCCACAATTGGCACATACCTACTTCTCAAAGTCCTCTCTGACATTCTTGGTTACTGAAACATCACACAAATAAATAGCTTAAGGCAATAGCCCCAAAATAACAAGGTAAAATAAACACATACATGTACGTGTAAATCCGTGGTTACACTGGCCAGGTGTAACTTCGAACTTACCTTACATGAAAGTTCTCACTACCCTATTATTCGCGTCCCTGATGAGGTCTCCTAAGCCTTCCTACTTTCTTAGTTGTACCTCTTAACCCCACAGTTTAAGTTTAGGCTCGTCCGGTCACCTAAATCTCTTAAACTAGCGCTCTGATACCAACTGTAACAACCCATACCAACTGACAAGCTACACATCCAAAATTTAAATAAAATTAAATGCTAAACGGCCCCAAAATTGTCATGCACAACAAAATTTTGAAATAAGAAAGGGGTTCGCGGAATTAATCCCTATTACAGCTGAGAATTTGTATATAAGACTAACAAAAAGGAAAGGTCCTCTACTTCTCTAGACGTAAGCTCCAGCTTACATCTTTCCCTTGCCGTTACTCGAGCCCTCAATCACCTGCTTACTTGAAAAAGGTTTTACATTTTTGAAAAGCGAGGGTTAGACCATGAGGTCTAGTGAGATCCCTCAAAATAACAACATCACACCACACATAACAATTTACAAGAGTTTAAATTAAAACATTGTACAACTACGCCCTTAACAGTTAGACAAACACATGCATACTGATGATTCTGTCACGAACACACTTATGACATCGTATGAGGGCACACACCCACCCTTAATGATTTCACAGAATCCATCATTCATTCTGTATGGGACACACTCCCCATATAAATCGTGATATTACTTCTTTAATATGCGTACTAAAGCAATGGACATACATGCAATTCAATGTAAATAAACAAACAAATATTAAAATCATGCGTTGCCACAGTTTTTGGTTTAGGAAGACTCACCTGGTGTCCAAGCTTAATGCTCTCACTTGAACTGCTATCCTCTATCCGTCCCTACATCGACACCCAATACATGAGATTGGATAAGTCACTCAACAACTCACTTAGAAACCAAAATCCTCTAGGCACTCACTCGAGTACCACCGACAGGGCATGGATGTATGCCCAATCCGGAACCTTCCGGATTCCGCCACTCCCTTATCCGCAACCCAATCCGGACGTATCCGGATTTCCCTGTTTCCGGTAATAAGTTTCCGGATACTTCCGGATTCCACCCGGATTCCGGACTTACCCGGATGTCCACTTCCCGGTAAAGATTTCTAGGTTCCATCCGATTACTCAAGGGTTTCCGGATATAGTATCCGGTACTCGACTTCCGGATTCATCCGGACAACTACCAGATTCCGGTACTTCCCGGAAAACTTCCCGATTTGGGAAAACCCTCCTAGTGACTTACCGAACACGCAAAGATACCCCGAACTCAACCCAAAAACCCCTATAATCCACTCATTAACCAAAAGAGGCGGAAATCCAAGTTTATAAATGATTAGGCCAACAGCCCTAGTTGATTTCCAAATTGATTAAAATAGGTGAAACACACAGACTAGATCCCCCTTCTTAATCACCTTCACATCCAAACTTAACAACAACTTCCATGAGTTTTTCTCAGAAAATTAAGGAATCAAGGAAGAAGAAATTACCTTGATGATGATGGAGATTCACACTTCAATGCTCCCAATCCAAGCTCTTCCTTCCACGGTAGAAATGTCGCCTTGCTCCAAATACACACACTCAACCGTTCTAAAGAATGAGAAATAGAATTGAGGGTTTTGGGGCCTTAACCCTATTTTCATATTTACACCAAGGGCACCAAACTTTGCAACTTTCACAACTTTCAAATCCATTATACTTTAATTACAAAACGAACCCGGTTATTACACTTGCCTTCCTCTGTAGCCCAAAGAAAGTTAGTTCGTATGCGTGTTGGATCTATCACTTATTGATGAACGAACGGTGGAAACCCATATTTCCTATTGTTAGGAAGTTTTGGGATTTGTGGGTGTTGGATTTAGAGTAGGAGTGATTGAGTTGGATTGTTTTTAGATACATGGTTATTCATTAGTTAGATAGAAAAGATTGTAATTTTATTTTGCGAAACATGAATTTTAGATTCTTAAAACAAAGAGTTGAATTAAGTTTGAAGGGTGAAATAGACAGTTACAAAAAATCACACGTTTGTCACTTTACAAAAACAAACAGTTTTATTGATTCTGCTTTTGAGCTTCAGATTTCTGACTTCAAAAACAAAAACAGTACTTATGTCAAAAATGAAATATGACTTCAAACTTCTGACTTCAACACATTTTGTAAAACAGTACTTATGTCAAAAATTAGCTTATCGTGATTTAGTCCATCAATTTTGGTTTTTAGGGTATATTGTGATTTAGTCCCTTATCGACGACGTTATGATGTAATTTTCAGTTGTTAAGATATTTGTTTGAATGTGTCAAGTTTATCTTATCGATTATCTTTTATGTTAAAATATGTCTTATGTATAAAAATTTATTGAAAACTTGAAATTGTTGAGATGTTTGAACATGTAAACTTTTGTGTTTTTTAAGGGTATCCCAGACTATTCTCAGACTAATCCGGTAAATTGTGACTGCAAGAAATCAGGCTTGATAAACTCAGTGACGACAAACCAGGGGCGGAACACACGCCTTCTAACCCCAGGGGCCGAACCTAATCTCTTTATCTAAATGGATCACATAAACAAGTCTAATTGGCTTCGATGTAATAGATATGTATTTTTAAAATCACAAAACATACAATATCCAAAGTATAATATATTAAAACTCTAACTAGACAAAAGATTTATGAAATCTTCAAACATTGTTCATCAAAGTAGAAGCTTTTGATTTTTTACGGCTTTGAAATCTTGCATGATTTTCTTCAAACTAAAAACTCTTAGCAATTTATTTTTTGGTATACAAAACTAATTAGCCATTTAAAAACTCGCCTTCCATTTAAAAACATTCAATCCAATGATACAAGTTAAACCAAGAAGCTTAAACATATGTTTATGAGCTTCTGATTCGTTTTTATGATTTTGTCTTAATCTACGTATCAATTATCAATAAAAAATAACAAACGATCACTAAATTATGTAGCTCTAATTATAATAACAAACAATATTTATTTCTCAGCAATAAAAAAAATCCAAATATAATATTAATTAAAGTTACTTTTGAGCTTGATGCCTTCGATGGTTGTGTGTAGCAACAAAATGTTAGTAAGCAACAAAAAATACACATGGACCTTGGCCCTTCAAAGCCCCTTAGGCCCTCCGCCACTCAAATCCCCTTAGGCTCTTCGCCACTTGCTACAACTATTGTGTATGTCTAGAATTAAACCCTAGACTGATAAAATATTCCACCACATCTTTTAATGCCTCAATCAATACACCACAATATGGATGGTGATTTTCCTCGACCTAGTGGGAACCCGATTCACCCGCCCTAATTGGGCCCAAGGATTCCCTGCTAAACCGGGTCCTGGGTCCGGGGCCGAGGATCCCCGCTATAAGGAACACGTGGATGGGTCGGGTAACACACCCCTCGACCTGCGCGTAACCGATATATACATATATATAATTAACCTTGCTCCGACTTCAGCCATCTAAGCCTTCGATTTCCTTGTGCATAAATGAAGATACACGAATCAATCTGATTTCTTGGAAAATTTTGTCGATCGTGGTTGCCAAAAGAGTCGAGATCGGAATTTGGGTGCGACGTGAGTCTCTGAGATGATTTAGGAAGTCGCGTGAAATAAGGAAATTGGTTGTCGACTTGATATGGTTTCCTTATCTGATAATTAGAGATGGTTGGCAATTGATAATATTACCCCTGTGCATATGTGCTTATCAACCGTGTTTTTTATTTATTTAGCGATTAAATATCAGTGTAATCCTAATCATTAATTTTCAGGATTAATGATCATGATTAGTTAAATGGTTAACACCCTTTTTTGATTAGCAAAATAAGGGATATATATATATATAGGGAGGTTCATTTTTTTAATAGAAATGATTGTGTCACGATCGTGCATCGGCCAAGCCATCACCCGATCGGGAGAACAATCCTATCATTAAACTTTTGACCGTTACAGAAAACATTAATACAAAGCGAAATGAAAGACTGAAAAACACCGTAACATTTTGGACAAGATAAAAAACGAAAGTGTCTCGTAGTCAAGTGAGCCGCTTCGTTAGCTTGTCTATCCACCGCATGGATCGAGATAACCTCCCGATGAACCTAACTTCCCGAGGAAAGGCAAGGCCCCTGCAGTTCCAACTGGAGGCGATCAATGAACTGATTCCTCTTCTTTTTTGCACAATCACAACCGGAAGGTAAGGAGAAATAGTGGGAAGGTGCCACCTTTCTCTGACGATTTCCTCCTTTTTGAAAGTGGGTATGGTCCACTTTACTTTCTTGATTTTTCCTACATGATGATCATGCCATGTAACCGAGATAAAATTATTTTTCTTACTGAGATTGTAGGGGTATCGGAATTTCCAACGTTTACGGTATTTCCACATTTTTGCTACCATTAACGTTACCAAGTACTCTCCAGAGGCTTTGACAATTTCACCATAGGCTTCGTCGTAAAAGTCGTGGAGTTTGGTGGCGATGGTCGGGAGATCTTCCATTGTATCACCGATAAACGTAATTAGGGTCGTCGGAGTGGAGCCGAACGACTTCTTCTCAGATATGATAGCCACAGAGGGATTCAAAGCCACAGGGGGGATTTAGAAGTTGAAACTTCTATAAACCGAAGCACGTTGATGACGGAGAACTTACCGGCGGTGGGTTTAATTTTGAGATCTGAGAGAGACAAGGAGAGAGAGTCACAACGGCAGCAGGCAGCAGCGGCGGCAGCAGGTTGCAGCGGCATTAGTCGGCAGCAGCGGAGCGCAGCGACGACAGTCAGCGGCAACAGTGCGGACGTTGGAGGCAGAAGCAGGCAGCGTCGGCCAGGACCCCTGGAAGCCAGCAGGACGGCAGCTGGGCGGCAGATCGTTAGCCGGGCGGCGGCGGCGGCTGGGCTTTCTCTCTAACCCTTTCTCTCTCTAAAACCCTAAGTTCTATAGGGAGGTTCATTTGTTAACCTCCCATTTTGTATTAACTTTATTAACTTCATCTTAGCCATTCATTTTCTTGTTAATGGTTGAGATTAAAACCATTTATTAATTAATTAAGAAATTAAGCCGTGTAATTAATGCTCCCATTGAACACAAATGAAGAGGGTAATTTTGGAATTTGACATAATCTACTTTTTTTCATTAATTAAGTCGTGTAATTAATGTTCCTATAGTTGAACATATTGTTCCTATGTTCAATCCAATGTTCCTATTTGTTCAATTATATTTATATGTTCATATTTGTTCAATTATATGTTCATAATTGTTCAATTATATGTTCATAATTGTTCAATTATATGCAAACAACAGATTGTTCATATATGAGCAACTATGTGTTCATTCATGTTCGATTACTCCGAAATTACATGGTGTTACTTACTAGTTAATTACTATTCCATTTAGAGCATGTAATCACATCAATATGATGTGCAAATATTAAGGCTATGCATAAACAATGATGAAATATAAGCCTAAGTGAACCTATATGAACAATATATATTTGTTCATGTTCAAATGAACATCTACGTCTACTCTCTCTTCAACGTCGTTGAAAACACCTTGATCACTTATGTTCATGATGCAACAATGGGAATTCAAACACTAATTTGATAGAAAAGACTACAAAATATTTGAGAAATAATAATATAGCTAGAATCAAGGAGATTTTGATTTTTGTAACTCCCTTAATAAATCAATGTAATAAAACAAAAACATGAAATTTCATCCATGCCCCCTGTTTAATGGTTATGTATAAATTTGAAACCACCAACTAAAGTGGATTCCTATTGGTTGAATCAAGTTAACACAAAATAAGAGGTTAACAAATGAACTCAACCCTCTATATATATATTAATTTTAATAATTATCTATTATATATAATTTAGTGAAATTAATTATTTTACCCCAAGTTCATAATTGACTTACAAATATACCCCATCTCTATCCAATTTAACTTAAATACCCAAAAAAATCCGTGAAACATCCCTCGATCGCGGACTCAAAAAAAAGAATTTCATTTTTAACCTTGGAGTCCGTGATGTTTGTCCGCAGAGTCCACGAAGCACCCTAAAAAATGTCAAGTTTACAACTTTGGTCTCTGAAAATGAAAATGAACTTGGGTGTTTTTTTTCCCAGAGTCCGCGATCGAGGACTCCAGGGTTAAAAATGAATTTTTTTTCCAAGAGTGCACGATAGGGGTGTTTCACGGATTTTTTGAGTATTTTGATAAAATTAGAGAAAGATGAGATATATCTGTAAGTCAATCTTGAAATTAAGGTAAAATAATTAATTTCCCTGTAATTTATTTATTTTTCCAAATTAGGTTCACTGTATTCACTCACTCTGGTTCTTCCTTCCACAGACCAGACCTCTCGTTCAGTCGTTCTTCGTCTTCCAGAGTTCCAGTGGTGTCGTGGGACTGCTCAAGCCCAACATCGTCAGAAGCCTCACCAGACCTGTTCCTATCGCCCCTCTTCACCATTATCAGGAAAAAAGGTATTAATTTCTTCTTACATGCTCTAATTTATTCTTGAATGATTATGCCTCTTGACCCCTTTACCTGTTAAGGGCTTATTTTATCTGCCGTTGACTCGGATTATAGTTTTAATGTTTTTAATTTACTCGATTTCTTTATCTTTTGTACTTGCTTACAATGTGTTTGATGAAATGCTTCAATGACAGAAAGCTTGACATTTAGCCAGGGCCATAATCTTGTTGTCTCATATATGTTGCAAATAAGCTTGTACTAACCAGGGTCGTTCCTGAGGTTTTTAATGCCGTGTGTGGAAATGCTAAAAAATGTTCCTATGCCGATTTTTAAAGCAAACGATAAGTGATTTTCTAAAAGGGTTGGGACCTAGTCAAGGTGTCTCATCCCCACGCTAAAGGAATCAGAACATTCGAACAAGAAAAGATGATGAACAGGAGGAATCGGCGGAGTTGTTCACTTATTTGATGACCGTATTCACGCTGCCTTTCTTTAATTAGACTAGCCACTTAGTTGATGCCTGGGTGGTTTGGGGCTTGGGCACGTTGATTATAGCACATATACTTAAACCAAAGCTAATAACATATAAAAACTTGAGGCCACTTAGTTTGAACACATAATTGTGAATTTGGTACATTTTGTTTATTATACATTCTGTTCCACTCATATGCCTATTTCTAGGATGGAACTTGATTGAAAATCAATGCCAAAATGGTTTACTGTTGAAGTCTTCAGATTTATGATCATATCGTCATCCATCTTTTGATCAGAATTCATAATTAAAATATACTTCTGATAAGGGGTATAATTGTCACTTCTATTTGGTCAGTGTGTAATACAAAAATTATTTGGTAAACTACCCAAGCAAGACCTCTTATCCAACCTCCTACCCCAAGAGTTTAATAATTGATCTGTATAGCGTTTGAGAGAAAGCTTGGAGCTTAGGAGACTGTGGTCTTTAGGACTCTTCAGTAATCAGACTTCAATTCATCTCTGGACAATGGAATGAGATGGTCTTTCTTTATTTTCTGCTTAGATGATGAAAAGAAGTAGAAATATCTTACATTCTTTAATTTCTTTCTATGATAACCATCCTTCTAGGATGCACTTTTGACCCAACCGGAAACACAGTTATTAGCTTTGGAGAACTTATTCAGATTTTCAGGTTCATTTCATGCATGGAATCAAATGCTCCCATCATGTTCATATGTGATGCAAAGGGTTGAATTTTATATTGAACTTCAACATCTTTATGATATAAATTATAAAAGAGAGGGGAGGGGGACAAATACAAATTGAGATCAAGTCATGACAATTAAGTTTCGGAAACCTCAAGAACTGGTCCTGGTTTTATCAATAGAAAATTGTACATACAGTTAGTTTTAAACACATTTTTGTATGAAAATGTTGGTATAGCTATGCAAATTGCTTCTTGGCTACACATATTGACGGCAAAAATAAATACAAACATTCCTGTTTTAGCAATAGGAAATTGTACATATAGTTAGTTTCAAACACATTTTTTGGTTACACATGTTGGTATATGCAAATTACTCCTTGGTTACACATGTTGACTGCAAAAATTTGGCCCCAAAAAGTTAGTGCTCATAGCTCAACTTAGATGTAAGTTGATTAGCTTTATTTGATGAAATTGAGAAATTCTAATTTGTTATGCGTATGCAAAGACTCAATGGTCCATATGCGGTCTCTGGAATTCGGTCTTGTGATGCAACAAGACCCAAATTCATTTTTTTTGGAATTTCTGATTTGTTATGCAAGACCTATCTTGGCGATTTCCATGTGCCCATATGGAAGCGTGTTATGCAACTGCAAGTTCTTGATTTAAGGTATTCAGTTTTTCTTTATCAATTTGCTGTGTATTAGTGTGTGTGCGTTCTGCAAGTTGCCAAGTTCTTGATTTAAAGTATTCAATTATTCTTTATTCATTTGATGTGTATAAGGTATTAGTGTTTAATGTGTGCAAGTTCTTGATTTGCTAATTGTTATGGTATGTATGTTTAAGTACATCATAAACACACAACATGCAACTACTTTTTAATTAGCGTTTCAATAAGGTAAAGAACAATAAGAAAACAACCATAGATGATCATCATACTATAAGAAAATTTTATGTTAGATGCTGTAATGTAAATGACAAAATCTTATGCTCAAATAGGTTCCAAACCCCTTAAATCAGCGTGGGATGAGCCACCTAGCTTAAATAGGTTCCAAACGCCTTAAAATCGTATGTTTTGTTTGCTTACAAATTTGGTTTTGGGACATCATCTATGCTGTTAATATACGGTGAAATAGCGGTGCTATCGCGGTTCGTGGTCATGAGACAAATAGCGGTGGTCAAATAGCAGTCTGAAATAGCGGCGCTATTGACCGCTAAATGACCGCATTTTGAACGCAAAAAAGCGGTCGGATGACCGCTATTTGTAGATAGGCTATTTTGGTGTTAAAATGGTAATTTTGTGTTGGACGTGCATTGTGTTTTATTTCAGTTCAACAATATTAAGGCTTCATTATTCTTATTTTTTTGGATTTGGACACCATAGCTCTGCCTTCGAATAAAAGTATTCACATTGTTCAATTATTTTTTATTTGGACTTGGATAGCATTATTTTTATATTTTTTATTGAATGCATATAATATGTTGAATTATGTATACATGTATACAATTCTAATTGTTATATGAACCACTACTTTTGGACCACTAAATCATTGCGATAACCACTATTACAAATCATGGTTCTGACCGCGATTTCATATTTGACTGCTGTAATTATTTAGGTTTTCCTCTCTTAGCATCAGAACCTCAGGAGTCGATCCAATACATAACCGAAATGCATTAAATAATGATCGATTCCAACAATTAAGTGCTCGGTATAAACAAATCAGGGATAAAGAATTCTAGAAATTGGAAATGTTGATAGCTTTGTAAATTTTTAATTCCATTTTGTTTGTCAGTTGCCATTTGAAGCTTTCACTTATTGAAATCGTACTTTGTAATAATAATTTTAGTTTTTTATTTTTATTTTTATCAAGTTGCTCATATGGTCTGCCCCTCTAAATGCTATTTATTGTATCAGGGAGGATAAAATCAATAGCATTATTGATGGTTTCTGTAACTTTTTGTAGGTTCAAACAACAGATTAAACCATCAACATCCAAAAGATATGTGATCAATGCGTCATTCTTTTAGTATCTAATTATGTATTGTAGATAAGTTCACGAATGATGGTTATGTCAGTCAGAACTTGTATTGGGAGATTGTATACAACCTCATGCATTGTTTATGCTCAAATAGTCAAATCCCCATCACTTCAAGAAATGTGCAATGTCACTCGATTTGACATGCTCGATGTCAACTATAAACTTAAGGAGCTTGTGAAATCAGGTAGCTTGAGTGACGCCCGCCAAATGTTTGATAAATTACCTCATAGAGATGAAGTCACATGGACCATCATGATTTCTGGGTATGTGAAGGCCTTTCAATCATCCGAGGCTTTGTCTCTATTTTCCAACTTGAGGGTCGATCCTACTCAACGAATGGATCCTTTTTTACTTAGTCTAGCACTCAAGGCATGTTCTCTCAGTTTTAACGATAAACAAGGGGAATCATTTCATGGGTACTGTATAAAAACTAATTTTGTGAGTTCTGTTTTTGTGGGTAGTGCTCTTTTGGACATGTATATGAAAACCGGGAAGGTTTATGAGGGTTGTAGAGTATTTGATGAGATGCCGGTAAGGAATGTGGTTTCTTGGACTGCGATTATAACGGGGTTGGTGCATGCTGGTTTTAACATGATGGGTATGTCTTATTTTGCTAATTTATGTAGAGATGGTATGACATATGATTCATACACCTTGGCTATTGCATTGAAGGCGTGTGCTGATGCTTGTTTGTTACGTACTGGCAAGGAAATTCATACCCAAACATTGAAGAAAGGTTTCGATACGACTTCATTTGTGGCTAATACTCTTACTACCATGTATAACAAGTGCGGGAAGGGAGAATATGCCTTGTACTTATTTGAGAAAATGAAGACAAAAGACGTGGTTTCCTGGACAACAATTATCACAACATATGTTCAAACAAGTCAAGAGCAGCAGGCGATCCGGGCGTTTTTGCGTATGCGAGAATCAGAGGTGAGTCCTAATGAGTTCACTCTTGCAGCAATCATCTCTGGTTGTGCAAATATCGCACTAATCAATTTGGGTCAACAATTTCATGCTCATGTTTTACATACAGGTCTCTTGAGTTGTATGTCGGTGGCTAATTCAATCATGACGTTGTATTCGAAATGTGGAAAGTTAGACTTATCCTCGGTAGTTTTTAAGGAGATGACTCGTAGAGACGTTATTTCATGGAGCACTATAATTGGGGGGTACGCTCAAGGAGGTTTTGGGGAGGAAGCTTTTCAGTACCTCTCTTTAATGAGAAATGAAGGACCAAAACCGACTGAGTTTGCTTTCGCTAGTGTGTTGAGCGTGTGTGGAACTATGGCAATTCTTGAGCAAGGTAAGCAGCTTCACGCTCATTGCTTGTGTGTCGGTCTAGATCATACAACTATGGTACGAAGCAGTTTGATCAATATGTACTCAAAATGTGGGAGCATACCAGAAGCTTTCAAGATATTCAAAGAGGTTGAACATAATGATATTATCTCATGGACAGCGATGATTAATGGATATGCTGAACATGGGTTGAGTCAACAAGCTATAGATTTGTTCGAAAGGCTAATTGAGGTTGGTCTAAGGCCAGACACAGTGACCTTCATCGGTGTTCTTACTGCTTGTAGCCATGCCGGTCTGGTTGACCTTGGTTTCCGCTATTTCAACCACATCACAAAGTACGGGCTTGGTTTATCTAAAGAACATTATGGTTGTATGATCGATCTCCTTTGTAGAGCTGGGCGATTGCGTGAAGCTAAAAACATGATAACTAACATGCCATATAGTGGTGATGATGTTGTTTGGTCAACTGTTCTGAGAGCTTGTAGATTACACGGAGATGTTGAATTTGGAAGGCATGCCGCCGACAAAATTCTTGAAATGGATCCGAATTGCCCATCGACACACATCACGTTGGCGAATTTGTATTCTGCTAAAGGTAAATGGAGAGAAGCTGCGGAAATAAGGAAATTGATGAGAACGAAAGGTGTTATAAAGGAACCTGGGTGGTCTTGGATTAAGGTTAGGGATTGCGTGTTTGCGTTTGCAGCAGGAGATCGTTCACATTCTCAATGGGAAGATATATATTGCATATTGGGGTTATTGTCTTCAAAGGGGGAAATGTTTGTTAGTGAAAAAGATATGTTACCATATAACATAGATGAAGTTGAGGAGAATTTTTGGTACTTAGGTGAATTTGAAGCAAACACTGGCCTTACCGTTTAATGAGCAAAAAAGTCTACCAATTTAAGTCATGAAGACAATATTTTTATAAGGTACATTTACAAGAGTCTATACAAAGACTGTTAAATATAACAATTGCTTGATGTAGAAATGACAACATTCTTTTTACCAGGAAAGTTATGAACTCCCTTAACAATCTTTTTACAACATAAGAAAGTTATGAGCAAGAAATTTCTTTCTCATGCTCATTTGTTGTATGAGGCTGAGAATATCGGTACCTAGATGTGAGTGAATCTGATGTAAAGTGGAAATATTTTTGACAAGTCGGGATTCAAGTAACGGTCAACCTTTTTACGAGCAAAGCTAAGAAGACTTGGTGCACGAGACTCGAGGTGAGTTTTCATCTTTTGACGGACTAGTGTCCTTTGTTGTGTTGAAATGAAGTTTTATGAATACTATTCTGTCATTATCTTGATGTATAATTTTGATAATATGCAGAATTTGCTGACTTATACCCATTTTGATGGAAGTTTAATGGATTCTTTTGCGTTTTTCTTTTTTCTTTTTTTGTCTTCCTCTCCTTGTCAAGTAACATAAACACAAATTTTGCAGAAGAGAAATTCTTTAGGTTTTTTTTTTCTTGTATACCATTTGCATTTTCTGTTCTTCTAGATTTTGTTTGTTACCATTTGGGGCTGTTGGCTTCTGCCAAAACAGCAGCAAAATTTAGCAAAAAGTCTATACTATCTTATAAAAAGCATTTAGCAATAATTCTTAAAAACAACCTATAAAGCACTAAGTACTACTTTTTATTGCATAATTTCTTAAAATCTTTTAATTACAATTTTATTAGCATAATGTACAACTTGAAAAGCTTGTATTTGTTTTCAGTGTTGAGCCAGGCTCACATAGAGGCACGGTTATAAGCATAATGTACAACTTGTAAAAGCTTGTATATGTTTTCAGTTTTGAGCCAGGCTCAAATTGACGGGCGCTCATACGCTAGGTCCAACTGTTTATGTTCTCAAGATGGAAAGAAGACGATTCAAGGTTTCGAGGAGGCCGTTCTAATCAGGTCAGATCTTTCTTCTTCTTTCAAATCATGTCTGTTTATTACGGTTCTTAGGCCATCCACAGCGCATAGATAAAAGCCCTCAAGCCCTCAATGCCACATCAGCGCCACATCAGCTTTTCTCCTCAAGCCCTAAAGACCCCCAGCGCATAACTAAAAGCCCTCTTGCCACCTCATTTTTTTTAATTCTTTTATTTATACATTTAATTATTTAACAAAATAAAAATATTTATATATTTTTTAATAAATAAAAATAAGATAAATAATAAAAATAAAAATTCATACCATTCATTAAAAATAAAAATTACAAAATAAATTTAAAAATCTACTCGTCGTCATTGTTGGGAACTTGGATATGCCAAATATGTTCGACCAAATCCGACCGAAGGTTATTATGAGTGTCCCGGTTTTTGACTTCTAGAACATTTGCCGCGCGTTGTTCCTCACTGATTTGGGTTTCGATATCATCCGTGGAAAGGTCGTTTTCATCGCCACCACAAATAGCATGGTATTCGTCTTCGAGTATCATATTGTGTAATATGACACAAGCGTACATAATGTTTCTCAATCTTGAGAGTTCCCATCCGCGTGCCGGGTTATGAAGTATATGCCAACGTTGTTTAAGCACGCCAAAAGCTCGTTCAACATCTTTACGTGCCGATTCTTGCGCGGACTTGAACTTTTGTCGTTTAAGGTCCTGTGGGCACGTAAATGATTTTACGAAAGTAGCCCATTCCGGATATATCCCATCCGCTAGATAATATCCGTGCTCGTAGGTGGCTCCATTCACCTCAAAAGGGCAGTATGGTGCTTTTCCATCATATACATCGTTCAAGATGGGCGACTGATTGAGAACATTGATGTCGTTGTTGGAACCGGCAACACCAAAGTATGCGTGCCAGATCCATAGATCTTGAGAGGCCACTGCTTCTAGCATGATTGTCGGGTGCTCATGATCACCTCTCATGAATTGACCTCGCCATGCATTCGGACAATTTGCCCACGCCCAATGAGTACAGTCTATGCTGCCGAGCATGCCGGGAAATCCGTGTTTAGCTTCATGCGCGGCGTACAACTTCTGAATATCAATAAAAGTAGGGCTGCGTAAATATTTGTGACCATACAGTTCAATAATACCTGTGCATAAATTGTACAGACAATCTCGTGACGTTGTCTCTCCCATACGGATGTACTCGTCAAGTGCGTCAGCAGTTACTCCATACGCCAATTGCCGAATAGCGGAAATACACTTTTGTATCGGAGAAAAACCTTGTTTGCGTCTGCCGTCCACCCGAAGTCTAAAATACGGATACTCTCCTGCTAAATCTTCAACTATTCGTTGAACGAATAGTTGCCTGCTCATCCTGAACCGCCGCCTAAACATATCCGGTGTATAAACCGGGTTGTTGCCAAAGTAGTCCCGCATAAGCCGCTCGTTTGCAGCTAGTCGACCTCTTTCTATGTTCGCGGCCCTCTCTCTTGTTGACGATGAGGCGGTGCTACCATAAATCCATTGTGCAGTCTGTCGAAAAACTTCCCTTTGTAGATTCAACAACTCGTCGGTGTCTACGGATGACGATGATGCGGTCGGTGAACCGGGTTGTGGCGAATCCATATTGTTTAAAATATAGAGAATGGAATAGAATGAGAGAGATTGAGAGAGTTTGGTGTGATTAAATTTGAGAGGTTTGGATTAATATATATAGTGTGATTAAATTGAAAAAAAAATAAAAAAAATAGCCGTTGAAAGAGCCGTTTAGTTTTTAATATTTTCAAAATTTAAAAAAAAAATTAAATACAACAATGTTCTTCGGGTTCCTCGGGTTTTCAAACCCGCGCCCTGAGCCCGAGACCCAAGCCCGCAGCCGAGCCCGAGCCCGAGGCGTTGCGGATGGCCTTAGTTGTTTAAATCCTGGCATCATTGCATTTCGTGCCAAATTTATCTTCTATTTTCATTTTCAATAATGAAAGACAATTTACTTGATATTACTTCTTGATCCTCTTTACTAGATACAAAGATCATATATTTAGCCATGGGTATAAGTTAGAAACCTGCATACTGTTTCATTCTTCTCTTCCAATTTGACATTCGAGGATATGTAAGAACCTGGATCAGAAATATATATATATATATATATATATATATATATATATACTAGCTGTCTACCCGCGCTATGCAGCGGGATTTAATCGGTAATCTAGTTTGCCATTTGCACTTTTCAAGTCATTAAGTATACCGAGTACCTAAATTTATAAAATATCACATCCTCAAGGTACAAAAATGAATGGTTTTAAAAATATTTTACCTACCATAGAAATCAGATAAAAATGCATTTTGATAACCGGTTAACTTTTATTTCAACTAAAAACTTAGAAACTCAAAATTGAACCTAAAAATCAAAGAAAGATAGTTGGTGCATTTTCAATATTCAATTGATGTGTTTGAAGTTAATAATGATAGTAAGCCTAATAATCAAAAGATGTTACTGTATTCATCCTTTTTCTTTCTTCATTGAATTCATATAAGAGACCAAGCATCACTTTTCTTTTGAGTAATTTCCTCCTTTTTCAAAAGCATACATGAAAGCTGATGGTTTTAGTACTTACTGATGTTATAAAAGTAAGACGTCATTTACCCAACGCTAACCCGATAATCGTTTAACAAGAGATAAAATATATTGCAGAACCAAGTTACAAATTTTGATTGATCACATACTGACATACAAGAGAAAATATATTGCAGAATCAAAACTAAAAAAATCTTTCAGAGTTTACATTATTTCCAGCAGCATATGGAGCATGCAACCGTGATCCGTTTGGACATGTTTGGTAACCTCAATGTAACTCTCATAACATCATTTCCATTTTGGATCTCTGCATAAAAGAGCAAACATCTCAAGGCATCTTTAGCAGCTTCAAAAAACATTTCGCATCTATAATTAATATCACGAATACATCAGAATGTTTATCATTTGAGACTGGTGTACACTGGATCTGATTGAAGAATACCGAATGGAATTTGATGTATTTGCAATTGAAATCTAATGATTAATAGAGGAAATTGAAAGGTTACAGATAGTATTCTGGCTTTCGAGAGGCCAGTACTCTCCCAAAGGCTCTCGCCTAAAATGAACACACAAAACAGAATACTCCTCACTCCCCTACCCTCATTTATTTATATCCCTCCACAAGTCTAACAGAAATTCCCGCCCCAAATTAGCCATCCCACTATGTTACTTTTAGAGCCTTCTAGAATGATCCTCTATTACTCCCACCTCATTTATACGCTACTATTAGGGGTATACCAATACCCGCCCCTCAACTTTCATCTTGTCCTCAAGGTGGAAAGAAAAAGAACAGAAATTGATTCAGCCACAATACCCCTTCTCTTGCATAAGGTTCAATAACAAGTAAACTTTTCAAAACCCCTAACTCCATCCATTGGCTGTGGCTAGCTGTGCTTGTAGAGTCAAGTTGAGGGTACATTATTATAACTCCTAGAACTGGTCGATTGCAATCCATATTTTTCCCAATAAGCTCCTCAAAGCAGACTTCAAAGGCCATTGAATTCTCCCAGCTAAAATTTGTTGTCCTATACCCACCAAAGGACAATAACAACAATTGAAGAACTTGTTCTTCATCTCTCTCTTCCCTCCCACGATCAAAAGGAAAGCCCTTTGGGATCTCTTCACCCCCCTCAAAACTTTTTATAGTGCATTCTAATTTTCGTAGATAGAGAATAAATTCCTCAAAATCAAGTTCCGCCTCGTTTACACCTTTTATACCACCCACATGGGATTCCCAAACATATTGCTCAACATCATTATGTTTAGTGATGACATTCACCTTCTCAACAACAAGTTAGACCAAATGAAAACCCACGTCCAAAAGGCCAATCATACGTACATCGGCCCTTGCGTCCAATGTTTTCATAAAATCCTTGATTCCAGGCCTTGCAATTCTCCCTGAGGTGTCAATCACATCATCTTTTATCACTCCAATGCAGCCATTAATGATTGACAAGATACTAACATCCTGGTCGAGCTTCCATCCCCACTGTAGCCAACTTGTATCATTGATTCTCACCAACCAAGGACCACCATTCTCGCACCCATCAATGAAGGTCCTATTTTCTGAATGTGTAGCTGCCCCATCCTGCAGAAAAATCCCCAACAACCTGCTAGACACAAAATTCTGTTGGTGTAAAGATCCCTCTGGTTGTCCTTTCATAATTGAATTCTTAATGAGTGCTGGCCATAGCAATTTCACAATTCTTTTCGAGATCTCCAGGACTTAGGGCTAACGGCGGTGGCGCCGATGTTGGTGCTGGCGGTGGCCATGGTAGAGGCATGGGCAACGACGGTGGTTGTAGTGGCGTTGTCAGTTTCCTAAGGTCATCGCTCAACCCAATTCTGTTCGGCAACCTGATGGAATTTGGCGTGGATCCAGTGGACCAAATTGACTCGGTCCAAATTGAAATACTATTACCAGGAGTAGGTTTGGGCCACAACAGTGTAACTAAATTGGGCTTTGACGGAGTCACTAGATTGGGCTCTGATGGCTCCTGGACTCTTTCGTTTCTAAACAAGTTTCCAGAACCAGTAATCGACATCTTCTCCATAGTTTTTGTTATGTTATCTGATGGATTCAACGATGACAACATCGAGTGCGACCACAACGTCGGCCATGACGGACAGACCAACGTCGGCAGTGAAGAAGACCGGGACGGAGGAGACGGTTGCGAGATTGGCAACGGCGATGGCAGATGTGGTGGCCCTAGATTCTGATTTGAAGGGACTTCAATCCTCTTGTCTATGATTTCTCTTCTGTTATCTTTTTCTAGATCTTCTCCACTCTTCTCCTTCTCTATCAGATCTGGATTATTGCATCTCACACTTTTGTTGCCTCGAATTTCTGCTGCAATTGCTTCCTCATCCATAGCAATTCCAGACTCAGAATTTGTATCCAATTTTTGATTCAGGTCTGAATATGATTTTGGATTCATTATCGGATATGGATCTGGATACAGATCTGAACTCGGATTTGGATCTGAATACAGATCTGGATACAGATCTGAACTCGGATTTGGATCTGAGTACAGATCTGGACTAGAATTTGGACCGGGATTCGGATTTGACGTATCTTCCTCCTTTTTCTCTGTGATTACTTTTGTATTTTCGTCTTTTAGATCCTTCTCTAAATCATTTTCTATCACAGAAGTGTTGATCTTCTTCTTCAATGGTTCAACATAGGACTTGAGTAATTGCTCAATCATCTTCTTCACGGTCTCCATATCATCTCTTATTGATTTGAAATCATCAACCAACGTGCTTTTTCTCCCCTTGATTTCCACAGCCGTAGGTTCTACTCTTCCTGGCATTGTGAGGATCGAACTGCTCTCCAACTCCTCACTATGAGATAAAACATTTCGATGCATCATTCTCCCGGAATCGAACAGCTCTGATACCAATTTGGTGTACACTGGATCTGATTGAAGAATACCGAATGGAATTTGATGTATTTGCAATTAAAATCTAATGATTAATGGAGGAAATTGAAAGGTTACAGATAGTATTCTGGCTTTCGAGAGGCCAGTACTCTCCCAAAGGCTCTCGCCTAAAATGAACACACAAAACAGAATACTCCTCACTCCCCTACCCTCATTTATTTATATCCCTCCACAAGTCTAACAGAAATTCCCGCCCCAAATTAGCCATCCCACTATGTTACTTTTAGAGCCTTCTAGAATGATCCTCTATTACTCCCACCTCATTTATACGCTACTATTAGGGGTATACCAATAGTAGCGTTTAACAAGAGATAAAATATATTGCAGAATCAAGTTACAAATTTTGATTGATCACATACTGACATACAAGAGAAAATATATTGCAGAATCAAAACTAAAAAAATCTTTCAGAGTTTACATTATTTCCAGCAGCATATGGAGCATGCAACCGTGATCCGTTTGGACATGTTTGGTAACCTCAATGTAACTCTCATAACATCATTTCCATTTTGGATCTCTGCATAAAAGAGCAAACATCTCAAGGCATCTTTAGCAGCTTCAAAAAACATTTCGCATCTATAATTAATATCACGAATACATCAGAATATTTATCATTTGAGACTTGTAAAACCAAACTTTGTTGGAATTCACTTTGTGTTTTTCACCTCATTTAGCAAGTAAGACTCTCGGTCGTTACAAAGTAAACCAAAAACAGTTGAGACAGTGATAAGCTTTAGAAAGGTTATAAATCTAAGTAATCTATGAATTTACCATTTGATTTTGCACCATTACTTCATTGAACCGCAACAATATCCAAATGGGAAATTTTTGTCTGCAAAAACACCATAAGATGGTCAGAAAAACAGCATAAGAATAGAAAAGGTAAAAACCTCAAATTAGGACAAGATTGAGCGGCAATGAAAGATAACCCTAACCATATGAGATATAGAATCAAGATGAAGAACATAACAAATAGAAACCTCAAATCGTGAGGAAGGGATTAAGCAAACCTACCCGATAAACATCAACTTAAAGCAAAGATGCAGAGTAGATTTTAAGATCGATTTTGGTTTATGGTTTTGTCCAAAATCGATTAAAAAACCCAAATGGGAGTCCGAAACCGTACCGGAGAACAAACAGAAAGATGTTGAAGTGCCTCAGTAACTCCATATTTTAGGGTTTAATCCATTTTGTTGAATGCTTCTCTTTCTCCTAAGTTCCCCACTCAAATCACTTCTGATTCCTCTCTGGTATGCATATCCTCTCTCTCGGGTCTGCCTCTCTCCCTTTTTCTCTTCCTACTTTAGTAATTCCTTTTGACATAATTTGGTGAAAATATCTTTATATATGCTTAATAAGAAACAGATAACATCAAATGTTGCAACTGCCTGAAAATTTCTGTCCCTCTATTTAAATGCAATCTTTTTCAAGATGGGTGCAGCAGGATAAACAAAGAGATGAATTTATATCAAGTTTTTACACAAAAGTTGGTTTATATCAAGTTGGCTATTCTATTTCTAATAGTTTTTTTGAGTTTTAGACCTGCTATGAATCCTTGATCCCATTTATGCAGATACATGAATTACATTTTTGGAAGCTCAAGAGAATGATTGGTTTGTTTGCACAGTGATTTTGATGCATCTACAATTTGGTTAAGAGATTGTTGGGCATGGGAAGACCTTAAAGAACCTGTAGGAAACCAAATTAATCATCCTGCTACATTGTTTCTTGTGGAGTACCATGGCACAAAGAACAACTCCATTCTTGTTCCAAGTCTTTTAGAAATTTATTTTTCATTTTCGTTGATTTTAAATTTGATTTGTAAAACTTTAAATGAAAGTTTTTTTTAATGAGATGTCATTTACCATTCAGAATTTGCATTCAATACATTTAGGTCTAACTGTATATAACAGTGGCTAGAAGAAAATACAAAAAAATACATCTAAGGGGCCGTTTGCAAAACGCTTACCCGGGTAAGTGCTTACCAAGTCACATTAGCTTATCGGGTGAATATAGCAAGAACTAAGAATCTTACCCGGTAAGAGCAGAAGCAAGTAAAGCATGAGGGGAATGATTATAAACATTTTGTGATAATATCAATTTTGGGTTTTGATGAGAGAACCATAGATGAAATGAAACACCAAACAGCAAGTTTTTGAATCACAGAGAAAACCCAAATCAGTTGTGAAATGAAACATACCTGAGATGGTGAAACCCCGAGAAGAAACCGGGAAGCCGTGTGAAATGGATTTGAAACCGTAAAACCTGAAAACCACCAAGAAGGAACCGTAAAGCTGCGTATAAATTAAAGTACACAAATTTGCATAGTACATTACTTTCTTATCAAATAAATATAAGAAAACTTACCGAGTAAGAACTAACATTTCTAACAGGAAAATGTACCATAAGGTGCAACACTTTTACATGAATTAAAGTAACATCAGATGAATTATAACAAAATGTCTACTGCAAAAATTTAGAACTAACATTAGGTGCAACACTTTTACAAGAATTAAAGCCCTTGCATCAAATTTTCATAATAAACCAATATTCTTACACCATCTGAAAAGCATAAAACAAAGCCATTCAAATCTTGAAGAAAATGATTTTGATACAGTGTGGTTTTTCCAAGAAACCCAAAATTGAAGAAACTGATTTTTGATACAGTGAAACAAAATTTTGAGAATTAGAAGAAAAATAGAGGATGATGGAAAAGAAATTACCTGGATATAAAGAAATTTCCCCTCCCTTTCCGTTTCCAACAAAATCGATTTTGAATAAATCGTACCTGAGAAAAAGTGAAACCAAAATCGTACCCGAGAAAAAGTGAAACCAAAATCGATTTTTGAAACCAAAATCATCTTGAAACCAAAATCGATTTTGAAACTAAAATCATCTTGAAACCAAAATCGATTTTGAATAAATCGTACCTGGATATGAAGAAATTTCCCCTCCCCTTCCGTTTCCAACAAAATCGATTTTGAATAAATCGTACCTGAGAAAAAGTGACTGAATCCAATCGTACCTGAGAAATTTTTTAAACCAAAATCGATTCCATTGTGGGTTATAACCGGAGGATTTTTGGAGGGGGGTGGAGCCGAGGAGTCACCTAGAGAAGAACGATTTTTGCAATTTTCAAAACCCAAAATGATTACTTTTTGCAGGTGGGAACGTTTTTGGTTTCAATAAAATTAAAAGAGTAAGTTTCTCACTCTTAAAATTAAGTAAACATGCATTAAATGATTGTACATGTAGCTTAAAAAGTTGTTTTTAAGAATTTGGGGGTTAATTGCTTTATAAAGTAGTATAAATATATATATATATATATATATATATATATATATATATATATATATATATATATATATATATATATAGGGGAGAGATCAAATACAAACCACTCTAATTTTGCAAACCGTGCAAACCTTCAATTTCATTGATTAAGTTAATGAAATTGGTTCATGAAATTGTTTAATTTGATGAAATTGTTTCTTATAATTCTTTTAGTGATGAAATTGTTTCATATATTTGTGTTTTTTTATATAATTTCATGCATTTTTCTCTTTATGATGAAATTGTTTCATGCATTTTCTCAGTCTAATGAAACGTTTTCATTTTACATGAAAAACACAAATATATGAAACAATTTCATTAGAAAAAAAGTTATATGAAACAATTTCATCAAACTAAACAACTCATGAACAAATTTCATTAACTTAACCAATGTTTGCACGGTTTGCAAAATTAGAGTGGTTTGCAAATGAAACTACCCATATATATATATATATATATATAGGCTCACTAAATTGTAACCATAAAATTGGTGTAAACTATAAAACCTAATCTTGACCATTGATTATTTCAATCAATGATCCAGATCCTAGCGGTGGCAGGATTGTAATATTCTATGAAATCGGTGGCAAAATTGTCCAACTTGATTTATGATAAGGGCAAAAACGGAAATAGGCATGCGATCTCTATTTGGAAACAATTAACAAAACCATGAAATTAGGGATCCACGTCAATCCATTCCATATTCCACGGCCACAAGAATCCAAAATAAACCCATTATTCTATGAAACCGTAATCAAACTAAATACATAAAACGAAGACAAAAAACCTATGAAAACAATAATCAAAATAAATACATAAAACGAAGACAAAAAAACCTATGAAAACAAAGACAAAAAACCTATGAAACCGTAATCAAACTAAATACATAAAACAAAGACAAAAAACCTATGAAAACAAAGACAAAAAACCTATGAAAACGAAGACAAAAACCTATGAAAACAGGACAAAAAACCTATGAAAACAGTAATCTAACAATCATAATACATGTGAAAACTTAACAGTTTCATATCATACGCAATTCTTGAAAGTTTTGTTGCTTTACAAATTTGTCTCTTAAGTGGTGTAACGTCAAGTGCATCAGTATCATCTATTGCATCAGTATCATCCATTGAATCGTCATCGTCTTCTTCGTCAGAATCGCCTGCAATAATAAATTGGTACGAAAATCTGGAATTGAAAAACAGTTCAGGGGATGAAGATGAATTTTGAAAATCGTTTAATGGAGATGAAGAACATCATCAACCATCATGTCATCATGTATGCTTTGTTCTTGGTTTTTTCCTTCTTCAGAAACATACGACATAATGACGACAGTACATAAACTAAGATCAAGAAGAACTTGTCAGGATCGATTCCAAACAAGAATAATTTATACTTAGAAATCAGAATTAAAGAATCTTGCGGAATAGAACTTTAATTCAAACACACTCAATGAACAACTCAATAAGAAAACACAAACTGTTTGTATTCAATGCTTCGACTCACAAGATTACAACCAAACCTCAATCTTGTTGAACAGGCTCAACAAGACGACTTCTACTTCTCTATAAATAGGGTTCTAAACCTTGAGGTTAATTCTCTCAAAAACGAAAACGAATCCTCAATCACTCGTATCCCGAATAGCTATCTATCAACATCTATTTATACAAAATAATTACAAGATAACTATCAAAACAAAATTGATCTTCAAAATATTCTTTCATGCATATCTTCAATCATTCCATCTTTATCTCCAACATTCTCGCATTCCAAACTTATGATCACAAGCAGTATTAACATCATTATGCACCAGCAGTACTAACCTTGTTCCAGCAGCATTAACTTTCACTTGCAGTAGTAACTATGCATAAGCAGTACTAACATTATTCCAGCAGCATTAACTTGTTCTTGCAGTACTAACCTTGCTCTGGCAGTAGTATTGTTGTTCTGGCAGTAGTATTGTTGTTCTGGCAGTACTAACCATACTTAGCAAATCTTCAGTTCCCAACAATCTCCCCCTAACTTGACTTTTTAGGTTGAGAAGTCAAGTTCTTCAGATGATGCTTCCAAAACCTAATCATGAACGCATAAATCAGGATTCAAACCCAGACTTTGATTGATAATCCTTCTCACCAAGTATCTTCTCATTTCAGAATCCTTGTTACAAGCCAACTTAGCATGTAGCATTCCATTCAACCTTTTCATGCTGTGCTTGTATGCAACATCCACCAAATAATACTCATGATATGTATGGTCAAGTATGATGACATGCACTCCACATTTTTCAATGAGCATCCAGTTGGTAATGGCTTGAAAATTTCTTTCTATCATATACTGAACTGCTTCTGGTTTGAACATTAGGCACAGGTATTCAAGAACCATTTTGGTGATAGACACCCCTTTCTCATTCAGCATATTTCCATACAGCTTCATTCCAACCTTGTACATCTCCTCTACGTCAGATCTAGAGCACATTCTGATAAGTCTTCCCCATGTAGAACAGACCTCAAACTTCCCATCTGCTCTTTTGACTCTAATGTACTCCTTTCTCTGATCTACCAAGGTATCCCAGAAGATGATCTCAGGAGGCATGGAAGATAATGGGTCAGCTTTGATTGGATCAGTATTAACCACGGTGATATACATATCACATTGAGCATTTGGTTGACCTGATGGAGTTGCTACTTCTTCTTCAGCAACCTTTGTATCATCTTTCTTTTCTGGAACATCCTCTTCTTTTTCTTCTTCTACCACTGGTTCTACCCTAGGTTTCTTGACAACTTTCCTCTTGGTAGCTATAGACTTGGTTCTTGTTCTTTTCAGTGACTCCAGCTTTTCACCCAGTGTTTCTTCTTGCTTTTTAGGAGTGTCATGTTTGGCTTTAATCAAAGCCTCTGCAACTTCAACTTCTTCCAAAGTAGGCTTTTTAGTTTCTGTTGCTTCCTTTGTTTCTGCTGCTTCTTCCTTTGTAGATACTGCTTCTTGCATGGTTTCTGCTGCTTCTTTTGGTTCTGCTATTTCTGGAATGGTTTCTGCTGCTTCTTGAATTTCAGCAACATTAACCGTTTCTGCTGTTGGTTCTGTTTCTGCTTCTTTCTGAATTTCAGCAGCATTAATCGTTTCTGCTGTTAGTTCAGTTTCTGCTTCTTTCTGAATTTCAGCAGCATTAACCGTTTCTGCTGCTAGTTCAGTTTCTGCTTCTTTCTGAATTTCAGCAGCATTAACCATTTCTGCTGTTAGTTTAGTTTCTGCTTCTTTTGCAGTTTCTTCAACACACTCATTCTCCCCCTTTTCCTGTGCACTCTCCATGTTGAATTCAGCTTCTGACTCCCCCTTTTTGGGAGCATCATTGCTGGGGTTTCTTCTTTTAAGAACATACTGAGCTTTCTTCTTCTTGTGCATCAACTTTGTAATCAGCTTCTTCTGCTTCTCAATCTATGTTTGTTGATATAGGACCACTTTCTTGAGTCCATCTATCTCCTTTTGCTGACTTACAACATCTGTATTGATATTTGCAATGGTGTCCATCAATTCCTCATATGTATATCTATCCTCACCTTGTTTAGGAGTTTTTACTTCCTTTAAAGGATCACTGGAAATTTTAGTAGGTGTCTTTTGCCTAGCAAAAGCACTGCCTACCCCCGTGGTTTCTTGGCATCTGGGACCTCTGAATGATTTCTCATTCTGAGTTGCCGTGAGGAAGGTCTTAGTTATGTTACCACTGTCCTTCTCTGTGCTAGCAGAAGTAGTGGCAGCCTTGCTACTCACATGCTCAACCTTCTCCTTAGTGAGCACCTTCTTGGGGTTGGGAGACACCCCTGTGGTTTCCCTTTCGATATTCTCTAATGGAGAATGCTCCACTAGAGGGCTTAACGGCTTTGGGCTTGTAGGAGGTACATCAAGGGAAGGAGCCTTGTGTACCTTTCTTCTTGTAAACTTTTTGGTTATTTGAGGAGTGGGTCTTTGAAGAATGGACTGAGGAATTTCTTTGGTGATTGAAGGTGGGGTTTGGCTCTCAGTGGGTTGGTCTAATGAGGGCCTTGACCCTGATGCCATACCTTCTTGTGTGTGGGACACACCCATCATTGTAGAGAACAATGGAGTGTCAACTCCTTCCGAGTCCCTGGAAGTTCTTCTCATATTTGAGAAGACCTTTCCTTTAGGGGGTTTAGGTACATATACCTCAGTAAACTGAGGCAAATCCGTCAATTCCTTAGTAATCACTGCTTGGACAAACCTTGGGTACATATAAAACTTCTTTTTGGATTCCAGGTTTGACACAAGATCATTGAAAATCATTTGTGAAAAATTAAACTTCCTGGCAGTGGCCAAGCAGACCGGGGCATAAGCAATGGTACTGCTAAACTCACTCCATCCAGTAGTTTTCTTTGAAATGCAATGCATTAAGGTATGAACAAAGAATCGCCATTGTGTAGAAAATTTAGACTTGAAAAACTTAAAGATTCCAATGGGACCTTCATACCCCATTCTCGTTATAGTTGAGTATAGTTCTTCATTAGGAATAGACGTCATACCTGAGGCATCATCCAATCGAAGAGTGATGCGAATAAGCTCCTCTATGACATTCAAGGGTTTGTCACACACCCTTGTTTTGATGATTTTCTGCCCATCTTCAGACATCACGGTGGCATTTGCCCAGAACTGCTTCTGATGCTCGGTGTAGATTGTCTGGTTCACCGTTAGGGCATAGGATATATGCGTTTTCTTGAGGAAATCCACAATGTCGTGAAAACCTGCGGACTGTTTTGGCTTCTGGAGCATGGCAATCTCATTGTGTTCGTCAATAAACTCCATTGTACCTGAGGATTCTTGACAGAAAAACAGAGATTCTTGGGAGAGAATAGTTAGAAAGAGAGAGAGATGAATAGAATTCAAAGAGACGTTATGAACTTTGGCGGGCTGAAAGAGGTATTTATAGCAGTATTAGCCCTAATGTTTCTTTTAAAGCAGTATTAACGACACTTGCAGTATTAAGTACGAAGCAGTATTAACTATGTACTGGCAGTAGTAACTATGCACTGGCAGTAGTAACTATGCACTGGCAGTAGTAACTATCCACTGGCAGTAGTAACTATCCACTGGCAGTAGTAACTATGCTTGCACTTTGCAGCACTTGTCAATCTGAGTCATACAGAAGATCCTGAGAAAAAAGAGTTAGTAGTACCAAATATAGAAAGAAATACAGGTATCATGACTTTATTCAAGGTTGATCATGCCCACACTTGTTACCAAGAAAGTGAATCTACCCACATCAAAAGCTTTTGTGAATAGATCAGCAAACTGGTCATTGGTATGAACTTTAGCAACTTGAATTAATTTCTTTTTATTACAATCTCGAATAAAGTGATACCTGATCTCTATGTGCTTTGTTTTTGAGTGTTTGACTGGATTGTTAACAATGCTAATAGCACTGTTGTTGTCAATGCTAATAGTAACTATGCACTGGCAGTAGTAACTATGCACTGGCAGTAGTAACTATGCACTGACAGTAGTAACTATGCACTGGCAGTAGTAACTATCCACTGGCAGTAGTAACTATGCTTGCACTTTACAGCACTTGTCAATCTGAGTCATACAGAAGATCCTGAGAAAAAAGAGTTAGTAGTACCAAATATAGAAAGAAATACAGGTATCATGACTTTATTCAAGGTTGATCATGCCCACACTTGTTACCAAGAAAGTGAATCTACCCACATCAAAAGCTTTTGTGAATAGATCAGCAAACTGGTCATTGGTATGGACTTTAGCAACTTGAATTAATTTCTTTTCATTACAATCTCGAATAAAGTGATACCTGATCTCTATGTGCTTTGTTTTTGAGTGTTTGACTGGATTGTTAACAATGCTAATAGCACTGTTGTTGTCAATGAAGATTGGAGTGTGCAGAAATGTTACCCCATAGTCCAGCATCTGATTCTGTATCCATAGAACTTGAGAGCAGCAGCTTGCAACAGCTATATACTCAGCTTCTGTTGTAGATAAGGACACTGTGGTTTGTTTCTTACACTGCCAAGATACTAGTCTTGCACCCAAAAACTGACATCCACCTGAAGTAGACTTCCTATCCATGTTAGCTCCACCTAAGTCACTATCTGAGTATGCAAGCAGATCAAAGGATGATTCATAAGGATACCAGAGACCTAATCTAGGTTGCCCTCTTAGGTATCTAAATATCCTCTTGACTGCATGAAGGTGTGATTGCTTTGGTGTAACTTGAAATCTGGCACATACACATACTGGAAACATAATATCTGGTCTAGAGGCTGTGAGATACATGAGTGATCCAATCATTGATCTGTAATGATGGACATCCACATCCTCCCCCTCAAGATCAGCAGTGATCTGTTTGTGTGTCTCCATTGGTGTGCTTGCTGGCTTTGAGTCTGATAATCCAAACTTATCCAGGATGTCTTTCACATATTTGGATTGACATATGAAAATCCCATTCTTCTTCTGTTTCACCTGAAGTCCAAGGAAGAAAGTAAGTTCACCCATGGAACTCATCTTGAAGCTTTTGTGCATTAACTCTTCAAAGTCTTTACACATGTGATCATTTGTGGATCCAAAGATAATGTCATCCACATAGATCTGAACAAGTAGGGTGTCCTTCTTTTGCCTTTTAATGAATAAGGTCTTATCAATGATTCCTCTTTCAAATCCATTATCCAAGAGGTAGGTAGACAGGGTGTCATACCATGCTCTTGGGGCTTGATGTAAACCATAAAGTGCCTTCTTTAACTTGTACACTTTGTCAGGATACAATGGATTCTCAAAACCAGGGGGTTGACAGACATACACTTCTTCATCTATAGTCCCATATAGAAAAGCACTTTTTACATCCATCTGGTAGACCTTGAACTTCATATATGAGGCATAGGCTAGAAACAACCTAATTGCCTCAATCCTTGCAACTGGAGCAAAGACTTCCTCATAGTCTATACCCTCTTCCTGAGTATACCCTTGTGCAACCAGCCTGGCTTTGTTCTTGATCACAATTCCTCTCTCATCCTTCTTATTTCTGAAAATCCACTTGGTGCCAATTGCCCTATGACCTTTTGGAAGGTCCACCAAGTCCCAAACATTCTGTAGCTTGAACTGTAGCAGCTCCTCTTGAATTGCTTCTATCCAACTTGGATCTTTCATAGCATCATAAGCCTTTTTGGGCTCAATTTGGGATAGAAAACAAGTGAGTACAGTATTAACTGTATTTTGCTGATCTTGTAGCTCTTGAAGTCTGCTTTGATTCCTAGTCATCATGGGAGAAGCAATGTCTCCAATTACCAACTCAGGAGGATGATTTTTCTGAGTTCTTGATGGATGACTAGATTCCTCTTGTAGGTTCACATCCAGATTTGACTCATTTAAGTCTGGATTTTCTTCAGCTTCTTCAGTCACTTCAGATTCTCTGGAATTTGGACTTGAAGGCTGATTTTCCTCGATTCTTCTCTCTTCTTCATTCTGAATGGGTTCAGCTTCCTTTTCTTGTTCACATAAGTCAACAGGATCAATGGTAGGGAGTGGAAATATCACAGACTGAATTCTGTGATCTGATGGTGGTGCATCCCTTTGTCCTGCATTTACATCACTGCTGAAACCCAAAGAATTAGTGAGTGCATCAATGTCAAATAGCCAATCAGGACCTGAACCAATAGGATTTGGTGTGTTCTCATTGCATTTGACATTGTCACTTTCTTCAATTATTCTAGAAGAGGTATTAAACACTCTGTAAGCCTTACTCTGAGATGAGTAACCAACAAGAAAACCACCATCTGCTTTGCTATCAAACTTACCTAAGTGAGATTTGGTATTGAGAATTGTACAAGGACACCCAAATGGTTTGAAAAATCCAATAAATGGTTTCTTTTTCTGAAAAAGCTCATAAGGTGTCTTGTTTTTAGGCTTTATTACTAAAACTCTGTTTTGAACATAACAAGCCGTATTAACTGCTTCTGCCCAAAAAGTAGTGGGTAGTTTTGAATCAGCTAACAGGGATCTAGCAGCCTCAATCAGTGTCCTATTCCTTCTCTCAGCAACACCATTCTGTTGTGGAGTCCTAGGAGCACTGTATTGTCTCTCAATTCCTTTTTCCTCACAAAAGGTGTTTAGATCAAAGTTTTTAAATTCAGTCCCATTATCTGATCTAATGACTTTCACTTTTTGATTTGATTGGTTTTCAATTCTAAGAATAAAAGATTTGATCAGTCCATTTGTCTCATCTTTAGTTCTCAGAAAATATACCCAAGTAAATCTAGAGTAATCATCAACAATAACTAAACAGTATGACTTCTTGCCAATGCTCATGACATTTGTAGGGCCAAACAGATCCATATGCAACAACTGAAGAGGATTTGAGATAGTGTTTATCTCTTTGGACTTATGAGAAGTTTTGTGTTGTTTGCCTTTGAGACATGCAACACAATGATCATCACATGAATACACTTTTGATGGTAAACCCCTAACAAGATTATTTTTAACAAGTTTATTCATTGTTTTAAAATTCATGTGACACATCCTTCTGTGCCAAAGTGATGATTCATCTATTGAAGCTTTTGAAACCAAACAGTTTAGAGATGAATCAGATGAAACACTTTCTAAATCTAAACAATACACATTATCCTTTCTAGGAGTTCTCAATAGTATCATGTTTTCATCAACTACTTTGAATCCAGGAGCAAGAATAATGCATTCAGAATCAGTAAATAATATACTATGTTTCTTGTCACAGACCCGTGATACACTTAACAGGTTGTATCTCAATTGCTCAACATAGTAAACATCCTCAAATGTCATCTTACCTTTTGATACATCACCTTTACCACTTATCTTACCTCCTGCAGGATTATTCCCAAAAGCAACATGTCCTCCATCAATTCTTTTGAAATTCTTGAGGCAGGCCATGTTACCTGTCATGTGCCTGGAGCAACCACTATCAACATGCCAGATGCTCTTCCCCTTGAGCTGTTGGTTGCCCTGCACATAAGATAAATCAATTAGTTTTTATTGGGAACCCAAGCCAAAGTGGTCTTGGGTCTCCCTTGCTCATCAAAGTACTTACATTCAGTCTGGATAAGTTTTTCAACCTGAGGAACTTCAGTACTGGAGTACTTTGTCAAGATGATTGGTCTAGCAGCAGAAATAGTGTTAGCAGTACTATCTTTAAAAGAACTACTAACAGTGTTAGCAGTACTAACACTGGAAGCAGTATTATCTTTAGAAGAAGTACTAACAGTGTTAGCAGTACTAACACTAGAAGCAGTATTGCTTCCAGAAGAAGTACTAACAGTGTTAGCAGTACTAATACTGCTAGCAGCAATATTGCTTCCAGAAGAAGTACTAACAGTGTTAGCAGTACTAACACTGCTAGCAGCAGTATTGTCTGAGGCAGCAGTACTATCAGAGGAAGCAGTACTAACACCAGTGCTTTTAGGAACCCACATTGTGACACATTCTTTTTCAGTCTTTTTCCTCATGTGGCTTTTGGATTTAGCTTGTTTCTTAGCCACATGGTTTCTTACAGGCTTCCTATAACCATTTGATTTATGAAATGGTCTTTGAAAATTTATCCTTTGGTTAATAGGATTGAAATAACAGTGTTTGGCAAGGTGATTCAATCTGCCACAGATAAAACAAGGTTTTGGTCTGTTAATCCTTTGCAGATCAACTCCTTGTTTTTGAGCCCACTGATTATTCCAGTTTCTTTGATTTCCCCTCTTTTTATCATGTTTTCGGGGCTCATTCTTTTGAAAATTCTTGCAAGAACAATGTTCACAGGTATTGGACTTCACAACAGTGGTCTGTGTATAATGAACTCCCTTTCCTTTTTCAGATCTTTTCATCTCATTGTTCTTATCCCAGGGACTTCCACCATCCTCATTAGTCTTGATGTAATTCTCTAAGGGAATATCACCACTGACATTCTTGTTCCTTTTCTTAGACTCTTCTTTTTCAGTTTTATCCTCCACAACAACTTCATCTAATGGATCTACTTTAGCAGCTCCTTCAGGTAAGTCCTTCCTATCCATGGTTTCTAACAGGTCTGACCTAGGAGGGATGTATGTGTTGTTGTAGGGTGGGGGTATGGCATTGTACCCTATGCCTGGTTTCATCTTATTGTGGATTTGAGCATTTATTATGGTGTCCATGACTTTAGAAGCACATGAAAACTTTTCAACATCAAGTTTTACTTTCTCAAGTTCTCCTTTTAATTTCTCACATTCCTCCCTAGACTCTTTCAGTTGGAACTCCAGACCATCCTTTTCCCACTTCCAGTAGTTTGTATCATATGAGTGTTGAAGTTCATTGGCTTGAAAAGCCTTAATTTGTTCTTCAAACCTCTCAACAATCAATACATAATCTCTTCTATCCTTTTCTAATCTCTTAAGGTCATCACACATTCCCTGGTTGTGATCTCTATACCTTTTCACAATGTCTATACAAGCTTGAGAACAGAGATTAGATTTTACCTCAGTAGGAATATCTGAGACTTCTGCCATGAGTGCATGATTCTGAATTGCCTCTTCTGCTTGATCACTCCAATCAAATCCCATTCCTTGTTGAGAAACAAGGGCTTGAACAGAGTTTCTGTTCTGGTTGAAGCTTCCAGTCTGAGTTTGTTGATGGTTGTTTTGAGATACTCCACCTCTGCATTCTCTGGCAAAGTGTCCCATCTTATGACACTTGTAGCATTCCACCTTAGACTTGTCAAACCCAGCACCATCTTCTCTTCTTTGGGAAAAGTTGTTTCTCCCAGTCTTCTTTATAAACTTTTTCACCCTCATAGAAAGCATAGCCATCTGCCACTTGATATCCATCTCCTCAAGATCATCAGCATTAATCTGTTCTAAGTCATCATTAATTAATGAGGAGTTAACATGACTAGAAAAGAGAGCTTCAAGTACAGAATCATTGGCCTTCTCTTGATTGACTCCACCAACAGTACTAACTGATTCAGGGTTAGCAGTAGTATCAGTTGATGCTGATAGGAGTGCAGCATTATACACATATCCTGAGGGCTTCTTCTTGGCTTCAACCTCTGCTTCAAATACCCTAAGATCATTGTAAAGATCATCAAGCTCTTTATCTTCTAACTGGTCATTCTGTCTGAAAGACACAGTATACATTGTCCATTCCTCACCTAATGATCTTAGAAACTTCCTGTTTACATCATCAGCCTCCATATGAACTCCAACTGTAGCCAATTCTCCAATCAACTTATTAAATCTATCAAAAGTTTGAGTCATAGACTCATTCTTTGTAGAAGTAAAATTTTCATATTGTTGTTTAAGAATTGCCTTCTGGTTCCTCTTGGTGCTCTTGGTACCAGTGAATCTCTTTTCCAATGCATTCCATAAACTCTGAGCATCAGAGCAGTGATGAAATTGGTGCTGATACTCATTGGGAATAGCCAAAAGCAGAGTGCTTAAGGCTTTCATCTCTGTTTGTCTAACCTTTCTTTCTGCATCAGTCTTTGGAGGAGGTCTTTTGCCATCTGGTCCAACCCTTCCTTCAGCACATGGACCATTCTCTATAATATCCCAGATGGAATAATCAGTAAGCAAAATATACTGCTTGATTCTAATTTTCCACATGTCAAACTCATTAGGCTTGAGCATGGGAACCCTTGAAACAAGAGTACTGTTTGATTCAACTGTGTTGTCCATAATGATTGTAGATTTCTAAGACACCAAGCTCTGATACCACTTGTCAGGATCGATTCCAAACAAGAATAATTTATACTTAGAAATCAGAATTAAAGAATCTTGCGGAATAGAACTTTAATTCAAACACACTCAATGAACAACTCAATAAGAAAACACAAACTGTTTGTATTCAATGCTTCGACTCACAAGATTACAACCAAACCTCAATCTTGTTGAACAGGCTCAACAAGACGACTTCTACTTCTCTAGAAATAGGGTTCTAAACCTTGAGGTTAATTCTCTCAAAAACGAAAACGAATCCTCAATCACTCGTATCCCGAATAGCTATCTATCAACATCTATTTATACAAAATAATTACAAGATAACTATCAAAACAAAATTGATCTTCAGAATATTCTTTCATGCATATCTCCAATCATTCCATCTTTATCTCCAACATTCTCGCATTCCAAACTTATGATCACAAGCAGTATTAACATCATTATGCACCAGCAGTACTAACCTTGTTCCAGCAACATTAACTTTCACTTGCAGTAGTAACTATGCATAAGTAGTACTAACATTATTCCAGCAGCATTAACTTGTTCTTGCAGTACTAACCTTGCTCTGGCAGTAGTATTGTTGTTCTGGCAGTAGTATTGTTGTTCTGGCAGTACTAACCATACTTAGCAAATCTTCAGTTCCCAACAGAACTTTTGAACAAAATTCTGGAAATTTACGGTTATGATGATGAAGATAGTTTTGATAACCGTTTAATGTAGAAGAAGAAGATGAAATCGGAAATTTTGAATTTTTTAAAAAAAATAATGATTAAAGTCAATCACTTCCTAAAATAAAGGATAATTATCCTTATTAATGAAATTTCCGAAAATACAACAAATGTGTGAAAGACTATTTTACCCTTAATGACATAATAATCAAGATCAAAAATCAAGGGCTAGGATTGGTTTACATAGTTTACACACATTTAGTGGTTTACATTTTATTATTCCTCTCTCTCTCTCTCTCTCTATATATATATATATATATATATATATATATATATACATGGTCCTTTTAATTTGCAACCCATGAAAAGGTGGCAACCTTTGTAACCACCTTCATCACCATTGATCTTAAATCTGATGGTCCATATCATTTAGATCATTTAATGATTATATTTTAATTATTAATTAATTTTGTCATCACCAAATTAGGCGCTCAAGGGTAAAAATGGACTAACACGAACTAAACAAATCCCGGTAATCATGGAAACCCAGATTCATCACCATCCTATCCCGAAATTCACTCCACGATTAGTATACGGTTTCCGATTAATCACACCAAGAAATTCGAAACCTGGTTCTGAAGGAGATTTTTCCATGGCGGATTGTATTCGAGGTTTTCTTCATCTACTCTGATACTCATCGACATTCGACTTCGATAGTGAAGATTTAGAAGCAACCACAACAAACAGCAACATCGAAATAGTTGATGCATCGATGAATAACAATGAGAATGTGGCTGAAGATATCGAAAACAAAACAGACACAACTGGAATTGAAGTCGATGCAGTGGTTTCAGAACATCAAAATAGTTGATGCACCAATGAATAACCCATTTCTGAAGGAGAATATTTCATGGCGGATTCGAGATTTTCTTCATCGAATCGTATTTACATACATTTGCAGAAATATCATGCATCATGAACCACTCCCCATCGTCGAAGCCATCGTCCTCAACTCCTCATCGTCTTCATTGTCGTCTTCTACATCGTCTTCATTGTCTTCTTCTACATCGTCTTCTTCGGCTATCATCTTCATCGTCTTCATTGTCGTCTTCTTCATGTATGTACAATTGCAAAGGTTGCCACCTTTCATCAAGAAAAGAGTTATATGAAACAATTTCATCAAATTAAACAACTTCATGAACCAATTTTATTAACTTAACAATTGAAATCGACGGTTTGCATTTGATCTCTCCCCTATATATATATTATGAGTAAATTACATTCCCGGTCCTTGTGGTTTGATGATATTTTGGATATCGTCCCTAAAACGCATATATTACACCGGGCATCCTTGTGGTATGCAAAAATGCACGCAGAAGGGTATTTTTGTCTTTTTACATATATTTTTATCTTTTCCCTACTAAAAAAACAATGGACCCCACCCCCTACCCACTACAACCCTCAACCCCCCCCCCCCCTTTCTTCTTCTTCCTCGTACCGGAAACCACTATCGCCACCACCCATCTTCTTCCCCACCCTCAACCGGCTTCCTTCTCCGATGAACCCCTAGGCCACCCTCTCCTTCCCCATCTTCATTCTCCACTAGAACACATATCCGCTCTACTTCATCGGCCTCCATCTACGATAGACTCAAAACAAAAACAACCACAATGAATGGGGATCAACAGAAGGAAGTCGGTGAAGTGCAGGTACAGTCTTTCTTTTTCATTTCCGGTCGTTTGCCATCCTCTCATTCTCTAGCCTTTCTTTTTCATTTTCGGTGAAAAACCCACCCCGACCTGCCCCCTCTTTTAATCGACTTCTTTCATTTCTGGAGATGGTGGTGGACCAAAGTAGAGGAAGATCATCGGATGTGGTTATTCATCAATAGATTTAAACATAGGTGTAGTTTTTGGGTGAAAGTCGAAGAAATGGGAGATCAAGGGGCATAAAATTCATTGTTGCTCGAATCTAAAACCACCGTTGGGTTTTCTTGTTCGATAGAGGTGGATGGGTTGTAGAAGCGAGATGAAAAGATGAGAGGTTGGGGATATGAGTTTCACCAGCGACATGGGTTTCAACGGAGATATTGGTTTCACCGGAGATATGTGTATCACCGGCATGAAGGGAAAGGGGATGATGGGGAGGTGGTTGATGTAGGTTCACGGTATGCATTTGTGGTGAAGCGACGACATCAGTGGAGTTGGCAACTAATCCCGGAAGCATCATCTTTTGTTGCGAAGTTGAAGAAGAAGAATAGCAGGAAGGGTTGGGTCTGGACGGTGGTTTCAAGGACGAAGAAGAAGAAGGGGGTGAGGGGTGGGGGTGGGGTGGGGTCCATTGTCGTTAGTTTTTTATTAAGAAAAAGACAAAAACAGGTGTAGAAAGACAAAAATACCCCTTGAGTTAACTTGGTTAACAATTTCGTTAGTGTGAGGGACCTTCTGCGTGCGCTTTTGCATACCACATAGACGCCCAGTGTAATAAATGCGTTTTAGGGACGATATCCAAAATATCAGCAAATCACAAGACCGGGAATGTAATTTACTCTCTCTCTCTCTCTCTATATATATATATATATATATATATATATATATATATATGGTAAGCATATATCACTGCCTAAATCGAGGCCCGACCTGTCATTTGTTAGATTAAAGTGTCGATCTAATGCATACAAACTTGTAACACTCTCCTATTAGTTTTCCTGAAACAAAATTACATGCTACGGGTGGTCCTTATGAAATTTCAAAGGAGGAAATTCAACAAATCAAAATTTCGAAATTTTCCTTATAAAATCTCCTGACAAGACTCACACAAATTAAAATGTTTTCTCAGAACTTAGGAAAACAATAGGTGTATGTAATTTGGTTGACACTTAGAAGAATTTAAATCGACTTCAAATTTCAATTCGTCCAAACGATAAGCATTAATGCTCCAAAAATAGTGGATGCAATGCTATGCATACTGATAAATCAATATAATGCATTTGCGTGAAATGATAGTAAAAGAATCAATTAATCGAAAGTGCATAAGGCAAAGATAATATATCATGACGCTCTTATATGCATTACTCACGCCACGTATGAATCAATTCATACACTAAACAAGGTGAAATTAAACATGCTAGCATAAATTTCGAAAGAGAAAACCAAGCGACACCAAAATTCCAAAAGCACATTTTTTTATGTCTTACGACATAAAATAACATTTCTCAACAAAACTCGCATGAGACAAAATGCTCAATGACACCCATAAATTGTCACATGTAATAATTAAAGTATACACATTTCAAAGTTGCACCTACGCGACACGAAATGTCGTAACACAAAAACGTCGTAATACAAAACTCTATAATACCCGACAAAACTTCAATAAGCTCATTGAAACCAATGACATCCAATCAATCGAATGGTGCCAAAATTTTCGTTTTCAATAGTCATATTGCATAAAGCAAAGTTATGACTAAACGTCATAATTCCAAATTTTTCCTTTTTGTTGTAACATGATATAAAGAAACACCCTTCAATAACACTCGCATAAAATATTTCCCAATAAGGTTCAACACCAAAAATAATGGAAGGTAACTCTCCATTCAACCATAACATACGTGGAGGAGATCCAATGATAAAGTCACAAGTCGAAGTTACTTGTCCAAGATTCTACACAACATTAAAACATGGACAACACAATATCCGAAAATAGCATCGGACAATCAATGAAAATAAAGAATGTCTCGACTAAGTTTGCAATCATCTGCAATAAAATAATTTCATACATGTTTAAAATTGCGGTTTAAAATATTGTGCATGCTAAAATGTTTTTCCAAGATTTCGCAACATAATTCACATGATGATTTGGGAATACGAGAAATAATGGTTGCAATTTATTTCAAAAATAAACTTTGTGCATAAGTTTAGTCGGCACTCAACGTCTCAAAATCACACTCCTCCAAATTCCTCCTGTCACACTATCGTCATCCGGATACTTAAACATCTTAAGGCAATAATTGAGAATTTTCATCGGTTCACCTTATAATTTATCCTCGAATAAGGTCGATTCCATAACCCGATGGTTCTAATCCAATCAACAATTTCGACCTGGAACGATCCACTTAATGCAGTCATCATGCTTACTGTCACTCAAAGCGACAAATGCTACAATCGTCAACCTCTTCTAACGGCTACTTGCTTAGAAACTCTTCACTACCCCAACGGTCATCACATCAAAGTAGCCCAAGTATACACATGTAACTTGTAGGTTCACGATAACACTGGCCAGGTGCAATTTTGAACGTACCGTACATGATCATCCTTGCTACCCTCGACGTGATTCCCGTTTTTAGTGACTCCATCAACCTCAAAATATTCTATCTTAAAGTGCCTAATGGTGTAATTTCATTCTCATTCACTTAAAAGAACGCTAGCTTGAGTCTAGGTATCCAAAGTCAACACCTAAATCTCTCAAACTTATGCTCTGATACCAACTTGTAACACCCACAAAATTGGAAAGAGCAGCTAAATAAAATTTTCAATAAAATAACCACTTAAGGATAAAATTCCTTCTACAAACCATTCTTGGAATTACCTCAAGATAAAACATTATAATTTCAACAATCAAAACCTAAGTCATTAGCCAATACTACAAAAGGTCGGGTGTTACTCAACCCCAAAATCAAGTTGCTATTCCCCAAATGCGGAAGACTTTACCAAGCTATTTACTTTTTGAGCACACAACTAGCTCTCCACTCGTCATGGTTTCACTAGAACTACAACCCAAGCGGGACCTATTGCACATGCCGACAAATAAAAAGGTTAGGCTAATGCCTAGTGAGTTCAAGAGTTTTTATCATGATTATATAATTAGTAAGACGAGAAAGGTTCAATTAAAGCCATGAGTTCAAAAAATGATTTACTTTAAATGCAAACCACCCATTTTCCAACGCACACAAATCCCGTAACGAAAGCTTTAATATAAAACGATTCTCAAAATGGACTCATCTCAAAACCCATTTAAAAGTGAAATAGTAATCGATTTCCAAAATTATGAAAATATGAATAAATAGCTATTATTCAAAACATCCCACACGCAGATGAGGAATAAACCAAAACCCATGAAATATGAAAAGCAATCCACATAAATATAATACGTTATCGAAAACATGGATAAAACAAATACCCAAACAACACCTTTCGATGACGGGGGATACCCGATTCCATGGTATATGGCGGAACACAAAGTTAAGCCACATAACCATGTTATTGAACTACACCTTAGATCGTGACTCTATTGTCTACTTTAATAAGCTCCAACTCAAGTCGGACTTTATTGCCTGCTATAATAAGCTACACCTCAAGTCCCACACCCAGCCACGGGTGGCACCACCGTATCCTTTATTGCCTGTTGTGCCCAGCTACACCTCAAGGATACACGATCTTATTGCATGTTCATTCTCTAGTAAGTTACACCTCAAGGTTTCAATTAACCTTTATTACCTACATACTAGCATTCAAGAATTGGAGTCTCGGCTCCCTACTTGATAACCCAAGATGTTCAACCCTCATGCACAAGAGTTATGTTAGTCCCAAATCAATCAAGCAACATGAATTTCCATATGAATTCTAGAGAGAGAGAGTAGAGAGAGAAAGCTTAGATCGTATTCATGTCGGCTCTGTATTACAATATGAGAGTTATGTCCAAAAGCCTTACAAAGAAAGTCTAAACAAAGCCTTATATACCCTAAGACTAACAAAGGCTAATAAGCAACTTTGACTTTCTACACTAGACTAAATACATTGACTTTGACTTTATCAAGAATATTAAATCTTGAAGACATATTTAAACCTAACAATCTCCCCCTTGGATTCAAGATTTAAACATTTGAGGACAACAGTATTCGGCTTCTTGAATCTTCAAAACTTCGGTCTTTATCAAGGCTTGTCAAAGTCAAATCGTCACAAAATCTTCAGACGGAGATTTTCTTTCTTTGATATGGAGAATTTGTTTCTTCACACAAGGCATTCTGATACAATGTAGCGCAAATCTAAGAAAAAGAGATCTTCTTGAGAAACCAAGATGATCAATCGATTTTTCCTAAACTCTTGAAGAATTCTCCCCCTTTTCTTTCTTGAGACGGAATCTTCTTTTCTCGAGTCTTTGACTTGAAAGCTCTTTGACATGAAATTGAATTTAACATTTCTCCCCCTTTTTCGATGATAGTGAGCATCATGATCATCGAAAACCTTTTTCAATTTATGTCGCGTCTCTGAGTCTCACTAACAATCTCCTCCTTAATGAATGACCTTGCTCCCCCTCAAAATAAGAATTCTGGAGCAATTTGTTTTCTCCCCCTGAAAGTATGTATATATTTCATTAATAGCACAATAGTTGAAAATTTTATTCAAGGAAAATAAAATTCATTGAACTACATTTTATAACTACTACCATTTGATCATTTGAAAACTTTACAAAAGAAATCCAACTTAATGAAATTTAACAAAATTTTCAATCAAATGAAGTCAAATGCATGTGTTTGGATTCAAATACAAGACATCATTGCATATCAAGTTAAAAATGTTAAGTTTCAACCCCTTTACTAAATCTATTTGGTGTGCTAGCATGCGAAATATGATTTGCAACAATCAAATGTACTTCTGAAACCTATAAGAATACTTTGCTCTTACTCACACTATATGACTGAAATCAGAATTTCCACAAATTTATAAGTTTATCGCGACATTGTTATTTCCCCAAGATATAAGAGATGTGTGCTCATTGGCATCTTTTATTTTGTGCACATTGGCATCTTTTGATTTTGTCATCATTGACATCTTTTGATTTTGTGCTCATTGGCATCTTTTAATCAAAAAGTTTAGTAGGAATAAGATACATCGTTAAACATGGCTTTCTATCTGGTTCTATAGCAGGATTTGGGTCAGCGGATCCCAGACCAGTTGGCCTTAGGTGCTAGGTGTCGAGCACCCCTTAGAACTTACTTTCCCAAACCAGAAAGGCCACATCGATATATCGTAAACCCATTTGTACCAGTAGAACATGGCTTTCTATCTGGTTCTATAGAAGGATTTGGGTCAGCCGATCCCAGACCAGTTGGCCTTAGGGACTAGGTGTCGAGCACCTCTTAGGACTTAATCTCCCAAACCAGAAAGGCCACAGGCACAAACTTTCAAACTAAATGATTGGATTTAAAACTTAGAACATCTCAATCATTTGGTTCTAAAACATAGTGCTTCCCCCATATTTTCGTTTCCATCCATCATTCTGACATCTAGGATTTTTGAGCATTATATTCTATATATAAGTCCAGAAATCCATAATTTTGAGCATTCAACATAATTTCATTCATGTTTTGCTGACCTTTCGATTTATTTCAGAAGTGAAAGATGAAACAGATGTAACTCAGATAATACAAAAATACTTGTAAAATCATCTTTTAGCACACATTTAATTCATTGAATGAAAATTGAAAATTTCATCTCATTGAATTAAATTTGTAAAGATTCAAATTTTCAAAGCAGTAGAAACAAAATATAATTCAATGTTACCTTTTACCACTTGTTCCTTGAAATAGAAAGATGTGACAGTTAAGGATATCACCTGAGAAGTATGAGTTCTAAACTGATTTGTTTAGAAGTCTTAGCCATTGAAGTACGGGTCCTGAACTGATTTGTCCAGAAGCCATTGTCGTTGAAGCACGGGTCCTGAACTGATGTATTCAGAAACCAATAACGTTGAATGCACAGATACATCTTCTTCCGAGAGTTCAACGCTTTGCTTCTAAATCTGCAAAAACAGATTAAGTAGATTTTGGTACCCAACGCGTCTTGGGTCCTGACTTGTTAAGTGGAGCTCTATAGGAAGGAAAATGATAAGTGCCATACCAAAATTGAACATTATTATTTTTAACAAAATCATTAGTTCCACAATAAGAACAACAAATTTTCTTTTGTGCTAACCTGATTAAATAATTTGCGGAAAATAATGAATCAGGTTTAGCAAAAGATTTACCTTTCAGGTTAGTGTTCTTGTTGGGAACAGATGATTTTGGTACATCTTTTTGAGGAATCGTACCTTTTACTCTCCATTGCATGTTGACTTTCTTATATACAGGAAGATCAGCAGATTGAGACTTGGAAGAATTATCCACTGAGTGATCATAAAAGAGATTAGAAGGACGAATCGGACATTCTGGATAGCTTTTGGATTTGTTAAATGACTTCACTTTGAAAGCTAAGTCATTTCGTTCCTTGGTCACAAAAGCAAGCTTCTTCTGAATATCAGACTTAACAATCTGCTTCTTCATGATATCAGTCGATAACACAGCCAAATTCTTTGTCAGTTTACGTATTTCCTGCTGAAAAATCTTCCTTTCAACAGAAAATTCATCTTTGACGCTCCTAGCTTGAAATTCTGCTTTCTTCCTCTTTTCTAGCTCTTGTCTTTCTTCATCTAATTCCTTTTGAAGCTCAGAAATTTGCTTTGACAATTTCTCATTGTTCGCTTCAAAGACTTTCCTTTTATTTTCAAATTCAAGCCTTTCCTTCTCCAATTTCTCCTTTTCAAGAAATAAAACCTTCTCAAAGTCTGAATTTTGCTTCGAAAGTTTTATGCATCGGAGTTCAAGAGGTTTCTTTTCTTCATTTTCTTTCTTCTCAGAATTTGAAGTCTTTTCTAGTTCCGAAACTTTCTAAGAAAGAGAAAGAATTTGCTTTTCATAACACTTCTTGTCATTCAAACGATCAGCTTTTTCTTTTCTGAACTTTTCTCTTTCCTCTTTTAGCAACTTTTCGATGTCAGACAGCTTCTTCGTAAGCTCAATAATCTTTTCCTTAAGATCTTCATTTTCAGCTTCTGACATGTTCAGTTCAGTATCCTCTTTCTCAACTTTCTTTTCTTCTTCCTTTCTCTTTGTAAATGCAACTTCAGATCCATGCATTCGCTTAGATAATTCGTTCCACATAAGCATTGGATTGTGTTTGAAACAATCAATGCTTTTGTTAATATGTTTTGGAAGTGCAAGGATCAAGTTGGATGAAGCTTCCTTATCAGCTTTCAATCTTTTCTTCTCTTCTTCTGTAAAATCATTCTCCATTTTATTTATGCTCATTGGACCTTCGGAGAATGATTTTATCATATTCTCTCCATTTTCTCTACCTGCAATAAAGTCGATGAACGTAATTCTCCATCGTTCAAAATCAGAATCTTTGATTAGCACAGGTGGTTGGTTCATGATTGCTTAAAGATAACAGATCTTTATAATGAAAAATCTACTGAATATGCGGAAAATGACCAATCCGAAAAAAATTTATATAAAACTTTTTCTTGAAAAACTCTTAAAGTGTATGAAATACACTATAGAAAAAATTTCAGTATAAAAAATTTCAGTATAAAAAATTTTCTCAGTGAACAGTAACAATGAACAGTAGTGAACAGTGAACAGTAACAATGAACAGTAAAAATTTCAGTATAAAACTTTTTTTTAATACAGTAGTGAACAGTGAACAGTAACAATGAACAGTAACAAAAATCACAAGCGAAGGCTGGTTTGCGCTAGAAGGGAATGGCGCAAAGTGGAGGTTTGCGCTAGACGACCGTGGCGCAAAGTACGGTTTGCGCTAGAGGTGAGTGGCGCAAAGTAGAGTTAGGCGAAAACAGGGGTTTGCGCTAAGAGGCAATGGCGCAAACTGAGGTTCTCGCAACCCGTTGATGGCGCAAAGCAAGGTTTGCGCAACCCGTTGGTGGCGCAAAGTAGGGTTTGCGGTGTCGAATCAAGTAATAACGTACGGCAAGTACGAGTATCGAATCCACGGGAACTAGGAACTAAGTATCACAATTACTATAAGCTCTATTAACTGAACTATCGATAATTGAACGGTTGGTATTAAACTACTTAAATGCGAGAATTAAATCAAACACGAGACAGAACAATAAACAGCTTTGGAAAATCAGATAGAGAAAATAGTTGAGGTTTGGAAATCCAATGGTTCTCGCATACAAACGTCTGACTCAATTCAAATACCAGTTATTCCTATCAATGAATACCCAATCTTTATCTAATCATTGTTCTTTCTCAAGCTACAACGATTTTATGTGCAAAGCATGGTTCGTTTTCAAGCAACCGTGATTTCTATTTTGAAAACATAAGTTTTATCTTTTCGATCTCAACATATAGGGTTCAAAACGCATTAAGCTTAAGATTCAAACGGGACTAAGATTTACTCGGTATATCTCTATCCTTTCTTAACTTAGACATGCAATTCCTGATTCTACTTCTCAATTACTTCTCTCGAACATAAATTGAAAGCAATAAAACAATTGTAAGGTAGCTAATCTCACAAAAGCATTAAACACCAAATTGCATTCATTCATTAAAATAGGAAAACTGATAAAGGTCTCAGGTCATCTGTTTACAAGCTTAAACCACATTCATTCCAACCCCCAACATGAACCGGTTAGTTCATGTCGGTGGTGGATTCAAACACAATAGAAAAGGATGGAAACAAGTATGTAAACATGATAATCGTGGCAACTGTAAATGGAATGGTTACTCCCTTCTATCGTGCTCGTCTCTACTTCGCGTGATGAACGTGTATCTGATCCTCCCTCTATCGTGGCTCCAACGGGTGTCACTCGGCTCTGAAAATCGCCCCCGGAACTGCTCTGGCCGTCATGTGAAAGTTCCCTCTTTTGGCCTTCCTTTATCAACTCCGAGTTCTTCTTCTCTTCCAACTCGCACTTTCTCAAACATTTTGAACATCACCTTCTCGCCGCCAACTCTGAAGGTCACCTCTCCTTTCTCCACATCAATTAAGGCTCGGCTCGTGGCTAGGAATGATCGTCCCAATATCAACGGGACCTCTTCGTCTTCGTCTATGTCTATCACTACGAAGTCTACCGGAAAGTAAAACTTACCGACCTTGACGAGCACATCTTCTATCACTCTGTAAAGATATCTGATCGATCTATCCGCGAGCTTCAGCGTCATGTACGTTGGGCTTACTTCTCCCAATCCGAGTTTCCTGAAAATAGAAAGAGGCATTAAATTAATACTCGCCCCTAAATCACATAAAACTTTATTAAAAGAAAGATCCCCAATTTGAATAGGGATAGAGAAACTCCCTGGATCTTTAAGCTTCGGGGGAAGCTTATTCTGAAAAATCGCGCTGCACTCTTCAGTGAGTGCAACGGTGGCCTGGTGATCGATCGCCCTCTTCTTAGATAGAATCTCCTTCATGAATTTCATGTAAGAGGGCATCTGTGCCAAGGCGTCTGCAAAAGGGATGTTAATAGTTAGTTTTTTAAATACATCAATAAATTTCGAAAAATTAACATCATCCTTATTCGCCTTCAGTCTATTCGGGTATGGCACTCTTGGAATTTCCGGTTTGACCGGTGGTTGCTCTTTTTTCGTCTTTTCACTCTTCTTGCTTTCTTCAGGTACCACCTCTTCTTCAGCTTCAGACTCATTCGCTTTCTCGACCTCTTTTTCTTTAAGCTCGACTTCCTTTGATGACGGTTCTCTATTCAGCTCCTTGCCGCTTCTCAGATAAATGGCATTGCATGTTTCCCGGTTAGTCCTTTCGGTTTGACTGGGAAAGGTTCTGGGAGGTCGGTTTTGTAGAGCCTCGGAAATCTGCCCCACTTGCCTTTCGAGGATCTTAATGGAGGCGGTGTTTTGCTCGGTAGCCGCCTTGACGATGTTGATCGTGCTTGCTAATCCCTCGACCGTGCTGTCCAATTTCGTCATGAACTTCATGAGCATATCTTCCAGCCCCGGTTTCTTCTCCATCGATGGTCCTTCATTCCTTTGGTGAAAACCTGGAGGACGGTACACATTGTTAGTATGAGAAGAATTATAGAGTTAGACAAATTACCTGGTTGTTGTTGAGGTTGAGCCCATGAAAGATTATGGTGCTTTTTCCACCCCTCATTGTATGTATTGGAAAAGGGATCATTTCTCGGCTGGCTCCGGTTTTGCACAAACTGGACTTGATCGGGTTCTTGTGGATTACTTCCCTTCAGATGATTCGTGATAAAGGCTAGTTGAGCCTTCATCTCTTTCAACTCATCCGTCTCTTGCATACTCGCGACTCTTCTTACGGCTGATATTGGAGTAGAAAAACTGTGCTCGGCCAGGTTCTCGATCAGCTCGCATGCTTCTTCATAAGACTTGCCCATCAGTGCTCCACCCGATGCGGCAGTGATATCGTTTTTGAACTGCGGGTGGAGTCCACTATAGAAGGTCTGGATAATTACCCATTCTTGCAACCCATGATGTGGGCACTTCTTGATCATATATTTGTAGCGCTCCCAAGCTTCATACAAGGTCTCCTGATACCATTGCGCAAAATGGGTGATTTCTGCCATAAGTTGCGCGGTCCGACTCGGAGGAAAGAATTTATGAAGGAATGCAGCCTTCAGTTGTGCCCATGTGGTGATCGAATCCGGTTGGATGTTCTCGGTCCATGTCTCGGCTCGACCTTTAAGAGAGAAGCTGAAAAGTCTCAGCTTGATGGCATCCTCGCTCATCCCATTGATCTTGAATGTATCGCAAATCCTCTCGAATGCACGAAGATGTGCATGAGGATCTTCTGCCGGCGTTCCTCCATATTGGTTCTGTTGCACCATCACGATCGGTTTCAGCTCGAAGTAATTTGCTCCAGTCGTGGGCGCTTGAATGCCTATGCGTGCCGCCGCCACATTCGGATCGGCGAACGACCGCATAGGACGTCTTTCTGGAGGTGGTGGTGGGTTATTGCGAGGAGGTCCCTCGTCGTCAGACATCTCGAATTTCAGATTTCTTTTAACTTTCGCTTCTTTACGTAGACGACGGGCGGTTCGTTCAATCTCCGGATCAAATTTCTCGAGCTCTTCCCCTCGGGTCTTCCTTGGCATAAACCAATTAGTACCTGAAATGAAAAGTGAACAAAATCAGCAACCCAAAAATTGAACGTGACAGGATAAAATAACAAGAAAAGGAAATGCTCAATCTAATAGCGCGTATAGCTGGTAGTGCTATTAGTTGCAACTAGTTCCCCGGCAGCGGCGCCAAAAACTTGATACGAGGTTTTCACACCCCGAGAATCTTGTCGCAAGTGTACGGGTCGAAGTCAAGTAATAGTACTTAGAGAAGTACGAGTATCGAATCACGGGGAACTAGGAACTAAGTATCACAATTACTATAATCGCTATTAACTGAACTGTCGAATTGAGAGATGGTTGGTTTTAAACTAAATACTAACAACTAAAGTAATGAAAACACAGACGAGACAGTAAAACAGCTTTGGAAAACTTCGATAGAGAGAAAAGTTGAGGGTTGGAAATCCTCAGGTTTTCACATGCAAACAACTAACTCACGACAATTACCAGTTAATTTCCCATTAATGAAACCAATCTTTAAAAACCACCGTTGTTCTCTTCCGAGCAACAACGGGTTTTATTCTGAAAAGGACAAGTTAAATCTCTCGATCTCAACTTACGGATTCCAAAATATATTAAGCACCAGATTTATTATGAACGAATAGATTTTATCTCTCGATTTCAACCTATGGTTCAATTACGGACTAAGACTTACTCGGTATATCTCTATCACCGATTTATCGTCTTAGGCATGCAATTCCTAAGTCTAAGTAGTAATTAATTCTCTCGAAATTAGCTACTAGCACAGATCAAATGCAAATTGGCCAAATTCACACAAGCATTAAACACAAAATTGCACACTTCATTAATTAAGGAAAAACTGATAAAAGTCACAAATCATCTGTTCACATGCTTAATAAACCGAATTCATTCCAACCCCCAACACGAACCGGTTAGTTCATGTCGGTGGTGGATTCAAACACAAGAGAAAATAGACTGAAAGTGTATGCAAACATGATTAAGCGTAAAAGATGAAATCGTAAACGATAAGATGATAAACTCCCTTCTCTCGTGCTCGTCTCTACTTTGCGTGATGAATGTCTCTTCGATCGGCTCTCTAACGTCCCTCCAAAAGGTGTCACACGGCTCTGAAAATCGCCCCTAGACTGCTCCCGTTCGTCTGCCGAAAGTTCGATCCCGAATAATGACCTAAAATTCGGATTTAATAGCTGAAAAACGTGAAACAGAGCCTTACGCGACTTGCAAGTCGCGTGGCAGGTCGCGCGTGTCCCTGAGGCTGCGTGGGTCGACGTTTGGTTCGCGGATCGGGTCCTGGTTCGGTCGTGGGTCTTGGGCTTGACTTTTGGGCTTCCGTTAGGCTTCGTTTGGACTCGTTTTGGGCTCTTTTTAGCTTCTTTTCTCGAAGAATGTCGCCTTTTAGATAACCTGTATAAATCACTCGATAAACCGTAAAATACCCGCCTTTTTACTTGAATACAAGCCAGTCTCATTGGTTTGAGAACCGAAAATAACGCCAAAAGGTGGCGTTATCATGGCGCAAAGTAGACTTGGCAGAATCTGATGAACTGGCGCAAACTGTAGATCTGGCGCAAAGTGATGATCAGAATCAAAAATCTATTCAAATCTCTATCAAATCTTCGAATTAGGCTTCCAAATTTTGCAGAGATGTTAGAAAATAGGTTTCTAACACGATTATGTGAACCAATTTCCCTGAAAACCACTTAATCGATGTATGAATGATCGAACAGACTGAAATGTTCGAACCGAACAGAAACTTCCAATTTCTTCAAATTGACCTCTAAAAACTTGAAATTAGCCCTCGAATCTTGAAAAAGAAATGCTTCAAAACAGATTCCTAACACGATGAACTCAAAATCCAGACGAATCAAACTCAAAAAATGTAAGAATTTGAGAAAAAGAGATTTTCTTGAAAAAATCAAGAAAAATCAATCGATTTCTCTCAAAAACCTAACAATTTTGATCTCGATTCGTGTAATTTCTTCAGCAGATCTTCATTAACATGCTCTGATACCAATTGTTAGTCCCAAATCAATCAAGCAACATGAATTTCCATATGAATTCTAGAGAGAGAGAGTAGAGAGAGAAAGCTTATATCGTATTCATGTCGGCTCTGTATTACAATATGAGAGTTATGTCCAAAAGCCTTACAAAGAAAGTCTAAACAAAGCCTTATATACCCTAAGACTAACAAAGGCTAATAAGCAACTTTGACTTTCTACACTAGACTAAATACATTGACTTTGACTTTATCAAGAATATTAAATCTTGAAGACATATTTAAACCTAACAATCTCCCCCTTGGATTCAAGATTTAAACATTTGAGGACAACAGTATTCGGCTTCTTGAATCTTCAAAACTTCGGTCTTTATCAAGGCTTGTCAAAGTCAAATCGTCACAAAATCTTCAGACGGAGATTTTCTTTCTTTGATATGGAGAATTTGTTTCTTCACACAAGGCATTTTGATACAATGTAGCGCAAATCTAAGAAAAAGAGATCTTCTTGAGAAACCAAGATGATCAATCGATTTTTCCTAAACTCTTGAAGAATTCTCCCCCTTTTCTTTCTTGAGACGGAATCTTCTTTTCTCGAGTCTTTGACTTGAAAGCTCTTTGACATGAAATTGAATTAAACATTTCTCCCCCTCTTTTTTTTAGAGAAAGTGAAATTTTCCCTTAGATTCAAAAAATAAAAGTAAACAGAGAATTATAGTATGAAAAGAAAGCAACCTATAGACTTGTGCAGTTTTCCTTTAGTAACTCTATAACCCTTTGTGATAAACTCTCAGCAAACTTTCCCAACAATGGTTCAAAACCTGGGATTGATACTTTCTCATCCCCACATGAAGTTGCTAATTTGGCAATTTCATGCACATTTTTAGCTATTGATGGAAGCATTTCTGCTGCCTCACCATAAAACTCGGTTTCAGGCTCTTCGGGATTCCCGTGTGTTGACTTTACGTCTTTTAGTTTAGAAAATACCTCGAGGGCAGTCTTGCTTGAGGCTGCTAAACTTGTTAATGCTTCTTTGGTACTCATATCCAAAGCTCATATCCAAAGCTCCGCATTAAATTATCGAAACCCGGTCAATTGTCCTCAAGATTAAATAAAGTCATACACCGAGCCATAAGCTCAACCAAAATCAATTGACCACTTATAAAAGTCAAATAATGCAATAAAACGTATATAACCCACGTTTATGCGAAACATGCTCCATAGACACGAATAACTCAACACAACTCTAGATTAATAACAATCATTTTCCCAAGCACACATCAAGGTGCATTTATACCAAAAGATTTACATTCATATGATAAATCATTAAATCATCAATACTTAAGATTTATTCATCGAAATACCCAAAATACGACTTTTCCCAAAACCAAAAGGTTTACAACTTCTAAAATGTTCACAAGGTCGGGAATGACCAAAATCCAATGATCCCCATGTTCGTATTTTCAAAACGTACCACCATATAAATTATGCATATTTCCAACAAAACACTAAAAGTGTATTCTTACTAAATAACCTCTAATTATGCAATAAATTATCAAAACACTTCCATTTACACTTTATTTATCAAGTTACCCAAAAATCCCAAAAGTGGGTGTTTTACAAGATTTATAAAGTTAAATACTTTAAGTAATCAAAATCCACCCAATAACTTAACAATGGATATTTTCATGTAAAACATATAAACACTTTAAAATGAACATTTTGGCATGTACAACGTTTTCACAAATCAACTTGAACCCACCTTGCTAGATTTTGGCTAAATCTAGATTTTCCCCAACTTGAGCTCATTTGAGGAAACTTGGATCTTCAAGCCAAAACTTTCAAAAACCTAGATCACAAGTTTCCAACCATAAATGATCAACCCCAAACACCTTTGAGTCGTTTCCCCAAACATATTACATCAAAATCACCAAAATACCAAAACCCTAATTTCATAGGTGGAGAAAATAGAGAAACTTACCTCAACTACCACCAAATACTATTGGATCTCCCAATAAACTTCAATACTCTTACTAGATCCTTGAAGATCTCTCAAAAACGAAACCATAGCAACGTGAATCACTAAAATCGAAGTTGTGGTGAGAAAATTATGAAGAAATGAAGGAAATGGCTCAAAAATCACGACTTAATGCTCCAGAAGGCTTCTCGCAGTCTTTCATGCGACTTCAAGTCGCGTGGGAAGCCGCGCGCTTCCCAAAATCACACTCCAGAAACTTACGCGGCCTGGGCCGCGACCCTGGGTCGCGCAACACCTTTTCGGCCATAACTTCTTCGTTTTCGCTCCGGAAAGGCCCGTTGGATTCGTATTTGAATTCTCCATCCAACAAGACTATAAAATCTAGGATTCTATCCAAAATCCTATTTCTTCTATTTCTCTTGAAAGATCGATTTCTACGCTGACTTGAAATTTTACTTACCCAAAAATTACGGGTGTTACAGTATGAGATTAAAAGGGATCATCAGTTCAAATTCACTTCTCATATTAAATTCAACTTCTCATTCGATGTTATTATGATATATATTCTAGTCAAAGTTGTTGTACTTATTTAAAAACGTTACATTTGTTTTTAAAACCGAAAAAAACACATACAAAATCAAGATTAAATTATCATAATTTTGTGGGAGTAATCGTTACATCATATTCTAGAAGCGACTATTTAGATTTTATATGAAACACTTCTATAATATATATATAAAAAAAATATATGTTTTATAATATACATATCACATGTTTGTTACAAAAAATTTATATAATGGTCGTCAACATATTTTTTCATTGTAATCTTCTTCATTTGATTATTTAATAGGCAAACATAGTTCACTTGTAATATTTTATAAGTCTCTTATGTTATAAGACCATGAGTACCCGTACCCAATGAATCCAATGAACCCACTTGCCATCTCAGCGCCACATCAGCTTTTCTCTTTCCTACTCTCCTTACCCAATTCTTACCCAAAAGTGGAGTACCCGTACCCAATGAACCCACTTGCCACCTCATCTTTTTTAATTCTTTTATTTATACATTTAATTATTTAACAAAATAAAAATATTTATATATTTTTAATAAATAAAAATAAGATAAATAATAAAAATAAAAATTCATATTATTCATTAAAAATATAAAAATTACAAAATACAAAACACTAAAAATTATGATATTTTCTAATTTTCTCTTTTCTCGCTAAAGTAGCCCTCAAAACGTCTCCCGAAAGGTGATCATGCGGGGATATGAAAAACTCGAAGTCTTGTTGATATCGTTTTTCTAGTTCGAGTTCCAACTTATCGAGTTCGAGTTCGAGTTTTTTCATTTTGTACTCCATTGTACCCTCAATCTGCTCACCTGTCGTTTTTGCCTTGTTGAGAAATTTTTCTTTTTTTTCTTTTTGCGTTGGTGTCGGGTTTGATGGTTCCGGGATTGATTGTTGTGTGGAGATCGATTGTGGTGTGTGCAGTTGTTGGGTTTCAGGAACAAAGTCGTCGTCGAGATTGATTGCGGGTTGAGGAAGGTTATAATTGGCGGGAGTAAAACCTTGTTGAAGCAAACCAGGACGTGTAAATTGATAAGGATTATAACCTTGTTGAGAAAACACTTGTTGCGGAACATAACCTTGTTGAGAAAACGCTTGTTGCGGAACATAACCTTGTTGAGAAAACGCTTGGAAGCCAAGCTCCGGGTCTTGTTGCGGTGTATCCGATCGGTTACGACGGGATGTAGGTGTGGTGTTTGGATTCATGATGAAGAGAAATGGAAGAATGTATTGAATTTGAGAGAAATAGAAGAAAGTATGTTTTGGTGTGAAAAAATAAGATGGTATAGGTTAATATATATAGTGTGATTAATTTGAAAAATTAAATTAATTTTTTTTTTGTAAAATAGCCGTTACCAACGGAATTGTTTCAAAAAAAATAAAAAATAAATACAAAGGCAACGGGTTGATCGGGTTGGTGAACCCGGTACCCGAGCCCGCTCCCTTACCCGATCACCCCCTTACCCGTGCCCGATGAAACCCGATCACCACCTCACCTTACCCGCTCCCATACCCGCTACCGGTACGGGTGGCCTAACATCATTAAATATGTCATGTTTGTTTTTTTATTATCTTTTAAAAATAGAGTAATTTACATATTTGGTCCCCGTGTTATAGTAGCTTTAACATTCTAAGTCCCGAAAATGAAATATTATGGATTTCATCCTCGTGGTTTACATTTTATAACGTATTAAGTCCCTAACTTCTAACTCTGTTAAATTTTTCGGTTAAACTGGTTAAGTACAGGGGTATTTTAGTCAATTTAGGTCTTTTTTATTTCTTATTAAAAAACACAGGGACCAAACATGTAATTTACTTTAAATAATAAAAACCATATGGACTAAACCAAGCCTCCATCAACGTCGCTCCACATCCCCCCCTCAGCATACCCCTCCGGCATAACCCTCCCCCTCCGGCGTATCCCTTCACTACACCACCAATTGCCTCCGGTTTACCCCCTTCCCCTTCCACCTCCATCGTTACCCCTCTTCTTCCCTTAAAATCTGATACTCAACTCCAGATCTGAAAAGGTTTGGTGGCACTACAACAACTCAAATATGGAGTTCGATGTTTTCGATCTGAAAAGCGGTTACCATTTTCGGTGGCACTGCAACAACGATTCCACGATCTGAAAATCGATCTGGAAGATTCCACTCAGTCAGATTGTTGTCACTGCAAAAGGATGAATGAGGGTAGATCTCTGATGGGTTTCTCCTAGCAGCCTCTTTGTATGTGTTTTTTATGTAATCATTTCTTATGTATATAACTAAGAAGTTTGGTTAATCTCTTTTAAGTTTTTGTGTAAATGTTAAAGGTTTTGAGTTTGAATCTTAGGATCTGTGTATTGTGTTTGTATCTGATTTAGGTTTTTGTGTTTGAATGGTGGTGGTCGTTGTGGTGGTGAATGAAGTTGCAGATCGGAATATTTGAATAAAAAAAATTTAAGCAATGGAACGGATCAGACAGAGGAAAGAGGGACACGTGGCAATACCTTATTGGTGTTTATTTTTTTTGTTTTTATTTTTTAATGTAAAATGAGGAAAATGGATAAAATGACCAAACTACCTATCATGTGTTTGGCACATGGGTACCTTAACGGACATAATTTGGACGGAGTTAGTTTTAGGGACTCAATAGGATACAAAGTTAAAACCACGAGGATGAAATCCATAATTATTTCATTTTCGGGACTCAGAGTGTTAAAACCGCTATAACATGGGGACCGAATATGTAATTTACTCTTTAAAATATAATGAATTACATCGGTGGTTCCTGTGGTTTGCTTAAAATTTGAACTTAGTCCCTAAAATGAATTATCTATACTGATGGACCCTAACTTTTCAATTTTATAATACTCAAGTCTCTAGAATTAAAATTGTCAGTTAGCAAACGTTATGTTATGAGGGATTAATCGGTCTTTGAGCAACCTAAAGGACCAAAGATGTATTTCATTCTAAAATTTATTGTGATTCATGTTTTTTTATATCTAGGCACAAATCAAATCTCTTAAATTAAAATACATCATAAATAAAAAAAATTATATTTATTTTGAAAAACTATTAAATTGAAAAAATAACTCTTGCATTAGAAATTCTCAAGTGTAAAAGTCAAAAGAAGTTCATCGTATCTTTTGGGTTGGACATTGAAATATGGAAACAAAGTATTGGAAGTTAAAAATATGGTTAACGTGTGATGGTTACATATTCAAGTTTGTTTGTTAAGATAAATATTTTTTTGTTATGAAAAAATGTAATCACATTTTTAAAAGTTAAAATGTTGTGAGAAAAAGAAAATAGAACACGACATAATAATAAAAGTAATATTTAAAAAGTAAAAAAAATTAAATTGAATTATCAAATAATTGTGAATAAACTACAACAATTAACTTGATATGATAAATACAAAAATATCATTAATAACTTGAAATATTCTATATGGTTTTTGGAATAAAATAAAAGTTAATATCTCGTAACTTTCTATATTTTTTTTTGACAAAAAAACGCTTTGTTTATAGTTGCTCATATAACTACTCATTATTCTAGTTGGATTTGGCAATATTTTTCTTAATTGTTTCAATAATCGATGTTTTTAATCTTAATTTATAGTTTTTATTTTGGGAATTTAATTAAAATACCCAAAGTTTGACTTTGACTTACCAAAATACTCAATTTCTCTTTGATTTTACCAAAATACCCATTTTTTCCGCAGTGGGATCCGCGATCACGGACCAGAGGGTATTTTTTAAAAATTGTATCCCGCGATCGCGGGAGAGTGTCCCCCGAGAATGTGATTTTTGATTGTTTTGATTTGAAATTTACACTTTCAACTCCTATACTTATTTACTTTACTTTACTTTATACCTTTTACTTTCATAATTTTAATTTTACATTTAACACATATAATCGTTTATTAACTAAAATACGTTAAAAAAATACGTTTTAAATTTAACAAGTTACACCATTATAATCGTCTCTTTGATACGTTCGAAATGAGCCCAATATTGAATATTTTTTGATTTATATATTTTAATATATATCATATACACTACATAAAAATATTTTTTATATTTAAAATTCATATTCTTATAGTTAATTATTTAATTTATGGTACTCTTATAGTTAAAATACGTTTTATTTATTTTATTATCGATGGTCCAAGTGTAAGTATTAAAAATTGGCGGATGCTTTGTGATGGACATACATCGATCCTTTTGTGCATACTCTGTAACTGCAAATAATTCAGCTCCAAACACACATGAATCATCATTCGCCAAATACCCATTTTCACAATTCTTAAATGAGTCCAGTGATATCAACTTGTCAAAACCTCATTTCATATTCTTCTCGTGAAACCTTGTCCTATTGTCATTCACGATATCTATATACAAGTACAAATAATAATTTAAAACTATTTAATGAATTAGTTAATATATGATTATTATGTTAATGCGATAGGAGTTTAAAACAAAATTGAAAAAAATAAAAGATGTACCATAAATTAAATAATTAACTATAAGGGTATGAATTGTAAATATTAAAAATATTTTTATGTAGTATATATGATATATATTAAAATATATAAATCAAAAAATATTCAATATTGGGCTCATTTCGAACGTATCGAAGAGACGATTATAATGGTGTAACTTGTTAAAATTAAAACGTATTTTTTTAACGTATTTTAGTTAATAAACGATTATATGTGTTAAATGTAAAATTAAAATTATGAAAGTAAAAAATATAAAGTAAAGTAAGTAAATAAGTATAGGAGTTGAAAGTGTAAATTTCAAATCAAAACAATCAAAAATCACATTCTCGACGGGACACTCTCCGGCGATCGCGGGATACAACTTTTCAAAATACCCCCTGGTCCGCGATCGCGGATCCTATCGCAGAAAAAATGGGTATTTTGATAAAATCAAAGAGAATTTGGGTATTTTGGTAAGTCAAAGTCAAACTTTGAGTATTTTAATTAAATTCCCTATTATTTTTATTATTTGTAGTTTCACTGTATATTAATAATCTCACATTAACCATACTTAATTTCCAATACTTTATTTGCATATTTCAATGATTAACACAAAAGATTTGTGAATTTCTCTTGATACTCTTTATTTTTTTAATTTGAGATTTTATAACGTAAAAGTCATTTTGTCAATTTAATATTTTTTATATAAATAAAAGATTTTTATTCAATGTGTACTCTAATTTAGGAAATTTGATTTGTGATTTGATATATTAAAAGAATTTGGTATATATATATATATATATATATATATATATATATATATATATAGAGGGAGGTTTAGGGGAAAACTTAAAAAAAATGAAAAACTAAAGAACACCCTAACAGCCCTTCATCTACACGGTATGCACTTGTGCATACAAGTAAGTTAAGTTGTTTTTTAGTTTTATGCACAAGTGCATCATGCATTTGTGCATATATGCACGTGTGCATGTTACAAATTACCTGTATGCACACCGTCCAGATGAAGGGCTACCAAAGTATTTCTTAGTTTTCTGTTTTTTTAAGGTTTTCCCCTAAACCTGACCATATATATATATATATATATATATATATATATATATATATATATATGGGCTTAATCAAATAAGAACTAATTAGTTTGTGGTAACTGTAAGAACCAATATGGACCAATCATTTAGGGTAATTAATGTTATTTACTAAAATAAACTAAAGGATAAATTGGTAATTTAATAATTTAGATTTTTTATAACAAATTAAAATCTAAATTGAATCATTCAATTTACCCTAATTAGACATTGAAGAACACGCCTCTCTCTTCTCAATAGCCGCCTCTGCATTTCTCTCTTCTCCATAACCAACCTCTCTTCTCCATAAGGACTAGGATAATATTGACATTCTTCATCCATTTTTCATTCGCAATCACCACTCAATTTTTCCTAAGACACGCCATTTATTTCAAACCACCACCGTCCCCATTGAACTCACGCCGGCAGCAAGAATGGCCGGCCACCTCACCGGCGACCAACCCCACCACGAACCACCAACACCATCGCCGGCAGCAAGAATCGCCGACCCCTCTGTCGATTTCACCGCTGCCACACCCTAGTCGATTTCACCGCTGCCACTACTCACGCCCTCTCGATTTTCTTGGTCGATTGCAGACCTGCAATTCACATACCACAGCCTCTCTTTTTGACTTCAAGAAAATCAATGGTGCTCCATTAATTTCGCTGTTGTGTTCATTGGTTACAAGTGCACAAGGTGAGTGGGTACTTGGTCCTAGCTAGACATTATGTTCCTTACTGTGTTTGAGATTGATTGTAGTGAATTTGTGATGCTCTCATGTGAGTAGGTTTCTGCATTCCAAGATGTGTGAGTGTCATAGTGATTTTCGAGTTGAAGTAGAGCTCATTTTCGATTTATCTTTCAAGCATTTAGGCATTTTTACTATTTAGTGAAATCTTGGTTATGCGATGTTGATCTCCATGTGATTATTGATGTTGTTCTCCATGTGATTATTGATTATGTCAAAGCTTGTGTATCACAATGATTTGGGTATCACAATTTTCTGGGTATCGCAATGGTCTGGGTATCACAATGGTCTTGTATGTATTCTGGGTATCACAATGGGGTATCACAGTGATATCACATTTGTTCTTGTATGTATTCTGGGTATCACACTGGGGGTATCACATTGATATCACATTTGTTCTTGTGATATCATTATCATAACCGATATATCTGCCGGAGAGAGGAGAGAGGAGATTTTAAAATATCATTATCATCAACTAATCATTGTCTGAAATGACACATACACTGTTTCTTTTCCCCTTTATAAATCAATATATTGGATCAGTATTGTCGGATTATGCTAAGATACTAAAAGATCCATATAACCAAGGTTTCTTTTCTAGTTTGATTTTAGGCATGAATATGTTTAAGATCCACAAAGCGGGTATCTTATGTGTTTGTTGCTTTAAAGGGAAATTGATTTAACCTCGTTGATACGAAGAATCGTACTCTAAAATACTATCGTCTTTTGTGAATGCAAAATTTAAAAATTGTCGAGTTAAAACTGTATATTATTCATTAGTACAAGGAATATTCTTGTAATTTCTTTATTTTCTAACAAGGAAAAGCCATTTTCTTCCTTCTCATTTGGGACAAAGGAAAAGTAAATGTAAGACTTGAACTATATATGGAATTTCAATATTGTTAATACAACATTGGCATTTTAACTTTGTTATATTTTTAGACATTACTATATAAAGATTTCAACTAATTTCACTGGTTTAGAATAATACAAACTTAAATAACTTTTAATAATTTACCATAATTTGATATAATACTCACTGTTCAAAAAAACTCGTTGCAGCCGTCATGGCGTGTCATGGCACCAAGGCTTGTGTTTCACGCCACGTTAAGCACGTGGCACGCCAAGGCCTAATGCGCAGTTTTCACAATGCGATATTTGATTTTTCTTCACGTTTTTAATATCTTATTTGGAAGTTTTTTTACTATATAACCTAATGTAACTTGTTTCTATTGACTCATTGATTAACACTACAAAACATATGTTTTTATACATAATATTATATGTGAAATAGAACTTTGACGCCACAACTCACGCCTTGAAAACGCTATGGTTTCCCCGTGGCCTCGCCGCCATGCCACGCCTCATGCCGTTTGGAACCTTGATAATACTATTACTTAAAATGGATTAATGTGATTGAAGAATGGAATGGGTAAAAGAATCATTCATGTGTAAAATGTGAATTTAAATTGGTCATATGAAAAACCATGAGGTCGAAATAGCAACAAATATAATCTCATGACAAAAGAGCAACAAAATTACTCTTTGAAACTAATGAATCAAATTAAAAGAAAATTTGGTTTTGACCATTTAATCTTTAATAACTTTGTTTCTATACTTTTATATTATATATTTAAATAAAATATTGATATTTATTTGTAATAATTAGGGAAATTAATTAAAATATCCTAAGTTTGACCAAGTGTTACCAAAATGTCCTAAATCTCTCCCAGTTTGCCAAAATGCCATTTTTTCCGCGATGGGAGCCCGCGATCGCGGGTCAGGGACCATTTCTGACACTTTTTTAAACTTGCAAGGACCATTTTTGAAAAATTCAATCACGCGATCGCGAAGGAATCCCGCGATGGTATTATTTTTGTGACTTTTCAATTGTAAGAGACCATTTTTGAAAAATTCCAGGGACCATTTTTGAAAATTTGACCCGCGTAGACCACTGTTCACCCCGCGTTTCGTCCGATGAATTTAAAATGAAATGTTACACTTTCAACCCCTATACTTATTTACTAAATTTACTTTATACCTTTATTTTCATTATTTTAATTTTACATTTAACACATATAATCGTTTATTAACTAAAATACGTTAAAAAAATACGTTAAAAAATACGTTTTAATTTTAACAAATTACACCATTATAATCATCTCTTCGATACGTTCGAAATGAGCCCAATCTTGAATTTTTTTGGATTTATATATTTTAATATATATCATATACAGTTATACACTACATAAAAAATATTTTATATTTAAAATTCATACCCTTATAGTTAATTATTTAATTTATGGTACATCTCTTATTTTTTTTTCAATTTTGTTTTACACTCCTATCGCATTAACATAATAATCATATATTAACTAATTCATTAAATCGTTTTAAATTATTATTATTTGAATGTGTTTATAGATATCGTGAATGGCAATAGGAGAAGGTTTTACGAGAAGAATATGAAATGGGGTTTTGACAAGTTGGTATCACTGGACTCATTTAAGAATTGTGAAAATGGGTATTTGGCGAATGATGATTCATGTGTGTTTGGAGCTGAAGTATTTACAGTTACAGAGTATGCACAAAAGGATCGATAATAAAATAAATAAAACGTATTTTAACTATAAGGGTGCGTTTGGTACGCAGACTGGATGGGACGGGACGGGACAAAAAAAAATAGTTTCATGTTTGGTATGCCATGGGACAAAAATCAGATGGGACAACATGGAACAAAAACAAGTTTTAATGGGACAAAACATAAGATTTTTTGTTCCACCAAAATAGGTGGAACAACATGGGACTAAAACATCAGATTACTAAAATACCCTTTTTTCCAACGTAACTTAGATTAAAATTATCTCCTCCAGTTCAGTCCCGTCCCGTCCCATCCAGTTCAGTCCCGTCCCATCTAGTATGCGTATCAAACGCTACCTAAAAGTACAACTGTATAGGGTATATATTAAAATATATAAATCCAAAAAAAATCAAGATTGAGCTCATTTCGAACGTATCGGAGAGACGATTATAATGGTGTAATTTGTTAAAATTAAAACGTATTTTTTAACATATTTTAGTTAATAAACGATTATATGTGTTAAATGTAAAATTAAATTATGAAAGTAAAAGGTATAAAGTAAAGTTAGTAAATAAGTATAGGGGTTGAAAGTGTAAATATGAAATCAAAATCACAATTTGGAATTGAAATTTACACTTTCAACCCATATACTTATTTACTTACTTTACTTTATACCTTTTACTTTCATAATTTAAATTTTACATTTAACACATATAATCGTTTATTAACTATAATACGTTAAAAAAATACGTTTTAATTTTAACAAGTTACACCATTATAATCGTCTCTTCGATACGTTCGAAATGAGCCCAATCTTGAATTTTTTTGGATTTATATATTTTAATATATATCATATACACTACATAAAAAATAGAGTAAACTCTACTTTTGGTCCCTGAGGTATAGTGATTTTTTTGAAAGCAACCCCTGTGGTTTCATAAGTCAAGTTGTTGTCCTCATGGTTTTGATTTTACGCTAGATTTGGGACCTGGTCACTAACAGGGTTAAAAACAACCGTTAGTTTCAGGGGCATTTTCGTCATTTCACCATTTTGTCCTATTTTTGTAATTGTATTTGTTTCTTCTTAATTCTATCAAAAGTAGCAAACTTTAGGGACCAACTTGTAATCGACTCTTGTGTTCTTAATTCTCACACTCACACACACACACACACACACACATATATATATATATATCTTTTTTTTACCTGTATATATGGATTTCTTTCTTTCTTTCTTTTTTCTGGTTTTAATTAATATCCTGTTTTTCTTAATTAGCATGTGTACATATTATTAATCATGGTTAGTGATTAAACTCTGCTGTGAGCTTGTAAATTCAAATGACATTTCTGAATGAATTTTTGTCAACATATCCGCATCCATTTATTACTACTTTTGGAAAAGAAAAGAAAAGAAAAACAAATAATGATGATGACAAAATTAATTCAGACAAATGAATTAATCATTCAGTTGCTTTGACTTTTTGGATTAGATCAACAGCATCTTGAACTGTGGAGATGTTCTCAGCTCCACTTTCTTCAATCGAGACTCCAAATTGTTCTTCCAAAGCCATAATAATCTCCACCTGTAATTAATATATACTTTAGTTCAATAATATAATCAATCTTGGTTTATATATATGCAATCAGATGAAAGAAAATGAATTAGAAGATCATCGAAATTATTACGGTGTCAAGGGAGTCAGCACCAAGGTCGGCAAATTTGGTTGATGGGGCGACTGTGTTTTCATCGACCGACAACTGCTTGGCAATGGTGGTCTGCACTATCTTCAGAGTCTCTGGAAGAGCCTACGTACAGAAAGTCACAAATTAAACGTGCCATAAATTATTATATATATATATATATACACATATATCTTCAAGAAATCAACAACAACAACAACAAGTTGTTTTCTTTTTTGAATTTCTGAAATGGGTTTTGATTTCCACATGCATTTACCGCGTTTTTAAGAAATCTTGTTTTCCAAAATCTGTTTTTGATTTCAGAAATTTCAATGGGGTTTTGTGGTTCTTGAAACTCCGGTGGTAGATTGCGGTTGCCGGCGGTGGTTGGTTGTGTTTAGATGAAAGGGATGCCCTTACCCTGTGAATTTGAGAGGAAGGGGGTGGTGGCGTTACGGCAGCACGTGGCGGTGGTGAGAGGAGTCGAGACGGCAGGGGCGGCGGTGGTAGGAAGGGAGGCGGAGGCGGCGGTGGTTCGTCGGAGGAGAGACGAAGAAGATTACCTGACTTTTTATTATATGTGAGTGTGTGCTTTGGGAAGAAGATGAAGAGAGAAAGAGAGTGGTAGCCGGAGTTTCTGGTGGTGGCCGGAGATGTAGTTGGGGGAGGAGGAAGACGGGTTTGATCCCTGTGATGAGATTAACAGGGTTTAGGTCTATATATATATATATATATATATATATATATATATATATATTAGAAGTGTTACAATTTGGTCCCTAAAGTTTGCTACTTTTGATAGAATTAAGAAGAAACAAATACAATTACAAAAATAGGACAAAATGGTGAAATGACGAAAATGCCCCTGAAACTAACGGTTGTTTTTAACCCTGTTAGTGACCAGGTCCCAAATCTAGCGTAAAATCAAAACCATGAGGACAACAACTTGACTTATGAAACCACAGGGGTTGCTTTCAAAAAAATCACTATACCTCAGGGACCAAAAGTAGAGTTTACTCTAAAAAATATTTTATATATTTAAAATTAATACCCTTATAGTTAATTATTTAATTTATGGTACATCTCTTTTTTTTCAATTTTTTTTACACTCCTATCGCATTAACATAATAATCATATATTAACTAATTCATTAAATCGTTTTAAATTATTATTATTTGAATGTGTTTATAGATATCGTGAATGGCAATAGGAGAAGGTTTCACGAGAAGAATATTAAATGGGGTTTTGACAAGTTGGTATCACTGGACTCATTTAAGAATTGTGAAAATGGGCATTTGGCGAATGATGATTCATGTGTGTTTGGAGCTGAAGTATTTGCAGTTACAGAGTATGCACAAAAGGATCGATGTATTTCCAACGTAACTTAGATTAAACTTATCTCCTTCAGTTCAATCTCGTCCCGTCCCATCCAGTTCAGTCCCGTCCAGTTCCATCCCGTCCCATCTAGTATGCGTACCAAACGCTACCTAAGAGTAACATAAATTAAATAATTAACTATAAGGGTATGAATTTTAAATATAAAATATTTTTTATGTAGTGTATAACTGTATATGATATATATTAAAATATATAAATCCAAAAAAATTCAAGATTGGGCTCATTTCGAACGTATCGAAGAGACGATTATAATGGTGTAATTTGTTAAAATTAAAACGTATTTTTTTAACGTATTTTAGTTAATAAACGATTATATGTGTTAAATGTAAAATTTAAATTATGAAAGTAAAAGGTATAAAGTAAATTTAGTAAATAAGTATAGGGGTTGAAAGTGTAACATTTCATTTTAAATTCATCAAATTGGACGAAACGCGGGGTTAATAGTGGTCTACGCGGGTAAATTTTTCAAAAATGGTCCCTGGAGTTTTTCAAAAATATCCCTTGCAATTGAAAAGTCACAAAAATTAAACCATCGCGGGATTCCTTCGCGATCGCGGGATTGAATTTTTCAAAAATGGTCCCTGCAAGTTTAAAAAAGTGTCAGAAATGGTCCCTGGCCCGCGATCGCGGGCTCCCATCGCGGAAAAAAGGGCATTTTGGCAAACTGGGAGAGATTTAGGGCATTTTGGTAACACTTGGTTTGACTTAGGGTATTTTAATTAATTTCCCTAATAATTATACTATTTCCATAATATTATAGTTAAATTACTTGACATTGTTGTTGTTGATAATGATTGAAACCATTTATATATATTTTTTGTTTTACTATATATCCCTGCTCATTCTTTTAACCCACTTTTAATTCAAGACTTTTACTTACGGAACTTTCCATAAATCTATCGTTAAAGGGATGATTTGTCACAAAACGTCACGAAAGTTAGTGGGTTAATTATTGGTAGGAAACTCAAATAGGTGATTGATTATCTTGGGCTCTGGTTTATTTATTTCTTTGAAAGACATTAGATTCTATGAACCATTGGTATTTCATGGGTGATCCATCAGTAAATAAATTATCATATATTTTAGAAGATCATAATGCCATTTGATCTTTGTGGCATTTGATAATTAGTTTTAAATTAACTTTTAAGAAATAAAGTGTTATTAAATCTGGTTTTGAAGAACCATGGAGGATTAGTTTTCCATATTCTTTATAAGTTGATCCATAACAAGTCCTATGTATTTAATATATTGTCTTTTTTTTGAAAGGCAATTGCATTTCGGGGGTATCCTGGACTTAGTCCAGACTAATCCCCCTTCGACCCGGCCACGATCCGGCCACGATACAGCCCTCGACCCTTGATATCCTAGCGTGATCACCCCTGGATTCGAACCCGAGATAGAAAGGGTTTCCACCACTTTCCCCAGGGCCTTACCAGTAGGCTACAACATTTTTGGATTAATATATTGTCTTTTGACAGAGAAATGGCAAAGGAAAGTGTTGTCTACTGCATATTCTACTTTTAAAAATTAGATGTTTTTGTTTTGTTTTGTTTTTAATGGATTAAATTTAAAAATACATTTGTTGTATTTGCTTAACAACTATTGATGATGGATCTTATCTTGTTTTTTACTAGATTTTTTTTGACTTTGATCCATTAATTGTTTGGTTTAAGTTGCATGGTTATGAGCACATAAAAACAGAGGAGGAATACAATTTTTGATCTGTCTGTTAAAATTAGAATCAAAACTTTTATTTATTTAAAAATGTATTTAGTTGTAGAGACCAACTGTGAATCGTATCAGATTAATGTCTTAAAATATCCTCTAACAAAACCATTAAAGCTTCAAATTTGTGTACATTCACGTCTCCCGGTGTATTGTGCGGGTTCACAACTAGTCAATCATAATTAATGAACCATGTTACTTGTCCATAAATATCTCAATTGTATCCTAGTATAGACATTGATTATGGTTCGTAAGAATTACAAACCGTCCAATGTAAATACTAAATACTAAATACTAAGCTCCAAGGGGTCGTTTATAAAATGTTTATCTAGGTGCTTACCAAGTCACATTAGCTTAGCGGATGAATATGGCAAGGACAAAGAATCTTACCCGGTAAGAGCGAAAGCAAGGACCGAGAGTCTAAAGCAAACCGAGAGTCTTACCCGGTAAGTGAGTGCGACGACTCTTACCACGATTAACGCTTACCAGCTAAATTGTTGCATACGTTGCCATTTTGGTGGACTAAATCTTACCCGGGAAGTAAGTGATAGTGTTGAATTTGACCGGTAAACACTTACCCGGATAAATGATTATGTAAACGGCTCACAAGTCATAATGCATGCTAAAAATCTAAAATAGATAAAAGAAGAGAGAGAAAAAGAGTGAAAATCTTAAATTAGAGAAATCTCTAAAATCTATATTTAAGAGAGAAAATAATATTTAATTTTTTTCCCACCATAAACATTGAACTTAAATATTTACAATAGAGAAAATAATATTTTATTATATGTATTTAATATTTCAATAATATAGTCAATGTTGAAATCTTTAAAATAAAATAGCTCTTGGAATTGGATGTAACATAGAAACTTTCATTTAATCATTTTCTACCAATCAAATGCATAGTCCAACCAAATAAAATTGTTAAAATCTTGAGCCATGCAAATTTGGTCTATATGGTTTACATAAATTAACAAGTAAGGTATGGGAAAATAATTTTTAACAAGGGATTTTGTAATACCTCGGGTAAGTTTGTTAGTTAAATCCTCTTGTCGTTAAATTATTTATCTCTATATTTGATGTTTAGGGTAAAATGAGAGGAATTTATAAGTTTAGGGGTATTTAGTTTAACAATGAAAAGTGTAGGGGCTGAAGTAGTAAAATTGGTTATTAATATCTGAATTAGGTGTTTAGATATTTCATAAAATATCAAAACTCAGATTTAGGTGTGTGTGTGTGTTGGGAGCAAAAAGAAGAAGAAAGAAAGGAGAAAGAAGGGTAAAGGCTCAAATTGGAGTTATTGGAACTGATTAAGGTATGTTTCTAGTACTATTTATGTTTATAATGGTTAGTAGGAAGTATCTATCGGATTAGAATCATCACATCTGGTCTAGGGTTGATTTCAGTCGGATTTCTGGGTGATTTTTGGGTAAACCGACAGTGGTGTCCGGATACGTTGAAGGTGTCCGGATAGCACTGTTGGTAGTGTCCGGGTAGTTTTGTTGATGGTGTCCGGGTACTGTTTGAAGGTGTCCGGACGAGTCTTTTATCCGGAAAAATCTCTCTTTTCTATTGTTGTCCGGAAAAGTCAAGTTGTCCGGAAAAGTCAAGTTGTCCGGAAAAGTCATGTTGTCCGGAAAAGTCATGTTGTCCGGGTAACTTGTGGTATCCGGAGACTTTTGCTGTTTGGCCATTTTGAGAGTTTTAGATGATGTCGAGTATCCAGTAACCTGTATTTTGTTAACCACTAGATAGGGAGTGAATGAGGACTGACTATCCTGTAGTCTTGACTTGAGTACGAGTTTGGGGGCAACATTTGAGGGTTTGAGTTCTTTAGAGTTTTTAGCCTTAGTAAGACTTATGTGTTTTATGTGGTAAAGAGATGTCCGTATCTATGTGTTACAGATCTTGTGAATTCTGGGTAAAAGGCTGAACCGGTTAAGAAGACTTGGAAACGTGTTGATAAGCAATAAGGTGAGTTTTGTTGATCCAAACCCTCGGTGATTTGATAATGACCCTATCTTAAATACTTAGTGAAAATTGTAAGTAAACAATATGTATCAGAGTTTCACTATCGCTGATAAGTACTAAGATCTTACAGTACTGCTGATAGGAACTCTCGCACTTTTAGATTAAACATTCAGCGAACACTGTTCACCATATCGCTGAGTCTGTTCAGTCCTTATGGTGATCGCTGATAAGTTAGTTGTTTACTTATGATCCCTGAAGACAAGATTCACGTCAACAAAGGTTCTACGCTGAAGTCGAAGATCAAGCTCAAGAACCAGCGACAAGTCTCCTAATGAACTGATGCGGATCAGCGAAGACTCAGATTTGTCCACTCAACGTGAAGTATCAAGTACAAGACTTCAGCTATCGCTGAACTTTATCATCTGCTGAATAGTAAATGATAATCGCTGAATCAACGAAAGCTGATCATGAAGTCCTCCGTACAAAGTACTTTTGTCTTAACCTCCCTTGCACGCCACCGTACGAAATGTCAGAAAAGAACCTCCGAAAATCTGAAATCGTACAACCACTCTGATACTACACTGTTCATTCATGCGGCTACTAAGGTTGTCAACAAAGGTCAATGACATGCAACCAATCCGCTGATGACACGTGTAAAGTGTATACAGAATTGCATTAAATGCATGCAGTATATAAAGAGATGAACTCACTTCATTTGAAGTAACTTGCTAACTCTGGACAAGTTCAAATCTCTCAAGATAGGATTTTATTAGTAATCTCCTTATCTTTCTTAGTGCAAGAAAACCTTAGTGTTCCAACTTGTTTAGATTTAGGTTTATCCTTAATCTTGTTTCCGCAACAAGCTGTAAATTGTTAATGTTTTATCAATAAACAATTTAGAAAAGTAAAATAGTGTGTTTGTATTCAACCCCCCCCCCCCCCCCCCTTCTACAAACTTGTTTAAGCCTTTCGGGACCAACAAGTGGTATCAGAGCAGATTTGTTTAATCTCATAAACAAGATCTAATCTAAGATATTTCTCTTCCTTGCTATTATCTGAAAATGGCCAACTCAAACACAAACACTCACTATATCGACAATGGTTCTCTTGCAAAACCCCCTAGATTTTCCAGAGACAACTTCAACTTATGGAAAAATAGGATGACACTCTTCTTAGAAGGTGTAGACCCTACTATACCTTACTATCTTGAAAATGGTCCACACATCCCTGTAACGATTGATCCTGCCGTTCCAGCCACTGCAACTAGAGCTGCTATTCCAGAAAGGCTGATTCCAAAGGAAATCCATCATTGGACCGATGAAGACAAGAAGAAAGTGGCTATAGATACAAAAGCCAGATCCATACTATCCATGGCCCTTCCTGACGAAGTCTACCATTCCGTCATGAACCTGAAATCCTCAAAAGCCATGTGGGACACAATATGTGTTCAGTATGAAGGAACGTCTGAAGTCCAGGATTCAAGAAAGATCAACCTGGTAAGACAATACGAAAGTTTCATCTCTGGTAAGAATGAAACTCTCTCTGAAGTACATCAACGTTTTAATTGCTTAATTATAGATCTTAAAACGGTTGGTAAGGAATATTCTAACTTTGAAGTTCTGACAAAGTTTTTAGAATGTTTACCTGAAAGCTGGGACAATTATTCCATGTGTCTCAAGCTGTCAAAAGATCTAAGATCAATGACACTTGCTACCTTATATGGCACATTGCTGAATCATGAGCAATCTAGCCATCTTAAGAAGAATCTTGTAAAAGATTACAAAAGCACCCATGTTGCTTTAATCTCAGAGGAACCTTCTACTCAGCGACCCGTGGTCACTATCACTGAGTTAGAAAGTAACTCTGAAAGATCATCAGATTCTGATTCTTCAGATGATGAATCCTTGGCTCTCCTAACTAAAAAGTTCAGGAGATTCGCCAAGAAGAAAATGTTTAGAAAGAACAAAACTCTTTCTATAGCTGACAAGCCTAAGTCATCAGCTTTTGTTGATAAGGCTACTGCTACTTGTTTTAACTGCGAAAAGACAGGTCATTTCGCTAACGAGTGCAGGTCAAAGAAAATCATGAGACCTTCAGCCTTTACAAAGAAATCCTTTGTTCCAAGGAATAAAGACGACAAATACTTAAAGCTGAAGGAGAAGTATGCAAAGCTGAAAAGCTTTAAGAAGAAGGGAAAAGGCCTAATGGCTGACTATGATTGGGCTGCTTCTGATGAAGAAGCCTCATCATCTGATTCTGAAGATGATGAAGCAAATCAATGTCTCATGGCCAAGATTGAAGAAGAGGAAGAAAGTTCAAACATTCCCTCCACTTCAACATCTGCCATTCAGGTATCACCCTCCTTCTTTACCAATATTGTAAATATTGATGAAGCTGATAGTCTCCGTAAAATCGAACTACTGACTAGAAGTTTATACGAAGCCATGAACGGCAAAGCTGTGGTTGAAAACCAAAATCTTGATCTCGCTGAAAAGCTTAAAAATTGCCACCTTCAAATAGAAAAGCTTTCTAAATTTGAAGAAGATTTTAAAGATCAAGTCTATTTAAATCAGCTAGTCAAAATTGAACGAGCGAAAGCTATCGCTGCATTAAAAGCTGAACAAGCTACTGTTGAAGGATGGTGTAATTCTTCAACAAAGATCACTGAGATAATTAAGGCTCAGATTCCTCTGAGTGATAAACGTGGTCTGGGTTATAAATATGATACTCCAATACCAACCACTGAACGTTCAATGCTTAAATTTGGAACGTTCGTATCCTCAGTAGCTGACACTTCTTCATCTCAGTACTCCTCGTCGATTACACCAATCCCTGAGGAAACTCCTACCTCCTCAAAAGGTAAGGAGAAAATGGTTTATTCAAAACCTACCTCTGTCTCTAAAGATAAAGGTAAAGGAATTGTAATTTATCAAAATCCTCAGAAGGGTACTTTAGTACCTAAGCTGAATGCTTCCAAAGCCTTAGTGATTCATTCATCTGGTTCTAGAAATCAGACCTCTGGATCAGTTCAGCGACCTACTCCTAGACTCAGAGTAGATATCCTTGGTAAGAAATCTGAAGAACTGAATGTTCGTCCTATTTCAAAAACCAATAGTGTACTTGGTGCTGGCACTTCTAATTCCAAATTAAAAGCTCAGCACACAAGTGGTCCTAGAACTAATTTTAGTTATAGGAAATGTTATCACTGTGGACTTACCGATCATATTGCAAGTAAGTGTCCCACAGCCACCAAAGCTGATAAGATAGCTAAGGTGAAGATAGCACCAAAGAAGACCAAACCAGTTGCAAGTCAGGTCAAGGTGACTCCTACCGCTGAGGTCAAGACAAACTGTAGAAGAAACTATAGAAGAAACTATTCACGTCACGTTTGACGAATCCCGTTCAGCGAATTCTAAACCGAACGCTGATACAGAAGAACTGAATCAATGGATGTTTTCTCATCTTTGTGATTCAGAAGATGTTCCCACTACTCATACTCATACAACTGAAAATGATGGTCCTACTATCATTCCCAATATGCAGAATAGTGAAGATGAAACATCTTGGGTCTCAGCTGTTCCTATAAATACTATACCCGCAGTTGATCCAAATGTCTCAGAAATTCCATCTATTTCTCAGCAATCAGTGAATGAAGTGACAAATGCAAGCATTCCTCTCTTAGCTGATTATCCAGAAGTAGCTGAAGCCTCATCTTCAGTTTCTCCAGTTCAGACTGAGTCAGCGACGCATGCTCCGGCTCAGCGATGGACTGTAAATCACCCAATCGATCAAATTCTTGGTGATCCCAACGCTGGTATTCAGACTCGTAGAAGTGCAGGTAATATTTGTTTATTTGTTAACTTTATTTCTCTAACTGAACCAAAGAAAATAGATGATGCCCTCAGTGATCCAAACTGGGTCAGCGCTATGCAAGAAGAGCTGACTGAATTCGAAAGAAACAAAGATTGGAAACTTGTTCGGAGACCAACTGACAAAACAGTGATAGGCACTAAGTGGGTCTATCGAAACAAGTTGGACGAACATGGTACTGTAACTCGCAACAAAGCTCGTCTTGTTGCTCAGGGATACAGACAAGAGGAAGGTATAGATTATGACGAAACCTTTGCTCCTGTAGCAAGACTTGAATCTATTCGTCTTTTCTTAGCATATGCTGTACACAAAAACTTCACTGTACATTAAATGGATGTTAAGTCAGCGTTTCTAAATGGAAAGCTGAATGAAGAAGTTTATGTGGAACAACCTCCAGGATTCTCAGATCCTAAGCGTCCAGGTTATGTTTATAAGCTGGATAAGGCACTTTATGGCTTGAAGCAAGCTCCTCGTGCATGGTATGACACTCTTTCTACGTATCTCCACCTTGAAAAATTTGAGAGAGGTAAGATTGACAAAACTTTGTTTTTTAGAAAAATAAAAGGTCATATCATTTTAGTTCAAATATATGTTGATGACATTATATTTGGTTCTACTAACCCTGAGCTTTGTACTCGTTTCGCTGATAGAATGAAAGATGAGTATAAAATGAGTATGATGGGTGAACTAACATATTTCCTTGGTCTTCAGATTAAGCAAACTGAAAAAGGAACTTTTATAAATCAGGGAAAGTATGTTAAAGATATGCTGAAAAAATTCGACTTAACTGAAAGTTCAGCTATGAAAACCCCTATGGCACCACCGCTGATACTTGATAAGGACACAAAGGGTGTTCCTGTCAATGTCACGCTGTACCGTGGGATGATCGGCTCACTACTGTATCTTACAGCTAGCTGACCCGATATTATGTTTGCAACATGTCTGTGCGCACGATATCAAGCTGAACCTAAGATATCTCATATGAAAGCTGTAAAGCGAATCTTTCGATATCTTAAGGGTACAGCGAATCTAGGTCTTTGGTATCCCAAAGATTCAGGATTCGATCTAACCGCCTATTCAGACAGTGATTTTGCAGGTTGCAAAATGGATAGGAAAAGCACCACAGGAGGATGTCAGCTCCTGGGTGGAAAGCTGGTAAGTTGGACAAGTAAGAAGCAAAACTCGGTGTCCACTTCCACAGCTGAAGCTGAGTATGTAGCCGCTGGAAGCTGCTGTTCTCAAGTCTTGTGGATGAGAAATCAACTACTAGACTATGATCTTCAGCTCTCCAAAATTCCAATCTATTGCGACAGCACAAGTGCCATCTCTATAGCAAACAATCCAGTGCTACACTCAAAGACAAAACACATAGAAATCAGATATCATTTTATCAGAGATCATGTGATGAATGGTGATATAGAACTTCATTTTATCCCAACTGATTATCAGTTAGCTGATTTGTTTACCAAACCTCTTGATGAGACAAGATTCAACTTTCTCATCAGCGAGCTTGGAATGCTGAACTTTGAAGGATAAATCTTCAGCAGTTCACATTTAATCAGCGATACGTTTATACATTCTTGTATAGGCTCTGGATAAAATAAACTTGTACAATCCATTTCATCATCTTCTCTCTGAATAAATTGGGTTAAACTGATATCAAGGTATGTTTTCTCTGACAAAACGCATGAAAATGCAAGATTTCAAATTCTTTCATCGCTGAATAATATTTTGAAATTTCTTAAAACCCTCACTGATATTTCTATTCAGTGCTTCATATTTTCCAAAGAGTCCCTGAGTTTTTCTTTCAAAACCTCAGAGACAACGAAAGAATGTGAAAGGACAGTTGTGACGTCATTGCAACGGATAACACCAGGCACGCTCTTTTTCTGACACACGTTTGCACGTTTCGTTGTCTATCCAATCAAATGCAAACACGTGTCCGTGTCATGATGAAAAACTTTCCCGCTCAAGTTTTTCTCTCTCTACTCTCTTCCTATATAAACACTCTCAAAGTTTATATTTGTCTTTTATGCGAGTCAATCTTTCTCCGCAAGAAAAGAACACTATTGCATTTTGTGCTCTCAATCTTCAAGAACTGTTCATCATCTTCTTCATCAAACTCAAGGTTAATATGTTCTTATCTACTATCAAATGCAAATAACTTGTTTTCGATCTTATCATTGTTTTACACAAGATCAAACAAAAGAACTCAAAAATAAAATCATTTTCTTTCATGGTTTTATAAACACAACCATTTCATGGTTGTTCTTCAAGTTTTATATCTAAAATCTTAAACTTGTTTTTCTTTCGTATCCATTTTTTTTAAACTGGAATACAAGGCTTATAGGTGTTATATTCGTTTTTTTTTTTAAAAAAAAAAACAAGAAAAACCCTAATCTTCATTAAGACTTTTTTTGTCTGAATGAAATGGACAAAATTCGAAAAATCTTAATGGAAATTTTCTTTCCACATTAAGATATTTCTTATTTGTTAACATCTTTGGTTGAACTGATAATACAGTGAAATGGCAACTTCAAAGCTGAATGTTACCGCTGAGTCCATCTCCGCTGATTCTGAGGAACTGGAAATCACCAAAGCTCCTCAGGTTAAGTTTGAGCTGGATCAACTAGACTGGACAAAGGCAAACAACCTTTCAGCGCTTCTCGAGTTTCCTCCTCGGAAGCAGGTATCCCATCTAGACGACGCTGTAAATTTTTTGAAGAATAGCCCCATATACACAGCACTGACAATCACACCTCCTGCCAGTCAGCGTCTATTATCCCAATTCTGGTACTCTGCCAGACACACCAACCTACCCTCAGCCAAAGATCCATCTAAAACCATCGACTGCATACTCAGCGATACTGAGTATGGCACCATCAAGATAACCCCCGCAATAATCCGCAAAGCTCTGAAATTCCCTAACGCTACCTCAGAAAATCCTTTCATTCCATTTCCTGACCACAAGAAGCACGCTGACAGGGAAGGAATCATTGCTTTCCTTGATGCGATGGGTTACATCTGGGAGACTGGAAGAGACAAGCTACTTGAGAAGAAGCTGACGCTGATAAAGAAATCCAAGATGCCCAGCGAGATGAACTTCATCTTCGCTCACCTGATCAGCTGCATGACAGCGAAATCCGGATCTTCTGATCAAGCCGCTCAACCTCAGCAGGCCATGGGTTACGCACTGCTGAAAGGTCTCAACATTGACTAGTCCTCCATCATCTATGAAGACCTCATTCAACGTGTTGATTCTGCCGCTGACCGACCAGCATGGGTTCCTTACCCGCGATTCATCAGCGCCATCTTTCAATATGGCCTGAAGGACAGCTATCCTGAAGAGGGTGATCTGAAACTCTCTCAGATTGGCCCTAAAGTTCTCGACTTCAAGCCTGTCGCCAACGAGGTACGTCTCTCTACTCTTCTCACTCTTCTAAATTCTCCGCTTTCTGTGGCTCCTTCAGCGACAATACCCATCGCTGATACCCCGGCCACAAAATCCATTCCTTCTAAGAAAAGGAAACAATCTCTTACCCCTCTTGATTCCAAAAGGATCAAGAAAACCAAGGAGCAACCCCAGCAATTGCATGCTGAAGACTCCTCAGCTCATTCTGAAGAGCTGAAGGAAAGTTCCGTGGTACGCTCTGCCACACCAATTCAAGCCATCCCTTCTAAACCTACTTCAGCGTCCTTAAACGCTGAGGTTAGAACTTTGGAATCTACCCAACCTTCGTCAGTCTCTCAAAAGACTGATGAAGTACTTCTCAGCGAATCCAACGCTGAACTTGAAACCCAACCCCAATTCTTATCCTTCGCTCCTCCCTCTACTTCTTTGGACACTCCTCCAGTCAAAACTGGAGATGCCATCATTCAAGAAGCCGTTGAAGCTTCTCAGCGAATGACGAAGAAAGGACCTGCAGAGATCTCCATCCCTCACGGAACTTTTGAGGGAGATATGGAACACTATGGAGGGACTCGAAACTTTGATGAGTTCGTCAACGCTCCTGCAGGTACAGATCCCACCTTAAACACTGTAACTAAACCTGAAACTTCTGAGCTTTCCTTTGTTCACAAGTACTTATATGTTACAGGTCCTTTTTTGGGAGACATCAACCAGTCTCTGAAGTCTATGGAGATGAAACTTACGGATCTCACCACCGGTCTATCAAATAACTCTACAGCTGTAACAAACGCTGGAGAGAATCTGACGAAGCTGACTACTGTGGTGGAAAAGAAGGCCTCCTCTGATGACATCAAAGACCTTGATAAAACTCTCGCCGACTTTGCCAAAGTGCTCTCCGACATCTACACTGACTACACCAACCTCAAATCATCAGTTTCCACCATTTCCAGCGAGGTTACAACGCTGAAGAAATCGGTTGGTACACTCGAAGGTGATATGTCAGTGGTCAAGACCGACTTGGGCTCAGTGAAGACCGATCTTAGTTCTGTCAAGACAATGATCGAGACGCTGGTGAACAACGCAAATAATCCAGCTCCTGCTCCGGCCCCTGCACCTGTTTTGGACTCATTCACCGCAGAGGATCGCCAAGAGCTGAAGAAAATCATGCCTGCTATTTCTGGCCTAGAAGACAGAATAGCTAAGCTTGAAGGTTGTGTGAAAGTCTCTGGCCCAGAAGACAGAGACAACACCAATGCTGAATCTACCCATTCCTCCCCCGCCCATCATGAGAAAGAGGGGGAGAAGAGCGCTGAACAGGAGAAGAGCGCTGAAGATCAAAATAAGAGCGCTGAAGACCTTTCCCATGATGAATCTATCAGGGGAGAAGGTAATGAAGATCGGATTACTGGACCTCAGGGAGATGAAAACCCTGAGGGAACCGAGAACCTCGCCTCTGTATCTGAGGGGGAGCAACTCGAAGAAGATGCTGAGGAATCCGAAGCAGAAGAAGACGAAGACTTCGACATCCCTGAAGCTGAACCATCCTCCTCTCCAAGGAACGATGATGATGATGATGAAGATGACGATGATTTCTTTGTTGTCAAACCTGCTCCTCGAACCAAAGCTCTTAAAGGTATTTCAATAAAAGAACCTTCAGGGGAGAAGACAAAGACAAAGCACTCAGCCTCTGGCGCTGAGAAAAGCAAAGACAAAGGCATCGCTGAAGATGATAATCTGGCGATCCTACTTGCAAAGCCGATTTGTCAGGTACACTAAACTTATTTTTCCTTCCCTGATCATCTCTGAAAAATCAGTTATCCATTCCACAAACACCATACACATCCACATTTTTTTTCTATCTTTTCTACCCAAGCTCTTCTACCCAGTTCTTATTTGTAAGATCGCTGCGTTTCAGCTAGTCCTCTCCCCTGTTTGAGGATATCGCTGAAAGATCTTCTATTGCGACTTCACCAATAATTCCAGCTACCGCTGAAGACATAATCCCAGTCTTAGATTTAATATCTGAGACTGATGAATCAGAAGAACAACCTCTCTCGCACAGAAACAGACCCTCCTCAGTTCGTCAAAAGAGGAGAGAAGAAATGATAAAGCGATTCGAGGATCAGCGAATCATCCTAAGGCGCGATCAACTACCTTCAGTTCCTCCTAAGTTCAGAATTTCAAAAGCTGAATACCAGGATCATCTCAGAGCTGAACGCCTCATCGCTGAAAGGAAGGAAGCTGAAGATAAAGACAGAGAATACGCCATCAAGCTCACTCAAGAATCTGTCAAAGACCCCAAGCTGAAGCGTATTCCCATTCAAATCCAACGAAAGCTTTGGGAACAAGCCCAGAAGATCGTGGAAAAGAAAGCTGAAGTTTCTCAGACCACCCTGATCTGGTGTAAAGAGAAAATCCACTTCAGATATCGTCCAGCGAAGATCAACAAGGTATTCATCTCTGGAAGAACCTCCATCGGAGTACCTATTGTTGACATCAAACTGTTCAGAGAAGATGACTCATCTGAAACCTTTCGTGCTGACACTGTAAAAAGGTATGGTCTCTCTGAATGGCTGGAGATGAGGTTAGCTATCCAACCATCAAAATCTAAGTACAAGGATCATTTCGAAAAGCTGATAAACAGACAGATCGATTTGATATCTTCTTGTGTGGATATTCCTCCTGTTCCTGATCTAAAGCCGAAAAGAAAAAAGGACTCTCCAAGGAAGAAACGTCAAGATTCAAACTCAGGTCCTGTCATACGAAATGAAACTGGAATTGGTTTCTCTCGCGCTGAAGTACTTGGTCCTGATCCTGATCTATCTGCCCTTGACGTCTCTTTGCCACCATGTGAACTTTTCGTCCCTGGTAAAGTCATCAGTAATCCTTATGGAATATTCTTTCTTGACTACGACGGACGTAAATGCTTTCAACGGATCGCTGAGCTTCCAATCACTCCAATCGAACAGCTCAAAGATCTCATCTACTGGTGCGACTTCAGAAAAGACATTCAGGCACGACACCTAAAACCCTTGATTTTTGAAGCTGCTCTGAAGCTAAAGAATAAAGGAGAAAAGGTTCCTGACTGGATGATTCCAACTGAAAAGACAACCCTTGATGAACTTCTCATTAAGGAAGAACCCTTTGAAGGCTGACAACAATCACCATTTTTTTCTCTATTATATCAGTCATCCTTTAGTACTTGTAATTTATTTCGCTTGTACTTGTAATCTTTCTTATCCATATTGTAACCTGATTCAAAGATTTAAAGAAAGATTTCAGCGAATGTACTTTACTCCATCAGTACTGAAAAGATCCCAGAAAACAGTAAAAGGGACAAATATTTTATGAGTTCTTTTTATCCTTATGTTTTCATTAAATAGCAATTTTCTCTGTTGCTATGTCATAATCAAATAGGGGGAGATTGTTGATCCAAACCCTCAGTGATTTGATAATGACCCTATCTTAAATACTTAGTGAAAATTGTAAGTAAACAATATGTATCAGAGTTTCACTATCGCTGATAAGTACTAAGATCTTACAGTACTGCTGATAGGAACTCTCGCACTTTTAGATTAAACATTCAGCGAACACTGTTCACCATATCGCTGAGTCTGTTCAGTCCTTATGGTGATCGCTGATAAGTTAGTTGTTTACTTATGATCCCTGAAGACAAGATTCACGTCAACAAAGGTTCTACGCTGAAGTCGAAGATCAAGCTCAAGAACCAGCGACAAGTCTCCTAATGAACTGATGCGGATCAGCGAAGACTCAGATTTGTCCACTCAACGTGAAGTATCAAGTACAAGACTTCAGCTATCGCTGAACTTTATCATCTGCTGAATAGTAAATGATAATCGCTGAATCAACGAAAGCTGATCATGAAGTCCTCCGTACAAAGTACTTTTGTCTTAACCTCCCTTGCACGCCACCGTACGAAATGTCAGAAAAGAACCTCCGAAAATCTGAAATCGTACAACCACTCTGATACTACACTGTTCATTCATGCGGCTACTAAGGTTGTCAACAAAGGTCAATGACATGCAACCAATCCGCTGATGACACGTGTAAAGTGTATACAGAATTGCATTAAATGCATGCAGTATATAAAGAGATGAACTCACTTCATTTGAAGTAACTTGCTAACTCTGGACAAGTTCAAATCTCTCAAGATAGGATTTTATTAGTAATCTCCTTATCTTTCTTAGTGCAAGAAAACCTTAGTGTTCCAACTTGTTTAGATTTAGGTTTATCCTTAATCTTGTTTCCGCAACAAGCTGTAAATTGTTAATGTTTTATCAATAAACAATTTAGAAAAGTAAAATAGTGTGTTTGTATTCAACCCCCCCCCTTCTACAAACTTGTTTAAGCCTTTCGGGACCAACAAGTTTTACTTTAAAAACGTTTTTAACTGGAATACGTATATGTGTGGATTGGGAATGGAATAGTTGATGACTATGTGTTTATATGTGAATTATAATATAGTGAGGTATTATATTTACATGTGTATTATAAATGTGTTATAATACGTTGACCGGGTTTTAAGACCGGTGTGATTGGCTATAGAACCTGTATAGCGTTGTTTGGTTGTAGATGTTGTACAGCGTTGTATTTTATTAGTTGGCTTGCTACCACTAATATGGCCAGGAAGAAATGAGAAGGAAAGGTATATGATGTGTGAGTTTAAATTGGATATATGTAACTATGTGGCGTGATTTATATGATTGAAGTTTGTATAAATGGTTTTTAAACTAACAGGGGTTTCTCACTTAGACCTACAGGTCTAACCCTCATTTTGTTTTAAAAATATGTATTCCAGGTGGCGGATCAAGTAAGGGCAAGTAAGTAGAGTATGAGATGGATGGCTAGTAAGGAAGACTATAAGACGAAGCTTTTGACTTATTTAGTAGTTGTAATGGAATGTTAAGTGTTATGGATGCAAATAGCACAAGGATTGTATTTCAAATGTTTTCTTTCTATTTGTAAAAGACTACCGGACCGTACATGTAAAGTGAAGTTTGTTTGTTATATCTAATTGTGTTATATTGTGTGATATGTCGTGTATATGGGATAAGGGATGTTACAAATGGTATCAGAGCCTTAGTTTAAGGGATTTAGGTATTTGTATCTGTACCTAGACTTAAACTGCATGTGAAGTAGGATGTCCCTATCATTATAGAACCTTGGGATGATGAAGTATAAAAGGTAGAAGGAACATCATGTAAGGTAATTTCATATTACACCTGGCCAGTGTAATCGTGATCTTACAGGTACATGTTTGAACTGGAATACCTTGTTATATGGGGTATGTGCTTATGTGTATATTAATCTTGTTTAAATCTACAGAATGGCAAGTGGTACAAGAAATTCGAATCGAGGAGGAGGAAGAAATCCAAACAGAACTAATCCGCCAGTAGGAACAGGGGACAGGGGAGGCAGAACAGGGGGCAAAACTGGAGGTAGACTTCGAGGTGGAGCTGGAGGTAGAACCGGAGGTAGAACTCAACAAAATAGTACGGATTTCATTACCAGAGCTGATTTAATGACAGAAATGGGGAGATTACAAGACAATATTCAAGCTATGCTCAACCAAGCTCATAATACTGAAACAGAAAGACCAGACCCTACTCTTGAAGAGGAGATGCCAATTACCCCAACGGTCTTACCGGTAATGAGAAAATGTGATTACAAAATGTTTCTTAGCTGCAAGCCTCCGACATTCTCAGGGGATCGGGATCCGGTGAAAGCAATGAGGTGGATGAAGGAAATTGAAGCCATTTTTAAAACGAGTAAGTGTGCGGACGAAGATAGAGTATTGTACGGGGCAGCCATGTTGAAAGGAGATGCGTTGTATTGGTGGGAATCGTTTATTCATTCAAAAGGACCCGATGTTTATTCTACCCTCTCTTGGGAAGAATTTGTGATAGTCTACAGGAACGCATTTTGTCCCCAAGCAGCCGTCAAACAACTGGAAGGAGAATTCATGAATTTGCAACAAGGAAGCTTATCCGTTCGAGATTATACTGCTAGCTTTCTGGAAAAATCTCGATTTGCAGAATACTATGTCGCTACAGAAGCGATGAAGATAGAAAGGTTTATCTTTGGGTTGAACTCAGAGATTAGAAGGTTAGTGACTGCAAAGGGACCCGGTACCTTTTCAGCTACAGTTGATGCAGCGGAAAATGTTGAACGAGATATGAGAAGGGATACGGGAGATAAGAGTATCGGAAAGAGAAAGTGGAAAGGACCACAATATGATCCGAAGAGGTCCCGATTTCAGAGGTATGATAACCGTCCGCCGTTTCGACCAGCGGAAAGACCATGTCCGAAGTGCAACCGTGTCCATCAAGGAAACTGCCAAGGTGATTTGCGAGCATGTTATAAGTGTGGGAAGACCGGGCACGTCATTAAGGATTGTAAGGTAACGCGGCTATGTTTCTTATGCAATTCTCCGGATCATTTCCAGTCAAACTGTCCGCGAGGGAGGATGCAGCAAGGTGGGTCATCAAGCAGGCCAGCAAATGTTAAACCAGTAGTGCCAAGACTGGAACCGCCAGTAACCAGAGGTCGCACATTTCAGATGACTGAGAAAGAAGCGGAGGAAACTCCAGATGTGGTCACAGGTACATTTTTGATAAACTCTACACGTGCTAAGGTGTTATTTGATTCCGGTGCAAACCGATCGTTTGTGTCTCCTGTATTTGCTGCTTGTTTGTGTTTGAAACCTAAAGTGTTAGATCATTCTCTATTAGTAGATACTGCAAATGACAACCAAGTGTCGGTTAGTGAAGTATTTGATGGTTGTGTGATTAATATAGAGGGGTGTGGAGTGCCTATACAATTGTTTCCTATAACTTTGATAGAATTTGATGTAGTAGTGGGAATGGACTGGTTGGCGGAGAATCAGGCTAATATAGTGTGTGACAAGAAGATAATAAATGTTGTATTGCCTGAGAGAGGACCGGTAGTGATTTATGGTGATCGTAGAAATCATCAGTCCTGTCTTATATCACTAGTAAAGGCACGTAAGTGTGTGAATAAGGGTTGTCAGAGTTACTTGGCTTACGTGATAGATGTTAAGGCGGAAAAGATTAGGATGGAAGATATTCCTATCGTTAGTGAATTCCCTGAAGTATTCCCTGAAGACTTGAACAGTCTTCCGCCAGTTAGACAAGTCGAGTTCGGTATAGACTTAATTCCTGGAGCCACTCCTGTAGCCCGTGCACCGTACCGTTTGGCACCTCCAGAGATGAAAGAAATGATGGCACAACTGCAAGACCTATCCGATAAGGGCTTCATCAGACCTAGTTCTTCACCGTGGGGAGCACCAGTGTTATTTGTGAAAAAGAAAGATGGGTCGATGAGAATGTGTATTGACTACCGAGAATTGAATAAGCGCACGATAAAGAACAAGTATCCGCTACCCCGAATTGATGATCTCTTTGATCAGTTAGTTGGAGCTTGCTATTTCTCCAAGATTGATCTAAGGTCCGGTTATCACCAGCTGAAGGTTAAAGAAGAAGACGTTTTAAAGACTGCTTTTCGAACGAGGTATGGCCATCATGAATTTTTAGTAATGCCATTTGGATTGACGAACGCTCCAGCTGCCTTTATGGATTTGATGAATCGGGTATGTAAGCCGTATCTCGATAAATTTGTAATTGTTTTTATCGATGATATTCTTATCTATTCTCGATCCAAGGAAGAGCACGCGCAACATCTTCGTTTGATTCTGGAGCTGCTGAAGAAGGAAAGGTTGTATGCAAAATTTTCAAAATGTGAGTTCTGGTTACGGAAAGTACAATTTCTGGGGCACGTGGTTTCTGAGAAAGGTATACAAGTCGATCCGATGAAAGTAGAAGCAGTTGAAAAGTGGGAACAGCCCCAGATAGCAACCGAGGTACGCAGTTTTCTGGGTTTAGCCGGTTACTATCGGAAATTCATAAAGGACGTCTCTCGTATCCCAACGCCTTTGACTAAGCTGACCCGAAAGAATTTGAAGTTTGAATGGAAAGCAGAACAGGACGAGGCATTCAGAATATTGAAAGAGAAACTATGCAGCGCGCCAATTCTATCACTACCTGAAGGTTCTGAAGACTTTGTCGTTTACAGTGATGCGTCTAAATTGGGATTGGGTTGTGTGCTTATGCAGCGTGGAAAGGTTATAGCTTATGCTTCTCGCCAACTGAAGGATCATGAACGGCAGTATCCTACGCACGATATGGAGCTTGCTGCAGTCGTTTTCGCGTTAAAGATTTGGAGACATTATCTGTATGGTTCCAAATGTCAGATTTATACTGACCACAAGAGTCTTCAACATCTCTTTGATCAGAAGGAACTAAATATGAGACAAAGGAGATGGTTGGAATTGCTGAATGATTACGACTGTGAAATCCTTTATCACCCGGGAAAGGCGAATGTAGTGGCAGATGCGCTCAGTCGTCAAGAAAGGAGTGGAACAATAAAAGTTATTTCAATACGAACTGAACTTCTACCCAACATATTTGACGAATTGCAGAAGTGTCAAGTGGAGGCTTATCAGGATGAACATCTGAAATCAGAACGGTTAGCGGGGATGTCAGCATTGCTAGTAAAAGATGATCGGGGGTTATTGTGTCTGGGAAACAGAGTGTGGGTACCTCGTTTGGGTGGGTTACGTGATCGTGTTTTACAAGAAGCTCATCAATCCCGTTTCTCTATTCACCCAGGTACAAACAAGATGTATAAAGACCTAAAGCAATTCTATTGGTGGTCGGGGATAAAAAGAGGGATTGCTCAGTATGTAGAACGGTGTGATACTTGTAAGAAGGTAAAGATCGAACATCAAAAGCCATTTGGTCAACTACAACGACTAGAAATACCTATGTGGAAGTGGGAACAGATTACCACAGACTTTATCACAAAGCTACCAAGAACTCCGAAGGGATTCGATTCTATTTGGGTGATCGTCGACAGGTTGTCAAAGTCTGCACACTTCCTACCAATAAAGGAAACCGATTCATTGGAGCGATTAGCTAAGTTATACATTAATGAAATAGTAACTCGACATGGAGTTCCAATCTCGATCATTTCTGATCGTGATAGTCGTTTTACTTCAAGATTTTGGAGAAGCTTTCAAAGGGAAATGGGGACTCAGATAAAGTTAAGTACGGCGTATCATCCTCAAACAGATGGACAGAGTGAACGAACAATTCAGACCTTAGAAGATATGCTCCGGGCTTGTATTGTTGATTTTGGGGGATCGTGGGATAAGCATTTGCCGTTAATCGAATTCGCTTACAACAACAGTTATCATTCCAGCATACAAGCGGCACCGTTTGAAGTACTGTATGGTAGGAAATGTCGAACGCCTCTGTGTTGGAACGAAGTGGGAGAGAAACAGTTAGCGGGGCCGGAAATAGTTCAGTTAACCGCCGATAAGGTTACACAGATCCGAGAAAGATTGAAAGTGGCTCAAGATAGACAGAAGAGTTACGCTGATCGCCATCGAAAGCCGTTGGAGTTTCAAGTTGGGGATTACGTAATGTTAAAGGTTTCGCCGTGGAAAGGAGTCATTAGATTCGGTCGACAGGGTAAGCTTAGCCCAAGGTATATTGGACCATTTGCAATCACTGAAAGGATCGGGGAGGTAGCTTACAGATTAGATCTTCCACCAGAGTTGAACAGAATTCATAATGCATTTCACGTATCAAACTTCCGAAAGTGTTTAGTTACTCAAGATCAGGCAGTCTCCCTACCAGAGATACAAGTCGACGAAAGACTGAATTATGTGGAAGAACCGGAAGCAATAGTTGATCATAAAGTAAAAGTGCTGCGGAATAAGGAGATCAGGCAAGTGAAGGTTTAGTGGAGGCATCATAGAGGTCAGGATGCCACGTGGGAATCCGAATCGGAAATGAGAACCAAATACCCTCACCTTTTTGCCTAACCGAATTCCGGGACGGAATTCTCTTAAGGGGGAGATGATGTAATACCCCGGGTAAGTTTGTTAGTTAAATCCTCTTGTCGTTAAATTATTTATCTCTATATTTGATGTTTAGGGTAAAATGAGAGGAATTTATAAGTTTAGGGGTATTTAGTTTAACAATGAAAAGTGTAGGGGCTGAAGTAGTAAAATTGGTTATTAATATCTGAATTAGGTGTTTAGATATTTCATAAAATATCAAAACTCAGATTTAGGTGTGTGTGTGTGTTGGGAGCAAAAAGAAGAAGAAAGAAAGGAGAAAGAAGGGTAAAGGCTCAAATTGGAGTTATTGGAACTGATTAAGGTATGTTTCTAGTACTATTTATGTTTATAATGGTTAGTAGGAAGTATCTATCGGATTAGAATCATCACATCTGGTCTAGGGTTGATTTCAGTCGGATTTCTGGGTGATTTTTGGGTAAACCGACAGTGGTGTCCGGATATGTTGAAGGTGTCCGGATAGCACTGTTGGTAGTGTCCGGGTAGTTTTGTTGATGGTGTCCGGGTACTGTTTGAAGGTGTCCGGACGAGTCTTTTATCCGGAAAAATCTCTCTTTTCTATTGTTGTCCGGAAAAGTCAAGTTGTCCGGAAAAGTCAAGTTGTCCGGAAAAGTCATGTTGTCCGGGTAACTTGTGGTATCCGGATACTTTTGCTGTTTGGCCATTTTGAGAGTTTTAGATGATGTCGAGTATCCAGTAACCTGTATTTTGTTAACCACTAGATAGGGAGTGAATGAGGACTGACTATCCTGTAGTCTTGACTTGAGTACGAGTTTGGGGGCAACATTTGAGGGTTTGAGTTCTTTAGAGTTTTTAGCCTTAGTAAGACTTATGTGTTTTATGTGGTAAAGAGATGTCCGTATCTATGTGTTACAGATCTTGTGAATTCTGGGTAAAAGGCTGAACCGGTTAAGAAGACTTGGAAACGTGTTGATAAGCAATAAGGTGAGTTTTACTTTAAAAACGTTTTTAACTGGAATACGTATATGTGTGGATTGGGAATGGAATAGTTGATGACTATGTGTTTATATGTGAATTATAATATAGTGAGGTATTATATTTACATGTGTATTATAAATGTGTTATAATACGTTGACCGGGTTTTAAGACCGGTGTGATTGGCTATAGAACCTGTATAGCGTTGTTTGGTTGTAGATGTTGTTCAGCGTTGTATTTTATTAGTTGGCTTGCTACCACTAATATGGCCAGGAAGAAATGAGAAGGAAAGGTATATGATGTGTGAGTTTAAATTGGATATATGTAACTATGTGGCGTGATTTATATGATTGAAGTTTGTATAAATGGTTTTTAAACTAACAGGGGTTTCTCACTTAGACCTACAGGTCTAACCCTCATTTTGTTTTAAAAATATGTATTCCAGGTGGCGGATCAAGTAAGGGCAAGTAAGTAGAGTATGAGATGGATGGCTAGTAAGGAAGACTATAAGACGAAGCTTTTGACTTATTTAGTAGTTGTAATGGAATGTTAAGTGTTATGGATGCAAATAGCACAAGGATTGTATTTCAAATGTTTTCTTTCTATTTGTAAAAGACTACCGGACCGTACATGTAAAGTGAAGTTTGTTTGTTATATCTAATTGTGTTATATTGTGTGATATGTCGTGTATATGGGATAAGGGATGTTACAAATGGTATCAGAGCCTTAGTTTAAGGGATTTAGGTATTTGTATCTGTACCTAGACTTAAACTGCATGTGAAGTAGGATGTCCCTATCATTATAGAACCTTGGGATGATGAAGTATAAAAGGTAGAAGGAACATCATGTAAGGTAATTTCATATTACACCTGGCCAGTGTAATCGTGATCTTACAGGTACATGTTTGAACTGGAATACCTTGTTATATGGGGTATGTGCTTATGTGTATATTAATCTTGTTTAAATCTACAGAATGGCAAGTGGTACAAGAAATTCGAATCGAGGAGGAGGAAGAAATCCAAACAGAACTAATCCGCCAGTAGGAACAGGGGACAGGGGAGGCAGAACAGGGGGCAAAACTGGAGGTAGACTTCGAGGTGGAGCTGGAGGTAGAACCGGAGGTAGAACTCAACAAAATAGTACGGATTTCATTACCAGAGCTGATTTAATGACAGAAATGGGGAGATTACAAGACAATATTCAAGCTATGCTCAACCAAGCTCATAATACTGAAACAGAAAGACCAGACCCTACTCTTGAAGAGGAGATGCCAATTACCCCAACGGTCTTACCGGTAATGAGAAAATGTGATTACAAAATGTTTCTTAGCTGCAAGCCTCCGACATTCTCAGGGGATCGGGATCCGGTGAAAGTAATGAGGTGGATGAAGGAAATTGAAGCCATTTTTAAAACGAGTAAGTGTGCGGACGAAGATAGAGTATTGTACGGGGCAGCCATGTTGAAAGGAGATGCGTTGTATTGGTGGGAATCGTTTATTCATTCAAAAGGACCCGATGTTTATTCTACCCTCTCTTGGGAAGAATTTGTGATAGTCTACAGGAACGCATTTTGTCCCCAAGCAGCCGTCAAACAACTGGAAGGAGAATTCATGAATTTGCAACAAGGAAGCTTATCCGTTCGAGATTATACTGCTAGCTTTCTGGAAAAATCTCGATTTGCAGAATACTATGTCGCTACAGAAGCGATGAAGATAGAAAGGTTTATCTTTGGGTTGAACTCAGAGATTAGAAGGTTAGTGACTGCAAAGGGACCCGATACCTTTTCAGCTACAGTTGATGCAGCGGAAAATGTTGAACGAGATATGAGAAGGGATACGGGAGATAAGAGTATCGGAAAGAGAAAGTGGAAAGGACCACAATATGATCCGAAGAGGTCCCGATTTCAGAGGTATGATAACCGTCCGCCGTTTCGACCAGCGGAAAGACCATGTCCGAAGTGCAACCGTGTCCATCAAGGAAACTGCCAAGGTGATTTGCGAGCATGTTATAAGTGTGGGAAGACCGGGCACGTCATTAAGGATTGTAAGGTAACGCGGCTATGTTTCTTATGCAATTCTCCGGATCATTTCCAGTCAAACTGTCCGCGAGGGAGGATGCAGCAAGGTGGGTCATCAAGCAGGCCAGCAAATGTTAAACCAGTAGTGCCAAGACTGGAACCGCCAGTAACCAGAGGTCGCACATTTCAGATGACTGAGAAAGAAGCGGAGGAAACTCCAGATGTGGTCACAGGTACATTTTTGATAAACTCTACACGTGCTAAGGTGTTATTTGATTCCGGTGCAAACCGATCGTTTGTGTCTCCTGTATTTGCTGCTTGTTTGTGTTTGAAACCTAAAGTGTTAGATCATTCTCTATTAGTAGATACTGCAAATGACAACCAAGTGTCGGTTAGTGAAGTATTTGATGGTTGTGTGATTAATATAGAGGGGTGTGGAGTGCCTATACAATTGTTTCCTATAACTTTGATAGAATTTGATGTAGTAGTGGGAATGGACTGGTTGGCGGAGAATCAGGCTAATATAGTGTGTGACAAGAAGATAATAAATGTTGTATTGCCTAAGAGAGGACCGGTAGTGATTTATGGTGATCGTAGGAATCATCAGTCCTGTCTTATATCACTAGTAAAGGCACGTAAGTGTGTGAATAAGGGTTGTCAGAGTTACTTGGCTTACGTGATAGATGTTAAGGCGGAAAAGATTAGGATGGAAGATATTCCTATCGTTAGTGAATTCCCTGAAGTATTCCCTGAAGACTTGAACAGTCTTCCGCCAGTTAGACAAGTCGAGTTCGGTATAGACTTAATTCCTGTAGCCACTCCTGTAGCCCGTGCACCGTACCGTTTGGCACCTCCAGAGATGAAAGAAATGATGGCACAACTGCAAGACCTATCCGATAAGGGCTTCATCAGACCTAGTTCTTCACCGTGGGGAGCACCAGTGTTATTTGTGAAAAAGAAAGATGGGTCAATGAGAATGTGTATTGACTACTGAGAATTGAATAAGCGCACGATAAAGAACAAGTATCCGCTACCCCGAATTGATGATCTCTTTGATCAGTTAGTTGGAGCTTGCTATTTCTCCAAGATTGATCTAAGGTCCGGTTATCACCAGCTGAAGGTTAAAGAAGAAGACGTTTTAAAGACTGCTTTTCGAACGAGGTATGGCCATCATGAATTTTTAGTAATGCCATTTGGATTGACGAACGCTCCAGCTGCCTTTATGGATTTGATGAATCGGGTATGTAAGCCGTATCTCGATAAATTTGTAATTGTTTTTATCGATGATATTCTTATCTATTCTCGATCCAAGGAAGAGCACGCGCAACATCTTCGTTTGATTCTGGAGCTGCTGAAGAAGGAAAGGTTGTATGCAAAATTTTCAAAATGTGAGTTCTGGTTACGGAAAGTACAATTTCTGGGGCACGTGGTTTCTGAGAAAGGTATACAAGTCGATCCGATGAAAGTAGAAGCAGTTGAAAAGTGGGAACAGCCCCAGACAGCAACCGAGGTACGCAGTTTTCTGGGTTTAGCCGGTTACTATCGGAAATTCATAAAGGACTTCTCTCGTATCGCAACGCCTTTGACTAAGCTGACCCGAAAGAATTTGAAGTTTGAATGGAAAGCAGAACAGGACGAGGCATTCAGAATATTGAAAGAGAAACTATGCAGCGCGCCAATTCTATCACTACCTGAAGGTTCTGAAGACTTTGTTGTTTACAGTGATGCGTCTAAATTGGGATTGGGTTGTGTGCTTATGCAGCGTGGAAAGGTTATAGCTTATGCTTCTCGCCAACTGAAGGATCATGAACGGCAGTATCCTACGCACGATATGGAGCTTGCTACAGTCGTTTTCGCGATAAAGATTTGGAGACATTATCTGTATGGTTCCAAATGTCAGATTTATACTGACCACAAGAGTCTTCAACATCTCTTTGATCAGAAGGAACTAAATATGAGACAAAGGAGATGGTTGGAATTGCTGAATGATTACGACTGTGAAATCCTTTATCAGCCGGGAAAGGCGAATGTAGTGGCAGATGCGCTCAGTCGTCAAGAAAGGAGTGGAACAATAAAAGTTATTTCAATACGAACTGAACTTCTACCCAACATATTTGACGAATTGCAGAAGTGTCAAGTGGAGGCTTATCAGGATGAACATCTGAAATCAGAACGGTTAGCGGGGATGTCAGCATCGCTAGTAAAAGATGATCGGGGGTTATTGTGTCTGGGAAACAGAGTGTGGGTACCTCGTTTGGGTGGGTTACATGATCGTGTTTTACAAGAAGCTCATCAATCCCGTTTCTCTATTCACCCAGGTACAAACAAGATGTATAAAGACCTAAAGCAATTCTATTGGTGGCCGGGGATAAAAAGAGGGATTGCTCAGTATGTAGAACGGTGTGATACTTGTAAGAAGGTAAAGATCGAACATCAAAAGCCATTTGGTCAACTACAACGACTAAAAATACCTATGTGGAAGTGGGAACAGATTACCACGGACTTTATCACAAAGCTACCAAGAACTCCGAAGGGATTCGATTCTATTTGGGTGATCGTCGACAGGTTGTCAAAGTCTGCACACTTCCTACCAATAAAGGAAACCGATTCATTGGAGCGATTAGCTAAGTTATACATTAATGAAATAGTAACTCGACATGGAGTTCCAATCTCGATCATTTCTGATCGTGATAGTCGTTTTACTTCAAGATTTTGGAGAAGCTTTCAAAGGGAAATGGGGACTCAGATAAAGTTAAGTACGGCGTATCATCCTCAAACAGATGGACAGAGTGAACGAACAATTCAGACCTTAGATGATATGCTCCGGGCTTGTATTGTTGATTTTGGGGGATCGTGGGATAAGCATTTGCCGTTAATCGAATTCGCTTACAACAACAGTTATCATTCCAGCATACAAGCGGCACCGTTTGAAGTACTGTATGGTAGGAAATGTCGAACGCCTCTGTGTTGGAACGAAGTGGGAGAGAAACAGTTAGCGGGGCCGGAAATAGTTCAGTTAACCGCCGATAAGGTTACACAGATCCGAGAAAGATTGAAAGTGGCTCAAGATAGACAGAAGAGTTACGATGATCGCCGTCGAAAGCCGTTGGAGTTTCAAGTTGGGGATTACGTAATGTTAAAGGTTTCGCCGTGGAAAGGAGTCATTAGATTCGGTCGACAGGGTAAGCTTAGCCCAAGGTATATTGGACCATTTGCAATCACTGAAAGGATCGGGGAGGTAGCTTACAGATTAGATCTTCCACCAGAGTTGAACAGAATTCATAATGCATTTCACGTATCAAACTTCCGAAAGTGTTTAGTTACTCAAGATCAGGCAGTCTCCCTACCAGAGATACAAGTCGACGAAAGACTGAATTATGTGGAAGAACCGGAAGCAATAGTTGATCATAAAGTAAAAGTGCTGCGGAATAAGGAGATCAGGCAAGTGAAGGTTCAGTGGAGGCATCATAGAGGTCAGGATGCCACGTGGGAATCCGAATCGGAAATGAGAACCAAATACCCTCACCTTTTTGCCTAACCGAATTCCGGGACGGAATTCTCTTAAGGGGGAGATGATGTAATACCCCGGGTAAGTTTGTTAGTTAAATCCTCTTGTCGTTAAATTATTTATCTCTATATTTGATGTTTAGGGTAAAATGAGAGGAATTTATAAGTTTAGGGGTATTTAGTTTAACAATGAAAAGTGTAGGGGCTGAAGTAGTAAAATTGGTTATTAATATCTGAATTAGGTGTTTAGATATTTCATAAAATATCAAAACTCAGATTTAGGTGTGTGTGTGTTGGGAGCAAAAAGAAGAAGAAAGAAAGGAGAAAGAAGGGTAAAGGCTCAAATTGGAGTTATTGGAACTGATTAAGGTATGTTTCTAGTACTATTTATGTTTATAATGGTTAGTAGGAAGTATCTATCGGATTAGAATCATCACATCTGGTCTAGGGTTGATTTCAGTCGGATTTCTGGGTGATTTTTGGGTAAACCGACAGTGGTGTCCGGATATGTTGAAGGTGTCCGGATAGCACTGTTGGTAGTGTCCGGGTAGTTTTGTTGATGGTGTCCGGGTACTGTTTGAAGGTGTCCGGACGAGTCTTTTATCCGGAAAAATCTCTCTTTTCTATTGTTGTCCGGAAAAGTCAAGTTGTCCGGAAAAGTCAAGTTGTCCGGAAAAGTCATGTTGTCCGGAAAAGTCATGTTGTCCGGGTAACTTGTGGTATCCGGATACTTTTGCTGTTTGGCCATTTTGAGAGTTTTAGATGATGTCGAGTATCCAGTAACCTGTATTTTGTTAACCACTAGATAGGGAGTGAATGAGGACTGACTATCCTGTAGTCTTGACTTGAGTACGAGTTTGGGGGCAACATTTGAGGGTTTGAGTTCTTTAGAGTTTTTAGCCTTAGTAAGACTTATGTGTTTTATGTGGTAAAGAGATGTCCGTATCTATGTGTTACAGATCTTGTGAATTCTGGGTAAAAGGCTGAACCGGTTAAGAAGACTTGGAAACGTGTTGATAAGCAATAAGGTGAGTTTTACTTTAAAAACGTTTTTAACTGGAATACGTATATGTGTGGATTGGGAATGGAATAGTTGATGACTATGTGTTTATATGTGAATTATAATATAGTGAGGTATTATATTTACATGTGTATTATAAATGTGTTATAATACGTTGACCGGATTTTAAGACCGGTGTGATTGGCTATAGAACCTGTATAGCGTTGTTTGGTTGTAGATGTTGTACAGCGTTGTATTTTATTAGTTGGCTTGCTACCACTAATATGGCCAGGAAGAAATGAGAAGGAAAGGTATATGATGTGTGAGTTTAAATTGGATATATGTAACTATGTGGCGTGATTTATATGATTGAAGTTTGTATAAATGGTTTTTAAACTAACAGGGGTTTCTCACTTAGACCTACAGGTCTAACCCTCATTTTGTTTTAAAAATATGTATTCCAGGTGGCGGATCAAGTAAGGTCAAGTAAGTAGAGTATGAGATGGATGGCTAGTAAGGAAGACTATAAGACGAAGCTTTTGACTTATTTAGTAGTTGTAATGGAATGTTAAGTGTTATGGATGCAAATAGCACAAGGATTGTATTTCAAATGTTTTCTTTCTATTTGTAAAAGACTACCGGACCGTACATGTAAAGTGAAGTTTGTTTGTTATATCTAATTGTGTTATATTGTGTGATATGTCGTGTATATGGGATAAGGGATGTTACAGATTTCTTTATGGTTTTATTTTTATAACGGATATAGTCCCTGCTACTAACGCCTTCAATTAAGTTCATGTTAGTGAGAGGGACCATATTTGTCATAAAAATAAACTTATAAGAACGTCCCTCTTAAAAAACTCTTTTAACAATTCTTACTCGTTATATTATGTAAGCCATAGGACGAAAATTGTATTTAACTTAAAATACCTTTTTAAATTAAGTTTTAAGGAAATAAAAAGTAATTATAATGGTCAAATATGATTGATGTCATTGGGTCCCATTTAGTGGGTTTCATATGTTCTCTAACAATCCTAAATTAATCTGACACGTCAAATAATCGTACAGATTTTTGTACAAAAAAATAATCGTACGGATTTATTTCCAAGTAAACATCATTAGATTAGTCGCTTTGACCATACAATAGAATAAAAGTGAACCAAAAACTAATAAATCGAGAAATCAAAATCACAAACAAAAACTAATCAAGAAATTGAAAAACAGTAAGTCGACGACTATCGGATTAAGAGGAGCAATGGTTCAGGTGTTGTTCTTTGACGTTCATTATTGCTTCTGTTTTTGAAGGGTTTTGTTATCGAAGGAATCGTCCCTATCTATAATATATTATGTTTTTTGAAGATGGAAATGTATGATGTATTGATGTTTAATATGGATGGCAATGGAATGTTGTAGGGTTTTGTAGATAATGAAGCAAACAGGAGGCTTTTGAAGAAGAACGATGGAAGCATCAAGGGGGTGTGGTCATGGATCTAATCAATGGCTCCCCTGACCGATTTTAGAATGGTGATAGGAAAAGATGGAGAACGCGATATGGAGATGGAGATGATGACTTAGGGGTTCTTGGTGGCAATGTTGAGGTAGATGATGACGTTAAGTTGACAAGTCCGGCGAGACCACCGGCGTGGGTTCGAAAAACTCTTTATTTTCTGTGGTGGTGGCGGTGGGTTGGAGGGAGTTCTTCCAAGTGATGAAAGAATGAAGGATGGAGAGGGTTGGAGGGGGGCGTCGTGAGGAAGAAGAAGAAGGGGGGAGGGGGTAGTGGGGGTAGGGGGTGTGGTATTTTTTAATTAATTAATTTTTTTTTAGTTTCTTATTAGGATAAAGACAAAAACATGCGTAAAAAGACAAAAATACCCTTTGGTTTAACTGGGTTAACAAATTCCGTTAGAGGAGGGACCTTCTGCGTGCGCTTATGCATACCACTGGGACGTCCAGTGTAATTAATGTGAATTAGGGACTATATCCAAAATATGACCATAACACAGGGACCAGGAATGTAATTTACTCATTTATTAAGGGGGTTGCTATCGCTACCCCTGCAAATGATGTCTCCTCTCACAAACAATCACAAACAAAGTAAAGTTACTTTTTATACTCTTTTAATTATTTAATAAGTTTATTTTATAACTTTATTTTTCTAATTTTCATTTTACACATTCATCATATTAACACATATAATCGTATATTAGCTAAAATACATTTAAAAAATACGTTTTAGTTTTAACAAATCACACCATTATAATCATCTCTTCGATACGTTCGAAATGAGTCTAATATTGAATATTTTTTGATTTAATTATTTTATTATATATCATATATACTACATAAAAATATTTTTTTATATTTATAATTCATACTCTTATAGTTAATTATTTAATTTATGGTACATTTCTTACCGTTCTAACTCATTAAGTTAAAAATTTATACAAAACTTTACTGTAATAGCTTTTAGGAGAGTTTTTTTTTGTCTCATTTATTTTTGTAACGCCAATAATTATAGAAACTATTAAGATGTTCAAAAAATATATATATTAAAAGCTATTACATCAATCGTATTTAAAAAAATTTGGCTTTGTATTATTTAATAGATCATTATCATAATTATATCAAGAGATCTTGTTAATCATAGTCCGCTAACGTTTTAGAACGAAATCTTAATATTTTTTAGCATGAAAATAAAAGTGTTATATTGTTTTATAAGTAAAATATTTATCTTGTAAAGTATTTTCTCTCTAAAAGTGACTGATCGGATTCAGACCTGGTGGATGTTCCCATTAAGTCGGGCTTAATCTGGTTTGGTTTTATTTGCTTTCTGCTAAGTGTCGAATTGTTTCTTTTGGCTGGATGCCACTGTGATGTTGGCTTTAATTGTGGTGGTGCATGTGTTGTAATTGGTTTTGTGATAATAAAAATTCATTGTCGTTCAAAAAAAAGTTCTTAAATATTTATATAAAATAAAAACAATATGTGTTTATTATTTACCGTAAAACATTTATTATAGCTAACTTATTACAATATTTGTTTATTATATAATGTAAAACAAAAATACTATAAAACATATATTATAGTAAATATTTCTATAAATTTATAGTATTTTTGTTTTATTCTTAATTAATATAATATATGTTTTAAATTTATACTAGAAGTCTACTCGCGTAATGCAGCGTGATATATCTCGATTTTAATGTTCTAAATTATTTTAATTGGTTTTGAGAAAACGATCAAAGTTTTTTTTATAAAGTTGTTTAAAGAATGACGTTTTTTGAGGAGTTCATGATTTGAGGATTTGAAAGTGGTTAGAGGTAAAGATTAATTAATAAGAGTTCACGATTTAAGGATTTAAGTTGTTAAAAACTATTTTCTTAACGTATTTTAGTTAATATTGGGCTCATTTCGAAATAATATAATTAAATCAAAAAATAAGAAGATATCGACGAATAATAATATAATTAAGTCAAAAAATAATGTAAACGTATGACATATAATAATATAATTAAATCAAAAAATATTCAATATTGGGCTCATTTCGAAGGTATCGACGAGACGATTATAATGGTGTAAGTTGTTAAAATTAAAAAAAAAATATTTTTTAACGTATTTTAGTTAATATACAATTATATGTGTTTATATAATAAAAGTGTAAAATGGTAAATAAAAAACTAAAAAGTATAAAGTAAATTAAATAAACAAGTCTAAGGCCATCAGTACCCCAGGAATGCATCTTTCAAAGATTTCATGTCCACATCAGCGCCACATCAGCTTTTCTCACATCCCTCACTCGATCCCTAACGATCCCTAAACACCCGTACCCCATTCCCTCAAACCCTTTTGCCACCTCATTTATTTTAATTCTTTTATTTACACATTTAATTATTTAACAAAATAAAAATATTTATATATTTTTTAATAAATAAAAATAAGATAAATAATAAAAATTAAAATTCATATCATTCATTAAAAATAAAAATTACAAAATAAATTTAAAAATCTACTCGTCGTCATTGTTGGGAACTTGGATACGCCAAATATGTTCGACCAAATCCGACCGAAGGTTATTATGAGTGTCTTGGTTTATGACTTCTTGAACCAAATATGTTCGACCAAATCCGACCGAAGGTTATTATTGAGAGGTGTGAGAAATAAGAGGTTGAGAGAATAAGAGGTTGAGAGGTGTGAGAAATAAGAGGTTGAGAGGTGTGAGAAATAAGAGGTTGAGGGTTAAATATATAGTGGGATTAAATTGAGAAAAATAATTTTTTTTAGTAATATAGCCGTTCAACGGCATGAATTTTAAAAAATTTAATTAAATTTTTTTTTTTAAAACCTTCGGGATGGATCGGGATCCCATCCCCGAATTCCATCCCTTCCCGCATCCCTTCCCCGAGCCGTAGCCCATCCCCGCTGACCCCGAGCCCCATCCCGAGCCCATCCCGCCTCCGCTACGGAAGGCCTAAGGCATTGTTTGGCAAAAAAAATAGCTTATAAGCTAGCTTATTTTTGGGATACATGTTTGGATGACCATAAGCTAGCTTTTTGAAAGCTACTTGGAGTAGTTTATGAGTAGTTTTTTGTAAATATTTCAATTATGCCCTCATTAATATTAATTATTATTTATTAACTATTTTTTTAATTTGTCTTTTTTGGTCATTTAAATGCTTATAAGCTACTTTTTGTCAAACGTGATTTTTTCATCAGCTAGCTTATCAGCTACCAGCTAGCTTATAAGTCATAAGCTAACTTATCAGCTAGTTTGCCAAACATAGCCTAGAGGTATAAAATGTAACTTTAAATTAAGAAAATAATTAAGGGATGTGAAGAGGAAGAAGGTATACAAAGTTGCAGCGGTGGATTTAGAATAACCTTTTATTAATTTTGAATATGGTAACAAGAGATTTAGAGAGAGGTAAAATAAAACTCTATATTTCCTTTTCGATCAAAAGTATTTTAATTATTTAATATATATGATTGTAATTAAAAAATCAAAATAAATATAAAACGGAATGGCCCACCGGTTATTATATGGTCCAAAGTTTGACTGAGGCGTCACTTCAATCGAGGCCCCTCTTCGTTGAATATCGAGATACTACTTGTTCCCTTCTTAAAATTACCATATTGCCCTTTCTCCTTTTTGATTTTTCTTTATCTACTTCCCTTTCTATAATGACCAAACTACCCTTTATCTACCAACCACTCGCAAACTCTTAGAGCATCTCCAACAGGTTTGTTATAATTTTTCTAAAATAGAGAATTAAAAGTTTAAAATTTCTAAAAAAGTTACATTCATCTCCAACAGTTTTGCCATTTTAGAGATTTTAACACTAAGAGCATCTCCAACAGCTTTGCTAAAAATAGAAAAAAATGAGTTTTAGTTTGCTATTCTTCTCCAACAACATTGCTATCTTGTTTGCTAAAATAGAGATTCATGGAAAAATCTCTAAATATAGAGAAATCTCTATGATTCTCTAAATATGCGAGAGAAATTGTTATTTTATTCAACCCAGTACCAATAACACAATTTTTTTATCATTTTATATTAAGTTTTTCTCTTAAAGTGTATTGAAAATATAAATTAGAGAATATTATATTAATATAATTTGTGTTAAAATCTCTAAAATAGCAAATCTGTTGGAGATGAATGTAACTCTTTTTAGATTCTCTATTTTAGAAAACATTATAGAAAACCTGTTGGAGATGCTCTAATTATATTAATAATATATTCTCTAATTTATATTCCCAACACACTTTAAAAAAACTTAATATAAAATAATAAAGATTTATGTTATTGGTGGGTTGAATAAAATAATTATTTATATCTCTTATTTAGATAATTATAGAGAGTTCTCTATATTTAGAGATTTTTCCATAAATCTCTATTTTAGCAAACATGATAACAATGTTGTTGGAGAAGGATAACAAACAAAAACCCATTTTTTATTTCTATTTTAGCAATGTTGTTGGAGATGCTCTAATATCTTTTATAACACAAATTCATGTTATTTTATAAAAATAATCAAGCATTTATCTATTATTACTAATAAAACAAACCTCCATTTTGTATTGTAATTATACTACCCATTTTGCCAATGTCGTGTAGCTCAGTTGGTAATGGGTGGAGCATCTTTGTATAAAAAGCAGAAGGTCTCGGGTTCGAACCCAAGACACCCCCATAGCCACAACCGCTGAGTGAGTCAGGTATGCCCCCCCACATTATGGATATGCATTCGATTATGGGCCGGTTGGGGTTGCCGATATCAACCTTTTTGTACAAAAATTATACTATCCATTTTATGTAACAAATTGGTTTTCGGTTTAAACTACATCGATACATCTTGATATGTCAAATTTTTACATAATTCAGATAACAATCTAAATCGACAAATGACATCCACGTCATTGATAATTGCAAGATTTATTAGTTCTCTGGTAAAATAGATAGAAACTAGGAAGAACTAGATATTTTTTGACGCGGTATGAATGCGCGGAACGGATCGACAAGCGTCAAATCAAAATAATGAAGAGTCTACAAGCGTAGAACCCGAAAATAATGAGAAAACTCTCAAACTTAGAGATAAAACTCTAAAAGATTTATTGATCAATAATAATTCAGATTCTTATAACAATGAAACCTAATAATCCTATTTATACTAAACTAATAAAAGATAACTATGGAAACTAATCCTAATCCAACTAGAAAACTAAATAATAATATTAATTAAACTTAATAATAATAATTATTATTATTATCCTAAAGATTAATTCTTATTGTAAAAAGAAACTAACTCTTAAAGCAAACTAGAAACAGAAAGGATAATTGGTGATCAGGGGGCTGCGTGGTTTGGCTCGCGGCTTCAGGCCGCGTGTCAGGTCGTGTAAGCTTCTGATTGATCTTTCTTCGATGCCAAACTCCGATCATTTTTCTTGTTTTCCATAGATAGGAGAAACACGTTAATAACCCGTGAATTCTCTCTGTATCAGACACCCTCACTTGAAAAGAACTCGACCTCGAGTTCACTTGAAGATCAACATTATTTGGTTCTTTAGGGTTTCGATGCAACATCGAATCATTCACGTATAATACTTTCTCCCTTAAATTATGCTGATCCATAACTCGGTCTTTAGATTCAAGAAAGGTTGACCAATCTCCAAGTTCCAAATGATCTTGCCTCGGTTGCCTCCACACAAGTGACGTTTTATCAAACTCGAAAGAGTAAGAGGCTAAAAGGACTTTACCGGGAACTATTTCGATTTGATCAAGAACCTTGGGTGCTGGGTTGATGGAAGCATCATCTTCAGGATCATCTTTGAGACAATCGTTTTGTGGATCGGGAATGTCTTCCGTTAACTCGCTTTCGGCTTCTTTGACCATTGGTTCGACCCGAGTTGAATCCTCCACCGGTTCGCTTACGGTTTCTTCGGCGACTGGTCCAATATCTAGTTCGGACGCTTCGGTCTCGGTAACGACTCCTTGTTGTGATTCCGTCGTGACGAGGAAAGTCGTACCCTTGACATTGTTGTACAAGTCTTCACCTTGCTCTTGTGGCGGCTCATGAACGGGCGGTTGTCTGACTTGAAGGAGGAAGGAATCCATAATAAGCTTAGAGTTGTCGATGTGCGGAACTTTGACCGGTTTCTTATGTCTGTCTCTTCTCCAGCGGTTGTTTTGATTGGTGAAGGTCGTTGTTATGGTAGTGAGGGCTGCGGTAAAAGCCGCTGTAACCCTATCAAGATCTTCCCGAGTAGCGGGTCGATCGGTCATTGTTAATAACAAGAGACAGGAGAAACATGTGGCTCTGATACCAACTAACGCAGTAGGAATGCGCGGAACGGATTGACAAGCGCCAAATCCAAATAATGAAGAGTCTACAAGCGTAGAACCCGGAAATAATGAGAAAACTCTCAAACTTAGAGCTAAACCCTAAAAGATTTATTGATCAATAATAATTCAGATTCTTATAACAATGAAACCTAATAATCCTATTTATACTAAACTAATTAAAGATAACTATGGAAACTAATCCTAATCCTAATCCTGATCCAACTAGAAAACTAAATAATAATATTAACTAAACTTAATAATAATCCTAATCCTAATAATAATAATTATCCTAAAGATTAATCCTTATTGTAAAAAGAAACTAACTTGTAATACCCCGGGTAATTCAGTTAAATAAATTCCCTATCAGTTAAATTATTTAACTTTAAAATTTGGATGTTTGGGGTGAGTTTGAGATAAGATATAAGGTTAGGGGTGTTTTAGTCCTTATTGAATAGTTTGAGCCAAAAGTGTAAGTTGAGATATAAATATCTCAAATACTTCAGATTAAACTTATTATTCCTCTTTTAGAAAGTTTGTGTGAGTTCTGAGCGAAAAGAAGCAGAAGACGAACCCTACGGATAGAGCATCAATCTTTTGGGCTGAAAGCGATTTGAAGGTAAATTCCTTTACAAATTGTGGTTATAATCAGTAGTGTTAGACTGCTATAGGATTAGAATGTTTAAATTGAAGTTATATAAGTGTAATTCAAATTTGGATATTTTGGAAACCGACTGTGTTCTTGAGAATCCTGGGGAAGTCCCGGTAGATTCCCGGTAGTTTAGACTCCGGTAAAGTGGAGTCCCGGTATAGTCGACTCCCAGTAGTATCAACTCCCGGTGATGTCGAGTCCCGGTATGGCCGACTCCCGGTACCATGAAGTCCGGTAGTATAGAATCCCGGTAGTATAAAACCCCCGGTATTGTGAACTCCCGGTACTGTATAAGTCCCGGTACCCTGTGTAGTCCCGATAGTGGGTTAAGTGCAGTGTATAATGAGACATTGAGGATGGGAAACTGTTAGGCTTTATGTGTTTGGTTAGTAAAGCAATATGTGTATCTTAACTTGTTTCAGATTCTGTGGAGTCGTGGTAAGAGATAGAATCATTTTGAAAGGAGCTATCGAGTGTGTGTAATAATCAAAACAGGTGAGTTTTACTTCAAAGTGTTTTAAACTGGAATACATTTGTGTTGATGCCGAATATTTGATAAATGGTATGAAAATGTTATACGTGTGTAATTATGATATGTTGAGATATTATAATTACGTGAGTATTATATCGGAATATAATATGTGGCCGGGCTTAGGACCGGTGTGTTTACTGTATTTGTTGCACAATAGATTAGTTGGCTCGCAACCAATTAATTTGGCCAATTGTGGAGGAATAAGGTGAAATGAGACGTGTACGAAGCTTGAATCTTGACTGGTAATTAGTTACGCGTGGTATGTGGGTATTATATGAAAAGTTTTATATACATGGTGTTGATGCAAAAGCTTACTAAATTGACAGGGATTCCTCACTAGACCATTAGGTCTAACCCTCATTTCTGTTTTAAAATATGTATTCCAGGTGGCGGATCGAGTAAGAGCAAGTAAGTAGAGTAATCGAGGGATGGCTTTTGTGAAGGATGATATGATGAAGAATTTGACATGTTTAGCAGTGGTGTTATGATAGTTAAATGTTATGTATGTATATAGTAAGTCAAAGTTGTAGTGGAATGTTTTATTTTGTAATGTAAAAGACTTCGATACCGTACTTGTAATGTGAACTTTCGTTTGCTATCTCAATGTTATATTACATTATGTGATTTGTTGTGTATATGGTATTTGGGTTGTTACAAATGGTATCAGAGCTTTAGTTTAAGGGATTTAGGTATTAGTATCTGTACCTAGACTTAAACTGCATGAGAAGTAATATGTCCCTATTATTATAGAACATGGGGATACTAAGTATAAAAGGTAGAAGGAACATCATGTAAGGTAATTTCAGATTACACCTGGCCAGTGTAATTATGATCTTACAGGTACATGTTTGAACTGGAATACCTTGTTATATGGGTATGTGCTTATGTGTATATTAACCTTGTTTGGATCTACAGAATGGCAAGCGGCACCAGACAAAGGAATCAAAGGGGAGGAAGGAATTCAGGTGGGGAGAACCCACCAGTAGGAACAGGAGGGAGAGGAGGAGACCGTGGCGGAGGTAGAACCGGAGGTAGAATTAGAGGTAGAACTGGGGGACGAACTGGGGGTAGAACTCAACCACAAGGTACAAAGTTTGTTACACGGGATGACCTAACTGCCGAGATGGGAAGATTACAGGCTAGTATTCAGGCAATGTTTGAACGAAGTCGCAATAATGGAGATAATAACCCAGATCCAGAACAAGAAATCGAATTGCCAATCACCCCTACTGTCGTACCAGTAACGAAAAAGTGTGATTATAAAATGTTTCTTAGTTGCAAACCCCATACGTACTCAGGTGATCGGGATCCAGTAAAGGCGATGAGATGGCTGAAAGAAATAGAAGCTATCTTCAAGACGAGTAAATGTGCTAATGAAGATAGAGTACTTTATGGGGCAGCAATGTTGAAAAGCGATGCTTTATACTGGTGGGAGACTCACATTGAATCGGGAGGATCAGACATATATTCTACTTTTCCTTGGGAAGAATTCGTTTTAGCCTTCACAAAACAATTCTGTCCACAAGCAGCTGTCAGACAATTAGAGGAAGAATTTATGAACCTACAGCAAGGGAATTTGTCGGTGAGAGACTATACTGCTCGTTTCTTAGAAAAATCTCGTTTTGCAGGATATTACGTTGCTACGGAGAAAATGAAGATGGAAAGATTCATATATGGACTGAATTCGGAAGTCAGAAGACTAGTAACTGCAACAAGACCCGATACCTTTACAGCCGCAGTGGATGTTGCTGAAAACGTAGAAAGAGACAACAGAAGGGATACTAGTGATAAGAGTATGGGGAAAAGGAAATGGGAAGGGCCACCACATGATCCGAAGAAATCCAGATTTCAGAGGTTCGATAACCGTCCACCGTTTCGACCAGCGGAAAGACCGTGTCCGAAATGCAATCGCTACCATCAGGGAAATTGTCAAGTGGAATCTCAAGTTTGTTTTAAGTGTGGGAAAACCGGGCATGTCGTTAAAGATTGTCGTGTGACGCGGTTTTGTTATTCACGTAATTCTCCGGATCACATGCTGTCGGATTGTCCACAAAGAAAAATTCAACAAGGAGGAACGTCAGGGAAACCAACAATTGCTAGACCAGTAGTTCCAAGAATAGAACCGCCAAGAACAAGGGGTCGTACCTTTCAAATGACAGCTAAAGAGGCGGAGGAAACTCCGGACGTGGTTACAGGTATATTTTTCATAAATTCTACACGTGCTAAAGTGTTGTTTGATTCCGGTGCAAACCGATCTTTTGTGTCTCCTTCGTTTGCTGCTCATATGCATTTAGAGCCAAAAATGTTAGAACATGCTTTACTGGTAGATACTGCAAATGATAATCAGGTGGAAGTAAATGAAGTTTTTGAGAAGAATGTGATAAATATAGAGGGATGCGAAGTGCCTATACAATTATTTCCTATAGCATTGATCGAATTTGATGTAGTAGTAGGGATGGATTGGTTAGCTGAGAATCAGGCTAACATAGTTTGTGATAAAAAGATAATCAATGTCGTTTTACCTGATAAGAGATCAGTAGTGATTTATGGTGATCGTAGGAATCATCAGTCTTGCCTTATATCGATGATAAAAGCCCGTAAGTGCGTGAGTAAGGGTTGCCAGAGTTACTTAGCCTATGTGATAGATAGTAGACCTGAAAAGAGCAAGTTGGAAGATATTCCTATAGTTAATGAATTTCCAGAAGTTTTCCCTGAAGACTTGAATAGTCTTCCTCCTGTTAGACAAGTAGAGTTCGGTATAGACTTGATTCCTGGAGCCACTCCTGTAGCCCGTGCACCGTATCGTTTGGCTCCTCCAGAAATGAAAGAGATGATGGCACAACTACAAGATTTATCCGATAAGGGCTTCATCAGACCTAGTTCATCGCCGTGGGGAGCACCAGTATTATTTGTGAAAAAGAAGGATGGTTCGATGAGAATGTGTATCGACTACCGAGAGCTGAATAAGCGTACGATCAAGAACAAGTATCCACTTCCCAGAATTGATGACCTTTTTGATCAATTAGTTGGAGCTTGTTATTTCTCTAAGATTGATCTCAGAGCTGGTTATCATCAGTTGAAGGTTAAAGAAGAAGATGTTCTGAAGACTGCTTTTCGAACAAGGTATGGCCATTATGAGTTCTTAGTAATGCCGTTCGGTTTGACGAATGCTCCAGCTGCCTTTATGGATTTAATGAATCGAGTATGTAAGCCGTATCTCGATAAATTCGTTATTGTATTTATCGATGATATACTTATCTATTCTCGGTCCAAAGAAGAACATGCGCAACATCTTCGTTTGATCCTGGAGCTATTAAAGAAAGAGAAATTGTACGCTAAATTCTCAAAATGTGAATTTTGGTTACAAGAAGTTCAGTTTTTGGGGCATGTAGTTTCCGAAAAAGGTATACAAGTTGATCCGATGAAAGTGGAGGCAGTTGAAAAGTGGGAACCACCGAAGACAGCAACGGAAGTGCGAAGTTTTCTGGGTTTAGCCGGTTACTATCGAAAGTTTATAAAAGACTTCCCCCGTATTGCTACGCCTTTGACTAAGTTGACTCGAAAGAATATGAAGTTTGAGTGGAAAGCAGAACAGGACGGAGCATTCCGGGTATTGAAAGAGAAACTGTGCAGCGCGCCGATTTTGTCGCTACCTGAAGGTTCGGAAGACTTTGTTGTTTATAGCGATGCGTCCAAACTAGGATTGGGGTGTGTACTTATGCAGCGTGGAAAGGTTATTGCATATGCTTCTCGTCAATTAAAGGATCATGAACGGCAATATCCTACGCACGACATGGAGCTTGCAGCAGTCGTTTTCGCGTTAAAGATTTGGAGGCATTATCTGTATGGTTCTAAATGTCAGATTTATACCGATCATAAGAGTCTCCAACACCTCTTTGATCAGAAAGAACTAAATATGAGACACAGAAGATGGTTAGAATTACTGAATGATTACGACTGTGAAATCCTTTATCACCCAGGAAAGGCGAATGTGGTAGCTGATGCCTTGAGTCGTCAAGAAAGGAGTGGGACAATAAAAGTTATTTCGTTACGAACTGAACTCCTACCCAACATATTTGATGAATTGCAGAAGTGTCAAGTGGAGGCTTATCAAGATGAACATCTGAAATCTGAACGGTTAGCAGGGATGTCAGAATTGCTAGTAAAAGATGATCGTGGGTTATTGTGTCTGGGAAACAGAGTTTGGGTACCTCGTTTGGGTGGATTACGTGATCGTGTTTTACAAGAAGCTCATCAATCCCGTTTTTCTATTCACCCAGGTACAAACAAGATGTATAAAGACCTAAAGCAATTCTATTGGTGGCCGGGGATAAAAAGAGGGATTGCTCAGTATGTGGAAAGATGTAATACTTGTAAGAAAGTAAAGATTGAGCACCAAAAGCCGTTTGGTCAGCTCCAGCGACTAGAAATACCTATGTGGAAATGGGAGCAGATTACCACAGACTTCATCACGAAGCTACCAAGAACTCCAAAGGGATTTGATTATATTTGGGTGATCGTCGACAGATTGACAAAGTCTGCACACTTTCTACCGATAAAAGAAACCGATTCGATGGAGCGATTAGCTAAGTTGTACATGGATGAAATAGTAACTCGACATGGAGTTCCAATCTCGATCATTTCTGATCGTGATAGTCGTTTTACTTCAAGATTTTGGAGAAGTTTTCAAAGAGAAATGGGGACACAGATAAAGTTAAGTACGGCATATCATCCTCAAACAGATGGGCATAGCGAACGAACGATTCAGACCTTAGAAGATATGCTCCGGGCTTGCATTGTTGATTTTGGGGGATCATGGGATAAGCATTTACCGTTGATCGAATTCGCTTACAACAACAGTTATCATTCCAGCATACAAGCGGCACCGTTCGAAGTACTATATGGTAGGAAATGCCGAACGCCCTTTTGTTGGAACGAAGTGGGAGAGAAACAGTTGGCGGGGCCGGAAATAGTTCAATTAACTGCTGAAAAGGTTACTCAGATTCGAGAAAGATTGAAAGTGGCTCAAGATAGACAGAAAAGCTACGCTGACCGACGCCGAAAGCCATTGGAATTTCAAGTTGGAGATTTTGTAATGTTAAAGGTTTCACCGTGGAAAGGAGTCATCTGATTTGGACGACAAGGTAAACTTAGCCCGAGGTATATCGGACCATTTGCAATTACAGAAAGGATCGGTGAAGTAGCTTACTGATTAGATCTTCCGCCGGAGTTGAGCAGGATTCATAACGCATTTCATGTATCGAACTTCCGAAAGTGTTTGATTACTCCAGATCAGTCGGTCCCCCTACCAGAAATACAAGTCGATGAAAGACTGAATTATGTGGAAGAACCGGAAGCTATAGTTGATCATAAAGTTAAAGTGCTGCGGAATAAGGAGATCAGGCAAGTGAAAGTTCAGTGGAGGCATCATAGAGGTCAGGATGCTACGTGGGAATCCGAATCAGAAATGAGAGCCAAATACCCTCATCTTTTTGCTTAACTGAATTCCGGGAAGGAATTCTTTTAAGGGGGAGATGATGTAATACCTCGGGTAATTCAGTTAAATAAATTCCCTATCAGTTAAATTATTTAACTTTAAAATTTGGATGTTTGGGGTGAGTTTGAGATAAGATATAAGGTTAGGGGTGTTTTAGTCCTTATAGAATAGTTTGAGCCAAAAGTGTAAGTTGAGATATAAATATCTCAAATACTTCAGATTAAACTTATTATTCCTCTTTTAGAAAGTTTGTGTGAGTTCTGAGCGAAAAGAAGCAGAAGACGAACCCTACGGATAGAGCATCAATCTTTTGGGCTGAAAGCGATTTGAAGGTAAATTCCTTTACAAATTGTGGTTATAATCAGTAGTGTTAGACTTTTATCGGATTAGAATGTTTAAATTGAAGTTATATAAGTGTAATTCAAATTTGGATATTTTGGAAACCGACTGTGTTCTTGAGAGTCCCGGGGAAGTCTCGGTAGATTCCCGGTAGTTTAGACTCCGGTAAAGTGGAGTCCCGGTATAGTCGACTCCCGGTAGTATCAACTCCCGGTGATGTCGAGTCCCGGTGGAGTCCCGGTATGGCCGACTCCCGGTACCATGAAGTCCGGTAGTATAGAATCCCGGTAGTATAAAACCCCCGGTATTGTGAACTCCCGGTACTGAAGAGTCCCGGTACTGTATAAGTCCCGGTACCCTGTGTAGTCCCGGTAGTGGGTTAAGTGTAGTGTATAATGAGACATTGAGGATGGGAAACTGTTAGGCTTTATGTGTTTGGTTAGTAAAGCAATATGTGTATCTTAACTTGTTTCAGATTCTGTGGAGTCGTGGTAAGAGATAGAATCATTTTGAAAGGAGCTATCGAGCGTGTGTAATAATCAAAACAGGTGAGTTTTACTTCAAAGTGTTTTAAACTGGAATACATTTGTGTTGATGCCGAATATTTGATAAATGGTATGAAAATGTTATACGTGTGTAATTATGATATGTTGAGATATTATAATTACGTGAGTATTATATCGGAATATAATACGTGGCCGGGCTTAGGACCGGTGTGTTTACTGTATTTGTTGCACAGTAGATTAGTTGGCTCGCAACCAATTAATTTGGCTAATTGTGGAGGAATAAGGTGAAATGAGACGTGTACGAAGCTTGAATCTTGACTGGTAATTAGTTACGTGTGGTATGTGGGTATTATATGAAAAGTTTTATATACATGGTGTTGATGCAAAAGCTTACTAAATTGACAGGGATTCCTCACTAGACCATTAGGTCTAACCCTCATTTCTGTTTTAAAATATGTATTCCAGGTGGCGGATCGAGTAAGAGCAAGTAAGTAGAGTAATCGAGGGATGGCTTTTGTGAAGGATAATATGATGAAGAATTTGACATGTTTAGCAGTGGTGTTATGATAGTTAAATGTTATGTATGTATATAGTAAGTCAAAGTTGTAGTGGAATGTTTTATTTTGTAATGTAAAAGACTTCGGGACCGTACTTGTAATGTGAACTTTCGTTTGCTATCTCAATGTTATATTACATTATGTGATTTGTTGTGTATATGGTATTTGGGTTGTTACATAACTCTTAAAGCAAATCAGAAACAGAAAGGATAATTGGTGATCAGGGGTCTGCGCGGTTTGGCTCGCGGCTTCAGGTCGCGTGTCAGGTCGCGTAAGCTTCTGATTGATCTTTCTTCGATGCCAAACTCCGATCCTTTTTCTTGTTTTCCAAAGATAGGAGAAACACGTTAATAACCCGTGAATTCTCCCTGTATCATTTTTAAACATTTATTGAGATAAACAATAGTGATTGTTATGTTAAATAGGAAACAAGACTAATTTCATCATTTTTTATTTATTCTGGTTTAAAATACGAGGATTCAATTATGATTCTTATTAAATTGTTATTTAAGGTCATTTATGTTGGTCTAAATGCCAAAGGGCCTGTTTGTTAACAACTTAATGAGCTTAATGGGACTCACATTTTATTCATTCAACTATACATGAATGTTTGGTAGTGACTTAATGATATAGAAGGTGACTTATTCAGTAAGCTTTTAGGAGAAAGCTTTATACACTAACCAAATTTTTCCAGACCTGTCCATCCTAAATTAAGACACACGCTCATTCTATTTATGAAAAAAAGAACCTCCAAAAATCTATACAGACAGATTAATCCACACAGACAACTTTATCCATACAGGACTTGATGAAAACCAACCAAACAACCCCTAAGCTAAGTTGAATCACGCCAAATGGGTGCTTAGACTAAATTCGTAAAAAATGCCAGATATCGTAGCAAAAGAACCATACACGTAATTCGCCTTAAGTTAAGCTGAATCACGCCAAATGGGTGTTTAGACTTTAGACTAAATTCGTCAAAAATACCAGATATCACAGCAAAAGTATCGTACACGTAATTCGCCCTTAAGTTAAGTTGAATCACGCCAAATGGGTGCTTAGACTAAATTCGTCAAAAATACCAGATATCGTAGCAAAAGAATCGTACACGTAATTCGTGACCTCGGTGGAAATGAAGGGCAAAAATGTCAAATTGGTTAAACAAGAAGATTTTTCCTTTTTTGTGGTGATAAAAGTGTTGAGGACAAAATAGTCAAAGTTAAGTGAGTAAATCCATTTATGTTGTATACAAATTACAAAGTGATAACAATAATGACATCTTTCCTTTGATTGGTTTGACTACTGAAACTCTCTCTCCTCATCTCTCTCTTTAAAACACATAAACAAATAGACATCTGCTTCCTAAATGCACAGTACTACTATTCTTGAATCTTTCCCCCAAACTTTTCCTCTCTGAAAAATCTCCAACATTTCTAGGGTTTGTTCTTCACAAACCTCACAAGTTCTCAACAGATTTCACAAATCTTTGTGGGTTTTCTAATTTGTGTTGTTTAAGACCACCAAGAGCAAGAAATTGGAATAATCAAAGATCAATTCTTTCACCAGGTCAGCTTGTTTTTCTTGCTCCTTTAGATCTTGATTTTTCAAAATTCTTTTACTTCTTGTTTATATCTTATAATAATTTTTGGTTTGATTTTAATAGAAATGGGGTGTTTTTGAATCTGGGGTTTGATAAAGATTACAGCTTTCTCATCTCATGGATTGAATTTATGATAAAGATTATGTTCTTGATTTCTAAAAGATTTATTCAAATTCAAATTTAGATTTTTATTTTTTCTTTTGATCTAGTGATTGTCTTGAAACCCTTCAAGAATTAAATTTGATAAACTTTTTTTTTCTGAGGTAGATACTGATCTAATAAAATAAACAGCAAAACACAAATCTTTTATGTGTGTATTTATATACATAAAAATAGTTTTATTTTTTAATATTTATTATCAGTAATTTATATAAATGTTTGTTCTTAACTGGTTCTAGGATGATTCTTTATGGGCATTATTTGTATACAAGTTTTAGGAAATAATTTGGGGTTTTTTAGCTTTACACCAATTAATGGAAAGAATCACAATTTCAGTTTTTAGGGTTCTTGAAATTTCTTAATTTCAGATTTAAAATCCTCATAGTTTAATCTGATAATTGGGTTTTGATTTACAATGAAGCAATTTGTGTCAATATTTGAAGTCAAAAAATAGTCTTTCTTAGAGCAAAAAAATAGTTTCAAGATTTTCTTGATATATATATATATATAATCTGATAATTGGGTTTTGATTTACAATGAAGCAATTTGTATCAATATTTGAAGTCAAAAAATAGACTTTCTTTGAGCAAAAAAATAGTTTCAAGATTTTCTTGATATATATATATATATATACATATATAATTTGAAGCAACTTCATGTTTTTTTGACACATTCTGCTTCTGAATTTCAATTTTTAGGTATATATAATTTCAAATTCTCGAAGCCGAAAACGATGGGGTGTTTAACGGTGCTAAAAGGGAAGAAAAAGAAGTCTAATCCGAGCATTCACGTAAAACGAATCAACCCACAAGACCCAACCCCAACCACATTACCCGAGCCACTAACCCAAGCTCGAGCCCTACAATCCGCACCGCCAAGCTTTCGAACCCGGGTCAGACCAGTCCAACCAAGCCAGCCCACAAACACGAGCCGTATGCGGGCATGGTCTGCACCATCAACCTTGGATACAGCCGAACAAGACGCCCTATCCTCAGCCGAATTCGAAGAACACGAAGAATCCAAAACCCGCTGCGGCGGTGGTGGGCTGCCGCCAGTCCCGCAGCCTTTGCCGCTTCCCGCACCCCATATGGCGAATTTGAAGACCATGGGAAGTTTTAAAGTTGGCAGCGGCAGTGGGCCGTTGCAGCCCATTAACACTTCAGGCCCGCTGCCATTGCCGCCGTCGGGAACCCTTTTGCCGCCAACGATCCCCACCTCGTTACCCACATTGGGAACTCTTAAGAACTTCTCGTTTGAAGAAATTGCAGCCGCTTGCCGCAACTTTTCACCCGATAGATGCGTGTCGGAAGGTCTTTCGTCCGTTATGTATAGAGCTTCGTTCGGAGAAGATACTTCTAACGTCAAGAATCATCAAGGCACCGTTACGAGTCTTCATCCTTCATCTCAGGTAATCTGTTGCTTGGACTTTAGGGGTCGTTTGTTTACCTCTAGTTAGTTCCATTAAGAGCCCCCCTCTGAATTGCTAAGAGGTGAATTTTGTTTAGTAAAAGAAAAGTCTTGTCTCTTAATGGTTCTAAAACCCATCCGAATGGTTTTGTATCTTGGGCCTGCTTAACCATTCGGCGCCCTAATTTTATGTTTATCTCCTAATAGTTCCATTAAGTAGTTCCATTAAGAGGCAACCTCTGAATCGCTAAGGTGAATCTTGTTTCATAAAAGAAAAGTCTGCCTCTTAATGGTTCTAAAACCTTCTGAATGGTTTTGTAGCTTGGGCCTCGCATAACCATTCCGCACCCTAATTTCGTGTTTACCTCTTAATAGTTCCATTAAGAGGCAACCTTTGAATCATTAAGAGATGAATCTTGTTTGGCAAAAAAAAAGGTCTGCCTCTTAATGGCTCTAAAACCCTTTGAATGCTTTTGTATCTTGGGCCTGCTTAACCATTTAGCTCCCTAATTTGATGTTTACCTCTTAATAGTTCCATTAAGAGGAAACCTTTGAATCATTAAGAGATGAATCTTGTTTGGCAAAACAAAAGTCTGCCTCTATGGCTCTAAAACCCTTTGAGTGCTTTTGTATCTTGGGCCTGCATAACTATTCAGCGCCTTAATTTCATGTCTCCCCCTTAATAGTTCCATTAAGAGGCAACCTTTGATTCATTAAGAGGTGAATCTTGTTTGGCAAAAGAGAAGTCTGGCTCTTAGTGGTTCTAAAACCCTCTGAATGATTTTGTATCTTGGGCCTCCCTTAACCATTCGCCGTCCTAATTTCATTCTGAACAATTACCAAAACAACCATATTTCATTTTGCACTATATCATAAGCGCCTCTTAATCATTCTGACCGCTTAATCATTCAGCAACGGCCAAAAGTCTCACGATTGTTTCGTGTTTTTCAGGGTTTGAAGGAATTCGTTAGCGAAGTAAACACACTAGCATCGTTGCAGCACCCGTACCTTTGTAAGTTGATTGGTTTCCATGCTCGTGAGGGATCCGATAGGAGAATGCTGGTTTACGAGAGGCTATTTCATGGGAGTTTAGACCGGCTTTTGTATGGGCGGACCGATGGCCCGCCTATCGATTGGAATGCTAGAATGAAAGTCGCACTTTGTGCTGCTCAAGGGCTTACATTTTTGCACGAAGAAGGCCCGTTTCAGGTAGTCAAAGATTTGACTTTTTTGCAAGTTTGAATCCGGGAATATCATCAAGTAGTGTTTGCTGAGTGTTTTTTTCTTTTTTTCTTTTTTCGTTTCTCAGGCAATGTTTCATGAATTTTCGACTGCAAATATACAAATCGACAAAGATTTTAGCGCGAAGCTATCGGGGTACGGCTGCATAAGTCACATTCCCGAGACTGATATCTCGAATAGTTCAGTTGTAAGTTCTTCCTGTCGACTGTCTTCATTGTATCATGAGTTTTAAGTCACGAAAGCGACATTTAGGGCGAGTTTGGTACTCGGGCCAGGACAGTACAAAAACTTATTGTCCCCACTTTTTATGTGACATTAGATTTGGTTAGATTGGGAGATTTGTAATTTTATTTTCTCAAAAGGTCATTTTTGGCCTTTTGGGTAAGAACCCCTCAAATGTTCCCTATTTGTATGCATGCTTATTTGTTGACGTACTATCGAATGTGGTTCAGGCGATGGCGAATCTTTCGGTAGAGACGCTTGAGAGAGGATTATTGACCCCGAAGAGCAACGTATGGAGTTTTGGGATCGTGCTTCTTGAGTTGCTAACGGGCCGAAAAAATCTAGATTGCCGTCACCCGAAAGAGGAGAGGAACTTAATCAAGTGGAGTCGGCCTTTCTTGGCGGACGATAGTAGGTTGTCGCTAATTATGGACCCTCAACTAAAAGGGCGGTTTCCGGCAAGGGCCGCCCGAACAATGGCGGACATAGCTCAAAGATGCCTTCAAACCGATCCATCGGAGAGGCCAACAATGAGAACGATCGTTGAACACCTGAAAATCATTCAGGAGATGAAATTCTCGTGTCAGTTCCCGTTGCAGGAACCGGGCACGATTAATCGGAAACACATGGCGAAATCTCTTAGTTTGAACGGGATCATTTATCCCGCCCCGAGATTGAGTTACTCGCCGTCACCACCACCACCACCACGGCTGCCGGTGCTGCCGCCGTCTCTGCCGCCAAGGAACTGTGCCTCCAATCTGACGATGGAGGGAGTTGTGGACCGTCAAGAAAGCCGAAGATCATCGGCTTCGGCTCGACGGTCTAGTGTAGAAGGGTTTTGAATGTTAATAGAAAGATTTATTTATTTTTGATTATTTTGTTTTTGTTTGCTTCCCCTCTCCTTTGAAGTGAATCTTACTGGATAAAGGTGGGAGATGTTGACTTTTTATTTTTGGGATGGTTTGTAGGTCTTCTTTTTGTAGATATTTGGTTGGTTTTTATATATATTAGAATTAGTTTTCTTGTATCATACTAATATTATTGATTCATATGTTTCAATCATTACACAGTGTTATGGCTTTTCATATAACATCATAGTTGATGTTAGATATGGTCAAAAATCGGCCTCGGACTGTGTTGGGTCTAAATCCGGTCCTAAATAGTGATCTCGTAACCGATCCTCACATAATTGGTCCTGGTCTCGACCCAAATACGAAAGCCTGGTTATGAGAACCGGTAATGGGTTACATTTTAAAAGAGATACATTTTATAATAATCGGATCAATCAAATTTACTAACAAATACGTTTTTATTTAAAAATACATTTAAAAATAAATATTATATAAAAAAAAACTGGGTGGTCCCACAACCGGTCTCGGGCCAAGCCGAGCCCATTTGGCCATCTCTAGGTAGTGGAAATATAAATAAGGCGAGAAGTGAAATGATTTAGACTCTAGATAATATTTAATTAGTTTTGATCTAATGATTTAGATTAAGTTTTAAAATAATCCATGAATTAACTTAGAAAATGTATCTTCAATTAGGATTGATGTAAGGGTGAATTTTTTTTCTTATCCTTTAGGGGTGTGCATCGGACGGGTCGGGTGGGCAAAGCAAAAATCCGATCGGAATTTGGATATGAAAAGCAAGACCCGAGTTTTAGGTTTTGGATTTCGGATTTGCTTCGGGTCCGTGTAGGTCGGTCGGGTTCAAGTATTATTATAATGCAAAAATATATATATAAATTTAATAAATTTTGAGTATGAATCCAATCGATTGGGAAGTCGATTAAATCGATACTAAGTTGAAAATTAGAAAACATTTCGACCAATTAGAATTTATGGTTTTCAAAAGATAATTAGATAATAAATATATTTATATAATACTTTAAGTTATATATGCATATTATTTTCGGGTTTTCTGGCAGGTCGGTTGGCCAAAGATCTAACACAACCCAAACTCAAATATCCCCCCAAGTTTCGGATTTTCGGATTTCGGGGTATTTGGGTTTTGCACAAAACACCTTATTTTCAGTTCGGATTTCGGACTATTCGGGTTTTGCACACCTCTACACATGATAACTACTATTCTTACTAGAAATCAACTCTCTCTCACACACACAAACACGCACACAAAGGATTGTGTGAGATGAAGAGTTAAGGTGAGAAGATAAAAAGCATCTTAATCACTTTTAATCTAGCAATCACCCATGAGTTCCGCTTCTCAGGGGAAATGATCTAGTGCATCTCATCTCCATTCATCTCGAGGGTGGAGTGCATCCAAGGGTGGACATCTCTTTTTACCTCTGTCACCATAACTTTCTTCTCCGTATATATATATATATACATAGAGAGAGAGAGAGAGCCCTTCTTTTGTTAACCACTCAAATAGTGTTAACCTTGTTAACTAATCTGGACCATTAATCATCAAAATCAATGGTTAAGATTAAAATCATTTTTTAATTCATAATTAAAATAAAAACACGGCTGATTTCATTTGAAGCATATATGCATAGGGGTATTCTTGTCATTTAATAAATCTGGGTAATTATCAGATAAGGAAACAATTAACCCAAGCGCTACATTTAAGGACCTGATAAGTTCATTCCAAATCGATTGCAAGGATTTCAAAATCAGTGGGCGACTCTCTCTCCAATCTCGATTCAAAAGAAAATCACCAAAGAAATCAGTGGGCAAAAAAATGGCAGTGAAGAAAACCTGCAAAAAAAAATGATTCTTCGATGGTTTTTCTTCGATGGCAGTAAAGAAAACCTGCAAAAAAATGGGCAGTGAGATGGTTCTTCTTCGATTTGGAGGCTAGGGAAGGGGAGTGACGTTGATGGAGGCTAGGGGAGCGGCGTTTGCAGGGGGAAGAAGATGAAGACGATTGAGGTCTTCTTCGCCGGCGTTTGCAGGGAAGGGTTTTGTTCCTGTTTTGAATGGTTTGCTAATAAAAATCTGCTTTTAAAAAAAAACACCGCCACCACCCACCACCTCCACCACATCGGCAAAAAAATGGCAGTGAAGAAAACCTGCAAAAAAAAATGATTCTTCGATGGTTCTTCTTCGATGGCAGCAAAGAAAACCTACAAAAAAATGGCAGTGAGATGGTTCTTCTTCGATGGAGATGGGTCTTCTTCGATTTGGAGGCTAGGGAAGGGAAGTGACGTTAATGGAGGCTAGGGGAGCGGCGTTTGCAGGGGGAAGAAGATGAAGTGTGCATATATGCAATTTTGAAGGGATGCATATATGTTGGGGGTGTAAAGTGTGCATATATGCAATTTTGATATGTGCATATATGCTGCAGGCGTAAAGTGTACATATATGCAGTTGTAATATGTGCATATATGCAATTCTCTAATGTACATATATGCAATTATCTGATGTGCATGTTGTAGGTGTAAAAAATGCATATATGCAGTTTTCATATGTGCATATATGCTACAAATGTAAAGTGTAAATATATGCAATTGTAATATGTGCATATATGCACCTATGATATGTGCATATATGCATGTATGTATTTTCTGAGATATGTTTTAAATAAAATATAATTGAACATCATCAACACATGATATACGATTAAGAAAAAAGAATATGGAGATTAACATTAATCTTAAAAAAATATTATACTAACAACTACCAAAAATATCTAGGCGTGATATTAGGAAACTAAATATACCCAAAATAATTAATATATTAAAAACCCTATATTACCCCTAAACAATTCGGCCTATTCCTACTAAAACCAAAACTTTCTCTTAATTTCTATTGGTCCAAAAGAGTTAACACGGTTAACACTAAATAGACGGTTAACAAAAGAAGGGGACCCTATATATATATATATATATATATAGCCTTAGGTTCAATAGAGAAGTCCAAATATTTAGAGAAATAGAGAAGTGATCTTGGCCATTTATTCGGTCAAGATCGGTTATAATTGGTCAAAAGTTGTGGCTTTGACTGGTCAAAAGTTGCGGCTGTTCCAAAAATAGAAGGGCAATTTCGTAACTTTTACAAAAAACACGGGCTGAGTTCATATATGAATCTGTGTGATTCACATATGAACTATACGTTCATATATGAACCTTTGTAATTAACATATGAACTCTTTATAACTAATTCATATATGAACCTTTGTGTTTCATATATAAAACTAATTAACTGTAGGTTCATATATGAATCAGTTGAACCGATTAATTGATTCATATATGAATCTTTGTGTTCATATATGAACCTTTGTGATTCATATATGAATTTTTTAAACTAATTCATATATGAACCTTTGTGTTCATATATGAATCTTTGTGATTCATATATGAATTTTTTTTAACTACTTCTCATATGAACAAATTAACTGATTCATATATGAATCACAAAGGTTCATATATGAATTAGTTAAAAAGAGTTTATATGTGAATTACAAAGGTTCATATATGAACGTATAGTTCATATGTGAATCACACAGATTCATATATGAACTCAGCCCGTGAATTTTTTATGAAACTACCCCTCTATCTTGTGCAGACCACGCGAATAATTATCCGCTGCTTCTCGGTCAAAGCCGCCGATCTTGACCGAATAAATGACTAAGATCACTTCTCTATTTCTCTAAATATTTGGACTTCTCTATTGAACCATTCCCTATATATATATATAATACCGTGAGAACCGATATAAAAATGTTTTTCATATGATATTTTTTCATCAAATGCTACGATTTAAGATATTTTGCTTCATAATATGATAGTTTCATATGGGTTTGTTTCACCATGTGAATATTTTTTACGTGTATTTTTCATTTCACTAGATGAATAAAAAAAATCACATATAATCTTTTCACAAGGTGAACACGAACATATGTGAAATAATATCTTAAATCATAGGTTTTGATGAAAAAAAATCATGTAAACAGATATTTTTATATTGGTTCTCACGGGTTTGTAACATATTTGTGGTTCTCATTTGACCCTTCCACTATATATATATATGTTCATTTGAGAAATGCTAAATGTGTGAGAAATTGAGAAGTAATCATAGTCATTTATTCGGTCAAGATCGGCTTTAATTGGTCAAAAGTTGTGGTTGTTCCAAAAATAGAATGACAGTTTCATAACTTTTACAAATACACGGGACAAGTTCATATATGAACATGTGTGATTCACATATGAGCAGATTGTTCATATGTGAACCCATGTAATTCACATATAAACTCTTTTTAACTAATTCATATATGAACTAATTAACTGAAGGTTCATATATGAATCAGTTGAACGAATTAACTGATTCATATATGAACTCTTTTTAACTAATTCTCATATGAACTAATTAACTGATTCATATATGAAACACAAAGGTTCATATATAAATTAGTTAAAAAGAGTTCATATGTGAATTACAAATGTTATATATGAATGTATAGTTCATATGTGAATCACACAGATTCATATATGAACTCGTCCCGCGTATTTTACGAAACTACTCATCTATCTTGTACAGACCACGCGAGAAATTATCCGCTACCTCTCGGTCAAAGCCGCAAATGTTGACCGAATGAATGGCTAAGAATACTTCTCTATTTCTCATACATTATATCATTTCTCAAATGAACCTCTCCCTATATATATATATATATATATATATATATATATATACTAGTTTAGTACCCGCGCAATGCGGCGGGATGCAATATTCAAATAAATGTAAGCAAAAAATAAAAATAGAAATTACAATCATGCAATATTCATACGGTTTGGGTTTGGTTTATAACTGAAGTCTTTTATGTCTAAATTTTTGTTTAAACAAAATAGAAATTACAATCATGCTTTAATCATATACAATCATCACTCAAAACCTCTCGATAAACCACATTTGATGTGTAAACTCCCTTCGGTTTGAACTTTTTGGTAGGCTTCACTAATATCTGTGAAGTCCAATACCTGTGAACATTGTTCTTGCAAGAATCTTCAAAAGGATGAACCCCAAAAACATGATAAAAGGAGGGGAAATCAAAGAAATTGGAATAACCAGTGGGCACAAAAGCAAGGAGTTAATCTGCAAAGGATTAACAGACCAAAACCTTGTTTTATCTGTGGCAAATTGAATCATCTTGCCAAATACTGTTATTTCAATCCTATTAACCAAAAGAAAAGTTTTCAAAGAAGTTTTCAAAAATATTCTGGTTACAGGAAACCTGCAAGGAATCATGTGGCTAAGAAACAAGCTAAATCCAAAAGGCACATGAGAAAACAGACTGAAAAGGAATGTGTCAATATGTGGGTCCCCAAAAGCACTAATGTTAGTACTGATACCTCAGATAGTACTGCTGACAAGGATAGTGCTGCTAGAAGCAATACTACTGCCAATACTGCTGCTAGCAGTGTTAGTGCTGCTAACTCTGTTAGTGCTGCTAACTCAGTTAGTGCTGCTAACTCTGTTAGTGCTGCTAACTCTGTTAGTGCTGCTAACTCAGTTAGTGCTGCTAACTCTGTTAGTGCTGCTAACTCAGTTAGTGCTGCTAACTCAGTTAGTGCTGCTAACTCTGTTAGTGCTGCTAACTCTGTTAGTGCTGCTAACTCTGTTAGTACTTCTTCCAGTGTTAATACTGCTAACTCAGTTAGTGCTGCTAACATTGTTTGTGCTTCTAAACCCATCATTTTGACAAAGTATTCCAGTACTGCAGTTCCTCAGGTTGAAAAGCTCATTCAAACTAAATGCAAGTATAGTTACTACTGCTAGTGCACAGTTAATACTGCCAATGAGTAGTTAATACTGCTTGTGTAGTTAATACTGCCGTGTAGTTAATACTGCTCAGTCGTTAATACTGCTTAAGTAGTTAATATTGCTCCGTTGTTAATACTGCTTAAGTAGTTAATATTGCTTTGTTGTTAATACTTCTTAAGTAATTAATACTGCTGTGTAGTTAATACTGCCTTGCAGTTAATACTGCCTTGCAGTTAATACTGCCTTGCAGTTAATACTGCCTTGCAGTTAATACTGCTCAGTCGTTAATACTGCTTGTGTCGTTAATACTGCTTTAAAAGAAAAGTTAGGGCTAATACTGCTATAAATACCTCTTTCAGCCCGCCAAAGCTCATAACGTCTCTTTGCATTCACCTTCTCTCTCTCGCTCTGACCCTTTTCTCCCTAGAATCTTTGTGTTTTCTATCCAAATCCTCAGGAAGAACGACGACAATCTACATCGAGCATCAGACGCAATTCTGGGCCAATGCCACCGTAGAATCCGAAGATGGACAGAAAGTCATCCAAACAAGGGTATGTGACAAACCCTTGAAAGTTTCAGAAGAACTCATTCGCATCACCCTTCGATTGGATGATGCCTCAGGTATAACTTCTATTTCCAATGAAGAACTATACTCAACTTTACAAAGAATGGGGTATGAAGGTCCCATTGGAGTTTTTAAATTCTACAAGTCAAAGTTTTTCACCCAATGGATAAAAGAAGATTGCAAAATTACGAAGACCAGACCATCATGCATATAAAATGATTACAAGAAATGCTTAGAAACCAAAAAAAAGCACATCTTATAATCTTAATAAGAAAAAGCCCAACAAAACCTCCCAAAAAACCTAATAAAATAAAAGTCTAACTTGAAGAAACCCATCCTAGATAATTGCCAATTGCCATTCAAGTGGCCAAATCTTCTAATATAGCCAAGGAATAATCCATATTCTTTAATTGAAAAAAGCTTTCTGACCGGTAATGCATTATTCACACAGGAAACGAAGCAGCAGAGAGCTTACCAGTGGAGAGAATTATTTTTGCAGCAGGGATGCAAAACTGTGAAAGGAGCAGAGAATTATATAAGAGGTAAAATAAGATTAGAGATAACTATTAAGTTTTTAAATTCTAAAATCTGTTATCCAGGGTATGTATGCATATATCCAGGGTAAAATAAGATTAGAGATAACTATTAACACTAAAATCGCCAGCTTAGTTTTTAAAAATAAAATTAATTTTTTAAGACTTTAAGACTTTATGCTTTAAAAGATAGTACATTGTGCATTAAAAATTGTTTTTAAGACTTTAAGACTTTCATCCTAAATGCTTTATAAGATAGTATAGATTAAAAAACTATTTTCCAAAGATTCTTGAGTTATTATTTCCTTAATTTGGAGGGTATGTATGAGTGTCGACCGTATAATCTATACTATATTATAAAACATTTATGAAAAACTTTTAAAAACAACTCCTAAAGCTTCATGTACCGCTATTTAATGCTAATTACTTAAAATCTTTTAAAAACAACTAATGAAGCTTTAAGTACCGTTTTTAATGCTAATTACTTGATTAATACTTATCTCTAATAACTTTCAACTCCTTTAATCGTGGAATCTTATTAATTAATCTTTATCTCTAACCATTTTCAAGCGGGATGCAATATTCAAATAAATGTAAGCAAAAAATAAAAATAGAAATTACAATCATGCAATATTCATACGGTTTGGGTTTGGTTTATAACTGAAGTCTTTTATGTCTAAATTTTTGTTTAAACAAAATAGAAATTACAATCATGCTTTAATCATATACAATCATCACTCAAAACCTCTCGATAAACCACATTTGATGTGTAAACTCCCTTCGGTTTGAACTTTTTGGTAGGCTTCCCTAATATCTGTGAAGTCCAATACCTGTGAACATTGTTCTTGCAAGAATCATCAAAAGGATGAACCCCAAAAACATGATAAAAGGAGGGGAAATCAAAGAAATTGGAATAACCAGTGGGCACAAAAGCAAGGAGTTAATCTGCAAAGGATTAACAGACCAAAACCTTGTTTTATCTGTGGCAAATTGAATCATCTTGCCAAATACTGTTATTTCAATCCTATTAACCAAAAGAAAAGTTTTCAAAGAAGTTTTCAAAAATCTTCTGGTTATAGGAAACCTGCAAGGAATCATGTGGCTAAGAAACAAGCTAAATCCAAAAGCCACATGAGAAAACAGACTGAAAAGGAATGTGTCAATATGTGGGTCCCCAAAAGCACTAATGTTAGTACTGATACCTCAGATAGTACTGCTGACAAGGATAGTGCTGCTAGAAGCAATACTACTGCCAATACTGCTGCTAGCAGTGTTAGTGCTGCTAACTCTGTTAGTGCTGCTAACTCTGTTAGTGCTGCTAACTCAGTTAGTGCTGCTAACTCTGTTAGTGCTGCTAACTCAGTTAGTGCTGCTAACTCAGTTAGTGCTGCTAACTCAGTTAGTGCTGCTAACTCAGTTAGTGCTGCTAACTCTGTTAGTGCTGCTAACTCTGTTAGTGCTGCTAACTCAGTTAGTGCTGCTAACTCTGTTAGTGCTGCTAACTCTGTTAGTGCTGCTAACTCTGTTAGTGCTGCTAACTCTGTTAAGAATTTCAACCAAAAATCAATAATATCTTCCTTCCTCCTTCCCAAAAGAATATTATCTTGCTTGAGGTGAAAAGGATAATCAAAAGAAGTATTTACTTATAAACACTTACAAATAAATGTACTTCAACAGTGTCATCAATAAGTAAGAAATTGAAGACTATTTCATAGCCCATCGCTATATGAAACAATTATGAGAACACAAAATATTCATTTGACATCCTTATAGTTTCTCTCTTGAGCACTACAAATCAACCTCATTTAACTATAAAGTTAGAAAACAGATGCTGTTGATAGATAGAACATTTAAAATGAAAAGTAAAAGAACTGTCTTTTTGAACAACATATCTGGTGTTTAGAATTTGATGCATGATATTAAATGCAAAATATCAATTGTACAGCATTAGAAAGCTCGTTAGAAATATGCCTCAAATTTGTTTTGTGGGTATTTCTGGCTGTAACGTTTGCCAACAACTGAAAGTAGTCAACAGCAATCAAGCACATCTTAGCAAATAGCAGTTATGAACTTATGGTTACATTATCGACTGTAAGCCACAACAAGTAACAAAATAGCATTAAGATATCATTATTGTTAGGTTAATCAAACAACAGGATGGATACAGTAATGAATCTGATGTGTACATGCATGATAAACCAATGGCAATTGAAAAAAGCTTTCTGACCGGTAATGCATTATTCACACAGGAAACGAAGCAGCAGAGAGCTTACCAGTGGAGAGAATTATTTTTGCAGCAGGGATGCAAAACTGTGAAAGGAGCAGAGAATTATATAAGAGGTAAAATAAGATTAGAGATAACTATTAAGTTTTTAAATTCTAAAATCTGTTATCCAGGGTATGTATGCATATATCCAGGGTAAAATAAGATTAGAGATAACTATTAACACTAAAATCGCCAGCTTAGTTTTTAAAAATAAAATTAATTTTTTAAGACTTTAAGACTTTATGCTTTAAAAGATAGTACATTGTGCATTAAAAATTGTTTTTAAGACTTTCATCCTAAATGCTTTATAAGATAGTATATATATATATATATATATATATATATATATATATATATATATATATGACAAGTTCTGGTAAAGTGGCCAAATGGGCCCAACCCGAGACTGGCGGAAGACCGGGACCAGGACCATTTGGGACCGGTTACGATTTTTCCACCAGAAAAAGTCCCGGCCCGAGACCGGTTATGGGACCGGCCCCTTTTTCTTTAAACTTATTTTTAAGCGTATTTTAAGTATATTTGATTGAAGACCAAAATGTATTTTAGTAATTGTATTATATTAAAAACGTATTTTTCTTAAGGTATTCGGTTGACCCAATTAAATATCATATTACAAAAACGTATTTTTAGTGTATCTGATTGACACAGTTATACCAACACTATACTTACAATTGACATAAAGTAACACAATTTATAACCCTGAAAAAGTATTGTTCTCACTCTTATAATTCCAGTTTTTGGTACCTAAAAGAAGGTACCACACACTCTTTTATACAAAACAAAGACTCCATTCCATGTGTTTGTATAACATATACGACATAAACATAATGTATTAAACTCAAACCCTATAACAACTCACCCAAACTGTACCACAAAAAAGGTACAATTTTTCATCCAAAAGTTTTCAACCAATCACGATAAACGTCCATCAAAGTGAAGTAATTTACGAACTGTTTTGGTTCTCATCCAGTGCTTGCCGCTCCTCCTCGTTACCCTGTCCATCGGCTTGAACCGTGGGCGCATCTTGCGGCAACGGTTGTGAACCCGAGCTCGCTTGTGGCTCAGAGATTAAGCTCGTGAGACCATTCTGCTTCATATATGTCTCCAACGGCTGATTCGCAGCTTGAAGAAGACTCATCATGCTGACGTGGCCTTTCGCGTGATTATCTTGTAAACGACGAGGATGGATATTTAAATCTAATTGTCCTTTTCCTGATAATCTCGAATCCGCAAAACTGGTTTCGGTTTCTGTCTCCAATTTAAGCTGATTTTTCTCTGCAATTTCCGCTTCGCGCTCCGATTGGCGTTGTTGTTTGCGCAACATTAGGGTTTTGAAGCGGCGTTTGACGGTCATGCAGACATTGCAGGTGCAATTGGGCTTGTGTTTGCCTTTGCCGCTAGGAGGTTGACTGCAGACTATGCAGGAGCAGCCGGGGCGGTGTCTTGGGTGTTTGGTGGTGGCGGCGGCAATGGTTGGCTCGTTTAGATTGTCTCCGGTTGCTCCCTGTGCTTGGTCTGGCCTCCGCCTCTTTTGAAATTCTAAGCATAAAAATCACCCGAAGGTAAGTAAACCAAAGGAAAACTATCGATATAAATCGGTTTTTAGCTATAAAAAAGGTAATGCCTCCGTCCCAAAATAAGACCTTGTTTGTTTTTTTAGAAAAAAGCTCTTATTAACCTCTTATGTTTAATTCGTTAAGAGGTACAACCATTCAGACAGTTTGTTTTTTCCTAATTTTCAGAGCCACTGTCTTATCGTCCTCTTATTTGGTAAGAGGTAAACCAACCTCTTATTGCCTCTTATTGTTCTCATTGAATTAACCTTAATATGTCCTTTCTCCCGATCGATTCACTTGGATTATAATAAAACTCAATTTACTATAATTAGGTGACTTTCAAATTTAAATTTATATAATTTAAATATATTAAACGTATGTGTTTAAATGATTGCTAATTTTATAATTTAGATGAAAATTTCGTAATGATGATGCATAAACATGTGAAATTGTATAAATTTATATATATAAATTCGACACAATAATATTCTAATGGGTCATATACATAATTTAAACAAATTCAGACATTTATCAGTTTACAAAAACAAACAATCTCTAAGTGATCCAGACTTCAGCATCACCTCTTATCAATCAGAAGTGAAATAAGACTTCACACTTCAACACCTCTTAAAAAACAAATGCCACCTAAGTGTCCACTTTCAAAAATAAGTGTTACTTTCCAATTCTACCCTTGATTGAAAAATGAAGAAACTCATTACTCCCTCTATTATCAGGGGTAAAGTTATCATGTAATTAATTACAAAGTGTAATAATTACAAGTTCCTAAAAATGTGTGCCTTCTTCATTGTGGACCAAAGATACAGCCTCGGAGAGGAAGCCTGAGATCTGGGTTCAAATCTTACAAGAGATTTTGGTACATATTTTACACTTGCTAAGCAAAAGTAAGTTTACTTTTCTTTAGGGTTGGATTATTTATGGGCATTTATGGTATTAACTTGTTTGAGGAGGCTTAATGGGGGGGACAAATGAGGGGTCTTGGCTTATTCCATTAAGCCGTAAAGACACTCATGTATGGCTGAGCGAATAAGCCGCTCAAACCATTAAGCTCATTAAGTTGCAAGTAAACAACCCCTAAAAATTTCAATGAAATAAAAGCCATGGACTTGCAGAATGCTCCCTTTGTCCCATTAAAACCGCAACATTTACATTTTTTTCAAGTTTTCAAGATACAAATTACCATTTTGTCCATTGTCATCGTTACCCAAACAAATGCTATTGATTTCTGTTGACAAGATTATTAAAGATTAGAGTAAATTACATTTTTAGTCCCTGTGGTTTGTTGAATATTTCAATTTTCATCCTTATGGTTTTAAAATTGCGATCTTAATCACTATGGTTTATAATTCATGACCTTTTTCGTCCTTATGACTTAAATTTTATTGCTATTTTCATCCCTATGGTTTACAATTCATTTCTATTTTAGTCCTTCATACTTAAAAGTAGTGTTTTGTCCTCAAGAACGAAAATAGAAATGAACTGCAAACTATAGGGACGAAAACCGAAATTTTGAAACCACAGGGACGAAATCCGCAATTTTTAGCAAACCACATGGACGAAAAACGTAATTACTCTAAAGATTATTTTAGACATTTGACAAATATCAAACACTTCCCTAAAACTATTTGCCGAATCAAAATTTGCAATCTTCGTAGGACGGAGGCAATACAAACAATGAAAAAAATCATACCTTTAGCCTGCCCAAGAAGGTACTCAAGCTCTCTAGGGCTTAATTCATCTGGTGCAAGACACCCCAATCTATGAATACCAACAATTTATCAGCGACTACATAATATAAATATTGTGGGGGCAGGTTCAATGACAACCGTAAATATTTTGAGAACATGATAACCAACTATTCATCATTTATGAATAGCATGATAGATATTCATCATGAAAATTATTCATATTGCAAATGCATGAAATTCATGACAAAAAATACGTGATATTCATGCTAAAAATGCATCATATCATGAATAATGAAAATGCATGATATTCATGAATATTTAAGCTTACACATGAAGGGCCGGGGTTCAGGCAAAAACCGCAAAAAAAATGAAAAACTGAGGAACACCATGGTAACCGTTCATCTGGACAGTATTCACATGTGCATACAAGTAATTTGAAACACTCACACGTGCATATGCACATGTGCATAAAAACCGAAAAACGGCTTTAATTACCATGTGCATATCATCCAAATGAACGGTTTACCAGAGTGTTCCTTAGTTTTTCGTTTTTTTGAGGTTTTCCTTTGAACCTCCCTCTAACATGAAATAGTTGGTTCCCAGGTATTCAAAATATTTATGGTTCTCAGTTAAACTTTCCCCAAATTGTTAAATTGTTCAATTCTACGCAATAACGTACACAAATTTTATTTATCATAAGAATAATCCGAATACCCTACAGGACTTACCTGCTCTGATCCCAGACATTTTCTTGACATGTCCATTTAGCAGGGAGAATAAAATCAATAGGTAATCTTCGCCATTTTAAACAGTTATCGCATTGTGCCCACTGTTCTTGCTCCCTGAAACATAAATCTTGCCATGCTAAGGAAACATTTGATTATAATCACATATAAAAACCTGAAAACAGTTATTTCAATTTGTCAAAGAAATTGGAATGAAATGTTATCAGGTTTGACCACCAGTTTGCTTGGCAGACATCGGGAGGAATCTGCTAAAGGAATTGGAATTTGTTTATTTGGTTCATAGAATGTAGCTTTGGAATTGGAATGAAATGTTGGTAAATGACCAAAATACCAATTTTTGAAAATTTCGAATTTTTTTTCTTGAACAAAAAATACTTTAGTAAAATAAACGCCACCTTACAGAGATAGGCATTAACGAGTAAGTGATGATTTTTGCATGGAGGTCATAAAGAAATTGTGCTTGAAATCAAGGTTTTGAAAGACGAAAACACGAGGCAAGACGCATGCCTCAGCAATAACTTTTTTTTAATAAAATGCTTATAAAATTCATAGCAAACAACTTAGATTTCCATAACAGATTACTAAAGAGAAAGAGAGGTTGTTTCCAAGAAAACCCCCGGCTTGCGAAAACGTTTTACTAAAGAAAATATAAGGATGACAAGGAGAGGTTATCAACGAACCTAGTAATCTAGAAAGAAACAAGAGTAAATTACATTTTTAGTCCCCGTGGTTTGTTGAAAATTTCTATTTTCGTCCTTATGGTTTTAAAATTGCAATTTTAATCCCTATGGTTTATAACATCGCCGTCCTTATGACTTAGATTTTATTGCTATTTTCATCCATATGGTTTACAATTCATTTCTATGAAAGACACGAAATCCGCAATTTTTAGCAAACCACAGGGACAAAAACAGTAATTTACGCAAGAAAGAAAAAAAAGGAAAAAAATCTTACCCAGATAAGCGAGCAGTGAATATGCTACCCTTGCCAAAAGCAGGAGGTTCCTGCAGAAGAGAAACCATAAATTAATGTCAGCTAAAGTAGCAAGTCAGGATAGATAGATTTCTGAAAAGGGTTGCGTTTCGATGAGAACTTGAGGTTAACGTGAGAAGTGCGAGAAGTGGTTATCAACCGTTGGATGAGAAATTGATGCACATTAGGATGAGATGCACCGAGATAAGAAGCACCGAGATGCACCGGATCAATTCCCGTCTAAGACGCAATTCATGGGAGGGCATTTAATTAAAAGTGATCGACGGTTCAGATCCACTTCTCACGCTTCTCACACGATCCTTTGCCTTACCGAAAATAAGGATCACTTACTTCATATTCTTCAAATTCATGGTCCTCAATGATGACACTACTTGCCTTCAGATTAGCGGGTGGGCCCAGCATATCTTGCAATTCTTCCCACGTATATTTCAGCTCTAGAGCATCTTGACTTTCAATCAGCAACCTTTTACTTTTCGAACCAACATTTCGACTTCTCTTTTTCTCTGGTTGAAATGAATCAACCCTCGATTTGCTTCCAAGTTTCTCGTTCGCATGCCAGCTGGCATCTCCAATAGGTGAGTTCGTATTAGCTGACAATGAATTTAGATGGGAATCTGTGTTTCTCTTCAGAGAATGGAGAAGGCCGGAGTATTCACTCATATGAGAAAGATTCCCAATAGTGTTAACACCAGATAACGAAGGTTCACATGGAAAGACGCCATTATGTATTGCAGCAATACGAGAATCCTGTTCAGATGATGTTTGTATATCAATACTATATGATTCAAGTTCACTTATATATATATATATAGAGGGGGGATCAAACGAGAAAAGTAACTATTTAAAAGAACACGAGAGCGAACAAAATCATTAGTAATTTTACATTAACGCGCAAAAAAGCCACGCGGACCTGAAGCCACGGCCAAAGTCCTTTTTTCGTGCGCTAATGTAAAATCACTAATGATTTTGTTCGTTCTCGTGTTCTTTTAAATAGTTACTGCACTCTCTCTCTCTCTCTCTCTATATATATATATATATATATATATAAAGTAGCGTAAAATTACATTCGTCGTCCCTCAAGTTAATCTACTTAACAGAATCTTTTAACGGTGTTAGGGCACAGGGACCAAAGGAGTGTGAAATTGTAAACCACGGGGACGTTTTCCATAATTATTTCAAATTAGGGACGCACAGTGCAATTTTGTGTAAACCACAGGGACCAATCATGTAATTTACTCTATTTAATATAGAGAAAACTACGTTTTTAGTCCCTGTGGTTTGTTGAAAATTTCTATCTTCGTCCTTATGATTTTGGAGTTACGATTTTCATCCTTATGGTTTGTAATTTGTTACCTTTTCCGTCCTTATGATTTATATATTTAATGTTTTTTTTCATCCTTATGGTTTACAATTCATTTCTATTTTAGTCCTTCATACTTAAAAGTAGTGTTTTGGCCTCAAGGATGAAAATAGAAATGAATTGCAAACCATAGGAACGAAAACCGAAATTTCGGAACCACAGGGACGAAAAACGTAATTAACTCTTTAATATATAATATGAAGTGAGTTACCTGCATAGAAGCACTGATTGAGGCTTTCCGGAAGCCCATAAGAAGCTTCCCTTCAGGTTCCATACGGCTGAATGTCACTGGAAGGAAATAAAGGATGAAAAAGTAACCAAAATATCAAATGAATAACTATAGGGTTATATGTATTAAAAAAGGGCATTGAAGAAGAGACGAGGCTACTTTATTGTTTTACTCACAAAGGACGAAAATGCCCTCACGGATATCGGAGGGACTGGATGTCCGTTAGAGGGAGGGACCAATCTGTTACAAAATGACATACGACGAGTCCTAATCTGTAATAAATCAAGTTTACGGACCATTTTCGTAACACCCAACATACCATAGGGACCAAATCCAACAGCTTCCCCCAAATGGGGAAAATGGAGAAAATGGGGATTTTGGGCTAATATTTTGCTCCAACAGCTTCCCCAAAACTATCCCCAAAATGGAGAAAGTTGGAGAGAGAATGTTTTTTTCTCCAAATATGGAGATCACTCCAAAAATGATTACCAAGTGAGAGGACCAATAGGAAATTTTGAAAATAAATATGTAGAGAGAAATATAATATTTTAATAGATGAATGGAATATTTTAATTAAGGTTGGATTCTCCAAAATGGGGAAGCTGTTGGAGATGAATGTATTTTTTTTTAGGGATTTTGGCTTTTGGTTCTCCATTTTGGAGAAATTATGGGGAAGCTGTTGGAGTAGCTAGATACTAGAATCCAGCATTTAAGATGTTCATAATTACCACCAATGGGCTGTTTACTTATTTTTACATTACTTATTTTTACATTAAGCCCTGTATGGGTTAAGTTGTCTGTCTGGATAAATCTGTTCCGTCTGAGGAACGGAAGACCAGTGTGAGGAAGGCAAATAGAGAGGGTTGGATTATTTCTGGGCATTTCTGGTATTGATTTGTTTGGGGTGGCTTAATCGGGACATTGGCTTATTCCATATAGCCATTTTAGCTTAATGGCTTAATGATTAAGCCGTAAAAGAACACTCATGTATGGCTGAGCGAATAAGACACCTGCCCAGACCATTAAGCTCAATAAGCTGCAAGTAAACAACCCCTAAGTTATTAAGCTGTAAGTGAACAAGGAGATTCAGGTGTTGGATCAATACCAGTATCCCCGGCTTTCAGCTGCATCGACTGTATGCATGGAGTAACACCCTCTAGAACATACATCCGGCTGTTGTTATTAGGCCAAAATCTGAACTGAAACAACCATTCTTTTCCTTTCACATCTTGAATTCTGAGTGGAAGCCCTTCAGGTTGAGATATAGGTGGAAAATATGCCTGTAAAGTAGTTGAACATAACTCATTGGACAGACAAAGGCTTTCCTCCTGAATAAGCAACTAAATTTCGAATAAGCTGATGATGTTAACTTACTTCAGCACATGCTTTCGGGAGAACCAGCCGACCAATTCGACCAGCATCACTGGCACTCAGAATCTTCTCAAACAGTGGAACAACGGTGGCATTTGAACTTAGAAAAGCAAGATTAAGGAAATGATTACATTGTAAAGTAAAGAGAGAACTTTTGATTTTGGAAATTCAAACCATCTACTTTCTAAGTTTAAAATTGACATGGGTTTTAAGCTAGTTAGTTTATAATCGTGTATTATCTTTGACATGTTATTCTAGGTTAATTTAATAACCATTTTTGCAAGCCAAAACAACTCTTAATTAACTTTTTCCGTCAAAAAACTAACGCACTCAACGCTGAAATCCCAATTCTAGACTTCGTTGTCAGGATGGTGGGATTAGGGGTGAGAAAAGGCGGGTACCCGGCCAAAATTCTCGGAACTGGAACAGGCGGTTCCTGGAATGAAGGAACCGGACCCGCTGTCTAATTTTTTTTCTAATTTTATCATCCATGCTATAAAAAAGTAAATATTAATATATTACAAAGTCCCAACTGAAAACTAATCCGATAAAAACAAAAGGTAGTTTATTAAATTTTTATAAATAAATAAAATATTTTTATAAAACAAAAGGTAGTTTATTAAATTTTGACTCTTTGTGTAACCGTAAACCCTAAAAAGTAGTTTATCAAATTTTGACTCTTTTGTGTAACCAGAAACCCTAAAAGGTGTTTATTAAATTTTGACTATTTGTGCAACTAGAAACCCTAAAAGGTACCCGGTTTAGGTTCTCGGTATCCAGCAGAACCGGGTACCCTGTGGTTGACGGTTCCAAAAAAGTGAGAACCGGAACCGGAATCGGTCCTGATCGGTTCCGTATTTTAGGAACCCGAACCGGAACCAATCACATCGGTACCGGTTCCAAAGGTAGGTACCCGGTTCCGATGCTCACCCATAGGTACCCGGTACCTGTTAAATTTTGACTCTTTGTGTAACCAGAAACCCTAAAAAGTAGTTTATCAAATTTTGACTCTTTTGTGTAACCAGAAACCCTAAAAGGTGTTTATTAAATTTTGACTCTTTGTGTAACTAGAAACCCTAAAAGGTACCCGGTTTAGGTTCTCGGTATCCAGCGGAACCGGGTACCCTATGGTTGACGGTTCCAAAAAAGTGAGAACCGGAACCGGTCCTGATCAGTTCCGTATTTTAGGAACCCGAACCAGAACCAATCACATCAGTACCGGTTCCAAAGGTAGGTACCCGGTTCCGATGCTCACCCATAGGTGGGAATTCCAACAAAATGATGAAAAACATTGTTAAAAACATGGATACTCTCCAGAAATCTGCTGCAGCTCTTGTTCTGTAATCCTAGGCCAATAACGAGGAAGCAGCTGATTTTTTATCCTCCCTTCGACAGGTGGCCGAGCAACACGTATCTGTGAATTCATACTTGCATCAAATCCTTGGGCAAGATTGGATTTGGGGACTTTGGGCAAAACATGGCGAGACCAATTAGGCCCCTGCGGAAAAGAAGAATATGATTTGTTCGATTGCCTTTCCTCAACAGCAGCCATACTGGGAAGAAAAACTGGCTTTCCTGAAGTAGAAGAAGAAGAAGCCAAGCCAATAGTTAAGTCTGTTTTAACCCCTGTACTTTCGCTATATTTGATAACTTTGGTTCCATGACCAGATTCACAAGTTTCATTGAATGTTTGAATTTCTCCTTTTGGAGGCAAACTTTCTTCTTGTTTCATTTGAGACGTGGATGCATCTTCATTATCACATTGCTTCAACATTTTAATAGAGGAGGATCTCAGTTCTCCAACGCTATTTTCCACTGAAACACCACATTCTTCGGGATTATCCTCACTTGTGCTCTGCGTGTAATACAATAAACATCAATAATTGAAACATAAAGTATATATTAACCAATGTCGTAATAAGAGTTTTAAATATTCGACACAAAATGATGATTGGATAAATATTTTGACCTCCTAAACATATGAAAGACTTATATTGGGGAAATGAACATTAGCTTTATAGTGAGACCAGTACCTGCCAGAATGAAATGAATTATCTACAAGATTAAAGCTATTGTGATATGGTAGAAACATGGTCGGCACTAAATATCCATTCGGATGGGCCTCCTTAACCATTCAGCACCCTAATTTCATTATGAACAATTACCAAACAACCATATTTCATTTTGCACTATATCATAAGAGCCTGTTAATCATTCTGACCACTTAATCATCCTGCACCAAACCATTCAGCAACTGCCAAACAGCCAAACCATTCAGCAACTGAGTAAACCCTTTGGCTACTAGGTGAGTCGTGTATCTTTCCAAGGTCCAATCTGAGTTGTACTACTTCCATGTAAATACCCATTTGCAACCAACAACTTTCTTCCCATCTAACAAATGCATTCTCTCCCAAATAGTTTTTTTTTTCAAAAGCTATCATCTCCTCAAGAACTACTCTTTCTACTCGGGAACATTTAGAGCATAATAAATGTAGTTAGGGAATGAATACACTCGAGACTTGTTAATAAAGGTATTCTATGAATGTGAAATACTTTTGTAAGATAAATTTGACAAGGGATATTCTTTACAAGATATACTACCTTTCTAAGAGCAACAAGAAGATCAAAACCTTGAAAGACTACTTTGCTACTAATTTAAATAAATTAACGGTGTTTCTCGGTTAAGTTAGTTTGTCTATTTTATCTATTATAATACATGCATTAGCATTGGTTAATTTTCAGGCAATTAAACTATGAAAGATTCATTTAATTTGTAAGATCCAGAGTTCTAAACATGTTAAGACTTAAGCCAATTGGTAAACTTAACAAAATAATATCTTTTTAGTCAAGTCCCATGATAAGAGAAAGTTGAACTTTTTAGTTGATCTTGCTTCAAAGTATGGCATGTTTTTTCCAATACTTTTAGCTTAATACGTATCTCCGAATAAAGATAAGAGTAAATGTCACTTGATCTTACATGTTCACGTCCCAAACTGTTTGAGCAGCTGGCACAATTTACACCACCATCCTCAAGTAGTTCGATGAAAGCACTAGAAGCAATGCATCCACAATGGAGTCGCTGTATTAGCAGAACATATTAGATAAACCAAATAAGCAATTCACAAGTGAATTAAGAAATTCAGGGATATGACTTAAGGGTCAGGTTCAGGGGAAAACCTCAAAAAAAGGGGAAACCGAGGAACACCCCGGTAGCCCTTCATCTGGACGATATGCATCTGTGCATACAAGTCATTTGTAACATGCACACATGCATAGAAACCAAAAAAAACTTAATTTACTTGTATGCACAATCGCATACCGTCCATATGAAGGACTACCAGGGTGTTCCTCAGTTTTCTATTTTTTTGAGGTTTTCCCTTGAACCTCCCTCTATGACTTAAAGAATTATGTAGATGCTTACCTTGCCACATGAAGTGCACTCCCTCCAACCAGTGTCCACTAGGTGGAACAATTCACAGAATGCTAGTTGTTCATAGGCAGTACTGGAACAATTACATAACTACAAATGTTAAGAAAGTTATTTAAAATATCCTCAACTATTGTATATAATATGTATATATACATATATAATATGTATATATATATATGTAGAAAGTTATTTAAAATCTCACAGAATCCTCAACTATCGTATCTAACAAAAGATCACACCTCTGAAACAGAGTCCTCTCTATGTACAGGAACACATTTTATGCAAATTTATCTCTCTTGTATGCTTATCTTTGCAAACTTCTAGAAAGAGGACTGAAGTTTGGAACAAAAGTAGTTATAGAGGATGGTTATATGTTAAAGATCAACTCCAACTAAATTTGTTTTAAGAAGACAAAATTTTTAGTAAAAAACAGGCAGGTTGCAGCAAAATGAAAACCCCATTCCATCCCTTCTCCCCTAGTCTTCTTTTATTCTGGTATCAGACACAAAGTATAACATCTATCAAATTTATTCTTAGGATTCAACAGACGACTTAAAAAGGCATAGATAAACAGTAGACAAAGACGATAACTATACCAAAAATAATTAACCAGATGCTCATATGCCCAGATGAAACGCTATCGATTGGGATGGATGGAAGATTATACATTAAGTTTATTCACCATCCTAAAAATGAAACCTCACCTAATATTCCAATAACATATTCATAAAAGAAGTCACAATTTGGTAAATTCAAAAGGTAAAAGAAATTAAGCTACAAAGGAACAGTTTGAAATAAAATTAAGACAAAAAGGTAAAAAGACAAAAAAGAGATTATAGATTATGGATATGATATCAATTGAAATCCAGTTGTGAATACTGTTACTTGGAACTAAAATCTAATTCAACCTTCAGATTGAATTTGAAGTACAGATATTTAAATTTTGGTAACCGAAGAGATCTGGGATTACCCGCATTTATTACAAAGTTTTGCAAAATCACCAGATCGCAAAGCCCAACCTTTTTTATAATCACCAGCCGCCGCTATTGAAGCTCCGCATAATTCATTCATGCATATTCTAGACTCCATCCGCAAACATCACTTCGAGAAAACCCTAATCCCAATTAATTCAAATCCAATTTAACAGGAGAAACTCAATACCACCGAAAATTCACCAATAAACCTAATAAAATACTCTAATTGGAAAAATTAAACTAATTACCAGAAATAAATTTGGGCAAACGACTGTATTCATAATAACAAGATGCAGCGAATTAAACGAATCTTACCTTATCCGAGTTGTGTTTGGGTATTTGACTCGTGAAGTCAACGGAAACGATTGAATTGGTGTTTCTTCTTTGATCCTTGATGATTGTGGTTCGCCGGAAATGGAGGTTGCCGGGGGTTGGAAGTTTCATGAAAAATGGAGAAAGTGCATGCTTAAGAGAGAGAGAGAGTGTTGCATGCACGACGCTTTACGGCACAGCAAACAAACTCTTGTAGTCGGCTTTCAAACATGTAGTCAAGATGTGCAGGAACCTCTGCTCACCACTTCAACTAATTTATACAATACTAGATACGTACGTATCTTGAATCTAAAGCTGAGAATTCGAAAAAAATAATTTTGTTTCATGTTCATATTTATTCCCTTTTAGATCGCTTATCAGATATATAAAATTAAAGGTCAATACGGTTAATTGGTCAAAAAATTTGAAAAATATTCGTTCGATAGTGGGTCTTCAAATCCATAACATTTGTGCTCATTTTGAAGGTTTTGATGAACGGTTATAATAATATAATTTATAAAAAAGAAAAACATATTTGTTTAATATATTTTAGTGTATGTATGTTGATATGATAAGGATGTAACATGAAAAATGAAAGAAAATGTGATATAAAGTAAATTAAATAACTAATTATAATGGTATAAAATGTAATTTAAAAATAAAAAATAATTTTATTTTTAATTATCATGTTGAACGTTGGAGGTTTTAAAGCTTTTAAACTTGTACATGATGTATTGAAATTTGTACTTCTTACAAATTCAAGAATAAACGTAAATGGAATTATTTTTAAAGGAGTATAATAAATAAATATAGATAAGAGCGTAAAATGTACAAATTTAAAAAAAAATCTCAGTTCGTCATTCTTGAAAAATCTTGATACGTATTTATGATATTTCACAATATTATTAAGTTAAAAAAATATTCAATAATAAATTTATTTTGAAATTATTGACGAGAATATTGTAATATTATAATTTGTAAAAAAATGCATTTATTAATATGTTTTAGTTAAATTATGATTATGTATTTTTAATATTATAAGAGTGTAAATGAAAATGAATAATGTAAGGGATATAAAACAAATTAATTTGTACATGTTCATGATATTTAATAATATGATTAAATCAAAAAATATTCATCATTGGGCTTATTTCGAATGTATTGACGAGACGATTACAATGGTATAATTTGTAAAAAAAGAAATGTATTTTTTAATGCATTCTTGTTCATATACGATTATTTATGTTAATATGATAAGAGTGTAAAATAAAAAATGAAAAAGTAAAGGATTAAAAGTAAATTAGATAACTAATTCTAAGGGTATAAAGTGTAACTTAATATTATAAGAGTGTAAAATGAAAATGAACAATGTAAGAGATATAAAACAAATTAATTTGTACATGTTCATGATATTTAATAATATGATTAAATCCAAAAATATTCAATATTGGGCTCATTTCGAAGGTATTGACGGGACGATTACAATGGTGTTATTTGTAAAAAAGAAAATGTATTTTTTTAATGCATTCTTGTTAATATACGATTATTTATGTTAATATGATAAGGGTATAAAAAAAATAAAGGATTAAAAGTAAATTGGATAACTAATTCTAAGAGTATAAAGTGTAACTTAGAAATTAAAAAGTGTTTGATTTTGAGAAGAACGTGAGAGAGAGGGGATTTCTTAGTAGCTTGAGAGTTGTACATATAGCTTAAAAAGTGATACGTCTTAAAAACTAACTCTTGAAAATAACCGTTTTACAATTTTTATAAAGTAGTTAATTTAATTATAATATAGAAATTAATATGATTATTTAATTGCGTTTTTATAATGTAACAAAAGTTAAGATGAATAATATTGTTTTTAGAGTAAACTCTAATTTTGGTCTTGAGGTTTAATGAAATCTTTAAAAGTGGGATCTGAATTTTGATAAGCATAAAAATCATCTTAGTGGTTCTCATTTGCTTTGAAAGTGTTCCTTGGTCAGTAACTTTGTTAAAAATGTCGGTTAGAGTCGAAGGTAAACTTGTCCAACTATGTTTTGTCTCCTTTTTACATTTTTTTTTTGTTTTTTCTTATTTGTAATACTAATGGAACTTTAGGGCCAACTCCCTAATTCATTCATGTTTTTTTCTTATTTGTAATACTCGTACTTTAGGGACCATCGTCCCATTACCTTACATTTTTGTTCGATGAACGCCCTCCCCCTCGATCACAGGAACCGACCACCGGCATCCCTGACCCATCGCCCCCGACACACACTTGATATGTTTCAATGTTAACACAAACACACATGTACTTTTGATCTGTTTCAAAACACACACATAGAAACTTCATGTTCTAATATTTAGCACTTGTTGCGCGCACACACACACACACTCTATCTGTTCCGTGAGTCTTTTTCAACAGACAATGTCTATGTGTGTGTTTTGCACATATCTAACTTGTTTTCTTGGAACCGAGTGAACCGATTCGGCTCTATGAATACACGTATAGAGCATGAATAATGTTTTGAACATGAGGCGTGTGGTGTTCAACGAACCCGAAGACAAAGGTATTGATTCAAATGGCTGATTCATTGTTAGGGGATGTCAATGAAGCACAAACAATGGTGGATGTTGGGTTTTCAGTATCGTTTGCTTCAAGGAGTTTTTTTAATGATGACAATAGTGATGGAAAGTTGTTCATCATGGTGGTGGAGGAACTTAGCAAGCTCCGCCCTCAGTGGCAGGCCGATGACCCGCTCGGGGAGATGGAATAAAAGAAGTTGTTAGATGGTTATTTTTTTATGATGATGGTGATGGTGGGTGTCTTTTTATAAGTAAAATTGGGTTGCAGAAGAAGAGAAGTAGACATCGTGTAAGTCATGTAGGGGTGGGAGTGTTACCTGTGACTTCCCATCATGTTTGGCGGAGGTGAAGGCCGGTGGGACTTCGGAGAGGTCACTATGTCTTCATCGGAGCTTGGGATTGGTGACCATAGTGTTCTTATGAATATAACTCATATATATTAAAGAGTTGGTCCATATAGTTTGATGGGTTTTACAGAAATAATAAAAAACAAAAAGAAATGCAAACAAGACATAAAACATGGTTGGACAATTTTATCCTTGGCTTTAACTGATAATGAAGTTAGTAGCGAGGGACCACTTTTAGAGCAAAATAAGAACCACAAGGATGGTTTCTAGAGTTATCAAAGTTCAGGTCCCATTTTCAAAGATTTCACTAAACCATAACGACCAAAATTAGACTTTACTCTTGTTTTTGTTTTACGATTCTTCATAGGTTTGTTTATTTGTATGTATATGAAACTATATCTATATAGGTTTAGAGGAAAAACATTAAATAAATGAAAAATCGAAAAACCATGAAAAAGGCGTATGAATATGGATATCAATTTAACGCGAAAAATATGATTGTTTTTATGGTGTAATTTGTTTTATTCGAATTTTGCTCATATTTTTTCAATTTAAAAAATAGGGATGGGAAAACTTTTTAATTTAAAAATAAATTTGTAATCACCTCACGTCCATTACATCAATTACTTTAACGTTAGATTGATGAAGTTTTTTCAGTTTTTCATTTATTTAGAATTTTTCCTTAAACCTATATATATGGAGAGGTTCAATTGAGAAATGCTAAGTGTGTGAGAAATAGAGAAGTAAGCTTAGCAAGATAGAGGGGTAGTTTCGTAAAATACGCGGGACGTCCATAGGGGTGTTAACGAGCCGAGTCGAGTCGAGTAGCAGGCTATTCGAGCCGAGCTTGAAAAAAATGACTCGAGCTCGATTAACTTTATCAGATTCGGGCTCGAGGTCGAGCTCCAATATTTTTTCAATGTTTGAGCTCAAGCTTGATGCTCGTTTACGAGCTCGAATTCGAGATGATTAACTTGTTTATTTACTCAAGCGAGATAATTTTTATATTTTGATTATTTAGTTTGTAAACATATGAATATGTTTGGCTCGAAAAAGTGTAGGCTCGAATGGCTCGACTCGTCTCGTAAAGTTTAATCGAGCTTTCGAACGAGTTGAGTCGAACATTGGTGTTACGGAGCTCGACTCGTTAAGTTAAACGAGCTTTATTTTGTGTTCGAGATCGACTTGAGCTCGATAATTATTAGGCTCGAGCTCGAGATAAACGAGCTCGAGCTCGAGTAGCTCGTTAAAAGCTCGACTCGTTAACACCCCTGGGGACGAGTTTATATATGAACCTGTGTGATTCACATATAAACTATACATTCATATGTGAACCCATGTAATTCACATATGAACTGTTTTTAACTAATTCATATATGAACCTTTGTGATTCATATATGAATCAACTAATTAGTTCATATGAGAATCAGTTAATTAGTTCATATGTGAATCACAAAAGTTCATATGTGAATCAGTTAATTAGTTCAACTGATTCATATATGAACCTACAGTTAATTAGTTCATATATGAATCGGTTAATTAGTTCATATATGAATCGGTTAATTAGTTCATATGAAACACAAATGTTCATATATAAATTAGTTAAAAAGAGTTCATATGTGAATTATATGGGTTCATATATGAACAGCTAGTTCATATGTGAATCACACAGGTTCATATATGAACTCGTCCCGTGTATTTGTAAAAGTTACGAAACTGCCAAACTATTTTTGGAAGAACCGCAACTTTTGACCTGTCAAAGCCGATCTTGACCGGATAAATGGCTAAGATTACTTCTCAATTTCTCACACACTTAGCATTTCTCAAATGAACCTATGGCTATATATATATATATATATATATATAGAGAGAGAGAGAGAGAGAGAGAGAGAGAGAGAGGTCAGATTTAAGAGAAAACCATAAAAAAACTGAAGAACACCCTTATAGTCGTTCATCTGGATGATATGCACATGTACATACAAGTAATTTGTAACATGCACTTGTACATAAAAACAAAAAAAAAACAACTTAATTACTTTTATGCACATGTACATACCATCCAGATGAACAGTTACCGGAGTGTTCATTAGTTTTTCATTTTTTGAGGTTTTCTCCTGAACCTCCCTATATATATATATATATATATATATATGTGGGAGGGATCATTTGAAAACCTCCCTTAAATTGCAAACATTACAAACCATCCTCAACCAATCAGAGATTTTCTTGCCTCTTTTTTTAAATTAATTATAAGGGTAGTGTAGTCTTTTTGTTTCATCCGATTAATTATGAAAACTGCATATGATGTTAATTAATTTTTATAATAAATCATGATTTACTAAAGATTCCTATAATTTTGGAAACTAAGATCATCATTATCTTTTCGGTTATTGTAATCGTATTTTTTGCAAAGATTTTAATGAAACAAAAGCATTATCGAAGACTCTTTCTGCATCATCGTACAGAAGCATACACGAAACAGTTTCTTCATCTTCGAACCCTTTTCTGTCTTGTTCATCGATCCGTAAATGGATTCCAATGAAATGGAAACCGTCTCTCACGTTAAAATACATGTACACGAAGTTTACAACAACGATGACGATTTCCTTGCTGCCTGCCTTCGTTAAACCTATACATGTGGAATTCCCAACCGGAAAACGTTCAGACGAATCTCATTCCATCGATTTGCTGCAGGCATTATATTAAAGATATCACAAGACATCAGATTTCATTATATTAATTAACATTTCATCATGTAAACATTTTTTCTTCATATAACAATTTCATTATATTAAAGATTTCATCATCACAGCGTTTCATGTATATATCATTTTCATCACATATCAGTTTTCATTAGTAAACACGTTTCATCATCATCATATAACAGGTTTCATCATTACACAAGTTTATGGATGTTTCATCATATCACAGGTTTCAGTTTTATGGATGTTTCATCATATCACATATATCAGTAAGTAAACAGGTTTCATCATCCCAATAATAACAGGTTACATAAGCCACAAAAATTGTACACAATTATACAATTACCAATCATAACAGGTTTCATAAGCCACAAGTAATGATCATAACAGGTTTCATCATAAGCCACGTATGAGAAGGTTACCAAATTAAGCAAAATTAAATGGATTTCACATCATTATAAATGAAACAGAAACCAAAATGTACAACATTGTTATCAAATTTATTGTTTCCATTTTCTATTAAGTTTCATCACATGCAGTTTGGTTCATCATATCAGGTTCATGCAACAAAACTTTTTCAAAATTCCAAAATTGAAAACAATAAAACACTTTTTTCAAGAATTTAACCAAACCCATTTCATTAAATGGGTTAACACATGGTAACACGTTTCAAGAAAGTTACTGCAAATGACAAATTAGAACTTAAAATCCCCAAAAAACATGTAATAAAATCATGTAATCAACGCCCAATTTCGCCATTAAAAAAACCTAATCTTTGATTTGTAAATACGATCATACCTTCACCATCATCACGTTTCATCTTCTCTGAAGATTTTTTCGAAGCCTTCTTTCTCACCGAAGCAGTAGGTCGATCTTCCCCAAGATCTCGTTACCGTCCTCGTCGAGTGGGTTTTCAGCACTGTTCTTAAATCTACTGAAAGAGTATTTCTTCCTTATTCTTTCACTTTTCTTCCTTCCTGTTTCAGTTCAGTAACCGTATGTAAAATGGTACAATGGTTGATGTATGCGATGAAACATAAAACCCTAAATTGATTACCTCCTCCTAGACGAATCATCTCTCCAATGCGTTGAAATCGTGAAGATAATCCTCTGAAATCGACACCAAGAATAGCGGCGACGATGATCGTGGGATTCGTTTCCAGTTTAATCGGTGATATCTTTGGGGTGGTTTCATCAAATCATCTTCCGAAATGGCGGATACTTTAGAATCTAATTCAATTTCATAAACTTCCATTATTAAATCCGATGAAGAAGGACCATTTTGCCCTTTTAATGATTTTTCGGCTAATTAAATGAATTATTTTAATTTCAGTATTACCATATTTAGACAAAGTTAATCTAGGCCATTGATTATACTAATATATGGTGATAAGATGGGTTTCATTGTTTACAAATTAATAGTGGTTTGCATTTGAAACCACATCTCTCTCTCTCTCTATATATATATATATATATATATATATATGACAATAATCAGGTGAGAACCGCAAATATGTTACAAACTCGTGAGAACCAATATAAAAATAATTTTAACATGATTTTGACACCTGTGATTTAAAATATTGTTTCACATATGTCGTGTTCACCTTGTGAAAAGATTACATGTGGAAAAAAATTGATTCACCTATGAAATGAAAAATACGCGTAAAAAATATTCACATGGTGAAACAAAACCATGTGAAACTATCATATTATGAAACAATTATATGTGAAGCAAAATATCTTTAATCCTAGCATTTGATGAAAAAATATCATGTAAAAAAATATTTTTATATCGGTTCTCACGAGTTTGTAACATATTTGTGGTTCTCATTTGATTTAACCCTTATATATATATATATATATATATATATAGAGAGAGAGAGAGAGAGAGAGAGAGAGAGAGAGAGAGAGAGAGAGAGAGAGAGACGGGGATAATATGAGAATAACAACTATGGTGAGGATGGTGATAACACTTCTCAGCCTTTGAACGAGTTGACTTTTCAATCTAGCTTAATTTTCTTCAACTATTTTCAATATCTTCAACTACATTCATCTACTTTACTCTTCAATTTTATTTTTCCTTTTAAGCCACTTTACGACCTTTTACATACATTTAATCACTTTTACATGCATGACTTTGTAAAAGTTTTGGTTGTAATGATAAAAATATGCAAATAAAGGTAGTTTGAATTTTGGTACCAACAATGGTGGTTTTGATCATCGTTACTCTTATTCTCACCAGAACCCATATATATATATATATATATATATATATATATAAAACTATATATAGGCCGATAATCAAATGAGAACCATGAAAACCAATCTAAGCTATTTATTGATTTTAATCTATAGACATGAAAGACAATGACAATTTTAAAATAATTTAGAACTTTATGGTCTATTATGGATTAAAATTGAAATTGGAAGGGCATATTGGTTTCTTTAATCCCATCAATAACTAAGTTGGGCTTCATCTGCCCACCTCCTTTCTATGCAGATCATCCATGCTTTAAACATAGGGATCAATCGAGAAAAAATAAGTTTGAAGGTTTTGTGCCATAGGCGAGGAGTTTGAAGGTTTGGGTAATAAGGACCAATCGAGAAAAGAGAAGAAGAGGATTAGGGGTATTCGTCGATTTGGAAAACAAGAGAGTTGGGAGGATGCCATGAGCATGTTCATCTTCCACATTTTCCATCTTTTTTTAACCCATTTTTCTCAAAACCACCATTGTTGGTACCAAAATTCAAACTAGGGTTTGAATAAATCTATCTATCTATCTATCTATATATATATATAGAGAGAGAGAGAGGTAGGTTCAAGGAAAAACCTTAAAAAATGGAAAACTAAGGAACCACTTGATAGCCTTTCATCTGCACGGTATGCATTTGTGCATACAGGTAAATTAAGTTGTTTTTTTTTTGGTTTTTAGGCACTTGTGCATTATGCCTTTGTGCATGTTACAAATTACCTGTATGCACAAGTGCATACCGCCGATGAATGGCTACCAGAGTGTTCCTTAGTTTTCCGTTTATTTGAGGGTTTCCCCTGAACCTGACCCTATATATATATATATATATATATATATATATATATATATATCTTGGATCCCATATTAGTGCACACTATGAAATCAATAGAATAATCAACAATCAATATGATTTCAACTCGTCATCCATGTAACATTCATAAACCTTTCAGAGAGTTTACAATGTATAACAAATAATAATAATGACGATTAACGTAAACAAGCTATTTATATCTAGGCTAAACTAACCAGGCCCATGGCCCATTACATGATTCAAGCCCATATACAATTTACAAAACATTCCCTTGAACTTCCATTCAATTAGATTTTAATCCCAACAATCTCCCCATTTGAATCAAAGTTCAATCTCGCGCCAGTTCGAAACGTATCTCTTTCGGAGTGCAAACAGAATCTCGAAGCTTCGGATGGCTTTACGAAACTCAATGCGGCCTTCAAAATTTCCAAGGCGTCTCAGGCGTTTGTTTCGTTTAGACTTGCAGCAAACGAAATCCGGAGTTCTTTTTCCTTGGTGATTATGTCACTTAGAGCATCTCTGACCTTTAGCAGAGTTCCGTCGCAAAATCTTTCAACTTGACTAAATCGGAGAAACTTCTTCTGATTCTGTTCGTTGAGATATACGATTTCGAATTCTGGTTGTAGCAGCAAACTGTTGACAGGATACATCTTCAATTCAGGGGCTTTCTGATCGGGTTTCAGCAGGTTGACCTTTTTCGTCCGATGCTCTACTCCCATCTGAAAATCAGTAATATATGACATAATTACGTTGTGTTTCAGGAATCGCTTTACAACTTCAAGCGCTTTGGTGATGTGGAACGGTCGGATCGTTCGAGTTCGGAGGTCTTTGAGGATCGGGTGAAAGTCGTTCAGTCGGAGATTCTTGAAGTTGGCTTCGGAGAATATTCATTCTTTCCCATCTTCTCTTTTGACGATAAAGACTGGGTACAGATCTTCAAGATCCGGCCAGATCGGATGTTGATGACTTCGGTGATTTTGTGTTTGGTTCTGACCTGACTGACGGGTAGACACCTTTTCATTACCTCAAGATATTGTTTCTTGTAAGCATCGTCGAACTTAGCTAATCTGAGGCAAAAGGCTGGATCAAGCACGCGCAGTTGGTGGACGAACAACCTCTTCAGGGAGTCTTCAAGGAAAGGAATTAGTACTATGATTTTCTCCCATCTGACAGGTTGTGGTGGTTGATCAGAAGCAGTTTGTTGCTGAGGAGATGTCGAATGTGCTGGTGTAGAAGTTTCGGGAATCAGATCAGCATATGCAGGTGTACTCTGAATGGATTCCAGCAAGAACTGATCATAATCAAAGTCGTCGTCGGCATCGGTAGGAAAGATCAAATTTACCTCGGAGTTTATAGCACTGGCGCCTTTTTCATACCATGCATTTTTGGTCTCCGGGTCGATCTCAGAATCAGGGTTTATCAAATCAAGTGCAGCCCTTTCCGGTGCAGTGTAGACAATCAGTTCTTGAGATTCTCCCTCGGGCTTTTCAACCGTTGGGTCTTCGTCATCTGAGATGTCCATATCAATGACCATCTCGGCTAAACTTAGCTGTGTTTGTGGCTGATCTTCTGATGGTGCCACAGTTGATGGTTTCGGTTGAACCACTGGAGTAGATTCGTTGTTGATTGGTTCGGACTCGGTTAATCTTTGACGTTTGTTCTCCCCCTCACGGTGATCAGGATCATCCTGGTCATCGTGTCGGCGTTTGAGTCCGCCAGCTTGACTCTTGCATGTATCTTTGAGAGAGGCGACCCTGTCGGACAGGTTGTAAGGGCGTTCTGAATGTCCTTCAGGGTCGTGTCAAGCTGATCCAATCGGGTCTTGACGGATGACGGCTGAGCAGATGCTTGTGACCAGAGCACTGAGATTAGATCTGCTTTAGTCGAGGAGTCAGTGTTGGTGTGTTGGAGCAGTTGGGCGAGAAGCATGGTCTTTAGATCATCCACCGAAAATAATTGCTGAGTAGGTGCCGGTGGAGGTGTTGGTGTTGTTTCGGGTTGTACCTTTTTCGCTACCCTTTTAGTAGGCTTTTGACTTTATCGAGCTCCGTTCTGAACTCCTTTTCCATAGCTTCTCGGACAACCTTTAAGGCACCGTCCAGATATTTCCTTGACACGAAGTCAGGTAAATCACCGCCGGGATCACTTAGATTACCCGTTGAGGTTACAACTGTTGATTCAACAGAAGTACCACCTACGTTCATAGTTGGCGTGGCATTAACTATGGTAGGATTTCCATCCGATCCTCGTAATCCGCTCAAAGGCAGACTTACTACGGATGTTCCGATCGGTTCACTTAATTCACCGATGTTAGCAGTCTCGATCTGTGTCCTAGCCAAAGAAGATGTTATAATATCAAAGAGCTCTAGACTCAATGGTGCACAAAAAGAAGTCGAGAACGGGGGAGGTTGTTCTCTTGTTTCAATATCGAAACTCTTCGAGTGAGAGAACGATAGACTTTGTGCTATGTCCCCGTGAGAAATTGAAACAACCAACTAAGGTATCTCAGAGTGTCGCATTTATGCTGAAGGCACTAAGGATCTCCACTCTCAATGGATATGGGTCTCCCCCGTCGTTGGTCAACCTATTTGGGATTTTATATTGTCCCGGTTCTATTATTATTATTGGTCTTATACGTTTGACTGCGGTTGGATGACTTTAATATTGGATTCCCTTCCATGTATATTATAGTCTAAATAAAGCAGGTTATCTCCATAAGTACGGTGTTTGAAACTTCATTACATTTTACGTTTGCGTGAGTATTGCTCGTATATGTTTTCAATGAAGTATTCTATTAAATGGATGGTTTTCCATGATTTATGGGTTGAGTAATTGTTGTCAACCGTATTTGAAAGATTTGCCTATTAGAGGTTTATTCACGTATTGAATGAGTTTTGGATTATATTCATTTTGGGAAAACGCTTTATACCTTTTGGGAAATATTTCTCATGGATTTTGGGTGCGTTGAAAATGAGTCATTTATATCCTTGGTAAACTCTTTTGGAAATCTAAATCTTTATTGCCAACTTTCTTTCAAAGAACTATTTATTCATGCTATAAACTCTTGAACTCACTAGACGTTAGCCTAACCTTTTTATTTGTCGGCATGTGCAACAGGTCTCAGGTTGGGAGTAGTTCTAGTGACACGTGTGAAGGGCCGTGTGCTAGTAAAGTGCTCGAGAGGTGAATAGCCTAAGTTATGTTTCCGCATTTACCCTTGGGAGTAGCACTTGTGTTTGGATTTAGTGATATCTGAAGTAAGTTTAGTCTTGGTTATAAGACTTGTTTTTTTTATATGTAATGTTTGGAGGCAATCATAGTTTGTAATTTGAGGTAATTTACCTATTATTCGGATGTGATATTGAAAATTTTATTTAGTTGCTCTTTTCCAATTCGAGGGTGTTACAAGTTGGTATCAGAGCATAAGTTTGAGAGAATTAGGTGTTGATTTTGGATACCTAGACTCAAACTAGCGTTCTTTTAAGTAAATAAGAGTGAAATTCACCATTAGGCACTTTAAGATAAGATGTTTCGAGGTCGATGGAGTTGCTAGAAACGAGAATTCCCGACTAGAGTAGCAAGGATAATCATGTACGGTACGTTCATAATGACACTTGGCCAGTGTCATGGTGAATCTATTAGTTACATGTGCGTACTTGAATTGCTTTAACGTGATGATCGTGGGGTAGTGATGAAGTTCTAAGCTATTAGTCGTTGGAAAAATTGACGAATTCTAACATTAGTCACTTGGAGTGACAATAAGCATGATAATGTCTTTAAGTGGACCGTTTCGGGTCAAATTTGATGGTTGAAATAGAACCACGGATTTATTGAATCGACGTTGATTCGAGAAAGAAACCGTAAGGATTGTTGATGTATTTTCCCAACTTGCCTTAAGAGGTTTGATTATCCGGATACAATAGTGGACCAGAGAGATTTGGAGGAGTATGGGTTGAGACGTTGAGTGCCGACTAAGTTATGCACAAAATTATTTTAAAAATAAGTTGCATCAATTATTTCTTGTGTTTCAAATCCTTATATGGATTGTGTTACCAATTTTGGAAAGTGTTTAGCACACACACAAGATTTCAAATTTATGGGTTTTTGAACTAGCATGAAATTATTTTATTGCGGGAGTTGCAAACTCCGCTGAGATTTGTTTTGCTTTACTTCATTATTGTTCAACATTTCTTTCGGGTATAGTGATATCCATATTTTATGATGTTTAAGATGTTGGGCAAGTAACTACGGCTTACGACTTTAACATTGGATCTCCTCCACATATGTTAGAGTTTAGATGGAAAGTTATCTTCCATTATGTCTACGTAAAGCTATATTGAGAACTTTGTTTTATACGAGTTTGTGATCAATATTGTCTGTATAGTATTACATCCAGAATGGATTTTGGAATTTTGACATTTTAGTCATGAATTTGCTTATTGCAATTTGACTTTTTGGGAAGCACAATGTGTGGTGCCATTTTATTGACTTGAGGTCATTAAGCTCATTAAATTTCATGGATTTTTATTTTACGACGTATTGAGTCGTGTGAGTGTAACTTCACAATGTGCATACTCCATTTAATTATGTAGAAATTTATGAGTTATGTTGGGCGTTTTGTCACACTCAAACTTTGTTGAGAAATATTAATTTTATGCCATAAGTCGACCAAAGGGATAAGTTTTGGAACTTTAGTGTCGCGTAACTTCTCTTTCAAAGTTTTGTACTAGCACATTTTTTTGCAACCTGTTCAGTATGTGGATTGATTTATACATGACATAAGTAATGCACGAACGAACACTTTGATAGTGTTTCATAAACAATTTGCTTAAATGCGCTTTCGGTCAGTTAAATGTTTATTATCATTTTCATGGAAATGCATTATATCGACTTAGGGGTATGAATAGCTTGGTAAACATTGTTTCTCGTCACTTTGTTGAACGAATCGTGAGTGAAATTTCTTTATTAACTCATTGTACAAATGATGATCATTCGGTCAAAGGGTGTTTTGGTGTTGTGGAAATCATGCATAGTTCGCATTATTTTACATTTTGAAAATACAAAGGTATGAGTCATTGACATTGGTCAATTTTGATTTTGCCGAGTATTTTGGAAAATTGAAAACCTTTTGGTTTGGAGGAAATGTGTATTTTGAGTATTTTGACAAATACATTTTTAGTAATGAAGTTTTGACGTTTTATGTTCCAAGTAAGAAACTTGAGGAAAATGCTTTGCGATGAAGATTTTAGAAAATTGTTTGGTATGAAATTATGGTGCGTGTAATTTCTTATGTTTTGAACATTGATGCGCCCCGTCAGTGCAATTTGAGATTCGAAAATAAGTTGAACCCTTTTGATGTCAACTAATTATTAACACTTATTTCCTCATATGTTTTAGAAAAAACTCATTGTTGTGTGCAAGTTTGCCAAAGACGTTTTATTCAAATGTCATTATAGGACCGGATGAGAAATTTTGAGAAATTGATTTAAAGAGTTTCCTCTTTTGGAAATTTGGTCGCGAACCGTTTGATACATGTCTTTTCGTTTCAAGAAAATTTCTAATGGAAGTGTTACAAGCTTGCATGCCTACCCCTATTTGAAGTTTTATGATGTTTTAAGTCGATACTCTCAAAGGATGGAAACGGATTGGTTTTTGTCTTTAAATTTGGAGCCTACACAAGCTGTTTTGTGTTTTGACTGAGGTGTAATTAAAAATCGTTTCCTTGTTTCGTATAATAAACTAACGCGTGCAAATTTTGTTGGGGAACCTTATTCCATACCAAATTAATGGTCGGAAAAGAATTTTGAGTCAATGGCCGTTTGGGCTACTTTTGAAGTACGCGTGAAAATGTGTTGCGCACCGTTTAAAGTGGGCAGTTACTTTACGTTCATGTCATGAGTCAATGCATACTAGAACCGTTGCGGTTCATTTTAAAGAAGTTGTTTAATTACGTTTTTGCGTTTTGTGGGTAAACTGAACTGCAATGAAATAATTTTCAACACGATTTTCATATGTGGGACGAGTGTGTCCATTTTTACGTAACTACCGAATTAATGACAATAGTTTTCCGTGCGTATGATTTATTTGATATGAAAGTCTTTGTGTTGAAAATTTTGTTAAAGACTTTGTTAATTGGCATATTTGTTAAATAATTCGCTTGAAAACCTTGAACTCGTTAGGACCTTGGAAAGGGGTAAGTGACCCAGTTAGGAGTAAATGCGTGTAGCACCTTGTTGGTGGAAGGTTTGAACATTCCAAGCGTGATAGCACCGTAGGCCGAATGGTGTTGGGTGCGGGGATGATGCACTTTTGTAACTAAGAAATCTGATTCGCGGTATATTATATTGAGATTGGTGGTAACCTTTCTTGTTGGGAATCTTATTTTGGGGTCTTGGTCAACTTTCGTATGTGGGACCCTTTAGACACCATATCGATAACCTTGGTTTTGTAAGAAGGCTCGACGAGTGAAGCTCGTGTGTAGAGTCTGTGGTGATTCGACTTAATGGTATGACTAGGTGTCAACTTTTGGACTTGAGGCCAAGCACCTTTACTGTAATCGGGGAAGTGTGGTCCGATTTGAAATGAAATAATGGTAACGGTTGTAGCAATCCTAAGATACTCAAATGTAATGAGTAGATTTTGTAGGAATAATTTCCTTGTGTGATTAAAGAACATGTCGGTTTGATGATTAATGTTGAAATGGATTTTGGAGTTTATTAGAACTCGTTGGAATTGATCGACAGTTAATGATGGGGACAATTGGAATTAGAGATTCAGTCGGTCTCGATATTAATTAGGCCTTGGATTGACTTAGAGTCTGAAAATGAAATTGGGAGGTATGGAACATTTAAGGTTGGGAGACAACCGAAGTCGTCTGACTAGGAATTATTCCAGTTGTCGGAGTGTTCTCCCAGACATAAGTACAGTGTACGTGAAGGGGCTTTGTTGATAAGCAATTGTTCGAGGAATTGTCTTTATAGACTGTGTGGAGAGAATTTAGATTCCAGTTAGGGACTGATAAATTATAGTCGACGTTGAGTCGGTTAGTCTTGGGTTGTAAAGGATGTAGATTTTGAGGACGAAATCATCCTAAGGTTGGGAGGATTGTAACACCCGTAATTTTCGGATAAGTACAACTTCGAATCAGTGTGGAATCGATCTTTTAAGAAAAATATGAAAAATAGAATTTTGGGTTAAATCCTAGATTTTATGGTCTTGTTGGATGGGGAATTCGAATACGAGTCCAACGGTTCTTTCCGGAGCAAAAACGGAGTTATAACGAAGAAGTTACGGCCGAAACAGTATCCGACCCAACAGGGGGCCGCACAGCCTGTTAGACCGCGGCCCAAGCCGCGTAAGCCTCTGGAGGAAAGTGCGCGACATTCCCCGCGACTTATAAACCGCGGGACAAACCGCGGGAACGACCTGGAGCTTTAAATCGCGAATCTCAAACCCTCAAACTTCATTTCTTCATAACTTTTGCATCCCAACTCCGATTTGAGTGATTCAAGTTGCTATGGTTTCGTTTTTGGGAGATCTTCAAGGATCTAGAAATAGTTTTGAAGTATCATGAATGATCCAAGAGTATTTGGTGGTGGTTGAGGTAAGCATCTCACTTTTCTTCATCTAAGAAGCTAGGGTTTTGATATTTTGGTGTATTGTGGATGGATGATGATTCCTTGTGGTTAGACTTTGGTATTTATGGTTGGAAATCTATGGGTCTAGGTTTTGGAAGTTTTGGCTTGAGGATGAAAACTTCATCAAAGGAGCTTACGTTGGAGAAAACTCTAGATTTAGCTTAATCTAGCTAAGGTGAGTTCAAGTTGATTTGTGAAAACTTTGTACATGCCAAAAATAGTAATTTCCAAATGTTTGTGTGTTTTACTTGAAAATATCAATTGATGATGTATTTGGTTAATTTAACCTTTTTGAAGTATTTATCTTCATAATTGTGTAAAACGCCCATATTTGGGATTTTGGAGTATTTGATATGTAGAAATCATAATTTTACTCTTAAAAGATTTATTACTCAAAATGGAGTCTATTTGATGGTTTAATCATATGTGTATAAATGATTTTGTAAACCATTTGGGAGAATGCACGTTTTAGTGTCAATAACCATTTTGAGAATTATAAGGGTGTGAGTCCCTTTGGGAAAACCCTTTTGTTTAACCTGTGTTGGGTTTTGGGTTAATAACGATTTTATGGTACTTGTTTACCTAATTGATATTAAATGCATTTTGTGCTATTTGATGGCCGTTATTTATAGGTCTAATGGGTATTTGAGCAGTTTGCTCGGTTTTGACTCTGGGATAGTCATGGGGACATTGGTCCGGTTTTAATGGCTCGATGTAGGGTCTTGTTTATGGGTTGCTTTTATTGCACCATTTTGCATGTTATTGCACGTTTGGATATTTACATGCCTGGGTGAGTGAGTCATTCCGGGATAGGCATGTTGTCCATAGACTGTATTACATTGGATCCATATGCATGTTAGTCAGTCATTGGTAATGGTCGATTGAGTATCTCTAGGTGTCGCATTTATGCTGAAGACACTAAGGTATCTCAAGGTGTCGCATTTATGCTGAAGGCACTAAGGTATCTCAGAGTGTCGCATTTATGCTGAAGGCACTAAGGATCTCCACTCTCAATGGATATGGGTCTCCCCCGTCGTTGGTCAACCTATTTGGGATTTTATATTGTCCCGGTTCTATTATTATTATTGGTCTTATACGTTTGACTGCGGTTGGATGACTTTAATATTGGATTCCCTTCCATGTATATTATAGTCTAAATAAAGCAGGTTATCTCCATAAGTACGGTGTTTGAAACTTCATTACATTTTACGTTTGCGTGAGTATTGCTCGTATATGTTTTCAATGAAGTATTCTATTAAATGGATGGTTTTCCATGATTTATGGGTTGAGTAATTGTTGTCAACCGTATTTGAAAGATTTGCCTATTAGAGGTTTATTCACGTATTGAATGAGTTTTGGATTATATTCATTTTGGGAAAACGCTTTATACCTTTTGGGAAATATTTCTCATGGATTTTGGGTGCGTTGAAAATGAGTCATTTATATCCTTGGTAAACTCTTTTGGAAATCTAAATCTTTATTGCCAACTTTCTTTCAAAGAACTATTTATTCATGCTATAAACTCTTGAACTCACTAGGCGTTAGCCTAACCTTTTTATTTGTCGGCATGTGCAACAGGTCTCAGGTTGGGAGTAGTTCTAGTGACATGTGTGAAGGGTCGTGTGCTAGTAAAGTGCTCGAGAGGTGAATAGCCTAAGTTATGTTTCCGCATTTACCCTTGGGAGTAGCACTTGTGTTTGGATTTAGTGATATCCGAAGTAAGTTTAGTCTTGGTTATAAGACTTGTTTTTTTTATATGTAATGTTTGGAGGCAATCATAGTTTGTAATTTGAGGTAATTTACCTATTATTTCGGATGTGATATTGAAAATTTTATTTAGTTGCTCTTTCCCAATTTGAGGGTGTTACATAATGGACATAGTAAAAGGACCATCCAAACTCTTGAGGATATGCTCCGGTCTTGTGTCCTTGACTTTGGCACAAGTTGGGATTCCACCAACCGTTAGTGGAGTCGCCTACAACAATAGTTACCACTCGAGTATTAGGATTACACCGTTTGAGACCTTGTATGGGCGGAAGTGTCGAACCCCCTTACATTGGTTAGAAGCGGACGGGAAACAACTTTTCGGTCCTGAAATTGTTTAAGAAACGACCGAAAAAGTTAAAGGCATCCGAGAGCGGTTGAAAGTGGCTCAGGATCAACATAAAAGTTATGCCGATAAGAAGAGGTGAAATTCCGAGCAGGAGACTGAGTGATGTTGAAAGTGTCTCCTTGGAAAGCTATTATCCGGTTCGGAAAGCACGGTAAGTTGAGTCCCCGTTTCCTTGGACCGTTCACTGTAAAAAAAATTGTGGGACTCCAAGCTTACCAATTGGAGTTACCTGGAGATGAATGGAATCTACAACACGTTCCATGTTTTTTTATCTACGGAAGTGTTTGGCGGAAGAAGAAAACGTCATTCCCCTCTTGGAGATCCAGGTAGATGAAGACAACCATTGTATTGAGGAACCTGACGCTATTCTAGAAAGGAAGTCAAAGAAGGTTCGTCACAAGGAGGTCATAATGGTCAAGGTGCAATAAAAGCACTATCGTGGCGCCAACATGACTTGGAAAGTCGAGGAGGACATGAAGGGGCGATATCCCAATTTATTTAAGTAGTGAAGATTTCGAGGACGAAATCAATTCCAAGGCCGGGATGATTGACACCCGAGTTTTTAGAAACTCTTAGTTTATGTTAAACCTCTTTTTATACTTAAATGAACTTGCCCAATTATGTTAGTTATGTTTTGGAAAAGTCTTTGGAATGGAACCATGCATGAAAGCCTTTGCTATGAACGAAATCGTTCGAATTAGAGGGGGCAACGGGTTGCGCGGCCTACCCCGTGGCCTGAAGCCACGTGGGAGGTTGAATAACTCTCTGTGAGGGATGACCTGGTAGAAGCGTGCTGCTTGGTGCACAATTTAAAGTCACGGTCTAAACCGCCCAAGTCCGGTATGCGCATTAAAGACCCGATTTTCATCCTTTTCACTCATTTTCATTTTCTTCTCCTACACGTTTGCCTCTCATTTTTCTTCTTTCCCACCTCACTGAATACAATTTTTGGAGCATTTACTCCACTTCTCCAACCAACCAAACGTGTTTGATCATCATCTAAAACTGGGATCCAAGTTAAAACTCAAGATTCAAGACTCTCATCTCCACTTTTAGGGATTTAGTGATTTCTAGGTTTTCATCCAAAATCGTAGTTGGTAGACAAAATCACATGATGAAGACGAGTTTCTTTTCCATTTCCTGTTTCATCTTCTATTCCCTTTATCATCACTGTTTAGTCATTTCATTATCTTTTTATTTGTTTTTTTTATCAATGTTCATCATTTCATTTATTTAAGTCAGATGGAAGCTAGGGGTGCTCAAAAACCCGATCAACCCGACCAACCCGATCAACCCAACCCAACCCGACGTGGAAAAACCCAACCCAAAGCAACCCGATGTCCAATCGAGTTGTAAAATCTTCAAACCGTATGTATTGGGTTGATATCGGGTTACGATAATTTGAACCCAACCCAACCCGATGAACCCGATATATATATATATATATATATATATATATATATATATATATATATTCAATCTCGTATACATCTCTATATAACTATATATATATATATTCAATCTCTTATCCATCTCTATATAACTCCTTCTCTCTCTCTCACACACACACACACACACACATATATATATATAGTAGATGTTAACATATATATGTAAATTGAGAAAAACATTTGATGACGATATGTTTAAGATTTAAGAAATATGCAAATTGAAAACGTCAAGTTATTTGATCATATTTGGTTTAAACATTTTTATATATAGTATCTAAGTATTGTTTGAATTATCGGTTGTATTTTAAAGACATGTTTCCTTTATTTTTATGTTTTTAATTTTGATTTCACCTTGTTTAAACACAACCCGACCAACCCGACTAACCCGATCAACCCGAACGGGTTGGGTTGGGTTGGGTTGTGTCTTTGTTTGGGTTGGGTTGGGTTGAAATTTTTTCAAACCGTCAACATTGGGTTGATGTGTCGAAATGCCTTCAACCCGATCAACTCAACCCGTGAGCACCCCTAATGGAAGCTAGAAATCAGTTGTGGTCATCTTTACAACTATGTGGAGGCTCTAGAAAGAAAACTTGATGATGGTTATAGTAGGGCTCAAAAGAAGAAAAGGATCTCTTGAGTGTTCAACTCGATGAAGTAAGGGAAAACAATCAAAAACAGATGGATGAAGTGAGGGAAAAAGGAAAACTGACTCAAATAGCCATTTCAGTCCTCCAAATTGGTCTCCTAGACATCTCTTTCTCAAATTTACTAAAATGTCGCTATGTGTGCAAGATCTGGATCCGCAAGTGGCAAAAGTTACGGGCGTGGCAAGTATAGTCACAAGGTGAAACCCAAATCTTACCACGTCCGCAATTTTCCTGGTCCGGAAAAAATGGAGAAAATCACATTTTCAAAGTGTTAGTGAGTGCATCTTACCACAGTTGCAATCAACAGGAGGATGAGGAGTAGATGAATCACTATCCCTTAGTCTAGCTCCACTAGCCAATAATATTATAAGATTTAATTTAGGGTTTCCTTATTTCTTCAATATTTACTGATTTTTGTTTCCTAATATTCCTTATTAATCCGATAATAAGTACATTATGTAAATTGGTCTCCTACCCATTTCTCTCCCCCCAAATTTTTGGAAATGTCACTAGGTACACAAGATGTTTGTCCGTAATTTGTGGATCAAACTAAAAGACAAACAAAATCGAAATAGACCACGTGGGCAAGATCTCGGATCGCAAGTGGCAAAAGTTGCGGACATGGCACATGTTGTCAAATGGTGAAACCCTAATCTGACCACGTCATTATTTTTCCCAGTCCGCAAAAAATGGTGTAAATCTCGTTTTCCACGTTTTTCAGGAGAGTTTTTTTTGTGGAAATTTTAATTAGAAAAATATAAAAAAATAAAAATTTTAATTAGGAAACAAAACGTCATTACATAGTGTACTTATTATCGGATTAATAAGAAAAATTATAAAAGAAAAATCATTAAATATCGAAGAAATAAAGGAACCCTAAATTAAAAAAAAATAGAAAATTAAAATCCTATTTGTAGTAAATGGCATTTTTAGTTTTTTATTAGGTACCTAAAACTAGGGTGCTCACGGTTTGGTTCGGCTCGATTAGTAGAAAAAATGTGAATCGAACAGCATGAGGCGAATACCTAGTTACCCGAACCGAAACGGAACTGCGGGCTGAATCGAACCAAACAGCAGTTAGTCGGTTACCCGCGGTTCGGTTCACGGTTACCCGAATTTATCGAAAATTATTATTTGCAATATAAAAATAATATAAAAATAATATAAAAATAGGAAATTTAAACCAATTACATAACAAATATATAAAAATAATCCTAGAACAAGAAAATTAAAATAAATTTTATTGTTTAAAATATCTACTATTTGGTTGACGACTACTTAAAAATTAAATAGTTAATATTAAATCTAACATTATTAATTGTATTATATATATCGGTTCGAATCGGTTACCCGCGGATAATATAACTTAAATCGAAACCGATCCGTGAATACCCGATTTTCGGTTTTTGGTTTTCTCAGCTTTCGATTTTTCAGGTTTTCGGTTTTGGTTCAAGCGGTTCGGCTCGGTTTCTCGATTTTCCGGTTTTTTTGAACACCCCTACCCAAAAAACAACAAATTAAATGAACCAATTTTGTAATTTTCTTATTTATCAAATACAAAAGCGTCAGTTCCATTGTAGTTCTTCTCCTATAACACCGGTTTCATAATCGTCCCGGAAACAAAGATATACAGATGCCCCGTTTTTTAGGGTTCATCATGTCAAGATTTCAAATCGCAATAGCTATTAAGAAATGAAATTGTTAGTGTGTGTTTTGGTGTTTGAAAAATGGTTTTGTGCTAAACAGTGTATTTTAAAAAAGGAGTGTGAATTTCAGTGTTGAAATTTACTAAAAGTTGCATTTTTTCTAAAAATGTTGCTTACTTATCGCAACAAGGGGATTGCGACAAGTGCACTATCGCAACAAACGGTTTGCGACAAGTGAACTTGACGCAACCAACGGTTTGCGACAATTGAACTTGACGCAACACTCGGTTTGCGACAAGTGAACCTGACGCAAGACGTCGCTTGCGACAAGTCCACTTGACGCAACCAATGACTTGCGATTATCTTATGTTTGTTACTTGTCACAACTCGTTCCTTGCGACAAGTAGATGTTTAGTGCCTTGTCAGTCGTTTGCGACAAGTATCTTTCCTTCGGTTTGCAACAAGTGGGAGGTCCAGTCAATTCGTGCCACGCGTCCTTGACCTCTAACTATAAGTCGAATTTTTTTCAAAATTTGTCATTCCCACTTGTCTTCGTTGCAAACACATCCCTTTGAGAAAAAATTGCATTGTTGTCTAATGGTGAAACCCTAATACACCACATCATTATTTTCCTAGTCCGCAAAAAAATGGTGTAAATCTCATTTTCCACGTTTTTCAGGTGAGTTTTTTTTGGAAAATTTAATATAAAAAATAAAAAGATAATATAAGTTTTATTTAGGAAACCAAACGTCATTACATAATGTATTTATTATCGGATTAATAAGGAATATTAGAAAAGGAAAATCATTAAATAATATAGAAGAAATAAAGGAACCCTAAATTTAAAAAATGTAAAAAATGTAAAAAATTAATAATTAAAAAATTTTAAAAATTTAATAATTAAAAAAATTAGAAAATTAAAATCCTCTTTGTAGTAAATTCATTGCATTTTTAGTTTTTATTAGGGACCTAAACCAACAAAACCAACAAATCAAATGAACAAATTCTGTAAATTTTTAATGTATCAAACACAAAAGCGTTCGTTGCTTTGTACTTCTTCTCCTATAATATCGGTTCCATAATCGTCCCAGAAAGAATGATATACATATGCCCCATTTTTTAGGGTTCATCATGTCAAGATTTCAAATCGCAATCGCTATAAAGAAGTCAAAGTGTTAGTGTGTTATAGTGTATCTTACCACAGCTGCAATCAAACTGTTAGTGATTGTATCTTACCATAGTTGCAATCAACACGAGGATTAAGAGTAGATGAATCAGTATACCTTAGTCTAGCTCCACTAGCCAGCAATATTCTAAGATTTAATTCAGGGTTTCCTTATTTATTCAATATTTAATGATTTTCATTTCCTAATATTCTTTATTAATTCGATAACAAGTACATTATGTAAATTGGACTCCTACCCATTTCCCCCCCCCAAATTTTCGGAAATGTCACTAGGTTCGCAAGATGTAGGTCCGTAATTTGCGGATCGAGCTAACAGACAAACACAATCGAAATAGACCACGTGTGCAAGATCTGGGTCCGCAAGTGGCAAAAGTTGCGGACGTGGCATATGTCGTCACCTGGTGAAACCATAATCTGACTACGTCCGTATTTTTCATGTTCTGCAAAAATGGTGTAAATCTCATTTTCCACGCTTTTCAGGTGAGTTTTTTTGTGTAAATTTTAATTAGAAAAAAATAAAAAAATTAGAAATTTTAATTAGGAAACCAAACGTCAATACATAATGTACTTATTATCGGATTAATAAGGAATATTAGAAAAAGAAAATTATTAAATATTGAAGAAATGAAGGAACCTTAAATTTTAAAATTTAAGTATTTAAAAAAAATTAAAAAAATTTAGGAATTAAAATTTTTAAAAGTTAAAACAATTTAGACAATTAAAATCCTCTTTGTAGTAAACTGTATTTTTAGTTTTTATTAGGGACCTAAACCAAGAAAATCAACAAATCAAATGGTCCAATTTTGTAAGTTTTTAATTTATCAAATACCAAAGCTTTCGTTCCCTAGTAGTTCTTATCGTATAACATCTTTTCCATAATCGTCCCGGAAAGAATTATATATACAGATCCCCTTTTTTAGGGTTCATCATGTCAGGATTTCAAATCGCAATCGCTATTAAGAAATCAAAGTGTTAGCGTGTTAGTGAGTTCATCTTACCACAGTTGCAATCAAAGTGTTAGTGAATGTATCTTACCACAGTTGCAGGAGGATTAAGAGTAGATGAATCAGTATCCTTTAGTCTAGCTCCACTAATACTTCAAATATGAAAACACCGGCTATTGGTAGACTTTGCAAATCTGTTGACCAAAAGACTTACAGAAGCATGATTGGTTCTCTGCTTTACTTAACTTCAAGTAGACATGACATAATGTTTGCCACATGCTTTTGTGCTAGATATCAGGCCGATCCAAAAGAATCTCACCTTATTGTTGTGAAAAGGATCCTTGGGTATCTCATAGGCACAAAGAATTTGGGCCTTTTGCATCCAAAGGATTTTGGTTTTGAACTGACTACGTTTACACATGCTGACCATGCAGAAAATAAGCTTGACCGGAAAAGTACTTCTGGAGCTTGTCAGTTTCTAGGGGATAAGCTGGTGAGTTGGTCCTCAAAGAAGCAAAACTGTGCATCAACTTCTACTGCCGAGGTGAAATACGTCGCCGCAGCCAGTTACTTTTCACAAGTCGTGTGGATGAAGGCACAACTTAGAGAGTAGAGACTATGAAGATACCATGAACAGAATCCCAATATATTGTGACTCCAAAAGTGCAATTGCTATTACGGTAAATCCGGTTCAGCACTCCAAAACAAAACACGTCGATATCAGGTGTCATTTCATTAAGGACCATGTGGAAAAAGGGTCGATTGAAAAGCACTTTGTGCGAACTAAGTTTGAGCTTGCTGATCTATTTATTAAACCATTAGATGAGAAAAGATTTAACTTTCTCATCAGCAAGCTTGGCATGTTAAATCCATATGCATGACAATTGACCTCTTGACCATGTCGAGGGGGAGTATGTGTGTGTTTGTGTATTTATGTTACTTAATTTGAGGGGGAGTTTATTTTTTAGAAAGTCTAATATTTTCTAAAAAATCAGGACTCACGTTCAATGAGTACTAAGACTTCATTGGTTTTGCAGATATTACTGATATTGTGTTTTTCAAGAGGATGTATTCTTCCATGGGGAGTAAGTCAAAAAGACTGTAAGTCTGTGTGTGTGAACTTTGTTTTTGAAAAGAAAAGTTTTTGGACATATGTGCATATTTTTTAAGACATTTTTAATGTGAATATGTGTTTGTGTGTGTTTTGGTGTTTGAAAAATGGTTTTGTGCTAAACAGTGTATTTTCAAAAAGGAGTGTGAATTTCAGAGTTGAAAATTTCAAAAAGTTGCATTTTTACTAAAAATGTTGCTTACTTATCGCAACAAGGGGTTTGTGACAAGTGCACTTATCGCAACAAATGGTTTGCGACAAGTGAACTTGACGCAACCAACGGTTTGCGACAAGTGCACTTGACGCAACACTCGGTTTGCGACAAGTGAACGTGACGCAACACGTTGCTTGCGACAAGTCCACTTGAAGCAACACGTCGCTTGCGACAAGTCCACTTGACGCAACCAATGACTTGCGACAAATGAGGTTCTTTTCTATGTGACTTGTGATTATCTTATGTTTGTTACTTGTCGCAACTCGTTCCTTGCGACAAGTAGATGTTCAGTGCCTTGTCAATCGTTTGCGACAAGTATCATTTCTTTGGTTTGCGACAAGTGGGAGGTCCAGTCAATTCGTGCCACATGTTCTTGACCTCTGACTATAAGTCGACTATTTTCAAAAAATTTCATTCCACTTGTCTTTGTTGCAAACACATCCCTTTGAGAATAAATTGCACTGTTCATCGTGTCTTGCAAGTTTCAACTATTCGACTCCAAAATCCTTCGAAAATCAGCATCGGGTAACCATTTTCTTCGATTTTTGTTTCTGTGTACTCGTTTTTGGATTTAAAATACATCAATCCATTTAATTTTGTCAAATTCATCAATTTGGTTGCCTGATTTTGCCTCTATTGTCGATATTGACTGTTCATCTTCGAACAGTCGTAGGGTCTTAACATCGTGCATAAATCTTGTATCTTTTTATATAAAAATTGTTGGGGTTTTGTTTTCGAGCAATTCTGAGTTGTTTTAAGGGTTTTAAATTGTTTTTTGGACGAATCTGAGTTCTTGTCACATGAACTTGCGACAAGCTCACTGTCAAGTGGCTTACGACAAGTTGGCTCTTTCTTCAGTTTGAGTCAAGTGAGTTTTTGAAAAATTCTCTAAGTACAGTTATCGCAACCTACGGTTTGTGACAAGCTCGTTTCTTCTTTGGCTTGTGACAAGTAAGCTTATCGCAAATAGCTTCTTGCGACAAGTGAACTTGTTTGGTCAGTGGTTTGCGACAAGCTCATCTTTGGGTTTGTTTCTTCAGTTGCTTGCGACAACCACACTTAGAAAAGTTTTTCAAAATTTTTCAAAAACAGTTTTTGTTCAAAACTGATTTTCAAGAACTGTTATTTCACCACAGCAGTTCCAGGTACTTCAAATGGCGTCTCATGACCAATCAGTTGAACAAGAACCCAATGTGCAAAATTTTGGTGAGCACATTCCCGAGCCTACACTTGAAGCTCCACTTCCTTCCGCTCGATCCAGAAATCCATCCACCACTCAAGATTGCAATCCAGATCATGCACTGATCCACCCGAATCAATATGTGGAGATAAAGCCGAACAATCACCACGTTGATTTTGATAGCATCCACATAGACCCAGTTATCAAGGAAATCCTAAAGGGCCATCTGTTAGCTTATTCTCTTACACAAACCGTTAATGTACCACTCATCTATATGCAGCAAACATGGAAGACCATCACTTTTGTGTACGAGAATAATAGACCGAGGTTCGACATCCAAATTGATGAGTGCATACTTCATTGGATTATCAAAGACTAAGGCTTGTTCTTCGTCTTCCGGAGCCAAATTCCCAAGTTGTCCGAAACTCATTTGATCCCTATCAATCCAAAGCTGAAGTGTTTACTGGTATCCGTGCTCTTGGATACACTAGTACTCTGGATCACATCAGTCAATTCCAAAAGGCCAACCTTCCACCTGTTTGGTATACACTATTCTGTGTCATCAACCGATGTCTGACATCCAAGCATACTGGCATCAACAATGCTAGTATTCACATCCTAGAAGTTGTTCCATGCAGTTGTATATGACTTGCATGTCGAATTTTCAGTAATTTTCTGGAATGAACTTCAAGAAAGAGTATAAGCCAAAAGATCCAACAAAGCAAGGAAATTTCTTCCTTATCATAGATTCATGAAACTCATAGTACATAGCATGATGCAGTCTAACAAGAATATTCTAAGGAGGATCAGATGCGAATGCAGTCCAGAAAATTCTAAGAGGTATCTCCACAAACTCACTAGTACTTTTCCATATAGCATGCCAATTCCAGTTGCTTTGCTTTCTTACGCTGATCGGACGAGTGAGTGTATTGTAGAATATAGCCATATAGGGAGTCTATGGTCCAGCCAAAGCCGAGGGGCCTACCCTAGAATCAAACCCTAGTAGAGCGGAGTCGGTGAGGGTTCAGAATGCACGGGCTACTGAACGGGGAGAGCAGAGGGAAAATGTCGAGAGGGGTATTGGTGGGGTCGGACTTCTGAACTTGAAGTCATAGAATTATCGTCTTCGGACACACCTCTAGATAATTCTATGCTCCAAGCCAATGATGATCTTATTTCTCAACATATAAGGTTCTGTCTTAAATGTTGGAGTTCTTGGAGTTACTGATGATAGCTCGGAATCAGACAAAGAGTCGGATTCTGTTGAGGAAATGGATATGGATGGTTCGTCTCATGATGATGAAAATAATGACAATAACCAAGGTGGTAATTCTAATGCTTGGGATGCTAATGACTTTCCCGAATTTGATGCTGCTAAGCTAGATACAATTGTTCCAAACACTGTGGGAGACATAAGGAGATCTGAGGGAGAAATATTCGAAAATTTGAATGATGTGAGGTTGAGTGAAGGGCAAGAAAAGAATAATGCAAGTGTGAGTGCTACCATGACTTTCTATACAAGAATGGCAGCCACGTCCACTACTAGATCTCATGTGTTGAGATCCAGTATTGAAAAAGACGCTAGTAGCCCAATAACGCACTTGCACACCCAAACCAACCACTCAACTACCTCTCAATAGGAAGTTGTTTCATTTTCTCATGGGGATGTAGCACAAATTTTATCCTTCTCTCACTCGGAGAGTTTGGGTATTGAAACAGAAATACTCCCACCCCAGTCTTCAACTTCTTTGTTTGCACAATTGAGTCTAAAGCCTCTTGTGAATATTATTTCTTTCTCTAGGACACAATTATCTATTGCTGCTAATGTCGGAAGTCTTTGGGACCCGACCGGAACACTCAGGGTAGCTTCATCTATTGGACTACAAGGACTGAGTGGAAATCCTACCAATGCTAACGCTATTCTAACATTGAACGTAGAGACCCTCGGAGTAGCTTCATCTATTGGACTACAAGCACAGTTGTTTATTCAACTGTTGTGACAACAGGAAGTCTAAGTGACCCTGGAGTTAATTTACCCGACTTCGTGTCAGGGGAAGGATCCCATTGTTGAAAAAGAACCTGAGCCAACACCGAAACCGACACCACCGCCAGTTCAACAACCTTCCGAAAATGATATGTTTGTAGATGAGTTGAAAGATTTATTATATGCTAAGCTGTTATCCATCTCACCCGAGGATCCAAGTTCCAAATATTTACTTGATCTGCTCCGAAACTTTCAGTCAACACCATCTACTCCAGCTACATCTTCTGCTTCAACTTCTGTCAGTTCAACCGAATTTTCCGAATTCAAAGTCGAGATAGTTTCCAGCCTTCAATCCATGCAGACTTCCATTGATAATCTGTCAGACTGAGTCAGTACTCTGGAGTCAACCTGTATGCTCAAGCTCAAGGGGTTAAAAGGAAGCATGATCATGATGATGACCATAATGATCATAAGGGGGAGAACACGAAGAGGCAAAAAACTAATGAAGCTTCCGGATCTGGAAATGTTGGTACTAATGTTGCTATAGATGAAGTAGTTCAGTTATGTGAGTCAGGTGCACACGATGATGAAAGTGGAAGACACATTGTCTTATATGTGGATCCTAATGTTGAACCAACGGTTGAAAAGCCTGCGGTAAATGAAGAGGAGTTATTGGAGATTACAGACTTATATGTGGAAATTGTGAATATAAGTTCTGATGATGAAGATGGTGAATGTGATGAATATGATAAGTTTTGGGAGGTAAAGGAAGAGTTCGATGACCTGATTGTGAAATCTGAGTCTGAGGCTAAAGTGCATCTTCCTGAGCAGGAGTTTAATGATAAAGAGACAGAATTTTTGCAACAGTTGTACGGTGTGGAAACTTCTGAGGACGTCCAAGTAAGTCCTGTTTCTACTTCTAAGCCCCCGATAATTACAGAAATTAAGCCCCCGATAATTACAGAAATTGTTACTTCCATTGTTTCTGTAGTTCTTGTGATAAATGTTCAAGCCAACCAGTGCTTTCCAGCTCAATCTTTGTCAACCCAATCAGAAGTTGTTTCCGTTAAAGCTGAAGAATCAGTTATACCACTAGTGATTCCACTAGTTATTCCAACTGCTCAATCAAATCAAGTCGGTCCCTCTAATCCATTGTAATAACCAGGTATTTTTATCTAAGTTAAATTTAGAATTTTATAAGTATTTATTTTAGTATTTTATGGAGTTAGAAATTAAGGGATAAGTTTTAATTTTTATATGGAAGTTTGGGGTTAAATCTTGCCATTTGAGATAAGTTTAGGGTGGGTATGGTCTTTTTGGCCAAACTAAACCCCACCACCGCCTGGTACATCATTAGAAGAATGATGTCTTCATTCTTAAGAAAGAAAACCAAAAATATCCTAGTGTTGTGTGTGTTTTCGGTTAGAGAGAAAAAGAAAGAAAGGTTAAAGAAGAAGAAGAAGAAGAAGAAGGAGTTTCAGGAATTTGCTGCTGTGATTTAGTATCAACTGAAGTGATCAAGGTAAACCATCCATACCTTTTTATGTTTTAATTCCTCAAAGTGTTTTGAATTTACTACTTTAAAGTTCTTGGTGGGTTTTGTTAAAAATGGATGTTTTGGGGAGTTTAAGCTTAAGGTTAGGTTGTGCTAATGGTCTTAAACATATCTGCACTTTTACAGTAGCTTGCATAGAGTAAAAGTACAAAAATCTGGGTTTTAGGATGAAACAGTGAACTGTGACATTCATCGAAGTCGCAATAGAGGACTGCGACATTCAACGAAGTCGCAATGGTCGATTGCGATTTGGGCTTGAAGTCGCAATGGTCGTTTGCGACTTGGATTGGAATCGCAGTAGTTGATTGCGATTTGGGATTGGAATCGCAGTAGTTGATTGCGATTTGGGTTTGGGATCGCAGTAGTTGATTGCGACTTAGGATGTAGTCGCAATAGTGGGTTGCGATTTCGGGGTGAAGTCGCAGTAAGAGGTTGCGACTTTGTACTGTTCATCACGGTTGCGACTTGTACTGTTCATTGCGATTTCATATTATTTTGGATTGCGATTTGAGTTAAGGATTTCGTAAATTTAGTTTTAAGAAGAGATATCTGTTATTTTGTGTAATTTCAGATTCTGTGAAGGGTGGAAATACGTGAGATAAACTTGAGAAGGCTTTTGTTGATAAACTGATTAGGTGAGTTTTACGTTAAAAAGTATTTTACTGGAATACATTACGTGAATAATAAATATTTGATATGTGGTATGAATATGTCATACGTGGGTGATTATAATATATTGAGATATTATAATTACGTGAGTATTATATGAAAATATAATACGTGGTCGGGCTTTGGACCGGTGTGTTAAATTGGCTCGCAACCAATTGTTATTGGCCATTGGTGGAGGGATAAGGTGGAATGGGACAGGTATGTTGTGTAAATTGTAATTGGTATTAAGTTGTGTGTGAAGTATATGTATTTATATGAATGTGTGTATTTATATAAATGAATTTAATGATTTTCAAATATCAGGGATTTACTCACTAGACCCTTAGGTCTAACCCTCATTTTTGTTTTAAAAATCTGTATTCCAGGTGGTGGTACCAGTAAGAGTAAGTGATTAGATTACTTGGTGGATAGCTATGTGGAATGATGATCATTATGAAGTTGATGATACTTTTGTACTTAAATTTCAGTTATTAGCCATTATCAGATTTAAATGGGATCAAGTTTGTACTGAATTTTATATTGGTTAGATCAGATTTTGGGACCAAATGTGTAATGTGAATGATTTTGTTGAAACCCTGTTATGAATTATATGTTATATGTATGTTCAGTTTACGGGATGTTACATCCATCAACCTCTCAAGCTAGTCTATCTACATCCAGACAACCTCAAGTTAATCCTGCCGAGAAGAAACTTAGATTGCTCAGATTAAGAACACCATTCTTGGAAGACTCATAAAGGAGAATATTTGTCCACTATATCAGGAGATTAGATCCATATGCAATGTTGGGAGTATCTGATCAATCAGATGCTTTCAAGTTTGAGTATTTTTATCAGATGAAGGCCAAAACACTACAAGTTCATCAAGTTCGTTCCAAGAAGTTGATTGTTACCATTAAAGAGGTGTTTGCCATAAAGTTCTACAAAACTTGGTATCTAGTGTTTGTTGTTCAGAGGCAACACAGGTTGCCTTATACTTTTTCTGAAGCTGATTTTCACCAATTGTTGATAGAAGACTTTGAGTATATGTACCATCACTTCAGAAGTCTAACCATCAGAAAGTGACCAACTAATTCTTGATCTGAATGCAATCAAGAGATTTCTACACCGACACCTGACGTATTCTTATTTTTATGACTTTCAACCGGGGATAGAAAATGACCAACCTATAGTGAACATGATAAGGTCGAATAAAACGATACCAGAATTGGATAGCTACCCGTTGTTCATGATTTTGGAAGATCCATAATTTGGAGTGATCTACAAGAATGAGAAGAGTGAGAAGAGGTTCTTGAGATTCAATGAAATTGCAAAGTATTCGGATGGAACACTAAAGGTGATCAGGTTAGAGTTGGATAACAAGTTTCAACTCAACGAACAAACTCGTGCGGAGAACATAATGCCTACAAGAGAAAGGGTTTTGTTGCTTAGAGCCTTGAAGAGCTGGATGACTGGATTAATTTCAGGAAAGCCATGAGACGGATTGAAACATATTTGGGCTTAGAAGAAGAAGAAGACCATTGTTATCTTGATTCCAAAGAGGGAGAATGTTAGAGCATGAATGTTGTCTTCAAGGTTAACAGTTTAAAAGGTCATGTTTGTAATTTTCCTTTAATGTTTGTAAAGTCAAGGTTTGTCTTCACTAAGTATAAATAGCTTGTAACCTTGTGACTTTTGTAACCATTTGACATTTAAGAGATATATGACATAAACCTTTCTCTCTCTCTCTCTACATACTTTCGCTATCCACATCTTTATTGCATTTTACACATATTTGTGCTTGAATTCTTGGACTAACAATTACATAATGTACTTATTATCGGATTAAGAAGGAATATTCGAAAAAAGATATCATTATATATCGAAGAAATAAAGGAACCCTAAGTTTAAAAAAATTGTAAATTAAAAGAATTAAAAAATTAAAAAAATTAGAAAATTAAAATCCTCTTTGTAGTAAATTGCATTTTTAGTTTTTATTAGGGACCTAAACCAAGAAAAACAACAAATCAAATGGATAAATTTTGTAATTTTCTTATTTATCTAATACAAAAGCGTTCATTCCCATATACTTCTTCTCCTATAACATCGGTTTCATAATCGTCCCGGAAAAAAGATATTCAGATGCCCCGTTTCTTAGGGTTCATCATGTCAAGATTTCAAATCGCAATCGCTATTAAGAAAATCAATGTGTGTTAGTGTCACTGAGTGCATCTTACCACAATTGCAATCAAAGTGTAGTGAATGTATCTTACCACAGTTACAATCAGCAGGAGAATGAGGAGTAGATAAATCATTATCTCTTAGCCGAGCTCCACTGGCCAACAATATTATAAGATCTAATTTAGGGTTTCTTATTTCTTCAATATTTAATGATTTTTATTTCCTAATATTCCTTATTAATCCGATAACAAGTACATTATATAAATTGGACTCCTACCCATTTCTCTCCCCAAATTTTTGGAAACGTCACTAGGTCTGCAAGATGTAGGTCCGTAATTTGCAGATCGAGCTAACAGACAAACAAAATCGAAATAGACCACGTGTGCAAGATCTGGGTCTGCAAGTGGCAAAAGTTGTTGACGTGACACATGTCGTTCTATGGTGAAACCCTAATTTGACCACGTCCGTATTTTTCATGGTTCGCAAAAAATGGTGTAATTAAATCTCATTTCCCAAGTTTTTCAGGTGAGTTTTTTTGGAAATTTTAATTAGAAAAAAAATATTAGAATTTTTAATTAGGAAACCAAACGTCATTACATAATGTATTTATTATCGGCTTAATAAGGGATATAAGAAAAGGAAAATTATTAAATATTAAAGAAATAAGGAACCCTAAATTTAAAAAATTTAAAAATGAAGAAATGTAAAGTTTAAAAAATTTTAAAAATTACAAAAGTTAAAAAAGTTTTAAAAAGTTAAAAATTTTAAAATTAAAAAAGTTAAAAAAGTTTAAAAAAATTAAAATCCTCTTTGTAGTAAATTGCATTTTTAGTTTATATTAGGGACCTAAACCAAGAAAAACAACAAATCAAATGGACCAATTCTGTAATTTTTTAATTTATCAAATACAAAAGCGTTCGTTCCCTCTTCTCCTATAATTTTTTTTTAAAAAATTAACGTTTTTCAGGTGAGTTTTTTTTTGGAAATTTTAATTAGAAAAAAATAAAAAAATAATAGAAATTTTATTTAGGAAACCAAACGTCATTACGTATTGTATTTATTATCGGATTAATTTGGAATGTTAGAAAAGAAAAATCATTAATTATTGAAGAAATAAAGGAACCCTAAATTTAAAAAAATTTAAAAAAATTAAAAATTTAAAAAAATTAAAAATTAAAAAAATTAAAAATTAAAAAAATTAAAAATTAGAAAAAATAGATAATTAAAAGGGAAATTAATTAAAATGCCACAAGTTTGACTCAAACTTACCAAAATGCCACAAATCTCGCCCATCTTACCGAAATGCCACAAAAATCCGCAGTGGGCCCCGCGATCGCGGGCCCCAGGCCCACGTGTCACCCAAGTTTGCCCACTTTGCCCGCGTTGGTCCCTCAAGAATGCCCGCGGCCCACCTTTCCCCCTTCAAGAATGCCCGTGTTGGCAGTTTTGGTCCCTGCCCGCGTTGGGATCCCGCGATCGCGGGCTAACCCGCTACTTTTCGAATTTACAGTTTGGTCCCTGAAGTTTGTTGCAAATTTAAAAAAACATTAATGGTCCCTATAGTTTTTAGGTTATCATTTTATGTGGTTTTTAATGTATTGTTTCATTTCCATTTTAATGTTTTTAATATAGAAATTCACTTAAGTTATTTAACAAGGAAATAAATTAACAACATCATATAAAAATTATTGCAAATCATCTTCCCAACCGAAACGGATACAGTGCATGCAAACAAAGAAATCTATTACTGGAAGGCGTCCTGAAGTCCTGTGATCAAGTTAACCTTTTCCTTGACCACGTCCTCCATTCCCATGTAGTCCGATTCGAGTTCTTCTAGTTCCTCTTCAGCTTCCTTAATCTCTCGTTGCAGTTGCCGAACGTGAGCCCTAGCCATGGCCAGTTCTCGTTTCTTCCCCGCTAGATATTCCATCTTCCCCTGCTGAATCCCCCTGTTATGGTTCCACATACCCTTTACCTTTTCGATATCGGCGTTCGCCCCATGAATGGCGTTTTGCACTGCGGGAGTAATTTGTTGACTTTGTCGAAGACCCGTCGGCATAAAATCATACATTGGTGGGGTTCTCATGCCATTATCGAAGTAGTAATTGTCGGATGCCATCTCCCAGTCTACTTCCTCCTCAGGCGTGAATGGAAAATCGGCCGCAGTTCGCCCACAGTTTCTCCACTCCTCGTCTGTTTCCGGTACCTTCCAGGTACTCCGGCGAGCTCCATCGTTCAGTGGTTGGTAGGCTCCCGAACGTGAAGTTCAAGCCACATTCGCCGACCTGTTCCCCCTTGATCTTGAACCTCCAACCATGGTGTTAAGAAAAGCGAGAGTGTGTTTGTAAACGGTGAGGAGAATGTCTAAAAGATAGATAGGAAGTTGTGAATTACTACTTCATCATGCCATCTACTTATAGCCGTGAAAATGTATGTTCTTCATCAGATATGGTCAAAGATTTCGTCTGAAAAAGTTGTCTGCATGATTCGTCTGAATAGTTCACTGCAAGATTCGTTTGAAAAGAGCCTGTAAGATTCGACTGAAAAAGTAACTGCAATATTCGTCTGCTCTTGAATAAAGGTCTTTCATTAGGCATTAATTTTTGCATCCAATAATCTCTGTATTAGGATTATCGCAAGTTTCATAAACCTACTTACTAGGTGTTGGAAAATTTTGGTAAAAATATGGGTTTTACTAAACTTTGGACGCTTATATATATATATATATATATATATATATATATATATATATATATATATATATACATACGTGTTATATATAACTGACTTTTAGTAGGTTTATGTTCTCCTATATGAGAGCTTCGAAACGATACATAATGCGTCCAAATTGGAGTATGTGTGAAAGAGATATCGATACTCAAAGTTGATTAATTGGATGAAATTAACATAAACCAAATGAAGTAAACAGTAAGTCAATCACAATACTTTAACAAAATAAGTTAATAGTAAAAATAACAATTATTTAATGTTACATAAACAACCTAACTAATTAGACAATGCGCATAAATTGACTCCGCCATATGTCGGCGGAAATTCATTGCCTCATCGTCGGTTTCGTTAGGGGGTACCCATATCTCCTCGTTATTTATCAACTTTTGGACATTACGGCATACCCATACACCGCAATCCGCATATAACCCGGTCTGCTGGGGTACTTGGTCGGCCATCTTTGTGCGAAAGATACTTGACACTTCGCGACGTCTATGATCCCCTATCAATGAAAAGAACGTATATAGTTTTGTTTTAAACGATTGCATCTGCTCTGTCAATTGTTGTTTGCAGAGACCGTCCTTTTCGCTGTCATATAGGGTCATGACCATAGTGTCTAGTTCAAACACTTCAAGCAGCCAATGTCTGGGATGCAAGCATATGGGGATGTACACCTGAAATATTACAATATATGTCATATATGTTATTAAATAAAATAACAGTAAAACGATTTACATACCCTATCGAGGAGAGTCCAAGAGGTCCCTTCCGAGCCATTGCATATTTCGATCACGGAGGCGGGACCTTGATGGTCCATCAGTATGCACTGAAAGAACATAGTGTGCATGATGGTCCACCTCGTGTCTACGCCACGATGTTTTTGCAATAGGCTAACCCAAGAATCGACGTGCTATGCATAAAAAATAGATGGTTAGATATGTAATATAAATATATTTGATTATATATGACTATAATTTAACTTCATACTAACCGTATCGTCTAAGTCAGAGTTCACAGGGTCATCCGCAAACAATGTTTCGAAAAACGAGGGGTTGATTTCTAAGCCCCCGTAAGGGGTGAATGTCAACTTGGGGAGGCGACCATTCTTGCACATCCTCAATATTTCTGGTCCCTCAAGAGGCTTTGGTGAAGGCTCATTTCCCTTGATGTTCTTTCGTCCCTTCTTTCCCCCCGCTTTCTTTGCTTGCTTTTTAGCGGCCGGTGGTGTCGTAGATCCTTGTTGCCCAAACGGGAAACGAAGAAATTGAGAAATGAAGTGCGGCCGCTTTTGAGGGAGCGGGGTCACCTGTGGTGGATCTACAACATCCATCGGGTCATCTTCCGGATCCGGCTCCGAGAAGTGCTCCTCGACAATAGAAGACTCCATCAGCTGAAAATTAAGTTATTAGATGTTTTAAGTACAATTTAGGAAATGTTCACAATTAAACCAAAATAACTTACAATATGTCTGTGCATTGGTGGTGTGAGGTACGACGACGGCCCCGACATTTTCGGCCGGTAATACTCTCCGGCCGGAGCGCCAAAGATGTCCGTGAATGCCCCCGACATCCCGACCCCCGACATCCCGGCCTGTGTGACATTGATCATTATAAGAGTTACAAAATTAGGAACTAACATATAACTATAATGGTTACTCAGTGTGACTTACACTCTCCGGGATAGTAGAATAGGATGCCGTGACAAACGGCGGCATCTGGGAGGTATATGCCCCCGACATCCCGACCCCCGACATCGCGGCCTGCGTGACATTGATCATTAAAAGAGTTACAAAATTAGGAACTAACATATAACTATAATGGTTACTCAGTGTGACTTACACTCTCCGGGATAGTAGAATAGGATGTCGTGCCAAACGGCGGCATCTGGGAGGTGTATGCCCCCGACATCCCGGCCCCCGACATCGCGGCCTGCGTGACATTGATCATTAAAAGAGTTACAAAATTAGGAACTAACATATAACTATAATGGTTACTCAGTGTGACTTACACTCTCCGGGATAGTAGAATAGGATGCCGTGCCAAACGGCGGCATCTGGGAGGTGTATGCCCCCGACATCCCGGCCCCCGACATCGCGGCCTGCGTGACATTGATCATTAAAAGAGTTACAAAATTAGGAACTAACATATAACTATAATGGTTACTCAGTGTGACTTACACTCTCCGGGATAGTAGAATAGGATGTCGTGCCAAACGGCAGCATCTGGGAGGTGTATGCCCCCGACATCCCGGCCCCCGACATCGCGGCCTGCGTGACATTGATCATTAAAATAGTTAGAAACTTAGGAACTAACATATAACTATAACTAACATATAACTATAATGCCATAAATAAGTGTGACTTACACTCTCCGAGAATGACAGAAATGATGTGGTGCCAAACGTCGCCTGTGCCCCCTGTCCGAACGGAGCGGGGATCGGTGTCGTACTCGACAGCTAAAACAAATTTAGAACGTAATATTAATATACAAACTAAATAAACGTGGCCAACAAATTAAGTTAAACACTAACATGGACAGCGCCAAACTGTCTGTAGACTCCCTCCAGAAACTCTACACGTGACTCTAGCGGCCCGTGGACGTAGTCCCACAGGTACTCATGACAGCCACGATGTGGCCCGTAGGAAGGGCCCGCCTGATATGGATTGTAAGGGGGTGGCGGATAGGAGGAGGAAGGGGGCTGCTGATATCCACCGGAAGGGGGCCTGTCGTCGTCTTCCTCATCTTCGTCAGATGTGGAAGGAGAGGGACGTCGAGCCCTTGCCGCCTCTGCGTCAATAAAGGCCACGCTGTCTCTGTACCAAGCCGTGTCCATCTCGTCGGCAGTAGGCTCAAGGCGAGCGAAAGGCAAGAGTGGCAGCTAAATATATGATAAAACATAAAAAAATTTAATAAGCGGGACTAACGTATGCAAATTGTAAACATAGTAAAAGAACTTACATTTCTAGATTCATTGAAGAACTGAACCCAAAGCGACCTACTTAGGGTAACACGCTTGTCCCAACGGGTTCCCCTAAGTACTCGGTCGTCGCGCTTGACGAAATATCGGATTGATGCGGGAAACATCTCCAAGATCCATATCTGGAATTAGACAAGAAAAGCAAGTACGTAAAAAGAAAAGCCAAACAGTTTGTATGTATTATTAACAATTGTTATTCTACGTATCTAACCTTGAAGGCGTATGTAAAACCACAAAGGTTCATCTTTCCATGTCGATCGGAGTCGCGTCTGGTTATGGCTCGGTGCAAGATTGAGTAGCAATGTGTCCAGATATGGCTACCCCACGGGTAGCTGTTAAACAGCTCAAGGTCCTCGACGGCCCTAAGGACCGTCGAGGAAGCATACTGGCTATACTCACGGCCCATGAAGCCTATATCCACGATCACCACCAAGCATACACGGACAGCATCGGCGTCGCTTAGGGCACTAAGGCCCTCTTTCATCATGTCCCGGGCTGCCTTCAGCTTCAAACGAGATGCTGAAATGCCGAAAACCCTAGGAACGAAGCCGCAGTCTGCTAAGGGAGGAAGGGGGGAGCCTCTCCAAAACGTAGTCTTGTAATTAGACAGAACTCACGACGCCCAAAATGCAATCGATCGCCGAAGAAATCAAAATGCATCTCCTCCGGCTCAGCGTTGGCGTCCTCGACCTCCAACTGTAGAAACATGTGTACTAGCGTAGGGTCGCCAGCAGAGTAAGACACATCCATCCATGGCCCGAACGATGTCCCTCTAAAGATGGCCTCAAGGGTATCTGCGCGACCACCTAATCCCCTAAAGCACGCTCCTAACCCCTCGATGTAGGAAACTTTGCACTTTAGCGTCAAGTCGATGTAAAAGAAATCCCTCTACATAGTCATTCACAGATGTTATAGTTAGTGTTATATATAGATGCTTTTGCTTGTTTGGTTTATTGTGTTGATAATTATTCGTTTGTTTTAGTTATAGAAAAGAAACCACTCAATCTATTGGACTTCCAGGTAGCAGGGGAATCACAAGGATTGCTTAAATCCCGACATACCTTAGGGCTATTTACACCCGTTTGACAAAATCCAAATAGATATGTTGCGGTTTATTTTATTTCAACATATAATAGTGTTATAAATAGATAAAGTGCGGTTTATTTTATTTCAACGTATAATATTGTTATATATAGATGTTGCGGTTTATTTTATTTCAACGTATAATATTGTTATATATAGATGTTGCGATTCTTAAAATGAATTTAAGTGTGGCATGTGAAGTTTAGGGACCTAATTGGCATTCTTAAAAGTTTAGGGACCCTAGTTGTCATTCTTAAAAGTTTAGGGACCTAATTGGCATTCTTAAAAGTTTAGGGACCTAAATTGTCATTCTTAAAAGTATAGGGACCTAAGTTGTCATTCTTAAAACCGTAGGGACCTAATTGGCATTCTTAAAAGTTTAGGGACCTAAGTTGTCATTCTTAAAACCGTAGGGACCTAAGTTGTCATTCTTAAAACCGTAGGGACCTAAGTTGTCATTCTTAACAATTTTTTTATAAAAACACACTCTTAACAATTTTTTTTATAAAAAAACACATTGTTAACATTTTTTATAAAAGCACACTTTTAAGAATTATTTTTATAAAAAAACACATTTTTAACATTTTTTTATAAAAACACATTCTTAACAATTTTTTTATAAAAACACATTGTTAACAATTTTTTTTATAAAAACACACTCTTAACAATTTTTTTATAAAAAAACACTCTTAACAATTTTTTTTATAAAAGCACACTTTTAAGAATTATTTTTATAAAAAAACACATTTTTAACATTTTTTTATAAAAACACTCTTAACAATTTTTTTATAAAAACACACTCTTAACAATTTTTTTTATAAAAAAACACATTGTTAACATTTTTTTATAAAAGCACACTTTTAAGAATTATTTTTATAAAAAACACATTTTAAACAATTTTTTATAAAATCACATTTTTAAGAATTATTTTTATAAAAAAACACATTTTTAACAATTTTTTATAAAAACACATTCTTAACAATTTTTTTATAAAAACACACTCTTAACAATTTTTTTATAAAAACACACTCTTAACAAATTTTTTTTTATAAAAAACACATTGTTAACATTTTTTTATAAAAGCACACTTTTAAGAATTATTTTTATAAAAAAACACATTTTTAACAATTTTTTATAAAAACACATTCTTAACAATTTTTTTTATAAAAACACACTCTTAACAATTTTTTTATAAAAATACTCCTATAACAACATACACATTATAACATACAAATATCACATTCAAACATAAAACCATACATATCATATATCTTAAAAATGTTAAACATAGAACATATTCAAACATAACAAAAGTTATAAACACTCTAACAACATACAAATCATATATCTTAACTTAAAATAACATACAAAAAATAACAAAAAACATAAAGAAAACATACCACAGAGGTAATACGAGACATCTTCACAAAACTCGAACACGTGTTCCACACGACAAAATTGAGAGAGTGAGAGAAAATTGAGAGAGAGTTTAAAAAATTTGAGAGTGTTATTAAAAAAATAAGTGTCGGCCGAATTGGTCCCCCCCACCCTTTATATAGTGCGGCCAAGATAGAAAAAATTAGGGTTTTGGTCTTCAATTAATTTTTAGGGTAAACACTGGGCCGACGCGTGGCGGGTTAGCCCGCGATCGCAGGCTCTCAACGCTGGCAGGGACTAAAACTGCCAACACGGGCATTCTTGAGGGGGGAAAGCTGGGCCGCGGGCATTCTTGAGGGACCAACGCGGGTAAGGGCCCGCGATCGCGGGGCCCACCGCGGATTTTTGTGGCATTTCGGTAAGATGGGCGAGATTTGTGGCATTTTGGTAAGTTTGGGTCAAACTTGTGGCATTTTAATTAATTTCCCTAATTAAAATCTTCTTTGTAGTAAATTGCATTTTTAGTTTTTATTAGAGACCTAAACCAAGAAAAAACAACAAATCAAATGGAACAATTTTGTAATTTTGTAATTTCTCGAATACAAAAGTGTTCGTTCCCTAGTAGTATGGGTGTTCAAAAAAACCGTTGGACCGCTCAAACCGGTCAAACCAAGTCAAACCGGACCGTTTTTAGCGGTTTGAGCGGTTTGGCGGTCCGGTTTGGTTTGAAAGTTTGTCAAACCGGGCGGTCCGGTCCGGTCCACGGTTTGGCGGTTTGGACCAAACCGACCGCCATATATATATTTTTTATTTTTTTATTTATATCATTTAAAGTTTTAGACATTTTCTTAAAGAATTGAGAAAATTTTATATCAAGTATCTTAATTTACTAGCATAAACATATCATGTAATTTGATTGTTTAGATTTAAACTAAACATTTAGATTAGTACTTACATGTTGGAGGTGTTCGTGGAAAGGGTGTGTAGACGTCTGGTTAACTATGTTTTATAGAAACCAAAAATAAAGGGTTTATGTGATTTTTAAGTTCTTCGTTTAAGCATATGAAAATCCGTGATTTGATTGAAATTGGGAGTTTGAAAGATTTTAATCTCTACTACTAACATTTTGTATAAATTATAATTACTTATCATATTATTATTTCTATTCTTTTTATTCTCCGTAACAATAGGAATAAATATAAGTGGACTATGTTTATTTTTGTGTCGACTTTGTTTACTTTTTTGTGGACTCGAGGCAAAGAAACATTAAAATTACAACTTATATATGTTTTTTTAGTTTAAGTTTTAAAGGCCATAAAGGGCCCAAACCGCCTAAACCGGTCGGACCAAACCGCCTAAACCGAGGTCCAGTTTGACCGGTCTGGGCACTTGATGTCAAACCGCTCGGTTTGAAAATTTATCAAACCGCCACTAGTGGTTTGGTTTGTGGTTTAAGGGGTTAAACCGTCCAAACCGGACCGCGAACACCCCTACCTAGTAGTTCTTCTCCTATAATATCGCTTCCATAATCGTCCCAGAAAGAAAGATATACAGATGCCCCGTTTTTTAGGGTACATCATGTCAAGATTTTAAATCGCAATCGCTATTAAGAAATCAACATCTTACCACAGTTGCAATCAAGGTGTTAGTGAATGTATCTTACCACAGTTGCAATTAGAAGGAGAATGAAGAGTAAATGAATCACTTTTTGGATCTATGTGCTCAAGAATGATTATAAAATAATATTACCGGTAATATATGATCCTATAGGATCACACCATATAGCAAGTAGACACCGAATTAATATTTATAAGAATTTGATTCTTGATAAATATTATTATTTCTTGATAAAATATTATTAATTATATTTTTGAATATGATTTATAATATTAGATGCAAATAATTAATTTTGGTTATATAAAATAATACATGTGATGGATTTATTTTATAACTAAAATTAAAAGAGGGACTTGGGGAGAAAAGTTTATGTCAGGATCGATTCCAAACAAGAATAATTATACTTAGAAATCAGAATTAAAGAATCTTGCGGAATAGAACTTTAATTCAAACACACTCAATGAACAACTAATCAGAAAACACAATCTGTTTGTATTCAATACTTCAACTCACAAGTTTACAACCAAACCTCAATCTTGTTGAACAGGCTCAACAAAACGACTTCTACTTCTCTAGAAATAGGGTTCTAAACCTTGAGGTTAATTCTCTCTAAAACAAAAACGAATTCTAAAGAATCTCACCGAATAGCTATCTATCAAAATCTATTTATACTAAATAATTACAAGATAACTATCAAAACAAAATTGATCTTCAGAATATTCTTTCATGCTTATCTTCAATCATTCCATCTTTATCTCCAACATTCTCGCATTCCATAATTATGATCACAAGCAGCATTAACATCGTTATGCACAAGCAGTACTAACATTGTTCCAGCAGCATTAACTTTTACTTGTAGTACTAACTTTGCTCTGACAGTAGTATTGTTGTTCTGGCAGTACTAACCATACTTGACAAATCTTCAGTTCCCAACAATCTCCCCCTAACTTGACTTTTTAGGTTGAGAAGTCAAGTTCTTCAGATGATGCTTCCAAAACCTAATCATGAACACATAAATCAGGATTCAAACCCAGACTTTGATTGATAATCCTTCTCACCAAGTATCTTCCCATTTCAGAATCCTTGTTGCAAGCCAACTTAGCATGTAGCATTCCATTCAACCTTTTCTTGTATGCAACATCCACCAAATAATACTCATGATATGTATAGTCCAGTGTGATGACATACACTCCACATTTTTCAATGAGCATCCAATTGGTAATGGCTTGAAAATTTTTTTCTATCATATACTGAACTGCTTCTGGTTTGAACATTAGGCACAGGTATTCAAGAACCAATTTGGTGATAGACATCCCTTTCTCATTCAGCATATTTCCATACAGCTTCATTCCAACCTTGTACATCTCCTCTACGTCAGATCTAGAGCACATTCTGATAAGTCTTCCCCATGTAGAACAGACCTCATACTTCCCATCTGCTCTTTTGACTCTAATGTACTCCTTTCTCTGATCTACCAAGGTATCCCAGAAGATGATCTCAGGAGGCATGGAAGATAATGGGTCAACTTTGATTGGATCAGTATCAACCATAGTGATATACATATCACATTGAGCATTACTTGGTTGACCTGATGGAGTTGCTACTTCTTCTTCAGCAACCTTTGTATCATCTTTCTTTTCTGGAACATCCTCTTCTTTTTCTTCTTCTACCACTGGTTCTACCCTAGGTTTCTTGACAACTTTCCTCTTGGTAGCTATAGACTTTGTTCTTGTTCTTTTCAGTGACACCAGCTTTTCACCCAGGGTTTCTTTTTGCTTTTTAGGAGTGTCATGTTTGGCTTTAATCAAAGCCTCTGCAACTTCAACTTCTTCCAAAGTAGGCATTTTAGTTTCTGTTGCTTCCTTTGTTTCTGCTGCTTCTTCCTTTGTAGATACTGCTTCTTGCATGGTTTCTGCTGCTTCTTTTGTTTCTGCTGCCTCTGGAATGGTTTCTGCCGCTTCTGCTTTTTGACTTTCATCAGCATTAACCGTTTCTGCTGTTGGTTCAGTTTCTGCTTCTTTCTGAATTTCAGCAGCATTAACCTTTTCTGCTGCATGATCAGTTTCTGCTTCTTTATTTTCCCAGAACTGCTTCTGATGCTCGGTGTAGATTGTCGGGGTCACCGTTAGGGCATAGGATATATGCGTGTACTTGAGGAAATCCACAATGTCGTGAAAACATGCGGACTGTTTTGGCTTCTGGAGCATGGCAATCTCGTTGTGTTCGTCGATAAACTCCATTGTACCTGAGGATTCTTGACAGAAAACAGAGATTCTTGGGAGAGAATAGTTAGAAAGAGAGAGAGATGAATAGAATTCAAAGAGACGTTATGAACTTTGGCGGGCTGAAAGAGGTATTTATAGCAGTATTAGCCCTAATTTTTCTTTTAAAGCAGTATTAACGACACATGCAGTATTAAGTACGAAGCAGTATTAACTATGTACTGGCAGTAGTAACTATGCACTGGCAGTAGTAACTATGCACTGGCAGTAGTAACTATGCACTGGCAGTAGTAACTATGCACTTTTCAGCACTTGTCAATCTGAGTCATACAGAAGATCCTGAGAAAAAGAGTTAGTAGTACCAAAAATAGAAGGAAATACATGTATAAAAACTGAAAACATGACTTTATTCAAGGTTGATCATGTCCACACTTGTTACCAAGAAAGTGAATCTACCCACATCAAAAGCTTTTGTGAATAGATCAGCAAACTGGTCATTGGTATGAACTTTAGCCACTTGAATTAATTTCTTTTCATTACAATCTCGAATAAAGTGATACCCGATCTCTATGTGCTTTGTTTTTGAGTGTTTGACTGGATTGTTAACAATGCTAATAGCACTGTTGTTGTCAATGAAGATTGGAGTGTGAAGAAATGTTACCCCATAGTCCAACATCTGATTCTGTATCCATAGAACCTGAGAGCAGCAGCTTGCAACAGCTATATACTCAGCTTCTGTTGTAGATAAGGACACTGTGGTTTGTTTCTTACACTGCCAAGATACTAGTCTTGCACCCAAAAACTGACATCCACCTGAAGTAGACTTCCTATCCATGTTAGCTCCACCCAAGTCACTATCTGAGTATGCAAGTAGATCAAAGGATGATTCATAAGGATACCAGAGACCTAATCTAGGTTGCCCTCTTAGGTATCTAAATATCCTCTTGACTGCATGAAGGTGTGATTGCTTTGGTGTAACTTGAAATCTGGCACATACACATACTGGAAACATAATATCTGGTCTAGAGGCTGTGAGATACATGAGTGATCCAATCATTGATCTGTAATGATGGACATCCACATCCTCCCCCTCAAGATCAGCATTGATCTGTTTGTGTGTCTCCATTGGTGTGCTTGCTGTCTTTGAGTCTGATAATCCAAACTTATCCAGGATGTCTTTCACATATTTGGATTGGCATATGAAAATCCCATCCTTCTTCTGTTTCACCTGAAGCCCAAGGAAGAAAGTAAGTTCACCCATGGAACTCATCTTGAAGCTCTTGTGCATTAACTCCTCAAAGTCTTTACACATGTGATCATTTGTGGATCCAAAGATAATGTCATCCACATAGATCTGAACAAGTAGGGTGTCCTTCTTTTTCCTTTTAATGAATAAGGTCTTATCAATGATTCCTCCTTCAAATCCATTTTCCAAGAGATAGGTAGACAGGGTGTCATACCATGCTCTTGGGGCTTGATGTAGACCATAAAGTGCCTTCTTTAACTTGTACACTCTGTCAGGATACAATGGATTCTCAAATCCAGGAGGTTGACAGACATACACTTCTTCATCTATAGTCCCATATAGAAAAGCACTTTTTACATCCATCTGGTAGACCTTGAACTTCATATATGAGGCATAGGCTAGAAACAACCTAATTGCCTCAATCCTTGCAACTGGAGCAAAGACTTCCTCATAGTCTATACCCTCTTCCTGAGTATACCCTTGTGCAACCAGCCTGGCTTTGTTCTTGATCACAATTCCTCTCTCATCCTTCTTATTTCTGAAAATCCACTTGGTGCCAATTGCCCTATGACCTTTTGGAAGGTCCACCAAGTTCCAAACATTCTGTAGCTTGAACTGTAGCAGCTCCTCTTGCATTGCTTCTATCCAACTTGGATCTTTCATAGCATCATAAGCCTTTTTGGGCTCAATTTGGGATAGAAAGCAAGTGAGTACAGTATTAACTGTATTTTGCTGATCTTGTAGCTCTTGAAGTCTGCTTTGATTCCTAGTCATCATGGGAGAAGCAATGTCTCCAATTCCAACTCAGGAGGATGATTTTTCTGAGTTCTTGATGGATGACCAGATTCCTCTTGTAAGTTCACATCCAGATTTGACTCATTTAAGTCCGGATTTTCTTCAGCTTCTTTAGTCACTTCAGACTCTCTGGAATTTGGACTTGAAGGCTGATTTTCCTCTATTCTTCTCTCTTCTTCATTCTGAATGGGTTCAGCTTCCTTTTCTTGTTCACAGAAGTCAACAGGATCAATGGTAGGGAGTGGAAATATCACAGACTGAATTCTGTGATCTGATGGTGGTGCATCCCTTTGTCCTGCATTTACATCACTACTGATACCCAAAGAATTAGTGAGTGAATCAATGTCAAATAGCCAATCAGGACCTGAACCAATAGGATTTGGTGTGTTCTCATTGCATTTGACATTGTCACTTTCTTCAATTATTCTAGAAGAGGTATTAAACACTCTGTAAGACTTACTCTGAGATGAGTAACCAACAAGAAAACCATCATCTGCTTTGCTATCAAACTTACCTAAGTGAGATTTGGTATTGAGAATTGTACAAGGACACCCAAATGGTTTGAAAAATCCAATAAATGGTTTCTTTTTCTGAAAAAGCTCATAAGGTGTCTTGTTTTTAGGCTTTATTACTAAAACTCTGTTTTGGACATAACAAGCAGTATTAACTGCTTCTGCCCAAAAAGTAGTGGGTAATTTTGAATCAGCTAACAGAGATCTAGCAGCCTCAATCAGTGTCCTATTCCTTCTCTCAGCAACACCATTCTGTTGTGGAGTCCTAGGAGCACTGTATTGTCTCTCAATTCCTTTTTCCTCACAAAAGGTGTTTAGATCAAGGTTTTTAAATTCAGTCCCATTATCTGATCTAATGACTTTCACTTTTTGATTTGATTGGTTTTCAATTCTAAGAATAAAAGATTTGATCAGTCCACTTGTCTCATCTTTAGTTCTCAGAAAATATACCCAAGTAAATCTAGAGTAATCATCAATAATAACTAAACGGTATGACTTCTTGCCAATGCTCATGACATTTGTAGGGCCAAACAGATCCATATGCAACAACTGAAGAGGATTTGGGATAGTGTTTATCTCTTTGGACTTATGAGAAGTTTTGTGTTGTTTGCCTTTGAGACAAGCAACACAATGATCATCACATGAATAAACTTTTGATGGTAAACCCCTAACAAGATTATTTTTAACAAGTTTATTCATTGTTTTAAAATTCATGTGACACATCCTTCTGTGCCAAAGTGATGATTCATCCATTGAAGCTTTTGATACCAAACAGTTTAGGGATGAATCAGATGAAACACTTTCTAAATCTAAACAATACACATTATCCTTTCTAGGAGTTCTCAATAGTATCATGTTTTCATCAACTACTTTGAATCCAGGAGCAAGAATAATGCATTCAGAATCAGTAAATAATATACTATGTTTCTTGTCACAGACCTGTGATACACTTAACAGGTTGTATCTCAATTGCTCAACATAGTAAACATCCTCAAATGTCATCTTACCTTTTGATACATCACCTTTACCACTTATCTTACCTCCTGCAGGATTATTCCCAAAAGCAACATGTCCTCCATCAATTCTTTTGAAATTCTTGAGGCAGGCCATGTTACCTGTCATGTGCCTGGAGCAACCACTATCAACATGCCAGATGCTCTTCCCCTTGAGCTGTTGGTTGCCTTGCACATAAGATAAATCAATTAGTTTTTATTGGGAACCCAAGCCAAAGTGGTCTTGGGTCTCCCTTGCTCATCAAAGTACTTACATTCAGTTTGGATAAGTTTTTCAACTTGAGGAACTTCAGTACTGGAGTACTTTGTCAAGATGATTGGTCTAGCAGCACAAACACTAGAAGCAGTATTATCTTTAGAAGAAGTACTAACAGTGTTAGCAGTACTAACACTGGTGCTTTTAGGAACCCACATTGTGACACATTCTTTTTCAGTCTTTTTCCTCATGTGGCTTTTGGATTTAGCTTGTTTCTTAGCCACATGGTTCCTTACAGGCTTCCTATAACCATTTGATTTTTGAAAAGTTCTTTGAAAATTTATCCTTTGGTTAATAGGATTGAAATAACAGTGTTTGGCAAGGTGATTCAATTTGCCACAGATAAAACAAGGTTTTGGTCTGTTAATCCTTTGCAGATCAACTCCTTGTTTTTGAGCCCACTGATTATTCCAGTTTCTTTGATTTCCCCTCTTTTTATCATGTTTTTGGGGCTCATTCTTTTGAGAATTCTTGCAAGAACAATGTTCACAAGTATTGGAATTCACAACAGTGGTCTGTGTATAATGAACCCCCTTTCCTTTTTCAGATCTTTTCATCTCATTGTTCTTATCCCAGGGACTTCCACCTTCCTCATTAGTCTTGATGTAATTCTCTAAGGGGATCTCACCACTGACATTCTTGTTCCTTTTCTTAGACTCTTCTTTTTCAGTTTTATCCTCAACAACAACTTCATCTAATGGATCTACTTTAGTAGCTCCTTCAGGTAAGTCCTTCCTATCCTTGGTTTCTAACAGGTCTGACCTAGGAGGGATGTATGTGTTGTTGTAGGGTGGGGGTGTGGCATTGTACCCTAGGCCTGGTTTCATCTTACTGTGGATTTGAGCATTTATTATGGTGTCCATGACTTTAGAAGCACATGAAAACTTTTCAACATCAAGTTTTACTTTCTCAAGTTCTCCTTTTAATTTCTCACATTCCTCCCTAGACTCTTTCAGTTGGAACTCCAGACCATTCTTTTCCCACTTCCAGTAGTTTGTATCATATGAGTGTTGAAGTTCATTGGCTTGAAAAGCCTTAATTTGTTCTTCAAACCTCTCAACAATCACTACATAATCTCTTCTATCCTTTTCTAATCTCTTAAGGTCATCACACATTCCCTGGTTGTGATCTCTATACCTTTTCACAGTGTCTATACAAGCTTGAGAACAGAGATTAGACTTCTGCCATGAGTGCATGATTCTAAATTGCCTCTTCTGCTTGATCACTCCAATCAAATCCCATTCCTTGTTGAGAAACAAGGGCTTGAACAGAGTTTCTGTTCTGGTTGAAGCTTCCAGTCTGAGCTTGTTGATGGTTGTTTTGAGATACTCCACCTCTGCATTCTCTGGCAAAGTGTCCCATCTTATGACACTTGTAGCATTCCACCTTAGACTTGTCAAACCCAGCACCATCTTCTCTTCTTTGGGAAAAGTTGTTTCTCCCAGTCCTCTTTATAAACTTCTTCACCCTCATAGAAAGCATAGCCATCTGCCACTTGATATCCATCTCCTCAAGATCATCAGCATTAATCTGTTCTAAGTCATCATTAATTAATGAGGAGTTAACATGACTAGAAAAGAAAGCTTCTAGTACAGAATCATTGGCCTTCTCCTGATTGACTCCACCAGCAGTACTAACTGATTCAGGGTTAGCAGTAGAATCAGTTGATGCTGATAGGAGTGCAACATTATACACATATCCTGAGGGCTTCTTCTTGGCTTCAACCTCTGCTTCAAATACCCTAAGATCATTGTAAAGATCATCAAGCTCTTTATCTTCTAACTGGTCATTCTGTCTGAAAGACACAGTATACATTGTCCATTCCTCACCTAATGATCTTAGAAACTTCCTGTTTACATCATCAGCCTCCATACGAACTCCAACTGTAGCCAATTCTCCAATCAACTTATTAAATCTATCAAAAGTTTGAGTCATAGACTCATTCTTTGTAGAAGTAAAATTTTCATATTGTTGCTTAAGAATTGCCTTCTGGTTCCTCTTGGTGCTCTTGGTACCAGTGAATCTCTTTTCCAATGCATTCCATAAAATCTGAGCATCAGTGCAGTGATGAAATTGGTGCTGATACTCATTGGGAATAGCCAAAAGCAGAGTGCTTAAGGCTTTCATCTCTGTTTGTCTAACCTTTCTTTCTACATCAGTCTTTGGAGGGGGTCGTTTGCCATCTGGTCCAACCCTTCCTTCAGCACATGGACCATTCTCTATAATATCCCAGATGGAATAATCAGTAAGCAAAATATACTGCTTGATTCTAATCTTCCACATGTCAAACTCATTAGGCCTGAGCATGGGAACCTTTGAAACAAGAGTACTGTTTGATTCAACTGTGTTGTCCATAATGATTGTAGATTTCTAAGAAACCAAGCTCTGATACCACTTGTCAGGATCGATTCCAAACAAGAATAATTATACTTAGAAATCAGAATTAAAGAATCTTGCGGAATAGAACTTTAATTCAAACACACTCAATGAACAACTAATCAGAAAACACAATCTGTTTGTATTCAATACTTCAACTCACAAGTTTACAACCAAACCTCAATCTTGTTGAACATGCTCAACAAGACGACTTCTACTTCTCTAGAAATAGGGTTCTAAACCTTGAGGTTAATTCTCTCTAAAACAAAAACGAATTCTAAAGAATCTCACCGAATAGCTATCTATCAAAATCTATTTATACTAAATAATTACAAGATAACTATCAAAACAAAATTGATCTTCAGAATATTCTTTCATGCTTATCTTCAATCATTCCATCTTTATCTCCAACATTCTCGCATTCCATAATTATGATCACAAGCAGCATTAACATCGTTATGCACAAGCAGTACTAACATTGTTCCAGCAGCATTAACTTTTACTTGTAGTACTAACTTTGCTCTGGCAGTAGTATTGTTGTTCTGGTAGTACTAACCATACTTGGCAAATCTTCAGTTCCCAACAGTTTAAGATAGTTAAAATATAATTTTAACCATCTTAAAACTACAAGGGTTTGTTATGAAAAATTGCATGGAAGGCTTGACTCTCATTGGCCCTCTTGGGTGGCAAAGTCATAAGCTTTGAAGATAAAAACTACTTTTCATCTCAATTTTAAATGGGACATGCAAAACCAACAAAAAGAAGAGTTTTTTTTCTCCCTCTCCTCTCTCCATTTTCGGCCGAAAATACACACTTTTGTGTGTGTTTTTGTTCTTCCAAATTCAAGTATATTGTACACTTGAATAAGAAGTTCTCTTTGCATCAAAGTTCAAGAAGGTACTAGCATACATCAAGGTGTTGGAGCTTGTTGGTGGACTTCTCTAGAGGAACTCTTCCTTGAGTTCTTGCCATCTCCATCTTCATCAAACTAGAAGATTTTGCAAAGGACTACAAAGGTTGTACTTTCTAAAACTCTCTATGTTTTATTTAATCTTTCATGTTCATGCAAATGGATCCTTGGTGGGTGTTAAAATGTTTTAATGTTGTTCAAAATTTTATAGCTTCCGTTGCACATTTTATGATTCTTGAAATCTTGTTTTGAACAAAACCCAACAAGTGGTATCAGAGCCTCTTTTGCATGCATGTTTAGATTTTTTGTTGACATGAAAAATACTTGGTTTTTGGAAGCCATGGATGATTTTTCATTTTGTATGAAGAAGTTCATACATGCCATCTTTGGCAATTTTTTAGTCTATAATTGTTATTTTATGTGACCAAAATTTTACATGCATTTTTGGTCATAAAAGTTGCCTTAGAAAAACAAAGTGTTTGTTTGTTTTATTTATTTTTATTGCATATGAATGATATGTATAAACAAGCCAAGACCCCTTGTTTTATGGTTGTAATTTTATTATTCATGTTGGTTTGTAATCGTAAATAGGATTTATTATTCTCCATTATTTCTTTTTTAGATTAGTTTAGAAATAGTTTTTATTTTATTTTATAAACAACAAAGAAATGGAGATCAACATGGAGCATGAAGATGGAGCTTGGTGACTTCTTTGCATGGAGATGACAAATCAAGTGGGAGCATGAAGTTTTTTTTTTCATTTTTGGTCCCTTAGGAATGGACTTGACATTCTTGTTTGGTTCACAAGAATTGTCATTAGTTTTTTGGCTTGGTTTATACATTTTCTACATATTTTATATGTTTATATTTTATGTTGATATTATCATGTATGATTGAAATAGGTTCTTGCATGCTAGATAATATTTTGAACATAAAATAAATCACCTTTTGGAGTTTGGCTTTCAAAATAACATTTTAAAGTAAAGTGATAAAAATGAGTTTTAAATAAAAGGAGTTTATTTTAAAAGGTAACATTTTAAAAGTAAAATGGTTAAAATGGGTTTTATAAATAAAATGAGTTTTATTCTAAAAACCCATAAAATTTTGAAATGTCAAAGTAAATTAAAATGGCGATTTTAAAAACTCTTACAAACTCCAAGTGTCATGTGATATTGGATGCATGCAATATACATGACATTATATGATTATAAAACTTTAGATTTTATTTGCTTTAAAATATAAGATATTTTAGAGGAACATAAAATTGGTTCAAAAGCGCTTATTTAAAGATCGTTTAAAATTGAAGCGACAAGTTTTAAAATTAGATTTTATGATGAACCTAGTTTTAAAATAGAGATTTTAAAATTAACCAAATTATTTAAATTAGAGATTTTAAATTTATTATGAGAAATAGTTTCTTAAAAGAACACATTGATTATTGGATGCATGCAATAATATGGTACCATGAGTTTTAAAAATTAAAATTGAGATTTTAAATGGAAATTTCAAAACTCATACAAACTCATAGTCTAGTATTAATAAAAATGTTTATTAAAAGACTATAAATGGTTCTTATAGTGCTCAAACTCAAAAATTAATATTTGATATTAAAAATTGATGACACATACTTAGTTGATAAAATTAAGATTTTATTTAAACTAATAGAAACCATTTAATGAGAAATAAGTTTGTACCATATATTATTAAATGCATGCAATACTAAAATGTTTTTAAAACTAGAATTATAAAACATTATAAATCCCTTTTTCAAAACGCAAGTCATATGCCGTCCTTTTGAGAAACACTCAATACGTCGTTACGACACCCTTGTGGGATAAAGGTCACCTAACCACTTGGATTGTCTTGAGATGGATGAGGTGATTCTTATGTCTTTGTGGGGTAAAGGTCACCTAACCACATGGATGTAAGTTTCACACGTTGTTTCAAGTAGGATGACTTGATTGGGAATCTTTTGTGATAAAGGTCACCTAAGCATTAGAAACCCAAGGCATAGATGGGATCAAACATGCCAATTAACAAACAAGTTGTTAAAGATCCCATAACGCTAGGAATTACATTCGATGTAATCGATAAACGTTATCTACCTTGTTGGATTAAATGGACGGGATAAAGGTCACCTAACCGTTTCATTTGTTTTGCAATGTTGGATCCTAGATTTTATGCAAATTAATGTTTTAGAAAACGAAAGGGTAATTAATTTGCTTAATAATAAATATTGAAAATACTACATTAACTTTGTTAAGTTTTGTAGATGGCCCAAAATGCAAACACTACAATAGATCACCCCTAAGAGCTTTTCCTAACGAAGAAAAGTTAAACACTCAGAACTTCCCGATTTGGTTTCACAAATTGAGACACGTTCTCAGACGTGAAAACAAATCGTACGCACTTATCGTACCTCGTCCTGAAGAACCTCCTCTTACCTCCATAGAAGCTAACGATACTTGATTGAAACATAATTCAATCAAGGTATCACGTCTTATGCTTGAAACCATGGCTCCATCCTTGCTAGAAAGAATGGAAACGTTTCGACTGAGGGCATTTGACATGGTAAACCGATTACCAAAATATTACCAAATGTATATGGTCCGTGAATGCTTCGATACAATTGGACAAGGACCAATATGTAAGCTCTCATATTCACAAAATGAGGACGCACCTTGACTATTTGGATAGACTTGGCTATCCTTATTCCAATGGGAGATCCATAGATGTGATCCTCAAATCTCTGACCAACGCATTTGATGTTTTTGTCGAGAATCTGAATGTAGTGATAGATGAGGCAACATTGGTCATAGAAGAGGAGATTGTCCTTCTGAGAAATAAATGTTTTCTAACGAAGGAAAGTCCTTCAGGTATCAATATTTAAGATATAACTTTTACTTTTCTATCTTACACTTGTGTATTTGATACTAAGTGTAGAACTCACTTTTGTAATATGTTACAAATAATCAAGAAAGGTAAATGACTAAAAGACAAGCAAAATGGTGATCCATATAAGCAAGGAAGCAAGATTGCGTACCAAGCTTATAGGAGATTTTATTATGAAACCATATGGCTTGTATTGTTAAACAAGTTTGTCTCGAACAATGTTTAAATTTAGTTTGACTAAATTATTGTTTTTCAGTCACATGTTTATTGATTGAATGAAATTCACTTAACCGTTTTGGAAACGATTATATTCATATTCAAAATGATTTATTCTATTTCGAGAAATAGTTCTCTTAATTGAATAATAAAGTGAATCTCAAAAGCCTTCTAAAACATAATTCTATATAAACACCATAAGACTCAAATGTGATTTGAATCAAGTCTACACATGAAATAGTCAACTTAATCAAGAAAATTAAACGCATATCTTATTTTTTCAAAACTGTGGTATTTTGAAACTAAATATAAATATTTTCATTTGATATATGCGATCTTGATAAAGTTGAATATAGCTCTTTTCTCTAATTCATAGAGAAGGAAAAAAGGTTTTTTTTTGAATTGATGCATGTTGATGTATATGGTCTCTCAAAACCAAGTCTAGATATGGTGATAGATAATACCTTCACTGACGATTTCAATTGTTGAAGTTTATGGAACATAAAGATGAAGCATTTGATGTAATTCAAGTTGTTTCAAAGTGAAGATTAAGAAAACAACTCAGCAGGACCATTAAAGTCTTTTCTGATATATGGGGATAGTAACTAAACCAAGAACTCTTGGATCATCATAGAAATTGTATACATCCGAAAGGATGAACCGAACCTTATTAAATATGGTTCGCTCTATGATGAGTAGAAGTATTTCCTATATCAAATTCGGAATTATGCCCTAGTTAAAGTAATCCGTACTTTTTGACACCAACCAAAAGGTAGACAAAACACCTTATAAGATTTCGTATGAAAAGTTTTTTTCATCCTTAATCTTAGTTGAAGGCGTGGGTTTATGAAGCTCATGTGAGACAATAAGCTTCAAGAAAAATCGACCTAATATCTACCAAATGCATATGTTGTAGAATATACTATAAATTGTTTTATATACCGATTCTACAAACCCACAAACAATAAAATTGTTTATTGTTCCAAAGCCAAGTTCTTAGAAAGCAAGTTTTTTAATGGACAAGGCAAGTGGGAGTGTTAAGGAACTTGAAGGGAATCAAGAACTTCATAACCTAATGCACTTATTGGTTGGCACTAGTGATCAAACAAAAGTCGTTAAAAACATCAAGTGTTCGCAAATCTAGTAGAATCATTCAGAAAATTCGAGAGATATCAATCTCTTATAAAGAATGATGTATGATTGGGTTCTAGTAAACCCATCAACTGCTAAAGTGCTATGTCAGATTCTGAATCTGGTGAGTGGCTTAGAGTCATGAACACTAAGATACAATCCATTCATGGATCAGTACAAAGTATCTCAAAACTGGAATCTTTATTTTAACAGGAAAATTAAAAATTTAATTTTCATCAAAATAAAAGATGACTCATGTATTTACTAAAACTAGTGGGAGCGCAGTAAAATTCCTAAACCTATATGAGCAAGACATACTAGTTTTTGGAAATTAACTTTCCGACATAGCAAAACATCATGTTTCGGCTCATACAGTATTTCCTCAATAAAAGACTTAGAAAGGGCTAATTTTATTCTTGGAATAAAAAATCTTTAGAGATTAGATCAAGACGACTTATAGGTTTAAGTCAAAGTGCATATGTTGACATGATCTTGAAAGATTCAAGATGCAAGGCTCTAAAGGTAGTTTCTTGCAAATATGATATGACATCATTTTGAGCATGTCTCAATATTCTAGCACAAAAGATGAGCTAGATAAAATGATTAGTATTCCATATGCTTCGGCAATTGGATCTATCATATATGCCATGACATGCACTAGATCGAGCGTGTCAAAATGCTTTAGAGCATTAGAAAACGATACCTACGAAAAACGAGGGAAGGTCATTAGATGACTATAAAGAACGATTTAAGGTACTTAGAAAGAACCAAGGAAGTGTTCTTTAACTGAGGAATGGAAGAAGATCATAGCAAAATGCTGCACTAATGATAGCTTCCATAAAAATTGAGAAGGTTCTCAATCACAAAAGGGGAAATGTCTTCATTGTGAATGAAGAACTAGTTCGTTTGAAAAGGTTCAAGGCGAAGGTCAAATTGCATAATACACTACAAATAAGAACACACTGCCGCTTTAGAAGCCGCAAAAGAAAGATGCTTGGATGAAAGAGTTCATTGAAAAGCTAGGTAGATGCCTCCCATTCAGGATCATCTAGAAATCCTTTATGAGAATGTGGGTGCCATTACGCAAGCTAAAGGACCCTATCTTACATCAAAGTACCAAATATCTACTCCAAGCATTTAACTATATTTGGAATAAAGTTAAAGATGGAGATGTTAGTGTTCACAAAGTTTAAACAAATCAAGTTTCTGGATGAACCCATTCACGAAGTTCCTTTCATAAGCTAAACTTGAAGTGTCATGTTTAAGCTATAGGACTTCGTTATTCTAGTGATGGGATTTGATTTGAATTTAGTATTTGGATATTGGAACAGGTTAAGCAACAAGTATAATATTTAGTTAGATATATAGGATATGATCTTTACATACTCGTTGTATTCTATATTAGCATGTTTAAATCCTTGAATAAATTAGTTATTCAAAATGTCCATAGTCGATCATAGTTGTGGGAGCAACTATGAAGTAAGACTAATATGAATTGGATTGGTTGACTTTTAAGAGTAAAAGTGGCAAAGTGTTGCAACCAAGTTCATAGGTATTTGTTAAGGGAACAAATACTGGACCAGACCCGCTTCAAGATCACTTCATGGATCGTCGTCATAAGTGATTCTTGAATAAAAGGTAGTATCTTTGTATCCTTCGACCTGAGATGCATATTTGGGACTCAAGTGTAGGGAATGTTATGCTTTGATATGATTAACCGTTGTTCTTGAAAAAGTCAGCTATAAAGGCCATTATCGGGCATAGCATGAACTACATGAGAGGCGTATGTAGTCAAGATGGGATTTGTTTCTCTAAATATATTAAGAGTGAGACATCTAAGGCGCCTTACCAAAAGTTGAACAATAGATGAGAATGATAGTGATCCATGTCTCATGTTCAACATGATGTCTAAACAAAGGGATAACTGATACCACACCTAATACATCAATTGAAGTTATGAGCTCGTGGGAATTGGATGTTGTTGAATGGCACTTACAGTCATACGTTGCTGGGGGCAGTGAGATGTTACTAGACGTCCACCACTGTCTATATTATCCTATAATGCAATCTTGAGCAAGTGGGAGATTGTTGGATCTATGTGCTCAAGAATGATTATAAAATAATATTACCGGTAATATATGATCCTATAGGGTCACACCATATAGCAAGTAGACACCGAATTAATATTTATAAGAATTTGATTCTTGATAAATATTATTATTTCTTGATAAAATATTATTAATTATATTTTTGAATATGATTTATAATATTAGATGCAAATAATTAATTTTGGTTATATAAAATAATACATGTGGTGGATTTATTTTATAACTAAAATTAAAAGAGGGACTTGGGGAGAAAAGTTTAAGATAGTTAAAATATAATTTTAACCATCTTAAAACTACAAGGGTTTGTTATGAAAAATTGCATGGAAGGCTTGACTCTCATTGGCCCTCTTGGGTGGCAAAGTCATAAGCTTTGAAGATAAAAACCACCTTTCATCTCAATTTTAAATGGGACATGCAAAACCAACAAAAAGAAGAGTTTTTTTTTCTCCCTCTCCTCTCTCCATTTTCGGCTGAAAATACACACTTTTGTGTGTGTTTTTGTTCTTCCAAATTCAAGTATATTGTACACTTGAATAAGAAGTTCTCTTTGCATCAAAGTTCAAGAAGGTACTAGCATACATCAAGGTGTTGGAGCTTGTTGGTGGACTTCTCTAGAGGAACTCTTCCTTGAGTTCTTGCCATCTCCAATTAACAAATTCGCCTTTTTCCAATAGTCATGTACATACTTAGGGGCTGTTTGAAAGTAGCAAGAGAGTTTATAAGAGAGTTTATATTAGGGGCTGTTTACTATTCAGAATATATCAAGTAGAAGGGATAAAAACCTGTGCAATAAAAACCTATGCAATCAAAAGGGTATTTTGGTCATTTACCAAAATTTCATTCCAATTCCAAAGCTACATTTTGTGAACCAAACAGACAGATTCCAATTCCTTTAACAGATTCCATTCCAATTCTATCAACCAAACAGCTAGTCAAACCTGACAACATTCCATTCCAATTCCTTCAAAGTCAAATTACTTTGACAGTTTCTATTCCATCCAAAAACATTCTGCGAACCAAACGCCCCCTTAGTCTATCTCTACTGGCCAACAATATTATAAGATTTAATTTAGGGTTTCCTTATTTCTTCAATATTTAATGATTTTTATTTCCTAATATTCCTTATTAATCCGATAATAAGTAAATTATGTAAATTGGTCTCTTACCCATTTCTCTCCCCCGATATTTTCGGAAATGTCACTAGGTCCGCAAGATGTATGTCCGTAATTTGCGGATCGAGCTAAAAAAATCGAAATAGACTACGTGTGCAAGATCTGGGTCCGCAAGAGGCAAAAGTTGTAGACGTGGAATATGTCGTCATATGGTGAAACCCTAATCTGACCATGTCCGTATTTTTCCTGGTCCGCAAAAGTGGTGTAAATCTCATTTTCCACGTTTTTCAGGTGAGTTTTTTTGTCGAAATTTTAATTATTAATGTACTTATTATCGGATTAATAAAGAATATTAGAAAAGAAAATCATTAAATATTGAAGAAATAAAGAATATTTGTTTCCCAATTTTTTAATGGTTTCCTTTTTACTATTTCATATCTAAACAAATTGATGTAGTGAGGGAAAACAATAAAAAACAATAGGACCTGAAAAGAAAAACAATCAATGAGTGTTGTGTGACGACACATGTCACGTCCGCAACTTATGCCACTTGCAGATTTTGCGAACCGAGCTAAAAGACAAAAAAAATCGAAAATGTGCACAAAATCTAGGTCTACAAGTGGCAAAAGTTGTGGATGTGCACATGTCGTCACATGATGAAACCCTAATCTGACAACATCCACATTTTTCCTGGTTTGTAAAAAATGATGAAATCTTATTTTCCACGTTTTTCATGGGTATTTTTTTTGCGGTTGTGCACTATTTTTTTCAATCTGTTTAAGATTTGTACAACTTTACCAGATGAATTATTTCAATTTGTTTGTAGAAAAATGTTACGTTATACAAACATTAATGACGAAAATGTAATCTTATACAAACATCATGGACCTAAAATCGTAGTTGGTAGACGAGATCACAAGAATAAGACGGGAGCCTGTCAATTTCCACCATCCATACCTGTAACTTACCCTATTCTAGACGCAAAAGGTATTCTCAGTTGTTTTTCATTTCTTCTCCCTTTTTTCATCTTTATCATTTCATTTATTTTGGTTAGACGAAGGCTACGAAAGAGATGGAAAAGACTATTAATGACCTAGCTCATAGTTTCTGTCAGCTAGAAACGGGTGTGGTCGTCTTTGTTGCTACGTAGATGATTTGGAAAGAAAACGGTTAAAATAGGGCTCAACCTGAAAAAGATCTGTTGAGTGTTCAGCTCAATGAAATGAGGAAAAACAATAAAAACAGAGTGATGAATTGAGGGAAAAGCGAAACTGACTCAAATAGCCATTTGAGACCTCCAGATTGGTCTCCTAGTCATCTCTCTTCCAAATTTACTGAAACATCACTAGGTCCGTAAGATCTAGGTTTGTAGTTTGCAGATCGAGCTAAAAGACAAAAAAATCAACCACCTGCGCAGAATCTGGGTCCGTAAAGTGGTATAAGTTACGAACGTGACACGTGTCGTCATAGGATGAAACCTTAATCTGACCACATGCACATTTTTCCTGGTCCATAGAAAATGGTGAAAGTATTATTTTCCACATTTTTCAGGTGTTTTTTTTTGCGGTTGTGCACTATTTTTTCAATCTGTGTAGGAATTGTACAACTTTACCAGATGAATTATTTCAATTTATCTGACAACATCCACATTTTTCCTGGTTTGTAAAAAATGATGAAATCTTATTTTCCACGTTTTTCATGTGTATTTTTTTGCGGTTGTGCACTATTTTTTTCAATCCTGTTTAAGATTTGTACAACTTTACCAGATGAATTATTTCAATTTGTTTGTAGAAAAATGTAACGTTATACAAACATTAAGGACGAAAATGTAATCTTATACAAACATCATGGACCTAAAATCGTAGTTGGTAGACGAGATCACAAGAATAAGACGGGAGCCTGTCAATTTCCACCATCCATACCTATAACTTACCCTATTCTAGACGCAAAAGGTATTCTCGGTTGTTTTTCATTTCTTCTCCCTTTTTTCATCTTTATGATTTCATTTATTTTGGTTAGACGAAGGCTACGAAGGAGATGGAAAAGACTATTAATGACCTAGCTCATAGTTTCTGTCAGCTAGAAACGGGTGTGGTCGTCTTTGTTGCTACGTAGATGATTTGGAAAGAAAACGATTAAAATAGGGCTCAACCTGAAAAAGATCTGTTGAGTGTTCAGCTCAATGAAATGAGGAAAAACAATAAAAACAGAGTGATGAAGTGAGGGGAAAAGCGAAACTGACTCAAATAGCCATTTGAGACCTCCAGATTGGTCTCCTAGTCATTTCTCTTCCAAATTTACTGAAACATCACTAGGTCCGTAAGATATAGGTTCGTAGTTTGCGGATTGAGCTAAAAGACAAAAAAATCGACCGCGTGCGCAGAATCTGGGTCCGTAAAGTGGTATAAGTTACGAACGTGGCACGTGTCGTCACAGGATGAAACCTTAATCTGACCACATCCACATTTTCCTGGTCCATAGAAAATGGTGAAAGTATTATTTTCCATGTTTTTCAGGTGTTTTTTTTGCGGTTGTGCACTATTTTTTCAATCTGTGTAGGAATCGTACAACTTTACCAGATGAATTATTTCAATTTATCTGACAACATCCACATTTTTCCTGGTTTGTGAAAAATGATGAAATCTTATTTTCCACGTTTTTCATGTGTATTTTTTTTGTGGTTGTGCACTATTTTTTTCAATCTGTTTAAGATTTGTACAACTTTACCAGATGAATTATTTCAATTTGTTTGTAGAAAAATGTTACGTTATACAAACATTAAGGATGAAAATGTAATCTTATACAAACATCATGGACCTAAAATCGTAGTTGGTAGACGAGATCACAAGAATAAGACGGGAGCCTGTCAATTTCCACCATCCATACCTGTAACTTACCCTATTCTAGACGCAAAAGGTATTCTCGGTTGTTTTCATTTCTTCTCCCTTTTTTCATCTTTATCATTTCATTTATTTTGGTTAGACGAAGGCTACGAAAGAGATGGAAAAGACTATTAATGACCTAGCTCATAGTTTCTGTCAGCTAGAAATGGGTGTGGTCGTCTTTGTTGCTACGTAGATGATTTGGAAAGAAAACGGTTACAATAGGGCTCCACCTGAAAAAGATCTGTTGAGTGTTCAGCTCAATGAAATGAGGAAAAACAATAAAAACAGAGTGATCAAGTGAGGGGAAAAGCGAAACTGACTCAAATAGCCATTTGAGACCTCTAGATTGGTCTCCTAGTCATTTCTCTTCCAAATTTACTGAAAATCACTAGGTCCGTAAGATCTAGGTTCGTAGTTTGTGGATCGAGCTAAAAGACAAAAAAATCGACCACGTGCGCAGAATCTGGGTCCGTAAAGTGGTATAAGTTACGAACATGGCACGTGTCGTCATAGGATGAAACCTTAATCTGACCACATCCACATTTTTCCTGGTCCATAGAAAATGGTGAAAGTATTATTTTCCACGTTTTTCAGGTGTTTTTTTTTTTGCGGTTGTGCACTATTTTTTCAATCTGTGTAGGAATTGTACAACTTTACGAGATGAATTATTTCAATTTGTTTGTACAAAAATATAATCCTATACAAATATTAGGGACGGAAATGTAATGTTATACAAACATCATGAACCTAAATCGTAGTTGGTAGACAAGATCACATGAATAAGACGGGTTTTCTTCTACATTTCCACCTTCTATACCTGCAACTTACCCTATTCTAGAGGCAAAAGGTTTTCTCGGTTGTTTTTCATCTCTTCTCCATTTTTCATCTTCTTTTCATCATTGTTTAGTCATTCATTTATTTTCTTCCCCCTTTTCATCATTGTATATCATTTTACTATTTAGATTGGATTGAGGTTGTGAAGGAGATGGAAAAAGCGATAGATGGCCTAACTCATAGTTTCAGTCAGCTAAAAACCAAACATGGTCTCCTTTGCAGCTATATACGTGGAGGATCTGGAAAGAAAACCTAATGTTTGTTACAGTAGAGCTCAACCTGGAAAAAGATCTGATGAGTGTTCAACTCGATGTAGTAAGGGAAAACAATGAAAAAGAAATTGATGAAGTGAGGGAAAAGGCGAAATTGACTCAATTATCCATTTTAGACCTCCAAATTGGTCTCATAGCTCTTTCTCTTCCAAATTTACTGAAATGTCACTAGGTCCGCAAGATCTAAGTCCGTAATTTACGGATCGAGCAAAAACACAAAAAGTCGACCACATGCGCAAAATCTGGGTTCGCAAGTGTCATAATTAAGTTGCGGACGTGACACGTGTCGTAACAAGGTGAAACCCTAATCTGGCCATGTCTGCATTTTCCCGGTCCGTAAAAAATGGTGAAAATCTCAGTTTCCACGTTTTTCAGGTGTGTTTTTCTTGCGGTTGTACATTATTTTTTCGGTCTGTGTAGGAATTGTACAACTTTACCAAATGAACTTTTTCAATTTGTTGGTACAAGTATGTAATCTTATACAAACATCAAGGACAAAAATGTAATCTTATACAAACATCATGGACCTAAATCGTAGTTGATAGACAATATCGCAGGATTAAGACGGGTTTCTTTTCCATTTCTACCCTCCATACTTGCAACTCACCCTATTCTAGATGTAAAAGGTATTCTCGGTCTTTTCTCCCCTTTTCATCATTGATTTTCATTTCATTTGTTTAGGCCAGGTGGAGGTTATGAAGGAGATGGAGAAATCCATTAATGACTTAGCTCATAGTTTCTGTTAGCTAGAAACGGGCGTGGTCGCCTTTATAGCTACGTGGAGCATTTGGAAAGAAAATCTAATGATGGTTACAGTAGGGCTCAACCTTGAAAAGGATCTGGTGAGTTTTCAGCTTGATGAAGTGAGGGATAACAATCAAAAGCATATTGATGAAGTGAGGGGAAAGGGGAAATTGACTCAAATAGCCATTCAGACCTCCAAATTGGTCTCTTAGCCATTTCTCTCCCAAATTTACTGACATGTCAGTAGGTTCGCAAGATCTCGGTCCGTAATTTACGGATCGAGCTAAAAGACATAAAAATCAAACTCAACCACGTGCGCAAGATCTGGATCTGCAAGTAGCAAAAGTTACGAACGTGGCACGTGTCGTCACATGCCCCTGCATTAGTCAATTGGTCTGTAATCCGTAAGAAAACGAATCATGTGAAAATGTTTCCAATATCCAAGTCTAAACGATTAAGTTAAATGTTTTAGTTTAAATAATAGTTAGAAAACAATTTAATTTAAAACACATTTAGTAATAGATTTTAAAAACTTATCTGGAATGCGTACACAAATCCATGTATTGTGTACTTTACAGGTTTATCAAACGTCTTTCGTTATGACCGTGAACTGTTTCCCGTTTATACAATGCATCTTTAAGTTGATTGTATAGGGGCCCCATATGTAATTACCCCATGAAAGTCTGGCTCATAACAAAATTAAAGACATTAAGTGGTGGAATTTACGTAATACAATTATAGTGATAATGAATGAAAGTCTTCGACTAACCGTAACAATTCTTCGGAAACTCTATTGTTTCCCGGGTTAAATCCAACCTCCACTAGAAGCAAAAGACATAAATATACCACAACTGAAGACATTTTGAACCTAGAGTTAGTGAAAACACTTTGAAGATCATTTCTGTGTACCACATAGCTATCATCAGTGTCTAAAACCCTTCTTTTGAAGAATTATTGCTCATGCGTCTCCAATAATGCAGTTTTTTTTCAGGCAAATCGCATACCGGTAACGAGGCAAAAATTTTCTTGCCCAAAACGTAGATTGTACTCTTCAACATTAAAAAAACATGACATCTTGCGAGTCTGTAGGCGGGCATTTGTAACATCAAATGCACTGGGCAACGAGTCTCCATGTGTTGTCAGGATATCGGGCCAATGATCGAAACAAGTATTTCGAAAAATTTGTAGTCTGTTTCTCGATACCCAGAATCTCGCCACAATTGTTTTAGGAACACTAATGCTGATTTTAGTGTCAAATGTGCTTGGTAATAATCTCCATAGTAGATAAAACATAAATAAGTTAAAAAAATAAGGTACAGATTCAAATTATTGTAACTTAGTTTTATTTTTACCTTGATGAAAGAAGGTGGTAAATGATGGTGAACGATGGTCAACGGCGGTGAACGATGGAGAAATTGATGAAAGTGATTGTGAAATGGTGGTAGAAGGTGGTGTGTTTTGAAAATTGAATGGTTTCAACGACGGAGAAAATGATGAAAGTGGTTGTGAAATGGTGGTAGAAGGTGGTATGTTTTGAAAAATGATAGGTTTTAACGACGGTCAACGGCGAGAGAGTGATGAAAGTGGTTGTGAAATGGTGGTAGAAGGTGTTGTGACTTTCAACGGGTTAGCAACGGCCAACTGCGGAGTAAAAGAAAAAGTGGTTGTGAAATGGTGGTGTGTTTTGAAAATGATGGTTTTATAGAGAAAAAGTTAGGTGCTAAAATTAAAAAAAGGTAGGCGGTAAATCACAAAAGGTAGGTGAAAGTGTGTTAAAGACAAAAATAGGGTAGTGGTAAAAAACAAAAGTAATTAAGGTCAAAATTGTATTGGGAAGAAGCACGTGTCAAATTTGGTGGGACCGCTCGCGCCAAGGTTAGAGAGTTAGTAAGCTTTTATAGACGTTTTCTTATCGTGTCAGATTCCGTCACCTTTTTAGATTTTTTGTCATTTTCCTATTATTTCATTGTTTGTCGGTCATATCTCCTCAACTAAAACTATTAGACAAATAGACGGTTATTTCTAAAAAAACCAAAAATAAAAACTATTTGTTATAATTTAATTTTTGTTGAAGAATAAATGAAACAGAACAACAATATAAGAGAAAGGAAATCTGTAATTCTCATTAATCATAAGCCCTTTATATAGGGATGAGTTACAAGTAGATAACTACGAGATATTTCAGTTCTAATCTATCTCTATCTCTATCTCTATCTCTATCTCTATCGTCATATCCTTTAGACGATGGCACATTTATCCTACAACACTCCCCCTTGTGCCAAGTCAAAGGAGTGAAGGTGTACAATTGTTGCCTCGTTAAAACCTTACGCCAAAATAAAAACCCAGTGGGAAAAAATAAAAATATGACGAAGGAAAGAGTACAACGCACTAGCTTATTTCCAATACATAGACTTTTACTTTAGTCTAATTTTCTCTTAGATTTGTACATTAATCATGAGAGTTAGGAAAACATGATGGTATATAAATCGTTGCCTCACTAAAACCTTACACCAAGGAACAAAAACCCAATGGGAAAAATAAAACCTTGGTTGAAGGAAAGAGCACAACATACCAATATTACATATATAGTAGACTCCCCCTTTTGTCTACCACTCCCCCTGATTCGTGCATTAATCAAAGGAGGTTTAAAACATTTCCGTTTTAATACTTTCTACATGTTTCCCAAATATGGTTTTACGTATTGATTTGGTAAACAAACATGTCACATTTTCCTCGCATCTTATTCAATTCACTTGAATCTTGAGGATAATTGATTATATGAAAACTTAAGCAAAATATGCTTTGTGTTATAACCCTTGATATATCTTACTTTCATTTCTTCAATACATGATGCACTATTTCCATACATGCAAGTTGTATAGTGGTTAAACTCAAAATTACTAGCTCCTCTTATATGTGTAATGATAGTCCTTAACCATATACACTCTTGAATAGTCTCATGGAGAGTAAGATTGTTGATAATATAAGAAGATAGCTATTAAGGGTTTGCTTAGTTTACTTCCAAACAATCGACATGTTTCATATGATAATTCCTTATCCAGTTTGGGAACACCCTTTATATGAGTCAAACATATACTTAATATTAGCAAATATATACCAAGGCATTGTTTGGTGTTTTTCTGTAAGAGCCAGTACTTTTGCTGCTCACAATCTAAGTAGGTATTGAAGTTACATTATCAATCCATTTTTATCCGTAGGGAAATTATAAGCCCACGTCAATGGTGCCAAAAGATTAATTTGAAATCATTCCAATGACGTTGCGTTGGCGCTGAGCTAAATCTAGTTGACAATTTTAGTGAGAAGTACAATATACGGTCAAGTGTATTATGTTGAGTACAATAATGCGCCTATTGTACTTAGGTATGGAATTCCAGCTCCTAACACCTCTTCGTCCTCATCCTTTAGACGAAATGGATCTTTCCTTATATCCAACACTTTGACCGATCATGGGAGTGCTAATCGGATGCGCTTTGTCCATATTAGGTCGCCTGATCATTTTCTAGACATATGCGAAACGGTGGATTAATATTCCACAAACTCGGTGTCGTAGCTCAAGTATATAGATAAAACCAAGTTTTCCCACGATCTTTCATCTCAAATTCAGATTTCAAGTAGCTTGTGTTTTCTCTTATTTCATCAAGAGTGTCTATTATGTTCATAACATCGACATATAGAGCTACTATGAAAATCTGGGACTTGTTTTCTTATATAAATACGCAAGGGCACAGTTCATCGTTCTTATTTATCATTTCCCAATCAAGTATTCACTTAGGCGGGTATACCACATCCGCATAGATTGCTTTAATCTATAAAGTGAGTGTTTCAATTTTATTGTAAACGCATTTCATGGTTTAGAGTTACTTGATATTGGTATAATGCCATCAAGCACTTTTATATCTCTGAATTTAGATCCCCATAGAGATATGTAGTAACTACATCGTTGAGCTGCAATTTCCAGTCCTTCGGAAACTACTTGGCTAATTAATAGCAGAACGTTCTCCATCACGAGAGAGTAAGTCTTATTGTGGTCAATCCAGTGCGTTGTGAGAAACCTTGCGCCAAAGGAGAGCATTATACATTAGGACTTTATTATTCTCGTTACGCTATCTGACAAAGACTCGGTTATGTCCTACGGGCTTTACACTTGGCGGGTTAGCACTACCGAACCAAATACCCGATTCTTTGTCAAAGAATATAATTCTTTCTGGATTGTTCTTTAGGTCAATATGCTTTGTTGATATTATTCAACCGAGCGTGGTTCAATGTCGTCGTGCTCTATCGTCTTATGAGCAATAGTAAATGTGAATAAATCATCAATGAATATATATGATCTGTCCATTGACTCATATGTACTCTCATAGTTCATTTAAGATTTTATTTATCTCTAGAATCAATATTAACTTCGGAGCGTCCTCCAGTGATGATTCATGGACATAATTAGAGATAATCTCATGAGAGTTTTATGTATTGATGATAAATGGATGTGCCTCACTATTCTCTTCCTTTAGAATAGTATTCATCGAACCGGGTAACTTCCACCACTTCCATTTGGTAGCTACGACCTCAACCACACCTCCACTATGTGTGATTGCAACGCACTTTCCAACGGCGTTGTGCCCTGTTGGGGACTTTTAACCTTGCGGGTATATTAGCAGCTCGTATGTGTGATCTTGTCACTTTTGAAATAGTATTTAACGTATCAGGTATCGAGTCTGATTCGTTTGACTTCAACTTTCCGTTGTGAAGTTTGGGGACTAAAGTGGGAACATTCCATGACAGTTCCTGTCGTTCCCTTGGAAAATACTTTTCCCTATCTCCCCCTAACGACAAGAAGACTGTCATCAGAGTGACTATCTGCAAATCATGCGATATTAGGATCACCCGTCAAAGGTTCTAAATAGCGGATAATTGTTGGAGATTCATATCCAACATATATACTTAATCGTTTTAAAGGACCCATTTTGGTGCGCTGTGGGGGCGCAATTGGCACATATACTACACAACCAAACATGCGTAAATGTTAAATATCAGGCTTATATCCAGTTACCAACCGGTACGCATAAGGTTAGTTGGTTGGTTGTGGGTCTAAAAACGAATAAGTAAAGTTGCATGTAATATTGCATAACCCCATGTAGATTTGGATAAATTGGTGCGCATAACCAATGCCCTAGCTACCATCTATATTCTTTTGATGGTCAACTTTTATCATTCTACGAGACCGTTTTATATATACACAAGGGGTATATGAAACTCTACATTAACCTCTATACATATGCAATAATCATCAAATCCTTATGATGTAAATTCTCCAGCATTCTAACTCATACAGACTTGATGAGAAAATCAGGGTGGTTAGTCCTTAAACGTATAACTAGTGCTAGGAGTGCAACATTTCATGTGGACCATAATACGACACGTGTTCATCATGTCAAAACCAGAACCATAAGTACTTTAATGGTCCGCATTCTGGATGTTTATGTCCATAAATATCACCTTGTATTCGTTGTAAGAATGAAATATTTTTATATTATGTCCTTAGCTTTAGGATGGTCTCATTCCTGTCTTGGCTAAGAATCAAGGTATACAAAAGTTCAAGGTATTGGAGAGGGCATATTATGATGGTGGTGTTGCTTCTTGTGCAGTAGAAGTCAACAGTTACAATTTGGTTAATTCCCTCGTTTTATCTTTCACTCGAAAGAGAATGTGTCAATGTGTATTTTCCAATACATAGATCACTATGTCATGACCATGGTGTCCCACGTGGTCATGCCGAAACATATATGTGTCATTATCCCAAAGTTCTTTATTGGTGACAAAATATGATTTAATGACATAGATAATCCATTAAATTGATACATTAAATTCTCTAATATACGCTGCTTTCATATCATTAGAGTTGATGTACATATACCCATTTCCAGTATTATAATATGATTGGTACGAATTTTTTAACAAGGTTCATATTGATATAGTGCTCTAGCAACAAGTGACAGTCCATCGTCTAAGTGTTTAGGGGAATTAAAAAGAAAACAATCTATTTCTTATGATTGTATGATATGTCACAAAAACAATCAAGTTCTCCTCGATACATTCCTACATGGAACGAAGAACATTGAGAGTTTTGCATTTGTTCTTGATGTGTTCATTTACATCTCTAATGGTTATAAACTCAGGTGTATATATACGCAAATGCAATTAATTTGATAGTTAAAGTAGATTCAAATAAACTTATACTTAATCAATCTTAGATATGACATATTTCATTTATAACTTGTTCCATTTTCTATTAGGAGTTTGATGTTGGATTTGATGATATTCCTAGAGCGTACGTGCTGATAACGTGTTGAAGAATAAATGAAACAGAACAACAATATAAGAGAAAGGAAATCTGTAATTTTCATTAATCATAAGCCTTTTATATAGGGATGAGTTACAAGTAGATAACTACGAGATATTTCAGTTCTAATCTATCTCTATCTCTATCTCTATCGTCATATCCTTTAGACGATGGCACATTTATCCTACAACAATTTTTTCAAAAGGCCATCTTAGGTAACAACCCATTTTTTTTAACAATTTAAGGCATACATTTTTGCCATTAATTTGAGGTTGTAAGAAACGGGTCATGGCCCGAATTCTAAATTGAGGCCCAAATCATCAGATAACCGGGATTTCTTACCGACCGTCATTCCGTCAAGAACACATCTACTGGTTACCAATTCCTCTCTACAAATTGAAATCTCAACAAATTTCGATTCCAATCTTCACAGATTTCTGATTTCTTCCACTTCATCTGGTTTCTCTGCATCGCTGCTTACGTACTTCGTAAGCTAAACCTCAACCTTTTTTAACCATATTTCCGTTCTGGTCTAGAATTTGCAGTTGAATGAGATGATGTTGATGAGGGCTTAGGGTTTTCTATGAAGAGGATGATACGGTTTCATCAATTGAATGGATTAAGCGGCGTATCTGTTACGCTCCATAACTTTATATCAACAGGTTAAGTTAGGATTTTGTTTGTATTGGAGTTTTCGTCATTCGTGGATCGGAAAAGAAATTGCGGTGGAATGGACAAAAGTGGATTGCTAGTAGTATTATTGTTTTTGTTTATGATTGGTTTGGGTCGGTCTAATGCCTTGAATTCTCGTAAATTAGTGACGACACCGGATCCAAACGGCAGCTCTAATGCAAATCAGGTTCGTGATCTGTTAATTGCTTTTGTTGTTTTTGCATATTAACTTCAATTTCTTGCTTAATTGATCTGGACTTTCGTTAAAAAGAGAATTACGTAAGCTAATTACTTGCTAACTGTTTGATCCAAATGTTAAAAGTCAATTCATCAATTAGGGTGGCGTAATTCAGGTGGCCTTGCAACAAGAGCTCATGTAATAGGGTAACTGGGAATGATGTAATGATGATAGTTACGAAGTTGTACAATTGACCAAAATATATATCTTTTCTAAAACTCTGTTTGTAGCACTACCAAATTCACTTGATCCCGATTTTCGTTTATGTAACTAATAAGTTCATCATGCAACATAGAAACTGAGGAAATATGCTGTACATGAAACATAGATAAAACCTTGGTATAACAAACTTGATTTGCTTAAAAATGACGTCTTGCATGCAATACCGAAGCGATTTAGGGGGGGGGGGATCTATTCTGAGAAAGATGGGACTTAAAAATGCAAATTTGTTGAGATTTTATCTTTGTGGGATCTTCAATTGTGTATTTGTTCTTGGTCTTTAGAATTCTTCATTGTCTTCTGCGCCGCCCGAGGAGAAGAAACAAAATCTCTCCCCCGTTACGAAGCCAAAGGATGCTCCAACGACAAATCCCTCAGATGATGAATCTAAGGGCCTGAATTATGCGAAGACCAAGACAAGTTCTGAAAATTCTAGCGATAAGACACAAGATAAGGGGAAGAGTCATGATGAGAAAGAGAAAGAGAAAGTAGAAAACCAAATGCAGTTGAAAACATTTGCCAGCAAACATTGCAAGGGGAATCTGTTTTGCAGTGACCAGGAAAAAACCATGATCGCATGTATTCAAGATATTGAAAATGGTAAAACTCTCTCTCCTCATTTCATTTTTTTGAGCTTAGTACTGCGAATTGGTCCAGCTAGCTGCTAGCTTTCAACATATGTTTTCTGTTTATGCTTTAGTAGCCATTTAGGTTCAGAATTAACATAGTCAATTGGAGATCTCATTTCTTTAATGCTAATTTAAACAAAGTGTTGAACCTTGAATAGACCCTTGAATCCTAGGTTAGACTAGGGTGTGTAGTCCTTCCTAACTTGGTTAGTTTTTCGGTTTGCCCATTTGATTTTGGTTTGTTACTTTAACTCGTTTTTTGAATCTTAACAATGCCTTTCTTGTTTTCATGTTCTTTATTTTCGGATTTTATCTTATGTTCTTTTTTTCTCAAAATTTCGAAGAATCTTTATTCCTCTAATTCACACTATGCACAAGCCCCGAGGTCTTCAATGAAACAACCGCTCTAAGAAGGTTAGGTCTATGTACCTCTTACCTCCTTCAGACCCAACCTTCAGATGGTATGTACTAGTCTTGTTTGGTTTAATTTGTACCCATCCATATCCAAATATACAAATATACAAACATATAGTCATATACACATGCACACCATAAATTTACATATCTATATATGTAGATATGTATACTGTTTATACATGTATTTCAACTTATTGACATATATATGTGTGTGTGTGTGTATATATATAGGAAAACCACAAAAAAATGAAAAACTGAGGAACACCCTGCTAACCGTTCATCTGGATGGTATGCACATGTGCATACAAGTAATTTGTAACATGCACATGTGCATACAAGTAATTTGTAACATGCACATGTGCATAAAAACCAAAAAACAACTTTAATTACTTGTATGCCGTCCAGATGATCAGTTACCAGGGTGTTCCTTAGTTTTTCATTTTTTTGAGGTTTTCCCTTGAACCTCTCTCTCTCTCTCTCTATATATATATATATATATATGCATATAACATATATATATATATATGTACAAAAACATCCTCTCTACCAAGGGGCAGAATTATGGTCTGCATACATCTTATATATATGTGTGTGTGTGTGTGTGCGCGCATGTAGGTGATTCTCTGTGTGTATATATATGTATGGGTGCGCACACACACACACACACACACACACTATCTTGTAAGGCATACAGGTAAAACTCTTTAACTTTCAAAGTACAACATTTATGAGGCACCAAGTACAAATCACTAATGCATTATAAGTAATGGTTTGTTGAGGGTTTTTGGCTAAAAAGAAGGAAAAACATCCCACACAGGTCGAGTGGGCTCTATGCCTATAAAAGGAGTCCAAGACTTTGGTTTCAAAGTGCTCCTGTCAAATGCATTTTAAGTTTTTTATTGCTTTCTTTCTTGTTATCTTGTTATAGAGTTAAGAAATGTGAGTTACATCTTTGGAGAGTCTGGGTGTAATTGGGAATTGGCTTGAGAGATTAGTTTATGTGATTGTAATTTTTTTTTTCACATAGTCTCTGGCCTGTGTTTCCAAGAAAAGAAAATTAAAAAAAGAATCAAAACAATGAGTATATTTAGCTATTTATGTACCGATGTATATATTCACAATGATTGCAACTTCTATTTTGTTCAAACATAAACTTTGTATTTTTTATTTTTAATTAGGAATTGCGTTAATTTTCCATTCTCGGTTTATGTAAAATTCTACATTCTGTTGCATTGCAATGTTATACAACTACTATATACATGTACATATAGGGCCTGTACACATATTCTCTCATATTTGTTTTTAATACCTGCCTCATGAAAAACATCCTTTCATGATGGCAACTTGTTCAAATGCTTCATACAAAGACTATAATTAGTTCTACTTCTCAGTGGAACTTACTTTTTTCCCTTCTTTTTGTCCCTTAACTCTTAAATCTTGCTAATTTTTATCCACATATACTTAACGTCTTAAGCATATCTTTTGTAGCAGGTACCAATAAGTTGACACTTCTTGTGCAAAATGAACAAGACAAGCCCTTGAGAGTTAACGTCACCTTGGGGACATCTATGAACAATAATTTGCCAGCTTTTGAGATACCCGGTCGTGGGACTGAAAAGGTTTGATTTTAGTTACACCTGCCTTAAGCATTAATGTATGGTGTTTGCAAAAGAAGGCTAAAATTCTGAATATATTTAGAGCCATTAGGACATAGTTATTAAATATACATTTGAGTTTATGGGCAAACTGTTGCAAGACGATCCTGCCACGGCACGATCATGTCCAACATTTTTCACTAAGGGGGTGTTTGGGAGTGCTTTTTGAGTCCAAAAGTGCTTTTGGCCAAAAGTGCTTATTGACTTATTGCTTTTGGAAAAGGAGTTTTTAAAAAAGTGTTTGGATTAGCTTTTGTGGTAGAAAAAGTCAATAAGTCAATAAGTCAATAAGTTAATAAGTTATTTTTTAAAAAGTGTTTGGCTTAGCTTATACATGTAAAATGACCAAAAAGGACATGCCTATTTTTAGACAAAAAAAATATTTTTTTAACAAATATTTTTTTTAACAAATAAGTTATTTTTAGACAAAAAATATTTTTTTTAACAAATATAATAAAATTTATTATATCAAAAAAATATAATAAAAAAGGAGGTTATTTTTGTAATTTTGATATCAAAAAGCTGTTTTCAAATCAAAAAGTCAAGAATTCCTGACTTCTTCAAAATCACGTTTGCAAGGTAATCAAAAAGGAGTTTTAAAAGTGCTTTTGAGTTTGCCAAACACTAATTTTAACTTATTGACTTTTTGAAAAGCCAATAAGTCAATAAGTAGTTTTAAAACACACTTCCTAAATAAAAATTTCAGCAAAATACAACACAAGCGTGCCCCCAATTTCTGGCAAACAGAGTGATTTCGGGAAAATCAACATATTAATGTCCAATAATTTCAGAGAACAAAAACATTTTGCAGATCAATTTACGATTGGTGTAAAAATACAACACGATCGTGCAAAGTGCTAAGTCAATAAATATATATATATATATAGAGAGAGAGAGAGAGGGAGAGGGAGAGGGAGGTTCAGAGGAAAACCCCCAAAAAATGAAAAATTGAGGAACACCCTGATAACCGTTCATCTGGACGTATGCGCAGAGCTTACCGGTAAGATTCGACACTCTAACTTAGGGTCCGTTTACAAAACGCTTACCCGGGTAAGTGTTTACCAAGTCACATTAGCTTACCAGATGAATATGGCAAGGACCAAGAATCTTACCCGGTAAGAGCGGAAGCAAGGATCGAGAGTCGAAAGCAAGTACCGAAAGTCTTACCCGGTAAGTGAGTGCGACGACTCTTACCACGGTTAGCGCTTACCGGCTAGATTGTTGCATACGATGCCCATTTTGGTGGACTAAAATCTTACCCGGGAAGTAAGTGATAGTGTTAAATTTTATCGGTAAACGCTTACCCAGATAAGTGATTATGTAAACGGCCCCTTAGTGACCGTTTACTAAACGCTTACTGGGTAAGCGCACCATTCCATTTACCTTATTGATTGAGCATGGCAATGACCGAGAAGCTTACCCGGTAAGAGAAAGGCAAGGACCAAGAGTCTTACGCGGAAAGTGTAGGAAACGACCCTTACCTGGTAAGCGCTTACCGGGTTTAAGATGCTTACCAACAATCCATTTTCATAGCCAAAGATGTTACATGATGATAAGGTAAATGAAGGCGAATCGCTTGCCAGTAAGTGCTTGCTTGGTAAGAATTTGGTAACCGGCCCCTTACTTTACTGGGTAAGATTGCAGTCAATCAAAACGGTAGCATATGCAATAATTTACCCACTAAGAGCTTAATGGGTAAGAGTCGCAACAATTACTTACCGGGTAAGACTCTATCTTTATCATCGCTCTTACCGGGTAAGATTCTCGGTCATTGCCATGTTCATCCGGTAAGGTAAATGACGCGGTAAGCACTTACTGGGTAAGCATTTAGTAAACGGCCCCTTAAGACTAGCAGAGCTACTTTCTTGACATCATAGCTTCCACTACTTACCATTTAATAGATCCCTCTATTTTGTCATTATTGAGGTTTTAAACTTACCACAAAGTTTGCTTTAGTTCCTATTTAATGTAACAACCGATTCTTTTTCTTAATCTATGTAACAATTTTTCAATTTTTTTTATTTAACGCAACAAAGTTTCAAAATTTTCTATTTATACTAATTTTGGACCGGTAAATATTACAAGATCAGCGTGTTACCGGTCAAAATGGGTACAAAATAGGAAAATATGTTACATCATTGAGAATAAAATCATCGTTTAAGTAATAGGAACTAAACCCAACTTTGTTGCATTTTGATGCATTTTTCCCTTTTAGATATTTCACTAGTATTCAAGGACTTGAATACAAAGTGTTTAGTTAAATGTTGCATTTATTTTAGGACGGAAGTTCTATAAGGGTTGGGTTCCCGTGAGAAAGAAAGTTACCGTGAGAACGGTTTGAAGGGATCTCCACCCTTGAATGCACATTAGGATGCGATGCACTGAGATGAACTTGATCAATTCTCATAGGGACTTTAGCACATTGCCTTATATCAAGTCTGCTAAGATATAAAACCTTTCAAATTGATTATTAATTATAAAACCTATTTATACTTGTAATTTATGGATTATTATTGGAAATGAGCTCGGATACTCGATGGTCTATGTTCGACCTGATCATTATGTTCGTCCCTGTCATATATTGTAGGTTAATTTTACATTTTCTGGAGACAAAAGCACCAAAGTTATATTAAATGCTGGAAATGGGGATTGCGAACTTCAGATCGATGGACCCAAGACTGTGGCCGTTGATGATGCTTCAAAATCTAATAATACCGATAATACTTCAAAGCCCAAAGATGTCGACAATGCTGCAAAACTCAAACATGTCGACGATCTTGCAAAATCCAAAGAAGCCAAAGATACGGAAAAGCCCGAAAATGCCGACGATGCCGCCAGGGCCAAGGACACCGACGATGCCGCCGCCAAGGCCAAGGAGGCCGACGATGCCGCCAGGGCCAAGGAGGCCGACGATGCCGCCGCCAGGGCCAAGGAGGCCGACGATGCCGCCAAGGGCAGGGCCAAGGAGGCCGACGATGCCGCCAAGGGCAGGGCCAAGGACGCCGACGATGCCGCCAAGGGAAAGGCCAAGGACGCCGACGATGCCGCCAAGGGCAAGGCCAAGGACGCCGACGACGATGCCGCCAAGGGCAAGGCCAAGGACGCCAAGTCGAAAGATGTGGAGGCTCCTCCCAATTTTATAGGCGTGGAAACTCCGATATCTCAAAACAACTTTCTCGACCAATTAACCTTCTATTCAAAGAAAGTGACACCTATCTACGGAGCCTACTTTGCGTTTCTGGTAGCTCTAGTTATCGGTGGGTCGTGGGCCATGTGCAGCTTCCGGAAGCGGAGAAGCAACGGCGGAGTTCCGTACCAGGAGCTTGAGATGGGGCTTCCGGAATCCTCAAACGCCATCGATGTGGAAACAGCCGAGGGGTGGGATCAAGATTGGGACGACGATGATTGGGACGAAGATAAAGCGATACGATCACCGGGTGCTAGAACGATCTCGTCTAACGGACTTACGTCACGAAAAAAAGACGGGTGGGATGCCGATTGGGAGAATTAGATTGCAGAAAAATAAGGATAGATAGATGATAATGGTGTGTGTATGATAGAAGTTTTGTTTTGATTCATTTGTTACTTGTTTTTATGTGTTTCTTCATCATGAATATTTTGTTGGTTGTAAGTTGATATGTTAGTGTTTTCTCATACACATTCTTCATACAAATTATGCTTGCCATTAATGAATAATAATGTGCAGTTTCTATTTGGATGCTTGCCTCCTTTTTAACATTTAAGCCTTTCTTTCTGGTTATAAATTTTTTTTTTGGAAGGGTGTCCTAGGCTATGTCTAGACTAATCCCTTGGTAAATTATGATTGTAAAACATCAGCCCTGGGCAGTTTCTGGTTATAAATTAATTGTTGTTTGTTTTGTATGTCAAATATGCAGTTCGAATGCTGAGAATTTGAAAAACGACTTGTCATAAAATGGGGTGTCAGCAAGTTCCGAGAAATAATACCAAGCTGAGCTGGATAACTTTTTCGAAGTGGGGCTCGTGCTCGTTCATGGGCTTGAACTCGCGATCAATTAACCCCGTTTTTAACTCGTGATTGATGGGTTTTTATGTTTATTGAATGATTTATGAACATATTAGTATATTTGGCTTGAAAAAGTGCATGCTCGAATGGCTTGAATCAACTCGAAAGTTTTAATCGAGTTTTCGAATGACCGAGTCGAACATTGATGTTATGAAGTTTGACATGTTAAGTTAAACGAGTTCTATTTTGTGTTCGAGATCGACTTAAGCGTGAGAACTATTGAGCTCGAGCTCCAGTAGCTTGTTAAAAGCTCGACCTGTTTAATTACATGAATGTTTGTATTGTTATGTCTAACGACTGTGCGTCAAATGTAAAAGATATGAATCATATTGGTTCTATATTATTGATCGAAATCTTTACTTCAACAAACACATCTATGTTTTTGTTCCCATAATTTGTTTGTTAACGAGGATCTCATGAAAATCATTATCTTCGGCTCCTACGACGTTCTCATGAAAATCAAATTTTTGTTAATTTACAGACATAAATTGATCATAATGAGTATTACTAGCCCTCAATGGTTATAGTGGGTCTAAACGGTATCCAATGGATATTATTGGCTCCTTAATGTACCATATGCGGTCTAATTGAGGATCGATCACGCTGGGTTTATGTGATACGTTTGGTATGCAGACAGGATAAGACTGGACAAGGTGGGGCAGAATAGAACAGGACAGGACAGGACAGAACAGCTGTTCTACGTTTGGTAAGACAGAATTGGATAGAACATGACAGATAACATTGACCAATTTACCCTTGCTAAATTTAAAGAATGAATAAAATATGAAATAAAAGGTTTATTTGATGTTTTAGAAGAGAATTAGATTTTATTTTGAGATTATATTGGTAAAACATAAGTCTGTTCCAGCTTGTTCCATGGGGCGAGGGTGGAACAAGCCTGTTCCAGTTTGTTCCACATAAAGGTCCTGACGCCAAACGTGGGACAATGGACCATGTTCTGTTCTGTCTTGTCCTGTCCAGTGTACCAAACGCACAATGGATCATATTGTGTTTGGAAGGGTTCTGAGGCGTCGTTTGTTTTTAAGCGGCGCTGAAATCTAGAAATCAAAACCAATAAGAATTTTTATTTTTTTATAAACTGATAAATGTTTGAATCTATATATCTGCCTATTTTACCTTTTAGAATATTTAATGTTGAACCTATATACATTTGTACAATTTCATGTATATTCTGTCGTCATTACAAAATTTAAATCATGACTAAACAAATTACCTTGCATATCTATAAATATGCCAATAATTATTACAAAAAATGTTGACATTAGACTCTTCTCATATCGTGAATTATTTGAAGAATATAGAAGAAAACCGCCATTGAAGAGTCAAATAATGTAGAGTAGCTAAAAATTGATGATCTTGCAAGTTTCATGGAGGAGCATGAACAAAGGAAAAGAAAAAGAAGCAAGAGTCTGTCAGAAAAGGCTCTGCAAGCAAAGGCGACACTAAGGGCGCATTTGGTATGCAAAACAGGGTGAGACAGGACAACACGTAACATGCGTGTCCCATCACTACTACAAATATGACCTTCATACGCGGTTGTTTTGGGCTTTATACGCGGTTTTGGAACCGCGTGTATGGCCAGTGTTTGTAAAAGTATCGGCTTTTATACACGGTTTCAAAACCACGTATAAAACTCAACTTTTATACACGGTTTTACAACCGTTTAGAAATGAATATTAACCGTCTATAAAAGTCACAATCTTACACGGTTTTTAGATGAGACCGTTTAAAGAAGTGCTACCAACCGTTTATAAAAGTTCCTTTTACACACGCTAGAACTAGGTAGAACACGAGCGGGACATGCGTGTTCCCTCTTCCCCGTGGAACTAAGTAGAACAAAGAAATATGTACCAAAATACCCTTAAAATAAAAACCTAATACGCTTCTCAGTTTTCACGCTTTTATGCTCAGATCCATCGCCTCCTATTTCTTCATTGGTGTGCCGGTTTCCTTGCTCAAGGTAACCCTTTTTTGTTTAATCGATTTCTACTTAATCCATTTCTTCTAATCGATCGACTAAAAGATGCCTCGATTTATCGATTTCTTCTAATCTGAAGTATTGGTTGATTTCTTCTAATCGGAAGTATGTTTGGTCGATTTCTTGTAATCGTTTTCTTCTAATTGATCGATTATCACAGTCACTACTATCCTCATATATTTGTGTTTTAACATCATATTATACACCATTGATTATCGCAGTCACTATCCTCATATAACATCATATTATACACCATTGATTATCACAGTCACTATCCTCACATTTTTTTGTTTAGATTGAACCCTTTTTAACCTATGATGTTAGACAGTAAAAATTTGAACTTTTGTGTTTAGGTCTTTTGCTACACAATGCTAAACATTTGAGCTTTTGTGTTTAGGTCTTTTGCTACACAATGCTAAACATTTGAGCCTTTGTGTTTATGTCTTTTGCTATCCAATGGTAAACATTTGAACATTTGTGTAAGATGTGTTTCTTGGAAAACATTTGTTCCAAGTCTTTTTACAGTTATGAATGTAAGTTTTTAATCAATATTTATATCAGATGGTTTTGTATTTTTAAATATTATTTGTTAATATTTACTTAGATTTATTATTTAATAAAAAACATTAAACAGTTCATCAGAGATAAATTGGTCATTTTAACTAGTCCTGTTCTGTCAAGTCATAATGTCTTACCAAACTGTTAGGGCTGGAATCTATATATATCTAAAAGTAAAATGTAAAGTTGTTTAGGTAGCATAATGAGAAACTTCCATTCACATTTTTCTATTTTCTTATAATTTTGATTTTTTTTAAACTAGCTTCTCATTAAATGACTTTAGCTCTTCATTTAATATATAATTTTCTTTATTATTTTACTTGCACAAGATAAAGACATCAACAAATATATTTTTACTTATCTTACATTTCTTTAATTTAACATCTAATTTTTGTTTATTATTTTATAACTATTTTTATCTGCACAATATAAAGACATCGAAAATATAGTTTATATTTACCTTACATCTTTTAATTTAATCAAACATTTTATTAATTGAATAAACCATCTTTTAATTAAATTTATAGGATTATAAGCTATAGGGAAATTAATTAAAATACCCAAAGTTTGACTTTGACTTACCAAAATACCCATTTTTTCAACTTTTGCCAAAATACCCATTTTTCCCGCGATATGTTCCGCGATCGCGGGATAGGGTATAAAATGAAAATGTTGATCCCGCTATTTGTCCCGCTATTGTCCCGCGATTGCGGGATAGGGTATAAAATGAAAATGTTGATCCCGCTATTGATCGCGGGAAAAATGGGTATTTTGGCAAAAGTTGAAAAAATGGGTATTTTGGTAAGTCAAAGTCAAACTTTAGGTATTTTAATTAAATTCCCTAAGCTATATATCTATATAAAGGAGAGTCATCAATAGATGATATGGAATGTTGAGAGAACTTGATACATTAGTTATTATTTATTTTCTAATTTTTGAATTATTTCAAAATAAAATATAGTATTAAATGAATGAACATTTTATTTGCTTTTTACAAGTTTCATGTAAAATTTTATTATACAAATATACATGCTAATTTACATAATAAATCTGTAAAAATATATAGGCTAACCAATATATAGACAAATTTACATAAGCGGAAGTGACATCTTGACAATGTTTATATCTATAAAAGAGTATCCTAAAAAAATGATGTGGCACATTCTAATACTTAGAATGTCTTCTCCTTTTCTTATCAATTTTTTGATTTTTTAAAATAATGAAAATATTAAAGACTTTTTCATTAATCTTACATATTCATTGTAATTTATGTTATTAACCATTTGTTTTCCTCTTTGTTATTAACTATTGTTTTCCATTATTTATTTTAATTAATCATTCAATTTAATGCAATTTATGTAAATTAACCCTTTTAGTTTCCTTTCTTTATGTTACCAACCATTCATTTTCCTTTCTTTATTATAATTAATCATTCATTTCATTTATTTAAGCATAAATGTTTATTTGGTTTTTGTTGGTTATCTTATTGGTTATTTTAACCTTTTTGTCATACAACAAACTACCTCTCAATCTCTCCCTCTAACACATTTTCTCTCACTAGATTTGTATTGCTAAGAGATTAATCTTTGTTGTCAATATTTGTTTATTGTTGAGTTACTTGCTATTATATTGACTTTGTATGTTTTCTCATGTTGTCTTTTTAGTAGTAAGTGACAAGGGAAACGTGTTATCAAAACATATCGAAGAACATCAATGCTTTATCATCAAGGCACACATGTTATTATTTCATGTAAGTCTTTCATTCAAGTACTCCTTCAATTTCAATGTATTCTTTGATTTTGTCTATTTTGTAATTTCGTAATTTATGGCAACCTCAATTCTTATTTCTATGTATTTTTTTTCCAGGAATGTAACCAACAATGCTAAAAGAACATTTAGGCGATATTACATTATTACTCGCAAACGACAATAAATCTTCATTTGTATATTCGCTTCTTGATTTAATATATACCAATATGTTTTGAGTGTTCATTTGAAAAATCAATGTTCTACTAAAATGTAAACCCGCTAATATTCTTCAAGTTTGTTTTCTTAACCTTCAATTATCTTGAATGATGTTCAAATTTAGATCGATTTCATTTTGTGAACTTACTTTTTGCTACATACACCTTATAAGTTTTAACATCAAGATTTTGCTAAAACTTAATGAGATCGATACTACTGGTAACAATGTATCCGAGACAATCAATTTAGAAAATGAAGCTGATGAGTCACATTTAAACAAGTGAAAACCTATAATGCTATGTAATCGTGTTCATGTGACTCATGCATCAATACAAACTTTGACCCAAATTACCAAAAAAATTAAGAAATTGATGATAAAGGAAGAGAAAATATTGGAAGAAAAGTCAATGACTAAAAGCAATGGATTCTTGATTAAAACATTCCTTAGAATTTAAAGACTTCTACGTCTTTCTTAAAAAAAACTAATAATATTGATAAATATAAACATTTTATTATATTTAATCACCTGTTGTCGTTTTTTAAAGAAGATTAAATTTTTTTAAAATTATCATATTATTGGTCTTTTATATAAAGATTATTTAAATTACGTATTTTAATGAGAAAATAAAATTTTGATGTGATTTTTTTTCATAATTGTTGATACAATTTGTATATATTTTGCTTCTTTAAAATATTTAAAGAAATATAGAATATTTATTCTAAATATAAATCTAAATATTTTTAATTTTTATTTGTTATAGTGTTGAGTCTTGGTTATCCGATATCTTTCACTACGTTATTTTTCAATTTATGCTATTTTTTATATTGATTTAGTTTAACGACGTTCTTTAATGTTATATATAAATATTTAAATTACAGTTATAACTAATAATTTTTCATCACACATCCAACATATTTCATAATTCTGTTAATTGAATATGCTAAAACTCAATCTTTATCTAAAATAAATTACTGTATATGCATTTGCAACATATTCCATATCTATGAAAACAATAGAAAACAATTTTTATAGTTTTGCTAACATAAAATTTGATCATCGCGCAACGCGCGATGTCGAACACTAGTTAGAGTTGAATAGAAGTTCAGGGTGCTTTGTGTAAATATCCCATTTGGGGCTTAAATAGTTTTCTTAAAACCCTAATTAGTTTAATCAAGCTTTTAATCTTTTGATTACCTTTGTATGGTTACAATATAGTTTTCTCTGCACATTCAATCAATCAACCACTGTTGCCTAATCTTTGATCTTATTATTTGATTGTTGATATTGCATTTGAAATTGAGATCCATAATTGGTATCAGAGCAGAGAGACAATCGATCCAAAGGTAAGTTTTTCTGTTTGATTCATTCCTATCAATTTATCAAAAATGGCGATGTATTCATACTCAATTGATTTTGGGTTTTTGATTTTTGCAATTATAGTGAAATCAGTGTGTTCCAATCTATTCTTTATACTCTTAAACTGATTTCTGCACTTTTTCTCAGTCAATTTTGAAGTTTTTGATCATCAATTGCTTAAAAATCGACTCATTGTTTTTGAGCCCCTGTTTTATAAATCTTCAAGCCATAGGTTGATTTTAGGAGCAAAATCAACTGGTATTTGGTGTTTTTTCGTGTTTTGGTTGTGCTAAAATCGTTCAGGAACCAAAATGTGCAAGAAACATCTTTTCCTAGATCCGTGTTCTTCGCATCGTCGACATCTAGGTACGTTTTCCCATTTTCCCTGTACAGGTCTTTAATTTCCCTGTGGAAGCTAACCGGGTCGCATACCTTCCCGGTAGTAGCGCTCCCGGTCCCGGTTTCTCTCTTTACCCGGTATCTATCTCCCAGTTTCAAATATCGGGTACTATAGTCCCGGTTCGACTCACCGGAATTTTTCAAGTTCCCCAACTTCATCTACAGAATACTCTTTGCCGGGTCTTCCTCCCGGTAATATCTACCGGGTTCTCATATCCCGGTTTCAACACCGGGTTCCCAACTCCCCGATTTTTTTTTCAAGAACCGGTTTCTAAGGACCCGGTCCTGCAATCCGGTTTCCCTTACACGGTACCCAGGTCCCGGGGTTTTCATGTTTGTCTAGCTCTTTGTTTATTCGCTTATTTAGTGTTTTTCGAGTAGAAACTTAGTTTCTTTTGCGCTAGGATATTCAGTCCTCATAGTTCCCTGCGTTAAGCTTTCACTACTAGCTTCCTTACCTTTGGATCACACTATCTTGTCTCGCAATTACTCAAGTTCACAAAGATGAATACCCAAGACGCGCTAGCCAAAGGATTTGAGGGCAAACCACTAGTCCTATACAGAGGAGAGTACAACCAATGGCGCGACTGCTTTATGTGCTTCATCGACGAAACCTCTATATCGCGAGATCCTCTTCTTATTGGAACATGGATCACAAGAGACACCCATGATGGATGTTCCAGAACAAGAAGAAGGGACACCTGGTCGTAGAGTCCCAAAGACCTACGAACAAATGTCTACTGAAGAAAAGAAGAGGGTTGATGGTGACAGATTGGCAAGGACCTACTTGATCTACAGCTTGCCTAATAGCATCTACAACAGCATTGACAGCCACAAGGACACGGCTAAGGGAACGTGGGACCAACTTGCCAAGATAATGATGGGCACCAGGGTAGGAAATCAATTGAAGATCACAAGTTGTCTTACTCGCTATGATGCATTCAAGGCTAGGAAAGGAGAAACGCTATCTGAAACCTATGAAAGGTTCTGCTCTCTCATCAATGATCTTCACAAGAACAACATTGTTGACCTAGTTTTTAGGTTTGTTCCTAAAAGCGAATTGTAAGTCCATCTTAACCTTATAAGCCTTTATTCTTACTAAAACCTTTCATTTTAACCTCATAGAACATTTATTTTAAGGTATCATCCATGTTTTGAAGTTTTGACCAATTTTAGGTACTTTGAATGATTAGAGGATTTGACTAAGGTTTGTTATGAATCTAAGTTTGGGGTTACTTTTGGTATATCTCTAGGATTTGGTTGTGACCTAGATAAAGTTTCAAGATGTGGTGTTGATCATGGATCTAAAGCCTTCACCATTTTTGAAGCTAGGGATGGATTTGGAACCTAGGTTTAACCTAACCTAGCAAGGTGAGTTCAATTTTTTTTGTGAAAACTATGTAGATGCCAAAATGTGTATTTTGAAGTAATAATGTGTTTTACTTGATATATTTCAAATGTGTTGAGTATTAATAATGTGTTTGTATAAACACCGGTTAAATGCATTTTATTGTTTTGATGACCTTTATATGATGGTCAATCGAGTTTTGAGCTTTTGGCTCATTGTTGACTTAAAAGAGTATTGGGGGCATTAATTAGTCTGATTTATTTTGATCTATGATGAGCTTTTGAAGCTATATGCATTTGAGGCGTATTTATTTGTTAATTATATGATTTAAGAGTGTTGGACATTTACTGAAAATTATGTGCATTTGGGGCATACTTATTTGTAAATTACATGTTTTGAGGATGTTGGACATTCTTTTGTAGTCATGTAATTGCAGACTGTGATGCATTAGATCCATAGGTACGTAAGTCAATCTTTATTTGTTGGTTGTATGGGTATTGCGGGGGTGGACTCTGGGACCCATGTTTTATGACCTTAAACTTTTCAAGTAGGCACTAGAAGGATTGAGTCTAGAGGTGCTACCATGGAGGTAGGCACTATGACCTTCGCCGCTTGAAGGTAATGCCTTGGAGGTAGTCTTTAAGCATGTTGGGCCTTGTGATGGAATTCGTGGGAAGAGGCATTAAGGTCAACCGACTCTTGAGGTGAAACTTGTTAAGAAGTCACAGGAAAAATTAGACGTCTAGTCGCGAAGTGTTATACGATTAACGTTGTACGAGTAGCATACTGATGTATTCCTTTCACTCTCAACGGATATAGGTCTCCCCTATTGTTGTCAAACATTATTTTTCGGATATTGTATATCCATGTTTTAACATTGTTTGGGTTTTGGGCAAATAACAGCAATTTATGACTTTGATATTAGATCCACTCAACATATATTAAGGTTTTGGATGAAAGAGTTATTTCCACATTTTTGATATTTTGATTTTAAATCCTATTCAGTTTTCATGTGAGTTTTAGGCTTAGTTCCACGATTTCGGAGTATTTCTCTTTAAGTGTATTATCACGAAAATGGGATTTTGGAAAACATATCACTATTTATTCTAAACATTTTGCATAATGGAAATTGTGATTTAAATAATATCATTTCCACTTTATTGTTTATATAGTGATGAAAACTCTTGAACTCACTATGCGTTAAGCCTAACCTTTTTATTTTTCAGCATGTGCATCAGATCCTTGTTGGGGAAATGGTTCTACTGACACCGTGAAGAGTTGAGTGCTAGTTAGATGCACGAGAATGTAGTTATTGGGTGATGTTTCCGCATTCGGAGATAGCGAGTATTATGGAGTTTTAATAACACCCGACCTTGACTTAGTCTTGATGTAAGGCTTGGTTACCTATTGTTGACGTTAAATATAATTTTGTTATTCGAAGTTTATTTAAGTGTTGAGTTATAGAAAGGGAATTACCCTTCATTTGATGTATTATTGAAAGCTTTAATTTAGTCGCTTTTTCCAGATTTATATTCCATATCGGTATCATATTTATCATGCTTCAACTCTACATACTATATAGTCTTTCTTTTTCTTTCTCTATTGGATACTCGATTGATCTTGATGAGTGTCTGATTCGTCCCAATGGTTTCTCGCCCCTCTCGATTTGGCTGAAAGTGGCAAATTATGGTTTTACACATATAAACTCACAATAAATCAATCGATAACTTCTCAACTCGATGAAAAATGAAAGTGTTAGGTTATGATTTCACATACAACCACACACCAAGTCAATGAGTGGGTTCTCGATTTGTCTCGATTTGTGTAGATGGGTTCTCGATTAGTCTCGATCGGCCACAATGGGTTATCGATCGGCCACGATGGGTTCTCGATCGGTCTCGATGGGTCCCCGATCCATCTCTATAAAAGTAAATGTGTTAGGTTAAGGTTTTACACACACAAACACATAATAAATAATCAATAAGTTATCGATCGATATCGATGGAAAATGAAGGTAGTATAGATCATGTTTACATATATAAATACACACCAAGTCAATGAATAAATTCTCGACGTTGAAGAAGGCGCTTTTGGGTTACAAACTGGTGTTTAAGAATGTGATGCCGAGTTACGAACTTATAGTGTCGAATTGTTGTACACCTGAATGTACATGAATACTCATAAAGAATATTACACATGCATAACGTTTCTGTTAAAAAACAATTAAAGAAAAAAACTATATTGATACTAATATCATATCGAAGAGAATGAAATTCTCGTTTTTTGATGTAATTTGTTTAATTAAAATGCTAATAATTTAAAATAATTTAGTTTAAAAATTAATAAGAAAAAAATTTAATTTAAAAAAGTTAAAAGAAAACTTTATATAACTAAATGTGGTCATGATTGAAGTAACTTCCTTTTTAGCCCTAATCAACTTAATCAATAATTTTAATTAAAAAATTATTCAACATCAGTTGTTGGATTAAATAAAAATGGATGGTCAAGATTTGTCCCGTGTTTTCGCAATGTAAAGTTTGTTTTGAATTGAAGTTTACCCTCTCTCTCTTTTTCATTATATAGGCAAAGAATCGTTTAGGAAGATGGTTTAAGGTGAGAATATATCGTAAGAATGAATATGGACCATTGATCATTTTACCAATAAATTATGCTTCTCACTGGAATTGATTCGGTGCATATCTTTGTGTATCTTAAGGACAAAGTGCATCCAATGATGGAGATTCTTCTCACTATAATTTTTCTTTTCACGGGAACCCAGCCATATATATATATATATATATATATATATATGGGCTGGTTCAAACGAGAAGCTAAACCTTATGCGAGAATGCGAGAAGTGTGATATCATATATGATTAAACACATGTTGCATTGGCAATACATAGACGTTTAATCATATATGATTAAACACACCCACAAGTTGTGTAAACATATATGATATCACACTTTTCGCGTTCTCGCATAATATTTAACTTCTCGCATGATCCTTCCTCTCTCTCTCTCTCTCTCTCTCTCTATATATATATATATATATATAGAGAGAGAGAGAGCCCTCTTCTTATGTAAACCCAATATTTCATGTAAACTGTGAACCCCTATCGTGACCGTCGATTAAAAGAGTGAGTGGTGTGGATCATTGCGGTGGCATAGATGTAAATAGCTAGGAAATTAAGGGTGCGATAGTCTCCAGTGAATTATGAAAAGGGTATTACGGGTATGATGAAAAATCTGAAATTAGGAAAGAATCGCATACGATTTCAGGCTTCCATATTTCACGCTTCCATATCTCGTGAATTCAACTCGATTGAAGCTAATCGGTTCCATGTTTGACGGAAATCTGCTACGAAATTTTGAAGAAATATAATGGCGGATGAAAACAGGGCGCGAATCATGAGAGGTATGAACCCTAAAATAGTTTTTTTCATAGTATAAGAACCATTTGTGCCTAACTTGGATTTTGGTTTTCATAGCTTGTCAAAAAAGCGAAAGGATTTGATTGCTGAAGTCCTTCTCCAAGTTCAAGAATAATAAAGAGAATCCGGTCGACGTGGAGATGGAAGTGTTACCTGCTCAGAAAATGAGTGAACAAGGTATGAAATCGTGGTTTTCATAGTATAAGAACCAAGGTAGTCAATTGAAGAAAATGAGTGAGCATTGTACAATAAATGTGTTGCAACATTGATGTTTTATGGGAGTTCGTCGTTCAAAATTATAAAATAATCTGAGTTTTTAAGTTTTTACCAAAATTGTTACTAAACCCTCAATCTCATACCTGATGCTTCATAATAGCAGTGAGTTTGTCGTTGAAAATAATGAAATAATCGAAGCATAGGTTCCATTGTTACTAAACCCACTGAGTTTATAATTTTTTTACTAAAGTTGCTACTAAACCCCTAAATGAGACCTATGAAATCAGTAATAGTTTCGTATGTTGATGTAGTTAAAACAATAGATTGATCATGTTTGGGTAGATTTTTCATAGAATACATTGTTGGATAGCCCAATAGTTTGCGTATATTACATATGGAAATACGTTTCATATAGTACATATGAAACATCATTTCATATGTAATTGAGGGGAAATCTGTATATATGAAACAGGCGAAGACACAAAGCTTGATTCTAAATATGTGAAATAACTATGTTTTAAACCAGGATCAAGTGGAAGTATTTAAAAAGGTTTATACGACCCTTAATGGAACACATGAAATCAATAATATTTTCATATTTTGATTAACTTAACACAATTGATTAATCATGTGTGTGTGGATTTTTCATAAAATAAACCGTTGATAACCCAATAATATGCATATATTACGTATGGAAATACTTTACATATGTAATTGTTTTCGTATGTCACATATGAAAACATGTTTCATACGTAATAGACAGAAAATGTGTATATATGAAAAAAGTTCTTAAGAAGATTGGAAGCTGCATTCCTAAATATGTGAAATGACTATTTTTTAAACCAGGAACAAGTGGAAGTAAGAGGAAGATGCCCGAAAGTGTTAGAAAACAAAAACTAGTCAAGGATACGAAAAAGAAAAGAGGTATATTTAACATTTGAAATATGTTTCTTCTGTGTAATTTATGATGATTCATACCATGTCACTGTATTTCATAATACCTTGTTTGATAAATGGAGTTAGCTTTTGACACAAGTAAGTGTGCTGAGGGAGATAAGGTATTGTTTTCTATGTCTATGTTGAAGTCAAATGCCATCTTCTGGTGGGATGTTGAAACCAGTGGTAAGGGTTCAGATGTAGCAAAGACGACTACTTGGGAGTCGTTCACTAAGAGGTTCAGGGCTCAGTTTTGTCCATTGACGGCAGTGAAGAAGCTGGAAGAGGAATTTCTGGGGCATGAACAAGGATCGATGATGGTTCAGGAGTACACCTCTAAGTTCATTGAGAAGGCGCGTTTTGCAGAGGTGTACGTTCCTACTGAGGAAAGGCGCATTGAAAGGTATATCTGGGGGCTGAAGAGCAGTGTGAGGGAGTTTGTGCAAAACCGTGGCCCCGTAACCTTTCAGGCGACAGTCGACGTAGTGGAGCTAACTGAGAAGGAGAAGAATCGACAAATGTTGGAAAGGAATGTTGATAAGAGGAAATGGGAAGGACCTGTTCGGGATATGAAAAGGGTCTATGGTCTCGAAACCCGAGTTGTGAGTGGGACCGAGGTTCGGTGAGAAACCGTGTGGGAAATGCAACAGAGTGCATTGCGGGGAATGTTCTTTTGAATCTGGTGGTTGTTACAAGTGTGGAAAATTGGGGCACATTGCGCGAGAGTGTCCTAACCCAAGGGTTTGCTATCTATGCGTTTCTCCGGATCATATTAAGCCTGATTGTCCACAATTACGAAGGGGCCTTCGGGCGGTTTTGGTGGAAGTCAAAGAGGAAGGGGTGGAGAAAGGAAGGTGGAGCGAACGCGAGCAAAAGCAAGGGATTTCATATGTTGGCGAAGGAGGCGGTTGATGTACCGAATGTGGTGACAGGTACCTTTCTTGTTAATTCAAAATTTGCTAAACTGTTATTTGACTCGGGTGCAAACCGTTCGTTTGTATCGCCAATTTTTGCTCGGTATCTGCATGTTAAACCTAAGCGGTTAGAGTGTGGGTTTGAAGTAGAGATTGCGGATGATAGTCGAGTCTTTATGGGGGAGGTGTACGAGGGGTGTAGTATTGAAGTGGAGGGTCACTCTTTCCCCTTGCGGTTATACCCAATGGGTATGGGAGAGTTTGACATTGTTGTGGGGATGGATTGGTTGGCTAGTAATAGTGCTAGCATCGTGTGCAATAAGAAGATGATTCATATCACCTTACCTGATAAGTCTGAAGTGGTAATTTATGGGGATAGGCGTGAGTGAAAGTCCTGCCTTATCTCGTTGATGAAGGCGAGACACTGTTTAGGGAATGGATGTCAGGGGTTTCTAGCGTATGTGTTAGACGCTAAGAAAGAGGAGAAAGGAATAGAGGATGTTCCAGTGGTAAGTGAGTTCCCGGAGGTATTTCAGATGACTTAACGGGTTTACCCCCGGATCGTTAAGTCGAGTTTTGGATCTATTTGATGCCTAGAGCGGCAGCAATAGCGCGTGCGCCTTACCGGTTGGCACCGGTGGAGATGAAGGAGATGATGACGCAATTGCAAGAGTTGCTAGACAAGGGATTTATACGCCCTAGTTCTTCACCCTGGGGAGCGCTGGTACTCTTTCACAAGAAGAAGGATGGGTCTATGCGGATGTGCATAGATTATCATGAGCTTAATAAGGTGACCGTCAAGAATAAGTACCCACTTTCGAGGATTGATGACTTGTTTGATCAGTTGTAAGGGGAGAGCTTCTTCTCGATGATAGATTTGAGATCTAGATATCACCAGCTGAAGGTGAAGGAAGAAGATATGCTTAAGACGGCCTTTCGTACGAGGTACAAGCATTACGAGTTTCTAGTCATGCTCTTTAGACTGACTAATGCTCCGACGGTATTCATAGACTTTATGAATCGGGTGTGTAGTGCGCTGTTAGATAAGTGTGTGATCGTGTTCATAGATGACATCCTAATCTATTCTCGATCTCGGGGTGAGCACGAAGGGCATCTTCGTTTAGTGTTGGATCTGTTGTGGCGAGAGAAGTTGTTCGCCAAATTCTCAAAGTGTGAGTTTTGGCTTAGGGAAGTCCAGTTTTTGGGACATGTGGTGTCGGGAGAAGGTATCAAGGTGGACCCGCCCAAGGTAGAGGCCATTACAGGATGGGAGCCACCGAGACCACTATCTGAGGTAAGAAGTTTCTTTGGCTTGGCGGGTTACGATCGGAAGTTTATTTAGGACTTTTCTCGGATAGCTACGCCATTGATCGCTTTGACCAAGAAGAGTTCCAAATTCAAGTGGGCGGAGGCTCAAGAAGCAGCATTTGTAAGTTGAAGGACAAGCTGAGTAGCGCACCAATTTTATCTTTGCCTACTGGGACAGAAGGATTTGTAATCTACAACAATGCATCTAAGTTGGGGTTAGGGTGTGTACTGATGTAGGGTGGGAAGGTGATTGCTTATGCATCCCGTCAATTGAAGGAGCACGAGAAGAATTATCCTGCTCATGACATAGAGTTAGCGGCAGTGGTTTTCGCACTAAAAATATGGAGACACTACCTTTCTGGAGTTAAGTGTCAGATCTACTCTGATCATAAGAGCCTCAAGCACTTATTCGGTCAGAAGGAGCTAAATATGAGGCAGTGGCGTTGGGTGGAATTGCTAAGTGACTATGATTGTGATATCCTTTACCATCCGGGTAAAGCGAACGTCGTGGCCGACGCTTTGAGTCGGAAGGAAAGAAGAGAGTCAACCAAAGTATTAGCATTTCGAATTGATGCAACTTCTAATCTCCTAGAAGAAATTAAAAAGTTCCAAGATGAAGCTCTTGTAGAAGAAAATTTGAAAAATGAGAGGATCGTCGGGTATCTGGCATCCTTGAAGTGTAATGCCAGTGGTGTGAAATGCTTAGGAAACCGAGTGTGGGTTCCTAAATTGGGAGATTTGTGGGAACGTATTTTGGAGAAAGCACATAGGTCGCGATATTCGGTACATCCAGGAACCAATAAGATGTATCGAGATCTGAGGCAAATGTATTGGTGGTCGGGATTGAAGAAGGACGTTGCTTATTTCGTTGAGCGATGTATGACCTATTTAAAAGTCAAGGCGGGGCATCAAAGACCTTGTGGGGAATTGCAAGCTTTAGAGATAGCAGTGTGGAAGTGGGACAACATCACGATGGACTTCGTCCCGAAGCTACCAAGGACCCCTAAGGTGTATGATGCCATATGGGTAATAGTGGACCGCCTCACTAAGTCGGCTCACTTAATACCTATCTGGGAGAATTATTCGCTAGAGAAATTAGCGAGGTTGTACGTCGATGAAATAGTAACAAGGCATGGAGTGTCGTCGTCCATAGTCTCTGACCGAGACAGTCGTTTCACGTCGTATTTTTGGAGGAGCCTTCAAAGGGAGTTAGGTATGCAACTTTTGATGAGTCCGCCTATCATCCTCAGACGGATGGGCAGAGCGAGAGAACTATATAGACCTTGGAAGATATGTTGCGTGCTTGTGTGATTGACTTTAAAGGCTCTTGGGAATCCTATTTGCCGTTGATTGAGTTTTTGTATAACAATAGTTATCACGCCAGTCTTCAAGCAGCATCCTATGAGGCGTTGTATGGGCGTAAGTGTAGGACACCGCTATGTTGGAATGAATTGGGGGAGAAACAGTTGGCAGGACCGGAAATCGTGCAATTGATCGCTAATAAGATTAGTGTGATTAGGGAGAAGTTGAGGGTGGCACAGGACCGCCAAAAGATGTGCGAACAAAAGGAGGAAACCGATTGAATTCCTAGTGGGTGATAAATTGATGCTTAAGGTATCGCCGTGGATAGACGTCGTGCATTTTGGAAATAAAGGGAAGCTAAGGCCTAGGTATGTCGGGCCGTTTGCCATCAACGAGCGTGTGGGTGAAGTGGCGTATAAGTTGGAGTTGCCCGAGGAACTTCGAGGAGTTCATTCGACCTTTCACGTGTCAAATTTAAGGAAGTGTTTGGCCGAGGAAAGTATGGCAGTACCGTTGGATGACATTCGTGTGGACGAAAAATTAAATTATGTTGAGGAACCGTTGGAAATCGTGGATCATACGATCAGGAAGTTGAGAACTAAAGAGATTTCTCTTGTGAAGGTTCAGTGGCGCTTCCATAAGGGTCAGAAAGCGACCTGGGAAGTGGAGTCGGATATGAGGTCTCAATACCCTCATCTGTTCGAAGATGGAATTCTAGGGACGGAATTATTTTGAGGGGAGGATGTTGTAATAACCGGGTTCTCTTTGAAAAGTTAAATAATGAAGTTAGTGTGGATAGTGTGAGAAATGTAAGTTGGAGGACTATGGTGTAATTATGGAACTAGGGTTAAAACCCAAAACCCTCATCCCTATTCCTCATTTTGAGAGTGCGGCTAAGTGCGTATGTGGGTGTGGAGAAATCTAGCAATCTTGGAAGAAGAGCTTGGAAACTGAAGCATTTGAGGTGTGAATCTTCATTCCTTCAAGGTAATACCCATCCTCCATAATCTCTTTGTAGCTTTGAGAATTTTGGATTTTGTTCTGGGTCGAGTTTTAAGTGATCAAAAACCCTTTTGGGTAAGGTTGTGGTTGATCGAGTGAATTTTTATAGCAATCGGTGTGGGAAAGGATTAAGAGCTATTGTTAGTTTGTGCATATTTAAGGTCCAAAACCAACCTGTATTGGACCAAGACCGAGTTGGGATTAAAGATGTTTTTTGATGGGTTCTTCGCATCAGGTGCGTGAACCCGGACGTTGCCAGGGTCCGGATGTGCTGTATCCGGACAAGGGTAGAAATCCGGATAGAGTATAATTCGGAGGTGGCAAATCCAGACGGGTTAGTGTCCGGACTAGGTGAAATCCGAAAGGGGAATCCCGGATACCGGCAAAGTGGAATCCGGATGAGAATTCCCGGATTAGGCCGAAGTCTTGGAGTAACGCCCGGTAATGCCTGAAATCCGGATGTGAGTATCCGGATCGGCCCGGGGTCCGGACGTGGGTTATCCGGTAACTATTTTCGGGATCAGTCTGTTACTTTTGTGCGATCCATCGGCTCTTTTGAGTAATCCTAGAGTACCGGCTAGAGGGTCTCGGTTGTAGAAGAGACTTTCAGCGTGAGATGCTATGGCGTGTTGGATGGAAATGTAGGTGTGCGGTTTAAGAGTAGTGAGGCAAGTGAGAAAGGAACCTAGCGTGGACACCAGGTGAGTCTTTCCAAACCAAATCTTTAACGATACTTGCTTTTATTGCTCGTACATTTTATATTGAAATACATGTTTTCATGTGGTTTAAATTATGCGAGTTGTAGGTGTGTTATGTATAATGTGGTATGCATGAGACGAGACTAGGGGTGGTTTATTATGATGCTATATGGGGAGTGTGTCCCATACGAAGTTTATCAACATACTTCATATAACTACTAAGGGCGGGTGTGTGCCCTAACACGCTGTCACAAGTGTGTGTTCGTAACCAAGTGTGGATCATTAGAATGCGTGTATTTGTTAAACTGATAAGGGCGTAACTGTACTTAATTTCTTATAAACTCTTAATCGACATGTGTGGTGTGATATTGTTATCTTGAGGGATCTCACTAGACGTCATGGTCTAACCCGCTTTTCAAAATGTAAAACCCCTTTTCAGGAAAGCAGGTAGCTGAGGGCTCGAGTAAGGGCAAGGGAAAGATGTGAGCTGGAGCTTGCATCTAGAAGAACTAGAAGACTTTCCTTTTATTATAGATACATTTCTCAGCTGTAATTAGGGTTATTTCCGCGAACCCATTTAAATAAATTTGTGGATTTTTGGTTGTTGGCTTGGTGCAGGTTGTTATAAGAAAGCTTCTAATTCCTTTGATATTTGTAGGTTCTCGAAGTTTTTCAGTGACTTCCAACTTTGCTCTATCTACCTCTATTCCTCTGTCTGAAATTAAATATCCAAAAACAATGCCTTCTTTAACCATGAAGTGACTAGGGGATTCTCTCAAAATCTCTGAAGCGATAGGACAAGTCATGGTGATCAATGGGGAAGACGCATTGCCCTCGAGCTTTCCCCAATTTAAAACTAAGTCGGTCTCTTCACATCTTTTAAGGCTTTGCTCAAGATTTTTCAAACATCCTTCATATGAAGTTCCATAGACATAAAAAGCATCCATGAATATTTCGTTAGAAGATTCCAGCATATCAGAGAATATGGACATCATGCACCTTTGAAATGTGGCAGGGGATTTGCATAGTCCAAAAGGCATTCTCTTAAAGGCAAAAGTACCAAAAGGACAAGTGAAAGTGGTTTTCTCTTGGTCCTCTGTTGATCCAAACCCTCAGTGATTTGATAATGACTCTCTGAGAAACACTTAGTGAAAATTGTAACTAGACAATATGTATTAGAGTTTCACTATCGCTGATAATACTATGTCTCTACAGTACCGCTGATAGGAAACTCATGCTCTTTAATTTATACATTCAGCGAAACTGATTCATCCGCAAGCCCTGAGCCTGTTCAGTCTTACTCATGATCGCTGATAGTTTTAGTTGTTTACTTATGATCCCCGAAGACAAGTTTCACGTCAACAAATGTTATACGCTGAAGTCGAAGATCAAGCCAAAGAACCAGCGACAAGTCTACTAATGAACTGATGTGGATATCAGCGAAGCCAAGACCTGTCCACTCAACGTGAAGTTACAAGTAGAAAACTTCAGCAAACGCTGAACTTTATCACTCGCTGATAAAGAACTGTTCAACGAACGCTGATCATGAAGTTTCCTCTACAAGTTGCTTTTGTCTTATCTCCTTGCACGTCTCCGTACGAACTGTCAGAACGGACATCCCTTTTGTCCATAATCGTACAACCAACTCTGATTCTACACTGTTCATCATGCGGCTACTAGGTTGTCTACAAAGGTCAAACCATGCAACCAATCAGCTGCTGCCATGTGTAAAGTTGTACTGATATGCATTAAATGCATGCAGTATATAAGAAGAAACCCTACTTTAGAAATGAAGTGCTCGACCATCTTCTTCTCTCTACTACTTTGTGTTAGAATATTATTCGTAATATTCTTATCTTCTTTCTTTCTTATTTCTAGTGCAAGAAAATCTTAGTGTTCTCTTAACTTGTTTAGATTAGGTTTAATCCTTAATCTTGTTCCGCAACAAGTTGTAAATTGTTTGATAAATATCAATAAACAATTTAGAAAAGTAAAATATGTGTGTTTGTATTCAACCCCCCCTCCCCTTCTACAAACTTGTATAACCCTTTTGGGACTAACAAGTGGTATCAGAGCAGATTGTTTAAACTCATAAACAAGATCTTGCTTTCTCTTCCTTGCTATTTCTCATAATGGCAACCAACACAAACACAAACTATATTGACAATGGTTCTCTTGCAAAACCCCCTAGATTTTCCAGAGATAACTTTAATCTGTGGAAAAATAGGATGATACTCTTCTTAGAAGGTGTAGACCCTACTATGCCTTATTACATCGAAAATGGCCCATATATTCCTGTTAGGATTGATCCTGAAGTTCCAGGCACTACTACTAGAGCTGCCATTCCTGAAAGAATCATTCCTAAGGAACCTCACAATTGGTCTGATGAAGATAAGAAGAAAGTGGCTATCGACACTAAAGCCAGGTCTATCCTTTCTATGGCTCTTCCTGAGGAAGTCTACCATTCCGTCATGAACCTGAAAACCTCCAAAGCCATGTGGGACACAATATGTGTTCAATATGAAGGTACGTCTGAAGTCCAGGACTCAAGAAAGATCAACCTGGTAAGACAGTATGAAAGCTTCATTTGTGGTAAGAATGAATCTCTCTCTGAAGTACATCAGCGGTTTAACTGTTTAATTATAGATCTGAAAACCGTTGGTAGGGAATATTCTAACTTTGAAATTCTGACAAAGTTCTTAGAACGTTTACCTGAAAGCTGGGACAGTTATTCAATGTGTCTCAAGCTATCAAAGGATCTAAAATCTATGACTCTTTCTACCTTATTTGGCACTATGCTCAATCATGAGCAGTCGTGTCATCTCAAGAAGAATCTTGTAAAAGATTCCAAAAGCACACCTGTTGCTTTACTCTTAGAGTCACCTTCCACTCAACGATCTACTATCACTGTCACTGAGTTGGAAACTAACTCTGAATGCTCATCAGATGCTGATTCTTTAGATCTTGATGAATCTCTAGCACTCCTGGCTAATAAGTTCAGGAGATTCGCTAGAAAGAGTAACTTCAGAAGGAACAAACCCCTTGCACTCACTGACAAGCCAAGATCATCAACCCCTGTGGATAAGGATACTGCCACCTGCTTTAACTGTGAGAAAGTAGGACACTTTGCTAGTGAATGCAGGTCAAAGAAAGTCTTTAAACCCTCAGCTTTCTCCAAGAAATCCTCTAACCCCAGGGCTAGAGATGACAAGTACAAAAAGCTGAAAGAAAAATATTCAAAGCTGAAAAGCTTTAAGAAGAAAGGCAAAGGCCTGATGGCTGACTTTGACTGGGCTGCCTCTGATGAAGAAGAATTGTCTAACTCTGAAGATGATGATGAGGCCAATCTCTGCCTCATGGCAAAAATTGAAGAAGAGGAAGAAAATTCTGACATTCCCTCTACTTCAACTCCTACCTCTAAGGTATCAACTTCCTTCTTTACTAATATTTCAGATATTGATGAAGCTGATAGTCTTCGGAAAATCGATCTCTAGACTATGAATTTATATGATGCCATGAATGGCAAAACCATAGTTGAAAATCAAAATCTCGATCTCGCTGAACAGCTTAAAAACTGTCACCTTCAAATAGAAAAGCTTTCTAAAATTGAAGAAGACTTAAAAGATCAGGTCCATATAAATCAACTAGTCAAAATCGAACGCGAAGAAGCTATCGCTACATTAAAAGCTGAAAAGGCTACTGTTGAAGGATGGTGTAAATCCTCAACAACGATCACTGAGATTATAAAGTCTCAGATACCCCTGAGTGATAAGAGTGGACTTGGTTACAAAGCTGATACTCTAGAACCAACCACTGATCGTTCCATGCTCAAATTTGGAACCTTCTTATCCTCAGTCCCTGACACTTCCTCATCTCAGTGTTCCTCTTCAAAATCTTCCATCCCTGAGGAAAAACCTACCTTGATCTCTAAAGGTAAGGGTAAAGAAAAAGTTTTAATCTAAAACCTCAGAAGGGTACCTATGTACCTAAGCTGAATGCTTCGAAAGCTTCAGTGACTTATCCCACTACTTCTAAGAACAAGATCCCTGGATTTATTCAGCGATCTACTCCTAGAATCAGAGTGGATATTATTGGTAAGAAATCCGAAGAACTGATTGTTCCTCCCATTTCCAATGCCAAAGGTATACTTGGTGCTGGCCCTGCTCATTTAAAATTAACGGCTAAGCATGCAAATGGTCCTAAAGCTACTTTTAGCTATAGGAAATGTTATCACTGTGGACTTACCGATCACATTGCTAGTAAGTGCCCCACAGCCACCAAAGCTGAAAAGTTAGCTAAGGTGAAGATTACTGCCCCCAAGGCAAAGAAGACCACTGAGGTTAATAAATTAACCAAAGTGAAGAATAATTCTGAAGCTGAATCTTCAAATGCTGCGAAGATTGCTGAACCTTCCACTTCCTCTACCACCACTGACAAGTGTGGGCCCATGGTGAAATGGGTGCCTAAGTCAAACTAATTTTCCTTTGTTTGCAATTCAAGAAGGGTATCTGGTATCTTGATAGCGGATGCTCTAGACACATGACTAGAAAGAAAAACCTTCTCACTGAATACAAGGAAGAGAAGGGTCCCTCTGTGACCTTTGGTGGAAACAGAAAAGTCTATACCCGAGGTTTTGGTGTACTCTCGAATAGTACAACAACCTTTGAAAGAGTCGCATATGTTGAAGGACTGAAGCATAATCTTCTAAGCATTAGTCAGTTGTGCGACAAGGATAACAAAGTAATCTTTACCAAGGACTCCTGCTTTGTCATTGACAAAAAGGAGAAGATAGCTCTCAGCGGATATCGTACGGAAAATGTTTATGTTATAAACATGGACTCTATAACCACTGAGAACTCCTGTTTCTTCTCAAAAGCCTCATCTGATGTCAACTGGCTATGAACTTGATAGGCGGGTATCACCCCCCTAAATCAACCGCAAGTGTACGGTGTCGAAATCAAGTAATACGTACGGAAGTACGAGTATCGAATCCACAGGAACTAGGAACTAAGTATCACAATTACTATAAACTCTATTAACTGAATGATCGCAAATTGAGTGGTTGGTATTAAACTACTAATTGCAATTAAACTAAATCAAACACACAAACAGTAAACAGCTAAAGAACTTCAGATAGAGAAAACAGTTGAGGGTTGGAAATCCTAAGACTTGCACATACAAACACTTGTCTCAAAACAGTTACCAGTTATTCCATATAATGAATACCCAATCTTGTAAAAATCATCGTTGTTCTCTTTCGAGCAACAATGGGTTTTATCTTGAAAAGCACAAGTTTTATCTCTCGATCTCACCTATGGAATTCAAAACACATTAAGCTCAAGATTTTACGGGACTAAGGCTTACTCGGAATATCTCTATCTCCTTTCTCACCTTAGGCGTGCGATTCCTAGTCTTAGTTACAATTAATTCTCTCGAACTTAATTAGAAACAACAAAGCAATTGTAAATTGGCCAAATTCACAAAAGCATTAAAATTCAAATCACATGCTTCATTAAGATAGGAAAAACTGATAAAAGTCTCAAGTTACATGTTTGTACACTCAAATCAAATTCATTCCAACCCCCAACATCTAAAGATTAGTTCATGATGTTGGGGGACAAAAACTCAAGAAAAGGGGATGAAAAACTGTATGTAAACATGATAAACGTGAATGTGAAAAATGTAGTGATAAACTATCTTCTCCCGGCTCTAATCCGCGTCGCGTCGTGACTTCCTCTTCAATTGACCCTCTCTCGTGGCTCCAAAAGCTCCGAAAAAGCTCCCCAAAATCGCCCCAAGTCGTCTGCCGTTCGTCCTGTCTGAGTCTTATCGAGAATACCCTAAAATCTGGAAAAAACGCCAAACTTATTGGCTGAAACAGGGGGTCCCGCGACCTGTCCCACGACTTGCAAGTCGCGGGGTAGGTCGCCCGGTTTTTCTAAGGGTGTTTGGGTCAGCTTCGGGTCCTGGTTCGGGCGCGGGTCTTGGGCTTGGATCTCGGGCTTCCGTTGGGCTTCGTTTTGGCTCTTTTTGGGCTCTTTTTAGCTTCTTTTCTTGATGGTTACTGCCTTTTAATTAACCTGCACATTCCACTAGATAAACCGTAAAATTCCGCTTCTTTGCTTAAATACAAGCCAATCTCATTGGTTTTAGGACCGAAAATAACGCCAAAAAGTGGCGTTATCAACAACCCCAAACCGAGCGTTGCTTGTCCTCAAGCAAATTAGCGATAAAAATAGAGTAAAAGCACATATCAGTGAATTATAATAACTGCACAACTCCCAATTGGTACCATGTAATGTACTGGTGATTTCCCATACCCGTGAATTCCTATCTCACTCTCGCCTCATTCCTATTCCCTTTGATCTATGACCTTCCATTGTAAGTTGAACTCGTGACTGCTCCGATTACACTAATGTTGTTCTAGGTCCAGACATACTAGGGAAAACATTTCGCCTCGACCCTACGTCACGGGATACTCTCGTTTCACTCGAACCTAGGTTGTCGCACATGTTGTCATGTTTAGGGAATTTATGTACAAGAATACTCGAATATTACATGACAACTCTATTGAAAGACGCACAAATGTCCAAAAATTGATCTCCGAAAGGAATCAAGTAGCAAGACAGGGAATATCAATAAAGGTGGTAGCATACCATAATCACGTTTTCCAGAAGATCATCCAGGTCTTTACACGGGTTGTAACGGGGCTAGGGTACCGGCTAAGAAATGAAGGGTAAAACGGTTCAAAGATCCTTTGTGTGTCAAACATTAGCAGTTATGAACTTCCTTCGCATTCTATCTTTTGGGCCTCTTTGTCACTGTTGGAGTCGATTTGACTCTCTTATTTAGCTGCTATAAATACTATTTAACTAACTGTATATATATATATATATATATATATATATATATATATATATATATATATATATTTAGTTGGGACTTCATTGGTCCTCTTTATTCGATTGGGGCTGCATTGGCCCTCTTTTCTATTTATTTTCATAACTGGCCTGTACTGCTTCTGATTGACACACTTTCGGATAGGGTTGGCTAAGACTTTTGGCTCGGGTTTAAAGGTGGGTCTGAAATGAAAAGGTGAGTGTATGGCTACAAAGAGGCTATGGTTACACATAAGGCTGTAAACGAACCGAACGAACACGAACAAGGGTTTGTTCATGTTCGTTCGTTTAACTTAACCGAACAAACGAACGAACACGAACAATAAACGAACAAAAATTTTGGTGTTCGTGTTCGTTCATTTAAAAAATAGGTTTGTTCGTGTTCGTTTATGTTCGTTCGTTTAAGTGTTAAACGAACATAAACGAACGAACCTAACCGAACTTAAACTAACAAATAAACGGTGCACACGTTTTCATGGGTGCTCCATTAAATTTTTACTTATACTCAAACCCATAGGCTCAAAGGAAAGGTCCATAAAATTTTTACTTAGACTCAAGCCTAAAGGCTCAAGGAAAAGGGCTAACTACGGTGCACCCACTTTTATTGGTACTCCAGTTAAATTTTTTACTGAGACTCAAACTAAAAAGCTCAAGCCAAAGGGCTAAGCCATTAAAGAATGAGCTAAGCACAAGTATAATGAATGGGAGAGTAGTGGAAGGGATGAGGGGTATTTATACTTGAGAGTAAGGGCTTTGGTTTGAAATTTGGGCGATGTGGGATGAAAATCTGATGAGAAGAAGAGTTGGTTGGTTCACTTGAGGAGTTGAGGTATCCCACCCACATCGGAAGTGTAGAGGAAATTGGTGCGTATGATTTGTTTTAAAAATGAAGCCTGGTGCCTATGATTTGTTTTACTTTTTTCATAAACCATCTACTTTTAATTATAATTATTATATAATTATAATTATTATTTTTTCTTAAACATATATTTAATTTTTTACTTGTTTTTTTAGTAAATGAACATAAACGAACGTAAACGAACAAATATAAACGAACGTAAACGAACAAATATAAACGAACGTTCATGAACATAAATGAACGAACGAGACCTTTGTTCATGTTCGTTCGTTTAACTAAACGAACAAAAAAAACTTGTTCGTGTTCGTTCGTTTATTAAATAAACGAACATGAACGAACTTCCCGCCGAACGATTCACGAACGGTTCGCTGAACGTCGGTTCGTTTACAGCCCTAGTTACACACAATTGGGTGAAAAGGGTACGATAGCTAAAAACAAGGTTAAACAAACACACAATGCATGGAATCATCTCTTAAGGTCCACACGATATGGTCTACTACACCCTTACCCAATATCCCGATGGTCGTCTTTGCTACTCAATGCAATAATATAGCGAGATCATTCTATATTCACGACAAGGAACTCGACAAAGTGTATACGATTTTCGTGTATGAATCCCTCGAAATAAAAGACGTCTTTTAGGCTCAAAACTCGCTATTGGGTGGTCTCCACTAATGTCCCTAGTCATGTCCTTTCCCGGTCCTTCCCTAATGGTCACGTCACTATCACAAGATTCTTCCTACAATGGTTGGTCTCAATCATTCAAAACAAAAATTTTAGCTAAAGTGATTTAGGTACTCAGAAGTGCAGGAAATCTACGTGCATAACGTGGGCCCGATTGGGCAACCCCAAACCTTACCCACACATTGTCCCCAATGTGCAAGTGTCGGTTCAGGCGATACTAAAACAAGTATCATTGTGCGGTTATTACAGGTAGTAGACATGCAAGGCATAGTATAACATGAAGCAACAAAGAGCTATTCTCATTAAACTATGGCCACCCCAAACCTAGGCTGTGGCCTAGGTTTGTCAAACAAAGCCAACCCCAAACCTCGGTGAAACCGAGGTTTGCACAGGATTAAAAATGAGTGTGTAGATGTTGAAAATATGAGGCACCCCAAACCTAAGTGAAACTTAGGTTTGTTGCATCTCGTTAACTAATCGGGACACAAAACATCATACATCACTCGTTACATACAAAGTTGAGAACATACCTGTTTGCCCGGATGGAGAAAATTCCCTTGAAAGATTGGAGCGACCTCGGACGAGAGATATCGGAGAAAACGGAGAAGGGGAATGCACAAACAAAAGAAACAAAGCAAACAACGAAAGAGAAAGCAAGGCAACGAAACACACCAGAAGCATCAGGGAAACCGCGTGGTTTGCCACGCGGTTTGGAAGTCGCGGGGTATACCGCGCAACTCCCTGCTTCAGAAAACAAATAGAGGACCCCGCGTTTTGACACGCGGTTTGGAAGCCGCGGCACAAGCCGCGTAAGTCCCTGTTTCAACTATTTTTGATTTTTTTTGATTGTTTTTTATTTTTTTGATTTTTATTGCTTTTTCGTAACTAAAACACACTCAAAAACGAAAATTTAAAAGAAAACGAACCTCGGTGGGTTGCCTCCCACCCAGCGCCTTGGTTAAAGTCGTGGCACGACTATGTGAATCTAAACTTGGCTCGGTGTCCGCGGAATCGAATCGCCCACACTTGCGGTTCTTCGCGGATTCTTCCACATCTGGCCTTCCATGACCATCGGCCTCCTTACACCTTCTACTCTCGAACATCTTGAACATAACCTTTTCGCCGCCAACCCTGAAGGTCATCTCACCTTCTTCCATGTCTATCAGCGCTCTGCTCGTGGCCAAGAATGATCTACCCAAAATCAGTGGGACCTCTACATATTCATCGATATCTAACACCACGAAGTCCACCGGAAAATAGAGCTTGCCGACTTTGATCAATATGTTCTCGACGACTCCATATGGATACACTATCGACCTATCCGCGAGCTGAAGGGTCATGTTTGTCGGCTTCACTTCCCCGAGGCCAAGTTTCCTGAAAGCAGATAAAGGCATTAGGTTAATACTAGCTCCTAAATCGCATAATACCTTATCAAAATTAAAACTCCCAATTTGGATAGGGATCGAAAAACTCCCTGGATCCTTAAGCTTCAGAGGAAGCTTGTTCTGAATTATAGCACTGCACTCCTCAGTAAGTGCAATTGTGGCATGATCCTCAATCTTCCTCTTCTTGGATAAGATATCTTTCATAAATCTCGCATATGAGGGCATTTATGCCAAAGCGTCTGCGAAAGGAATGTTAATATGCAGCTTTTTAAATATATCAAGAAACTTAGAAAAATTAACATCGTCCTTATGCGATTTAAGTCTTCTCGGATAGGGCACTCTCGGTACCACCGGCTTGACCGGTGATTGCTTTGGCTTCGTCGCTTCACTATTCTTGCTCTCTTCAATCACAACCTCGTCATCAGCTTCCAGCTCATCCATGTCCACAATCTCGACCTCTTTCTCTTTAGGATCGATCTCCCTTGATGACGGTTCGCGTGTAGGCTCTCCATTCTGCTCCTTGCCACTTCTCAGATAAATGGCATTACATTCTTCCCTCGGTTTCCTTTCCGTTTGACTCGGAAAGGTTCCGGGAGGTCGGTTTTGTAGGGCTTCAGATATTTGCCCCACTTGCCTTTCGAGGATCTTAATGGAGGCGGTGTTTTGATCGGTTGCCGCCTTGACCGTATTAACCGTGCTTGCTAACTCTCCAACCGTGCTGTCCATCTTGGTCATGAACTTCATCATCATCTCTTCCAGCCCCGGCTTCTTCTCCCCGGATTGTCCTTCGTTCCTTTGGTTGAAACCTGGAGGACGGTAAACATTGTTAGATTGAGAAGAATGAGAAAAGTTAGAAGAATTACCATATTGTTGTTGCCCTTGAGGATGACTCCATGAAAAATTAGGGTGTTTCTTCCACCCCTCATTGTAGGTGTTTGAGAAAGGGTCGTTCCTCGGCTGATTGTTGCGATTTTGTAAGAACTGAACCTGTTCAAGTTCTTGAGGACTGCCTCCCTTCAAATGGTTCGTGATAAAAGCTAGTTGAGCTTTTAGTTCTTTCAGCTCATCCGATTCTTGAATGCTCGTGACTCTTCTTACGGCTGATCTTGGAGTAGAAAAACTGTGCTCGGCCAGATTATCGATCAGCTCGCATGCTTCTACATAAGATTTATCCATTAGTGCTCCACCCGATGCGGCAGTGATATCGTTTTTGAACTGCGGGTGGAGTCCACTAAAGAATGTCTGGATGATGACCCATCCGTGCAACCCGTGATGTGGACACTTCTTCAACATGTCTTTATATCGCTCCCATGCCTCATATAGGGTCTCTTGGTCCCATTGCGCGAAGTGTGTAATATCGGCCATTAACTGCGCGGTTCTTCCCGGTGGGAAGAATTTTTGGAGGAATGCGGCTTTCAGGTCTGCCCATGTAGTGATCTGATCCGCTGGCAAACCTTCTATCCAAATTTCAGCTTTATGGCATTTTCCTCCATCCCATTGATCTTGAACGTATTGCAAATCCGTTCAAATGCACGAAGGTGGGCATGGGGATCTTCAGTAGGTGCTCCCCCGAACTGATTCTGCTGTACCATGACAATGGTACTCGGCTTAATCTCGAAGTAGTTTGCTGCAGTAGCGGGCGGTTGGATGCCTATCTGTGCGGTTGCCACGTTTGGATTGGCAAATGACCGCATCGGAACTCTCGCCGGAGGAGGCGGAGGTGGGTTGTTACGTGGTCTCTCGTCACCCATCTTCAATTGCCTTTTGGCTTTAGATTCCTTGAGTAGCCGATGGGCGGTTCTCTCAATCTCCGGATCAAGTGGCTCGATTTCCTTCCCTCGGGTCTTCTTTGGCATAAACCAATTAGTACCTGAAAAGAAAGTAGGCAAAGTTAGTAATCCAGAAACTGAAAGTGATGGAACAAAGTAAATAAATAAAAGAAAAATGTTCAATCTAATAGCGCTTATAGCTGGTAGTGCTATCAGTTGCAACTAGTTCCCCGACAACGGCGCCAAAAACTTGATAGGCGGGTATCACCCCCCTAAATCTAACCGCAAATGTACGGTGTCGAAATCAAGTAATACGTACGGAAGTACGAGTATCGAATCCACAGGAACTAGGAACTAAGTATCATAATTACTATAAACTCTATTAATTGAACGATCGCAAATTGAGTGGTTGGTATTAAACTACTAATTGCAATTAAACTAAATCAAACACACAAACAGTAAACAGCTTAAGAACTTCAGATAGAGAAAACAGTTGAGAGTTGGAAATCCTAAGACTTCCACATACAAACACTTGTCTCAAAACAGTTACCAGTTATTCCATATAATAAATACCCAATCTTGTAAAAATCATCGTTGTTCTCTTTCGAGCAACAATGGGTTTTATCTTGAAAAACACAAGTTTTATCTCTCGATCTCACCTATGGAATTCAAAACACATTAAGCGTGCGATTCCTAGTTCTAGTTACAATTAATTCTCTCGAACTTAATTAGAAACAACAAAGCAATTGTAAATTGGCCAAATTCACAAAAGCATTAAAATCCAAATCATATGCTTCATTAAGATAGGAAAACCTGATAAAAGTCTCAAGTTACATGTTTGTACACTCAAATCAAATTCATTCCAACCCCCGACATCTAAAGATTAGTTCATGATGTTGGGGGACAAAAACTCAAGAAAAGGGGATGAAAAACTGTATGTAAACATGATAAACGTGAATGTGAAAGATGTAGTGATAAACTCCCTTCTCCCGGCTCTAATCCGCGTCGCATCGTGACTTCCTCTTCGATTGACCCTCTCTCGTGGCTCCAAAAGCTCCGAAAAAGCTCCCCAAAATCGCCCCAAGTCGTCTGCCGTTCGTCCTGTCTGAGTCTTATCGAGAATACCCTAAAATCTGGAAAAAAACGCCAAACTTATTGGCTGAAACAGGGGGTCCCGCGACCTATCCCGCGACTTGCAAGTCGCGGGGTAGGTCGCCCGGTTTTTCTAAGGGTGTGTGGGTCAGCTTCGGGTCCTGGTTCGGGCGCGGGTCTTGGGCTTGGATCTCAGGCTTTCGTTGGGCTTCGTTTTGGCTCTTTTTGGGCTCTTTTTAGCTTCTTTTCTCGATGGTTACTGCCTTTTAATTAACCTGCACATTCCACTAGTTAAACCGTAAAATTCCGCTTCTTTGCTTAAATACAAGCCAATCTCATTGGTTTTAGGACCGAAAATAACGCCAAAAAGGGGCGTTATCAATAGCTCTCAGCGGATATCGTACGGAAAATGTTTATGTTATAAACATGGACTCTATAACCATTGAGAACTCCTGTTTCTTCTCAAAAGCCTCATCTGATGTCAACTGGCTATGACATAAAAGGCTCTCCCATCTCAACTTCAAGACACTGAACACTCTTTCCTCTAAAGAGTTGGTCATTGGTCTACCTCAACACTCATACGCTAAGGAGTCCTTATGTTCGGCGTGTGAAAAAGGGAAACAAACCAAAGCAAGCTTCAAGTCTAAGCAAGTTTCCTCAGTGTCATCTCCTCTACAACTTCTCCATATGGATTTGTTTGGCCCTGTTAACAAACAATCCATCGCTGGAAAGAAATATACATTGGTCATAGTTGATGAATTCTCTCACTATACCTGGGTAATGTTTCTCCGTTCTAAGAGTGACACCCCTGAAGAACTCATCACTTTTGTCAGGAAAATGGAAGTCCTGAACAACATGACCGTTCGCTCAATAAGGAGTGATCATGGGACTGAATTTAAAAACAGTTCTCTTGATTCCTTCTTTGAAAGTAAGGGTATTTCTCACAACTTTTCCTCAGTGAGAACACCGCAACAAAATGGAGTCGCTGAAAGAAGAAATCGAACTATTATCGAAGCTGCACGATCAATGCTCAGTGATTCTCATCTACCTACTCAATTTTGGGCAGAAGCTGTCAACACTGCTTGTTTCACTCAAAACAGGTCGCTGATAGTCAAAAGATTCAAGAAAACAGCCTATGAACTCTTCCATGGGAGAAAGCCTTCAATTAGCTTTCTTCACATCTTTGGATGTCAGTGTTTCATACTGAACAACAGAGATACCCTTGGAAAGTTTGATCCTAAGGCTGATGATGGAATCTTTCTTGGATACTCTTCAGTTTCTAAAGCCTTCAGAGTCTTCAATCGAAGAAGACAAACTGTTGAAGAAACAATCCACGTCACCTTTGACGAATCTCGTTCAGCGAACTCTAGACCTTTTGCTGATACTGAAGAATTGAATCAATGGATGTTTTCTCATCTTGGTGATTCAGAAGATACTCCCACTCCTCAATCTCATACTCATCCTGCTAAAGATGATGATCCTACTATCATCCCAAGCATGCAGACAAGTGAAGCTGAAACGTCATGGGTCTCAGATGTTCCTCTAAACACTATGCCTGCTTCTGAACCTTCTATCTCAGATATACCATCTACCTCTCATCAATCAGTGAATGAAATTACATCTGAACCTATTCCTCTCTTGGATGATATACCAGAAGTTGATGAAGCCTCATATTCAGCTCCTCTAGAAGTTCAAATTGAGTCAGCGACTTATGCTCCGGCTCAGCGATGAACTATCAATCACCCCATTGATCAAATTCTTGGTGATCCAAACGTTGGTGTTCAGGCTCGACGAAGTGCAGGTAACATTTGTTTATTTGTTAACTTTATCTCTCTGATTGAACCAAAGAAAACAGATGATGCACTCAGAGATCCAAACAGGTCAGCGCTATGCAAGAAGAGCTGACAGAATTCGAAAGAAACAAAGTTTGGAAGCTCGTTTCACGACCATCCGACAAGTCAGTGATAGGCACTAAATGGGTCTATCGAAACAAGTTGGATGAACATGGAACTATAACCCGCAACAAGGCTCGTCTTGTTGCTCAGGGATACAGACAAGAGGAAGGTATAGATTACGACGAAACCTTTGCTCCAGTAGCAAGTCTAGAAGCTATTCGTCTATTCTTATCTTACGCAGTACACAAAGACTTCAAAGTTTATCAAATGGATGTTAAATCATCATTCCTCAATGGAAAGTTGAATGAAGAAGTCTACGTGGAACAACCTCTAGGATTCTCAGATCCTAAGCATCCAGGTTATGTTTATAAACTGGATAAGGCACTTTATGGCTTAAAGCAAGCTCCTCGTGCATGGTATGACACTCTCTCTTCTTATCTCCAAATCGAAAAATTTGAGCGAGGTAAAATCGACAAAACTCTATTTTTAAGGAAAGTAAAAGGTCATATTATTCTTGTTCAAATATATGTCGATGATATTATATTTGGTTCCATGATATGCGGGTTTACACCCCCTAAATCTAACCGCAAGTGTACGGGTTGAAATCAAGTAACAGTACAAAAGTACGAGTATCGAACACAGGGAACTAGGAACTAAGTATCACAATGACTATAAGATCTATTAACTGAACGGTCGCAAATTTTGAGTTGTTGGTATTAAATTAATTAATTGCAAATAAGTAAATCACGAACAAGACAATAAACAACTTAAGAAACTTTGGATAGAGAAAATAGTTGAGGGTTGGAAATCCTAAGGTTTTCACATACAACCACTTGACTCAAAACAATTACCAGCTAATCCCTTTAATGAATGCCCAATCTCTAAAATCACCGCTGTTCTTTCTCAAGCAACAACGGGTTTTATCTTGAAACCACAAGTTTTATCTCTCGATCTCAACCTATAGAATTCAAAACACATTAAACTCAAGATTTAAATGAGACTAAGGTTTAATTGGTATATCTCTATCCAATTTCTCACCTTAGGCATGCAATTCTAGTTCTAGTTATCAATTAATTCTCTCGAACTTAATTGCTAACAAACAAATCAGATGTAAATTGGCCAAACTCACAAAAGCATTAAAATCCAAATCACATGCTTCATTAAAATAGGAAAAACTGATAAAAGTCTCAAGTCACATGTTCATACACTTTAAACCAAATAAATTCCAACCCCCAACATCTATAGATTAGTTCATGTTGGTGGTGGACTCAAACGTAAGAAAAGGGGATGAAAAAGTGTGTGTAAACATCGTGATTGTAAACGTAAAGAAAATACTGTTGACTCCCTTCTCTCGGCTCTAATCCAATTCTCGTCGTGAACTCCTCCTCAATCGATCCTCTATCGTGGCTCCAAAAGACGTAAAAAGTCTCTGAAAATCGCCCCCAAGCTGCCTCCCGTCGCGCGTGTCGAGATATTGACCTAATTCCGCAAAACACTAATTATAAAAATCGTCCAGAGGGTTGTGCGACTTGTCCCGCGGCTTCAGGCCGCGTGGAAAGCCGCGCGGTTTCCTGACTGCTCCGGGTCAAGTCACGGGTCATGATTTCGGCACGGTTCTTGGGCTTGGATCTCGGGCTTCCGTTGGGCTTCGTTTTGGCTCTCTTTTGGACTCTTTTTCGCTTCTTTTCTAGATGATTGCCGTCTTTTAGATTACCTGCACAAATCACTAGATAAACCATAAAGTTCCGCCTTTTTGCTAGAACACAAGCCAATCTCATTGGTTTGAGGACCGAAAATAACGCCAAAAGGTGGCGTTATCAACAACCCCAAACCGAGCGTTGCTTGTCCTCAAGCAAGTTAGCGATAAAATAGAATAAAAGCATATATCAGTGAAATAATAACTGCACAACTCCCAATCGGTACCACGTAATGCACTGGTGATTTCCCATACCCGTGAATGCCTATCTCACTCTCACCTCATCCTTATTTTGTTTGATCTATGGTCTTCCATTGTGACTTGGACTCGTGACTGCTCCGATTACATTAAGGTCGTACTAGGTCTAAACATACTAGGGAAAACATTTTGCCTCGACCCTACCTCACGGGATACTCTCATTTCACTCGAACCTAGGTTGTCGCACATGTGGTCATGTATAAGGAAGTTATGTACAAGAATACTCGAAAATAACATGACAACTCTAATGAAAGACGCACAAATGTCTAAAAAGTTGATCTCAGAAGGAATCGAGTAACAAGACATGGACTATCGGTAAAGGTGGTCATATACCCTAATCACATTTTCCAGAAGATCATCCAGGTCTTTACAAGGGTTGTAACGGGGCTAAGGTTATGGCTAAGAAACGAAGGGTACGCAGATCAAAACTCCTCGGTGTGTCAACCATTAACAGTTCTAATCTTTCCTGACCTCATTTACTGTTGTTTGGCCCTTTTTGTCATTCCTGGAGTCGCTTTGACTCTCTTATTTAGCTGCTGTAAATACTATCTAACTAACTGTATAATTTTTTTTGTGGGGTATCATTGGCCCTCTTTATTTGATTGGGGCAACATTGGCCCTATTTTCTAACTTACTTTTTATGATTGGCATGTACTCTTTCTTTTCCGCTCTATCTTCTGCTATTCGTTACCGCTTCTGATTGACACACTTTTGGATAAGGGTTGGCTAAGGTTTTTGGCTAGGGTTTAATGGTGGGTCTGAAATGAACAAGTGGTGAGTGTTTGGCTACAAAGGGGTTTTGGGTACACACATAATGGGTCGAAAGGAATGATAGATAAAAAATGGGTTAAACATACACACAATGCCTGGAATCCTCTCTTAAGGTCCACATGATATGGTCTACTACACCCTTACCCAATATCCCGATGGTTGTCTTTGCTACTCAACGCAATATTATAGCGAGATCAATCTATAATCACGACAAGGAATTCGAAAAAGTGTATATGAATTAAGTGTATGAATCCCTTGAACTGAATAACGTCTTTTAGGCTCAAATCTCGCTTTTGGGTGGTCTCCACTAATGTCCCTAGTCATGTATTTTCCCGGTCCTTCCCTAATGGTCACGTTACTATCACGAGATTCTTCCCACAATGGTCGGTCTCAATCATCCAAAACAAAAATTTAGCTACTATAATATAAACATTCAGAAGTGCAGGAAGTCTACGTGCATAAACGTGGGCCCGATTGAGCAACCCCAAACCTTACCCACACATTTTCCCCAATGTGTAAGTATCGGTGTACGCGATACAAAGATGTGACACGTATCGTTGGGCAATTATTACAGCTATCAGACAGGCAAGACAAATCATTAACACAAAATATCAAAAAGCGAGCCCATAGTTATTCAAATATGGCCACCCCAAACCTAGGTCGTGGCCTAGGTTTGTCAACTAAAGCCAACCCCAAACCTCGGTAAAACCGAGGTTTGCAAAGGGGTACTGTGAGCGTGTAGATGTTGAAAAGTAAGGCACCCCAAACCTAAGTGAAACTTAGGTTTGTTGCATCTCCTTTCCTTTACGCCTATGTGCACACACAACTCACAATTCTCATGCATGCAAAATGCCAATAAAGTCAACTTAAAAGTCCATGCATCTTGTTAACATAACAGTAATGAAGACCAAATTAAATAATAGTGAACGTACATACCTTTGGTCGTGAAGATTGGAAAATGAGTCTCTTGAACCGTTGAGAGAGTAGTTGAGAGAAGATGGAAAAGACGAGAGAGAGCACAGAAAAACAAAGCAAAAGGAAAAAGAAAGCATGGAAAATAAAACGACACAAGCAAGAACGGAACAAACACTGCACGAGACAACCCAGAAGCAACAGGGGAGCCGCGCCGTTATGAAGCCGCGGGGTATCCCGCGCAAGTCCCTGTTTCAAAACCAACCAGAGCCACCCGCGGTTTGGCGCGCGGCTTGAGGCCGCGGCCAAAACCGTGTAAGTCACTGTTCCATCATTTTTTTTGTAAATAAAATCACTCACAAACATAAATTAAAAAGAACGCAAACCTCGGTGGGTTGCCTCCCACCCAGCGCCTTGGTTTCGGTCGTGGCTCGACTTTCCTTCTGATCACTCCTTTGGCTTTCCTTGATTACCGGGTTCCTTCTCACGCTGATCTCTTCCACTCTCGAACATCTTGAACATTATCTTTTCACCGCCAACCCTCAAAGTCATCTCACCTTCTTCCATGTCGAACAGTGCTTTGCTCGTAGCCAGAAAGGGTCTTCCCAATATTAGCGGGACCTCTATATCTTCATCAATATCCAACACCAAAAATTCCACTGGGAAGTAGAACTTGTCAACTTTAATCAGCACGTCTTCTATCACTCCATACGGATATCTGATCGATCTATCAGCGAGTTGGAGGGTAACATTCGTTGGTTGCACTTCCCCAAGTCCGAGTTTCCTGAAAACAGATAGAGGCATTAAATTAATACTTGCTCCTAGATCACATAATACTCTATCAAAGCAAAAATCCCCAATTTGTATGGGTATATTAAAACTCCCTGAATCTCGAAGCTTCGGGGGAAGCTTGTTCTGAATGATTGCACTGCACTCTTCAGTAAGTGCAATGGTAGATTGATGTTCAATTGCCCTCTTCTTGGATACGATGTCCTTTATAAACTTGAGGTATGTTGGCATTTGGGCAAGTGCTTCTGCGAATGGAATGTTGATGTGCAGCTTCTTGAAGATGTCAAGGAATTTCTTGAATTGTTCCTCGTCGTTACGTGTCTTCACCCGATTTGGAAATGGTAGCGGTGGCACAAATGGTTTGACTCCCGGCTTTGATAGAGGTTTCACCTCTTTTTCCTTCGGCTCCTCCCGATCCACCATATCACTAGAACGATCTCCTTCAGCCCAGCATTCGCCTCCTTGATCATCTCCTTGCCACTTCTCAGATAAATGGCATTGCATTCTTCTCATGGTTTCCTTTCGGTCTGACTTGGGAATGTCCCGGGAGCTCGGGTCTGTAGGGCTTCAGAGATTTGCCCCACTTGCCTCTCAAGGAGTTTGATGGAGGCGGTGTTCTGTTCAGTTGCTGCTTTCGCTGTACTCACCGTGCTTGCTAAACCTTCAACATTACTATCCATCTTTGTCATAAACTTCATCATCATATCCTCTAACCCCGGTTTCTTCTCCATAGATGGTCCTTCGTCGAATTTCCTTTGATTGAAACCTGGAGGACGGTAAACTTTGTTAGATTGAGAAGAATTAGAATGATTAGAAGAATTACCGTATTGTTGCTGGCCGGGTTGACTCCATGAAAAGTTAGGGTGTTTCTTCCACCCTTCATTATATGTGTTCGAGAAAGGGTCGTTCATCGGCTGGTTGTTGCGGTTTTGTAAGAACTGAACCTGTTCAGGTTCTTGAGCAGCGGGGAACACTTCTGGACTACCTCCCTTCAAGTGGTTTGTGATAGCGGCTAGCTGAGCTTTTATCACCTTCAACTCATCCGAGTCTAGAACACTAGCTACCCGTCTAATAGAAGATCGCAGAGTGGCATAACTATGTTCGGCTAAGTTCTCGATCAAATCGACTGCTTCTTCATATGTCTTATTCATGAGAGCTCCACCCGCTGCAGCAGTGATGTCGTTCTTGAACTGCGGGTGAAGTCCTCCAAAGAACCTTTGGATAATTACCCAGCCATGTAACCCATGATGCGGAAACTTTTTCAACATGTCTTTATATCGCTCCCATGCCTCGTATAGAGTCTCTTGGTCCCATTGAGCGAAGTGGGTAATGTCGGCCATCAGTTGAGCGGTTCTTCCCGGTGGGAAGAATTTCTGGAGGAACGCAGCTTTCAGGCCTGCCCATGTAGTGATCTGATATGATGGTAGGCCCTCTACCCATATTTCAGCTCTACCCTTGAGGGAAAACTGAATAGCCTCATCTTGATTCCATTCTCGTCCACCCCATTGATCTTGAACGTATTGCAGATCCGTTCAAATGCACGAAGGTGTGCATGGGGATCTTCAGTTGGTGCTCCCCCAAACTGATTCTGCTGTACCTTCACGATAGTACTCGGCTTGATCTCGAAATAATTTGCCGCAGTGGTGGGTGCTTGGACTCCTATGCGTGCGGCTGCCACGTTCGGGTCGGCAAACGACCGCATAGGACGTCTTTCCGGAGGTGGTGGAAGTGGGTCATTTCGAGGAGGTCTCTCGTCACCCATCTTCAATTGTCTTTGAGCTTTGGATGCTTTTCGTATCTGACGGGCGGTTCTTTCAATCTCCGGATCGATCGGTTCGATTTCCTTCCCACGGGTTTTCCTTGGCATAAACCAGTTAGTACCTGAAATGGAAAGTAGGCAACGTTAGTAATCCAGAAACTGAAAGTGATGAAATAAAATAATAAAAATAAAAATGTTCAATGTAATAGCGCCTATAGCTGGTAGTGCTATCAGTTGCAACTAGTTCCCCGACAACGGCGCCAAAAACTTGATAGGCGGGTTTACACCCCCCTAAATCTAACCGCAAGTGTACGGGTTGAAATCAAGTAATAGTACAAAAGTACGAGTAACGAACACAGGGAACTGGGAACTAAGTATCACAATGACTATAAGATCTATTAACTGAACGGTCGCAAATTTTGAGTTGTTGGTATTAAATTAATTAATTGCAAATAAGTAAATCACGAACAAGACAGTAAACAACTTAGGAAACTTTAGATAGAGAAAACAGTTGAGGGTTGGAAATCCTAAGGTTTTCACATACAACCACTTGACTCAAAACAATTACAAGCTAATCCCTTTAATGAATGCCCAATCTCTAAAATCACCGTTGTTCTTTCTCAAGCAACAACGGGTTTTATCTTGAAACCACAAGTTTTATCTCTCGATCTCAACCTATAGAATTCAAACCACATTAAACTCAAGATTTAAATGAGACTGAGGTTTAATTGGTATATCTCTATCTAATTTCTCACCTTAGGCATGCAATTCTAGTTCTAGTTATCAATTAATTCTCTCGAACTTAATTGCTAACAAACAAATCAGATGTAAATTGGCCAAACTCACAAAAGCATTAAAATCCAAATCACATGATTCATTAAAATAGGAAAAACTGATAAAAGTCTCAAGTCACATGTTCATACGCTTTAAACCAAATTCATTCCAACCCCAAACATCTAAAGATTAGTTCATGTTGGTGGTGGACTCAAACGTAAGAAAAGGGGATGAAAAAGTGTGTGTAAACATCGTGATTGTAAACGTAAAGAAAATACTGTTGACTCCCTTCTCTCGGCTCTAATCTGATTCTCGTCGTGAATTCCTCCTCAATTGATCCTCTATCGTGGCTCCAAAAGACGTAAAAAAGTCTCTGAAAATCGCCCCCAAGCTGCCTCCCGTCGCGCGTGTCGAGATATTGATCTAATTCCGCAAAACACTAATTATAAAAATCGTCCAGAGGGTTGCGTGACTTGTCTCGCGGCTTCAGGCCGCGTGGAAAGCCGCGCGGTTTCCCGACTACTCTGGGTCAAGTCGCGGGTCATGATTTGGGCACAGTTCTTGGGCTTGGATCTCGGGCTTCCGTTGGGCTTCGTTTTGGCTCTCTTTTGGACTCTTTTTCGCTTCTTTTCTAGATGATTGCCGTCTTTTAGACTACCCGCACATTTCACTAGCTAAACCATAAAGTTCCGCCTTTTTGCTAGAACACAAGCCAATCTCATTGGTTTGAGGACCGAAAATAACGCCAAAAGGTGGCGTTATCATTCCACTAACCCTGATCTTTGTACTCGTTTCGCTGATAGAATGAAAGCTGAATATAAAATGAGTATGATGGGTGAGCTAACTTATTTCCTTGGTCTTCAAATCAAACAGAGTGAAAAAGGAACTTTTATTCACCAAGGAAAATATGTTAAAGATATGTTGAAGAAATTTGACTTAACTCAGAGTTCAGCTATGAAAACCCCTATGGCACCACCGCTGACGCTAAACAAGGATCCTTCTGGAAAACCTGTTAATGTCATGATGTACCGTGGGATGACTGGCTCTCTTCTTAACCTTACAGCTAGCCGACCTGATATTATGTATGCAACCTGTTTGTGTGCACGATATCAAGCTGAACCTAAGGAATCTCATTTGATCGCTGTAAAGCGAATCTTTCGTTACCTTAAGGGTACTCCTAACCTAGGTCTTTGGTATCCCAAAGACTCAGGGTTTGATCTAATCGCCTATTCAGATAGTGATTTTGCAGGTTGCAAATTAGATAGGAAAAGCACCACAGGAGGCTGTCAGCTCCTAGGTGGAAAGCTGGTGAGTTGGACAAGTAAAAAGAAAAATTCAGTGTCCACCTCAACCGCTGAAGCTGAGTACGTAGCTGCTGGAAGCTGTTGTTCTCAGGTCTTGTGGATGAGAAATCAACTACTGGACTATGACCTTCAGCTCTCGAAAATTCCAATCTATTGCGACAGCACTAGTGCCATCGCTATAGCCAACAATCCAGTGCTACACTCAAAGACTAAACACATCGAAATCAGGTATCATTTTATCAGAGATCATGTGATGAATGGTGATATAGAACTTCATTTTATCCCAACTGATTTTCAGTTAGCTGGTCTGTTCACCAAACCTCTTGATGAGACAAGATTTAACTTTCTCATCAGCGAGCTTGGAATGCTGAACTTAGAAGAGTAAAATCTTCAGCGGTTCACATTTGATCAGGGATAAAACAAACTTGTATCACCCTATCTATCACCTTCTCTCTGAACAAAATTAATTCGCTGATATCAAGGTATGTTCTTTTTTACTCGCCGACGTTCGCATATGAATGCAAGATTTCAAAACAAATTGCATCGCTGAATATCTCTTCCTTTCAGCGATACTTTGAAATTTCTAAAACTCACTGATACTTCTATTCAGTGCTTCTATTTTTCAAAATGTCCCTGAACTTTTCAAAAACCTCAGAGACACTTTAAAATATGAAAAGACGTTCGTGACGTCATCAAACGGATAAACCATGGCATGTTTTCTCTGACAGGTTCGCCCGTTTCGTCTTCCTTGTCCAATCAAATTCAAGGGACGTGTCCGTGTCATCATGAAAAACTTTCCCGCTCATAGTTTTTCTCTCTCTACTCTCACTATATAAACCCATTGCATTTATATTTTTACCTTTTACGCGAACATCATCTCCTTCAAAACAAGAACTCTCAGTTGCATTCAAAATATTAACTCAAGAACCTGTTCATCTTCATCTTCTTCAACACCACAGGTTAATATTTCTTTTATTTTGCAACTAATAAACTTGTTTTTGATCTTATTCTTGTTTCTAAAAGATTAAACAAAAGAACTTTTTAAAATGAAATCATTTCTCTTCATGATTTTTTGAACACAATCTTCATGATTGTTCTTCCAGTTTAAAACAAAAATCTTAAACTTGTATCTTCATATGTTTTTCCAGAATCATTTCTTTAAAAGGAAACTGTAAAATAAGACATTCACTAGATTTTGAATTTTTGTCAAAACTAGAAAAACCCTAATTTCTATTTCTTTCTCTAAATATAAATTACGAAACCCTAAAAATCCTTATCTTGGAACTTTATCCATTTTAAGAAACTTCTGTTCATATTCTTCATTCTTATATTACATAAACAGAAATGGCATCTTCTACTGAAACTCCTACCGCTAAGTCCCCCACTACTGCTAAGGTTACTGTACTCACAAAAGCTCCTCAAGTTGGCTTTAAATTCGAGCAAATTAACTTTCAAGGCAACAACCCTTATGCTCTCTTCGACTTCCCTCAAAAGAAGCAGGTCACACACCTAGACGACGTTGTGAATTTTCTGAAGACATGTCCTCTATCCACAGCTCTGACCGTCACACCTCCCGCCAATAAACACTTACTCGCACAGTTCTGGTATACTGCCAAACGAGCTATGATCACCTCCACCAAAGACCCCAAAAAGGAAATCAAGGTCATCCTTTTTGACACCGACCATGGTACCTCCAAGATCACACCTGGTAATATCAGGTGTGCCCTAAACCTCCCCGCTGGCACAAAAGAAAAACGCTTTGTCCCTCTACCAAATCCCAAAAACCCAGCGGACAGAGCAACACTCATTGCATTCTTTGATGCAATGCAGTATGTGTGGGAAACAGGGAGAGACAAGCTCCCTGAGAAGAAGCTGACCCTGATCAAGAAATCAAAAATGCACAGCAAGATGAACTTCATCTTCGCTCATCTGATAAGCTGTATGACAGCTAAGGTTGGTTCCTCTGACCAAACATCCCAACCCCAGCAGGCTATAGGGTATGCACTACTGAAGGGCCTACACATCGATTGGGCCAAAATTATCTTTGACGACATGATTCAGCGAGTCGAAGAAGCGAAGCGACAAAAGACTGTCTTATATCCTCGATTTGTCAGCGCTCTCTTCCTACAAGGACTCGGGGACAAATACCCGAAGGTGGGCGACCTGAAACTCTCACAGGTTGGCGCTAAGGTCCTCGACTTCACCCCCATGCCAAACGAGGTACGTCTTTCTACTATCTTATCTTTTCTCAACCCTCCTACTTCTTCTACTTCTGCAGCTACCTCAGCAGTAGTCCCAACCGATGATACCCACGCTGCAACCTCCTCTCCTTCCAAGAAAAGGAAACCCTCTAAATCCCCACTTGGCGCCCCTAAGCCCAAGAAGTCCTCTCAAGAGCAACCCCTAAGTCTACCCAGACTGAAGACTCCACGACTCTTTCTGTACAAGAGCCGCTGGAAAGTTCCATGGTACGCTCTGCCACAGCTGCTGAAGCCACCCCTTCCATACCAACTTCAGCGTCTCTAAACGCTGAGGTTATTAACTTGGAACAGAACCTCCCTCCCTCAGTACCTCTAAGTACTGCAGAAGTAATTCTCAGTGGATCCAACGCTGAACCTCTTTCCAAATCCCTCTTCTCAACCTTCATTCCTCCTACTATTTCTTTGGCCACTCCACCTGTTTTCCCCCACTCTCTGAAACAATCATCCTCCAGGATACATCTGCTGAAACTCTACAGCATATGATGGATAGAAACATAGGACCTGCGAGCACCTCTCAGCGAAAAGGCCCTCTGGAAGGTGACATGGAAACCTTTTCAGGTTATCGAAGCTTCGAGGAATTCGTCAACCACCCCGCAGGTATACACATAACTCCAAACACTCCTCTCTCAAAACCCCCAACTTCTGAGCTTTCCTTTGTTCATAAGTTCTCCACTTTTTCAGGTCCTAATTTGGGAGATATCGACACCTCTCTCAAGGATTTGTCAACAAAGGTGGAATCTCTCACCACAACTCTTTCTACGAACTCTTCAGTGGTTACAAACGCTGGAGAGGCTCTCAAGACGCTCACCGATGAGGTGAAAGGAAAAGCCTCCAGTGCTGATCTGGAGAAGATGGAAGGTAGCATTGGAAATTTTGCTACTACTTTCGCTGACAACTCCACCTCCATCAACAATCTCAACTTCACCAGCAACACCCTCTCCACCAACTTCTCGACCCTATCCAGCGAAGCCACATCGCTGAAGACAGAGGTTGGTAACCTTAAGGGAGAGGTCTCTACCGTCAAGATAGAGGTGAGTACTGTCAAGACTCTTCTACAGCAGATTCTTGATTGCCTGAACGCACCAACTTGTACTCCATCTCACTTCACTCAGGATGATCGAGAGAATCTTCAATAGATCAGTCCTGCTATTTCTAGCCTAGAAGACAGAATAGCAGTGATTGAAACCTTCATGGGAATCACTGGCCAAGAAGACAGTGTTCCTAAGACTGCTGATGCTGCTTCTGTTTCCTCCCCCATCCATCATGTGGAAGAGGGGGAGAAGGATCAAGACCTTCCCCATAATGTTGAGGGGGAGAAGAAAAATCTTGAAGACCTTCCCCATAACACTGAGGGGGAGGGTATTATTGATGATGCTACTGATAAACCTCAGGGAGTTGAAAACCCTGAGGGAACCGAGAAACCTCCCTCTGAATTTAAGGGGGAGCAACTCGAAGCTGAAGCTGATGTCACAGAACCTTATGTTGATGAGGAAGAATCTGAAGAAGAAGCTGAAGATGATGAAGACGTCGATATCGCTGATGACGAACCATCAGCATCACCTGACAATGATGATGATGATGACGATGATGATGACGTCGACTTCTTCGTCCAGCCGATCAAAAGAGCCCCTGATCAAAAAGGGGTAATCTTCAATGAGACTTCAGGGGAGGGGACCACAAAAAAGCCTGTAGCGTCTGAAGCTGACAAAGGCAAGAATAAAGGTGTCTCATCTGAAGACAACTTGGCTATTCTTTTCAGCAAGCCAGTTTGTCAGTCCTCTCCCCTGCTTGAGGATCCAGCTGAAGTTCCTCCTGCTGCAACTACACCAATAAATCCATCTCCTATCGCTGAAGAAATAATCCCAGTCTTGGATTTCACTAAGGCTGATGAACCTGAAGAACAACTGCTCTCTCACAACAAAAGACCTTCCTTAGATCCTCAAACGCTAAGTGAAAATGAATTGAAAAAGAGAGAAGCAATGATCAAACAGCTTGAAGATCAGCGAATCATCCTTCCTCGATTCAAAATCACAAGAAAGGAGATCGCTGAATACCATAAAGCTAAAAGACAACTCACCGAACGAAGAAGAGCTGAAGAAAGAGATAAAGCCTATGCTATCGAGCTCGCTCAACGTTCGGTGAAAGATCCTGGTCTGAAGAAGACTCCCATTGATGTCCAACATCAATTATGGAAGGACGCCAAGAAGATCATCGAAGAAAAGACCAAGGTATCTGACTCTACCTTGGAATGGTGCAAAGAAAGACTGCACTATCGATATCGGGCAGCCAGAATCAATAAGGTGAACATCAGGGGAAGAACGCCAATAAAAGTTCCAGTTGTTGAGGTCGACTTATTCAGAGAAAATGGTACTAAGGAAACCATCTACGCCTCTTCAATCAAAAAATACGGTTTCTCTGAGTGGTTGGAGATTAGAATAGCCATTCACCAATCACGCTCAGCCTTTAGAGACCACGTCGAGAAAATTCTAAATCAACAGATCGACTTGGTTTCATCTGCTGTGGATATTCCTCCTCCTGTTCCTACTCAACAAAGAAGAAGGCCTGCTGCAAAGAAGAAGATAACTACTTCAGACACAGGTCCTCCTATTCGAAATGAAACCAAAATTGGCTTCTTACGTGCTGAAGTTCTCGGTCTTGAACCTGATCTCTCAGCTCTCGACATCTGCCTGCCCCCTGGTGAACGCTTCATCCCTGAAAAAGTCTTAAGCAAACCTTATGGTATATTCTTCAATGACTACGATGGACGAGAATTGTTGGTCCCGAAGGCTTATACAAGTTTGTAGAAGGGGGGGGGGGGGGGGTTGAATACAAACACACAGATTTTACTTTTCTAAATTGTTTATTGATAAATCATTAACAATTTACAGCTTGTTGCAGAAACAAGATTAAGGATAAACCTAAATCTAAACAAGTTGGAACACTAAGATTTCTTGCACTAAGAAAGATAAGGAGATTACTAATAAGATCCTATCTTGAGAGAGATTTGAACTTGTCCAGAGTTAGCAAGTTACTTCAAAAGAAGTGAGTTCATCTCTTTATATACTGCATGCATTTAATGCAAGTCAGTACACACTTTACACGTGTCATCAGCTGGTTGGTTGCATGTCATTGACCTTGGTTGACAACCTTAGTAGCCGTGAGGATGAACAGTGTAGTATCAGAGTGGTTGTACGATTTCAGATATTCGGAGGTTCTTTTCTGACATTTCGTACGGAGGCGTGCAAGGGTGGTTAAGAAAAAAGTACTTTGTACGGAGGACTTCATGATCAGCTTTCGTTGATTCAGCGATTATCATTTACTATTCAGCAGATGATAAAGTTCAGCGATAGCTGAAGTCTTGTACTTGATACTTCACGTTGAGTGGACAAATCTGAGTCTTCGCTGATCCGCATCAGTTCATTAGGAGACTTGTCGCTGGTTCTTGAGCTTGATCTTCGACTTCAGCGTAGAACCTTTGTTGACGTGAAACTTGTCTTCAGGGATCATAAGTAAACAACTAACTTATCAGCGATCATCATAATGACTGAACAGACTCAGAGCATTTATGGTGAACAGTGTTCGCTGAATGTTTAATCTAAAAAAGCGAGAGTTCCTATCAGCGGTACTGGAAGATCTTAGTACTTATCAGCGATAGTGAAACTCTGATACATATTGTTTACTTACAATTTTCACTAAGTATAAGAGAGGGTCATTATCAAATCACTGAGGGTTTGGATCAACAAGAATGCTTTCAACGCATCTCTGAGCTACCCATCACTCCCATCGAACAGCTCAGAGATCTCATCTATTGGTGCGGATTTAGAGATGATCTTCTCGGATACTTCATGAAGCCCCTGATATTCAATGAAGCAAAGAATAGACGGGATCTTGGTGAAAAAGTCCCTGACTGGATGATCCCTTCTACAAAAACCCTTGATGAACTTCTCGTTAAGGAAGAACCTGAATAGCTGATAGGATTTTCTGTAAATTCTTCTATCTTTATCAGCTTGTATCTTTTTGTACATGTAATTATTATTTGCTGTACTTATAATTTTTCTACTTCCCTCTGTAATCTTTACGAAGTTTAAAGGAAAATTTCAACGAATGTACTTTACTCCATCAGTACTTAAAAAGATCCCAGAAAACAGTAAAAGAGACAAATATTTTATGAGTTCTTTTTATCCTTATGTTTTTTTACTTAGCAATTTTCTTTTATTGCCATGTCATAATCAAATAGGGGGAGATTGTTGATCCAATCCTCAGTGATTTGATAATGACTCTCTGAGAAACACTTAGTGAAAATTGTAAGTAGACAATATGTATTAGAGTTTCACTATCGCTGATAAGTACTATGTCTCTATAGTACCGCTGATAGGAAACTCATGCTCTTTAATTTATACATTCAGCGAAACTGATTCATCAGCAAGCCCTGAGCCTGTTCAGTCTTACTGATGATCGCTGATAGTTTTAGTTGTTTACTTATGATCCCTGAAGACAAGTTTCACGTCAACAAATATTCTACGCTGAAGTCGAAGATCAAGCCAAAGAACCAGCGACAAGTCTACTAATGAACTGATGCGGATATCAGCGAAGCCAAGACCTGTCCACTCAACGTGAAGTTACAAGTAGAAAACTTCAGCGAACGCTGATCATGAAGTTTCCTCTACAAGTTGCTTTTGTCTTATCTCCTTGCACGTCTCCATACGAACTGTCAGAACGGACATCCCTTTTGTCCAGAATCATACAACCAACTCTGATTCTACATTGTTCATCATGCGGCTACTAGGTTGTCTACAAAGGTCAAACCATGCAACCAATCAGCTGCTGCCACGTGTAAAGTTATACTGATATGCATTAAATGCATGCAGTATATAAGAAGAAACCCTACTTCAAAAATGAAGTGCTCAGCCATCTTCTTCTCTCTACTACTCTGTGTTAGAATATTATTCGTAATATTCTTATCTTCTTTCTTTCTTATTTCTAGTACAAGAAAATCTTAGTGTTCTCTTAACTTGTTTAGATTAGGTTTAATCCTTAATCTTGTTCCGCAACAAGTTGTAAATTGTTTGATAAATATCAATAAACAATTTAGAAAAGTAAAATCTGTGTGTTTGTATTCAACCCCCCCCCCCCCTTCTACAAACTTGTATAACCCTTTCGGGACCAACATCCTCAGGTGCTATGGCAATCTGGTTGTAACCAGAATATCCATCCAAAAAACAGTAATATTCTTTACCAGCAAGTCTATCCAACAATTGGTCAATGAAAGGCAATTGAAAATGGTCCTTATGGGTTTCTTTGTTAAGCTTCATATAGTCCATACTGATTATCCATCCTGACACTACCCTAGTTGGGATCAACTCATTATTTTCATTCTCCACAACAGCACACCTCCCTTCTTAAGGACACAGTGGACAAGACTTACCCAAGAACTACCAGATATAGAGTAAATATATTCAGCATCTAACCACTTAAGTATTTCTTTCTTGACTACTTCTTTCATCACAGAGTTTAGTCTCCTTTGTGGTTCTACAGATCTGAAGTCCATGTCCTTTAAAATGATTTTGGGTTGACAAATTGATGGACTAATGCCTTTCAAGTCAGAAATTGTCCAACCTATGGCTTTGGTATGGGATTGAAGTACTTTCACCAACTGTTCTTCCTGTTTTTGTTCCAAAGTGGTAGAAATAATTACAGGTCATCTGTCTCCATCACTTAATAAAAACATATTTGAGATGTGCAGGAAATTGTTTAAGTTTAAGAGTTTGTGGTGCTTCAATGGATGGTAAGGGATTTTCCCTAGTTCTTTCTTCCAACATTTCATATACTGCCACAGGCTGCAGCATGTGACCACAGTGGAGATCATCACTATCTTCCAAATCATCATCACCATATTCATCATTTTCTAACTCATCCTCTTTTAAGTCATCATCCTAGACTCCTCGTCCTCTAATTCATCATCTTTGTCTTTGTACCTAGAATTTCTTCTAAGGTTTCTTCCTGACACAAATAATCTATAGATCCTAGGCCATAACACTCTTCTTTCTCCTCTAGATATTTCATAGAGTTGAAGACATTGAAGGTGACATTATGGTCTTGAACTCTCATGGTCAACTCTCCTTTTTGGACATCTATGAGGGTTCTACCAGTGGCTAAGAATGGCATTCCTAACAAAATAGGTGTGTCTTTGTCAGCTTCAAAGTCTAGAATGATGAAATTAGCAGGGAATATGAATTTGTCTACTTGTACCAAGACATCCTTTATCTTTCCTTTGGGTAGGCTATGGATTTGTCAGCTAACTGTAAGGTAACAGCCATGGGTCTAGCTTCTCCTAGATCACATAGAGCTTTTCCAACCTCCTTACCTCCTATAGATCAGGGAATTGTGAAACTACCTGGGTCTCTCTATTTAGGAGGGAGTTTGTTGGTCAAAAGGGCACTACAATCTTCAGCCACAACCATAATTTCATATTCATTCAGTTTCTTTTTCTTGCTCAAAATATCCTTATAAAATTTGGCATAGCTAGGCATGGTTTCAATTGCTTCAACCAAATGGATGTTAATATGCAATTATTTGAAAAAATATTGAAACTTCTTGAATTGTTCTTCCAACTTATGCTTCCTCAACCTCTGGGGGTAGGGAATGTAAGGTGGTACGGGTGTAACAACAACTTTCTTAGAATAAGAAGTAGGTGGAACATTAGGTAAGACCTGTTCACTTGCTATTTTTGGTTTTTCAGTTCTGCCCGTTAGTGTTGTTGTAGCATCAATTGCAGTTGACTTAACTTTTTGTTATCATCAGGGGGTAACAAAGGTAGCTTGACAAATCAGGTATTGACACAGGTTCAGAAGTTGAATTAGGTCCAAGGTCCTCATCAGAAGATGGAACAATGATAGTGGGTACCATTGTTACACTATTTTGTTTGTCTGTGTGACTTACAGTCTGGGGTTTTTTTGGTATGGTATTAGCTAAGTCCTTTCCACTTATTAGAGACATATCCTTTACATGTTCCTTGGTTGTGTTCTTAGGAGTCTCAGTATCACTAGGAAAGGTTCATGTAGGTCTACTTCTCAATTCAGATGCAATCTGTCTAAACTGTGTTTTCAAAGCCCTCAAAGTTGTGTTTTGATGATTGATTGTTGAGTTGGTGTAACTTATAAAACCTTTCAACATTGGTTCCAAAGAAACAGGTGAATCAGCATGTTGGCGTTCTTTTCCTTCAAAAGATGGTTGAATTTGTTGAGAATGGGATTGAGAACTGCTTGGCTGATTTTGATAGTTTGAAATTTTCTGCTCTTTTGCATTAGGTGGGTTCAAACATGGACTATTCCAAGATAAATTGGGATGGTTTTTCCAATTTGAGTTATAGTTGTTTGAAAACTAACTATTTTTGTTATGCACATAGTTTACAGATTCAGTATTTTGGTCATAGGTATGCTCTTCACTGCAGACTACACAGTGTACATGCATGGATTTAGAAGTAGGTGTTGCAGCATTTCCTGTAGCACCAGACATGTTTTTAATCATGTTGGTAAGTGATGCTAGTTGTGCAACAAGTGAAGTGTAAGAATCTACTTCATGAATGTTTGGTGCTCTTTTAGGTACTATTGCACATTGTTACTTGAAATCTTTTCCAAGATAGCATAGTGACCATTATAGCTACTAAGGGTGAAGGCTCCTCCTGCAGTAGCATCAAGCATTCCTTTAGTAGATGTACTTAAACCATTGTAGAATGTCTCTAGTTGTATGTAGTAGGGTACGTCATGGTGAGGGCATTTCCTTAACAAATCTTTAAACCTTTCTCAAGCATACGGAATTGCTTCATCGTCCATTTGTCTAAACATGCTTATTTCATTTCTGGACTTAGCATTCCGTGTTGGTGGAAAATATTTTTTCAAAAACTTTTCATCCATATCACTTCAAGATTCAACTAAGTTAGGTTCTATAGAATTATACCATATTCTTGCTCTATCTCTGAGTGAAAAAAGAAATAACTTTAGTCGTAAGAAATTATCAGTTACTCCACTGAAATCAAAAGAATAAGTGATTTCCATAAAAGTTTTGAGATGCAAATGAGGGCTTCAGTTGGTAGGCCAGCGAATTGTCCACTAAACTGTAACATATTAAACATTACAGGTTTAGTTCAAAATGGGCACATTCCAACTGTGGTCTAACTATGCCGCATGCAACTGCTCTAGCATAGGCATAGCATAGTCCACAATCCTCCCCTCCTTAGAGTTTGCAATTGTTATGATGTTTTGGGCCTCAAGCCTTGAGTGTGGCCCATATTCGGGTCCTTCCATGTCAGTTGTTTCAAAAATAGGTGACAAAGTTCTTTGTATTCTTCTCCTTTTTTGAATCGTTCTTTCAACATCATGATCAAGTTCAAATATATCACCGTGAAACAAACGTGGCATGCAACCCAATATCAGTGAAAAAGTAGATTAGAGAAATCAGATTTTAGAAGTGACTTAAAGAAAGTAACTTGCTTTGGCTTGTCCCCGGCAACGGCGCCAAAAACTTGGTCTCTGGAATATGTATCCCTAAAATCAACAATGGAATAGCACATAAGTATACATGCTAAAGCAATATCGTTTTGAAAACAAGTAGTAAAATAGTACTGAGTACCGAATATCGATCCCACAGAGACAATTAAAACAAGTAATGATTCTCAAGTCAAGCTAAAAAAGAGATTTCAGAGAATGATCAGAAGGAATAATCTTTTGAGTGAGTAACAGTGATTATGATTGCTTAAAACAGATTAAAAGAAAAGCATGGGTGGAAGCTCCGGTTGGAGTTGAAAGCAACTATGTAATGGAAACCATGATACAGCAGATGCCGCAGCACTAGTTCTCAACCTCACTATTGGTTCACATGTAAGACCCCGCTTTAAAAACGTGTACTTTATCTTACCTGAATTGTACCATAATTATATCGCAATTTAAGATAGTTGAAGGGTTAAAACTGTCATTTAGCTAAAGTTCTATAACTTAAAAAAAATTAACTAATAAATATGTCGATCAAAATGAAGTCAAGATTAGAGTAAACTACCCTTTCATCTTGGGTGTAAGAGACGATTTGGGAGGAAAGTTTTGGAAGAAAACTCATCATTATTTTTCTTCCGCTTCCTTTTCTTTCTCTCCTAAAAAAGTTTCGAGAACACGAGTTTTTTTTTTCTTTCCACCCATTTCCTTCCCTTTCCTTTCCTTTCCTTCCTAAAATGAGTTTCGAGAACACAGCGAAAACTCTTCTTTCTCTCTAAGTTTCTCTCAAATTATTGAAGAAACCAAAAGAACAATCACAAATTCGGAATCCACTCTCCGAGTCCTTCCAATTCCTCAAAGGTATAATTTTCTTCCTCTCTTATTAAGTTTTTGTGTCAAGTCCTTGATTTTGGTTCCTAATTGAGTTTAGGTTTATACTATGATGTGGTATTGCAAACTTATGTTGTTAAACATGTTTAGAAATGTTTTGTTTGGTCAAAATTGAAGCAGGATTAAAAAAGATAAAGAGTGAAATCAAAATGGTGAAAATTGTGTTATACAATAAAATGCACACCAAGTGTTCGGTTTAATGCCTAAGAGAATACAATATCATGATTGAGCTCTATTTTGAAATTTAGTATGTTAAAATTATAGTTAGAACATGTTTAACTGAGTAAACATTTTAGTGTGGATCATAAAAGTGAATCAGGAAAAATTGGAAATCGGACGTTATGGTATGTGCAGGTCCAGTACTAGCGCATAACTCACAAACCGTAAGTCCGATTGAACTCAAATTTTACAGGTAGAAGGTCCTAAACGTATACTACAACTCTTATGAAGAGTCTCAAACCTAATTGTGAACCTAAGTAGCTCATAAATGTGTGTTTTTGGGACTGATCACTGTGTACTCGGGATCAGTCCTGTGTTTTTGTAAAATTCATATAAAATCAATGGATGATCCAATTGAGGTGATTACAATTCGGGCAGAACCATAAGAGGTCATAGAACAATTTTCGTTTAGACCTTATAACCTGTTTTGGCCTCTAAGTAGGATAAAAATGATCAAAAAGAAGGTTAGAAGTTGTCAAGTGCACGGGCGGAACTGCACTTGACTATGTGTTGAGTTTAGTTCCGCAATGCGTAATCGACTGTTAGTTTTGAACACTTAAGTTGTTTAAATATATTTATAACTATATTAGAATAATTACGGTGTGGGTTTTATGTTGTGCGAGTAATAACATATCATGGTTTAAATAGGCACTCGAGAACGTAAAACATCGTCGTGAGTCTCTTTTGATCGCGTGTTTCATCTCAAGTCGGTTAAGGTATGGATTTCACTTCCTTTGATTCGTGGGCAACTATTTGTTTTAGTTTAACCTTCCTAAAGGCGGGTCACCGCCTTATAATTGATCACGTGATCATGGTCAACAAAATGTATATATATATATATAGAAATTCGGGAATCTTTATCGTAAAGCACTGATTTTAGTTTATTTAATCTTATGCTTGAACATTTTCATGTTTGGTTAATTGCGTTTCATATTGAACTGATTATGAGTTTTATGAAGTACATTGAACTTGATTTTTATGAACGTCATTCGGGTAAGTGGCATATGTTTGAATTTTAGTGGTTTTAGAACAACCCAATTAATGGGCACAATAGTTGGGATGCCTTCCTTGCGGCTTGTAGTCATGGCGTCAGAGTTAGGCTCAATAGTGGCTTCCGTGAACCCGACTCTGGGGATTAGTTTGTTGGCTCCAGGGTGGATGGATCGATCCTAGAACTTTTACCCACAGAATATGTGACCGTGGTTAAATTCACGGGGGATTCGGGTGTTTGTGCCCGCGCATCGGCCCAATAGTTCGTGTGGTTTGGCCACCCTACGAACACTTGAACATGAATTGACGGAATTAGTTTATATTACGTTTTGAAGTTAAAATGTGAACCGTTATTGAGATTTCTTGCTTTTGAATATTAATGAACATCTATTTCGAATTACATGAATTTTAAGTCTTCCGCTATGTGTTTATTATTATTTCTGAATTTATATTATAATCAATTCACTGGGCTTTGTGCTCAGCCGTGTTTCTTGTTTTCTGACAGGGCAGGTTCCAAGTGACATTGATGGGGACGGGACTTGAGATTGAGCGTGAAGTTTTGGAGTCTTTAGACTTGTCTTATTATTAAAGCGTTTAAAGTTTATAAACACTTTTTGAGATGTAATATTTTTGGGTTGTAAATTATGTTTTAAAAATTGTAATCCGTTTTTGAAATTTATTCGTAGCTCTGAATTAGCTGTGTGATTATGTTAAGTCTTGTTAGTGACATCGACGGTTTTGGACCATGTGAACGGGGGATGTTACATCACACAACACTCTTTCAAGGTTCATACTTCATACCATGTTTTAGCACCACGAGCTCCTAATTAGGAGACCCAACTGATATATAACAAAAATATTATTGTTTTCCCCGTATAGTTCACAATCAATTAAGATTGAAGTGATTTGTTACAATTCTCTATAACACCTCAAAGTTCTGAAGTTTACGTTGTTTTGCATTCAAATATCAACTCATCCAAATAAAACAATGTACATCACTTCATCAAGAAGTATTTGGATGAAACTCAAAAACAAGGAGTGAATAGTGAAGTTGATAGCTAGTAGCAAAGCATTTATCCACTATTACATAGGCTTTTATCTCCCAATCGTCTCTTACACCCAAGGAGTTTACCCCATCATCGCTTTACACTTGGTGTATGACATTATTGGAGAGATTGAAATGAACTACATAAATGTAAATGATAGAAGTGGTAAAGCAGAAATGTAATACGGAATTGTAAATGACAAGAATTGTAAAGATGTTACAGACAATGTTGTGACACTAAACAGTACTGTACCGAATGCTTAAAGACTTAATATTAAAATACTTAAAAGTAGCAAGGGAGAATAGCAATGTGAGCTATCCTCTTGGAGTTGATAACAATACTAAATGAGCTCCTCTATTTATGCTAGGAGACAAACACTAATAAACAAACTAAAAAGCATATTAAGGTATAATGTAGTGACATAAAGCAAAAAGCATAAGCATCTAATGTCTTTTACAAGGTACTAAGATTCCTTTAAGGTAGCAAGAAAACATTGAGTGGGCATCTTCATCATGCATTATTCCGTGCTTCCTCCTTCATCTCCAACCGAGTCTAGATCCATTTCAAATGCTCTTTACTTCAACCAAAAAGATTATGAAGTTTGTAGTCCTTGATAGCTGTCCCATGCTGTGAATCGTGCCGCAACACCAACTATTAGTAAAATGCATTCCAAACATGCAAATAAGGCAAATTTCTTAAACTTAGCTCCAAACTCAATAAATAAGGAAAACTAAAATAAAAAGACTAAATTTGGTATTTGGGAAACTAATATGAAGATAAAATCCTAATAAAAAGTGATAGAAAATGTGATAAATTATTCACTTATCAGCAACCCACAATATCGCACCAAATGGCCTTTGGCCTAGCGGTATGTGAGTCTCTTTCCTCCTAGGAGGTCAGGGGTTCAAACCTCACCAAAGGTGAGGAGGGTGTGTGAGTTTATTTGTTGCATTTGTCGTATGTAAATATTTTATACTTCCAAAAAAACCCACAATATCGTGGAAATGACACCAAATATATGTGTTATACGCAACCAGATTGTTACCCGTGAAGTAGATCTTGTTTTAGTCCGATCCCATGATTGACCAGGTCGATAAGTATGTCACGTAAAACATTGGATCCTGATGTTCCAATAGCAACGGAAACTAGTGCGGCCACTACAATCCATTTCACGTCATATGGATTGAACATCCAGAAAAGCATTAAGCCCTGTAACAATAGACGTGTAAAAATGGTCAATAACAACTTGATCTATAAAATATGGCCACCAAGGACTTTTGGAGATACTATTTACATAATGCAAGACTACTACTACATTTATGATCATCATATAATTCATGATCTTAAGGTTCATGTAAATCAAAGTTACATGTGTTATGAGGGCATGTTGGTGCTTTTAGTGTCATCAAACATTTTAGTGTAGTTGTGATTTACTTAGAGATCGATGAGGTTTCTATATTTAAGATATAATGAGTTAGGAAGTGTGGAGAGCACGTTCGTATAAGTTTTTTGTGGATCTAAGACTGTCGTAAAGCAAGGGTCAAGGCGTGGGGCGACGACCAAAAACGATATGCACATTTATGCTTTATTTATTTTATGCATCGTTCTCCGGTTATTTTTTCACTTTCTTAGTTTTTTGTATCGTTCTTTACAACTTTCTTAGATTAAGTTACTGTTTTCATTAGCTTTATGTTTTGTACCGTGGTATAGCTTTCATTGGATTGGGTGTTTTTGTCTTGAATGAAGGTCTTGGGATTAATCAATTGATTTTATAATGAATATTGCATTTTAATCGGTTGGTTTCAACCAACGGAAGTTGCTCTGCGGTTAATTGGTTAGGATTTCAAAATTGGGTCAACTTTTGGGGTCAAACAATTTTTAAATGGATGTCAAAGTTAACTAGATTTACAAAAAAATAAATAATTTACCAATGAAAAAAACAAAACTTTAAATATATTATGGGTGTTGTATGACCCTATCTCTTTAACTTGAGTCCGTCCCTGGTCTCAAACAAGCACAATGTGCTTGGTTCGAGAACGTCAGCAATAATATTCTTTCATTGGGATTCTCGTCTTGTGAAAATGACTTGGGTTGTTTACTCGTATAATTGAGATAGGAACCATTCTTCTATTGTTGTATGTTGATGACATGATCAGCACTGGCAACGACATTGCAGGTATTGTTTACCTCAAACAATCTCTCAACTCATGTTTTGAGATGAAGGATCTTGGAAATCTACTCTACTTTCTTGGACTTGAGGTCCTTAGTGACACTTCAAGCATATATTTATGCCAATCAAAATACGTTTCAAATCTTTTATCCCGTGTTGGTATCTCTGATAGCAAGACAACTTCTACACCTCTTCAGCACAACCTTGCTCGTGGTGTTAGACCTTCGTTCGTGATCCTACTTGATAGCGTCAACTTGTTGGGTCGTTAGTCTACCTTAGTGTGACATGACTAGATATTGCGTATGTTGTTCACATTGTGAGTCAATTCATGGTTGCTCCTTGCTCATATCATTATGGAGTTGTTCTGTATCCTTCATTCACTCAAAGGTACCATGTTCCATGGGTGATGGGTTATTCTTCTCTGACAATTCCTCTTTGATTCTTAAGGGTTATTCAAATGCTGATTGAAATGGTGACTTGACTGATCGTTGATCTACTATTGGCTTATGTTGGTGATTTCCTCATTTCTGGGTGCAACAAGAAGCAATCCTTGACTTCTAGATCTAGCACCGAATTTAATTATCGTGCATTGGTTGATATTCCTCAAGAGTTAACTTGGCTACGTTAGCTTCTCCTAGATATGGGTGCTACCCTACCTTCTTCTACTACTCTATGGTGTGACAATCGGAGTGCTATTCAAACAAATTACTCACAGTAACGTTTTTCATGAACGAAATAAACACATTGAATTTGACTGTCACTTTATAAGACAACATGTGGTGTGCAATACAATCCATATTCTTTAAATCTCAACCAGCGGACATCTTCACCAAAGCTCACCTTCCTGGACGCTTTCTTAATTTCATCTCCAAACTCAGTATTACTCATTCTTCCCGTTTTGAGTTTGAACGGGATTATCAGAGTTATATTGTTTAGTCTTTCCTTTTTGTCTTTTCCCATTAGTTTTAGGCGTCTATTTTGTCTTTTGGTATAACTTTGTATATATAGCCTTGGTTTCTTCTTGTCTGTATAGCATTTGACAAATCAATAGTACAGGGTTACCTTTGGCTCGAAGCATCATCTCGTTTATCATCAATGGATAATCAAATCTGGTTCTAATCATAATATTATAATTTTTTTAGTTAGGAATTTATCAACATCCAAACCCAGTAAAGGTGAAATTGATTTAAACTGACTTATTTGTACCTTGCTAAATGTTTGTCAACTCTACATAATGTAGCTAGGTGGCTGCTTGGACGTTGGTTTTCCATCAAGTCAAGTACGGATAAAATTGTTTACGTGGATTAATCTATCTGTATAGATTGCAAGGTTTTTGTTTAGGAACGTTTCTCCATATATAGAATGAGTAGTTTTTTTTAATTGGGAGGAGTAGATATGGACAAACTTGGTTTTCTGCATAAAACTCCACATAGAAGTTTTCTGAATGAACCACTTTCTATATCATTAGACACTACAAACAGTCATGTGTAGCTGACCGAATAAGTTATGAGTCTCATTAAGCTCATCAAGTTGCTAACAATCTTGGCCTAATTCATGAGTTTGTCCATTTAATCTTGGGTTTTAGCTTTTTGCTTGTACCTTGGTTTTCACTTAGTCCATTGGTTTTTGCTTGTATTATAATCTTACTATTGTTATCCTTATTTTCTAATATCTACTGCTATTCTAGGTTTTCTATTTTGCCATTGATTTGTGTTAATAAATTGGTTTGTAAAGGAGATAAACAAGTATTTATCCTTTAAATAAACAATTTTGCTACTAGTACTACTAATGTTTAACCAAAAGCAGAAATAGACATGGTAAAAAAACTAATTGAAAACCGAATTGAATAAAGTATCATATTATCCGGTTAACTAAACCCTATTCAGTTTCAGTATTTTTTGACACACGATAGATCTGCTCTGTCACCTAAGTTTCTCGATCCGCCACTGCCTGATGGATCCACCTAATACTTGAAAAATAAATGCTAAACACCATGATGCATAAATTATCTCAACTAATCCCATGGGTCTAAAGTTAACACTCGGGAAAACCTCTCCTTGATGATGACGATCACGCCAAGGGTTGTCAACTATTCATAGGCAGGATAGGATTCATATTAATTTTGGACCAGAATGGTTATCAAGAAATATTCAAAAAAACCAATGAAATTTTACAATTTTAAGCTCATTTGTATTAATCTAACCATCGACTTGGAGTACGTCTCGCAACATCCACAAAGTCCACCATTTATTATCTAGCAACATCTTAACTTACAAACGAATCTAATTGATCGATGAATTTAGATTTCTAGATCAGCGAAATTTCTGCAGATCCAGTGTTTTTAATGTGCATAACGTGTATAATATGCATCTAACCCGATAGATATTGGTTTCGGATCAATATGTCAGTTTTCTAAAATTATATCTCTTTTCTATTTTGTTTTTGCGGTTATCTTTTAGACGTTTCCATGTGATCCATGAACTACAACTTCGGCTTGATTATCCAACGGCATGTATTGTGCCATGATAGCCCGGATCTCAGAGTCCATGTACGTCTGCACGAAAATATTCATAAAGAAACAACAAAAACCATCAACCATAAGATCTTAAAAACAATGTGAACCTTAAAAAAGTTTCACATTGTGAACCGAATACATATAAAGCAAGCACATAGTGAAACAAATATATGTTCACCAAAACGTTAATTTGGTAGCCTTAGATGGGGAAAAAATCATGTGAAACAATACCTTAATGTAAAAGTTCCTATGGTTATCACAATATATTGAGTTCTCATTTGATTAAGCCCGTACGGGTCCTTTGGTTAATTGACCTTATACAAGTTTTCGATTACGAGCATAACCTTCTAAAAGTTTCACGCAATGAGTTTTGTAGAAAACGATCATTAAGCTAAATAGCCCCTACAATTTAGGGACATTCGTATAAAAATCAAAACATTCTTGGTATAATAAGAAGAAAACGAAAGAATTTAATTGATTTAAAGAAATAATACGTACCCGGATTCTGTATTTGTAGAATGCATATCCTATGGCACCGGCAACTGTTAAACCAAGAATGATAACCCACACAAATCCCCAGCCAATCCCCGACTTAGCATCTTTACCTATTTCGAAACACTTGGTTTATGAGTTCAAATCTCTTTAAAGATATCAATGTATGAGGTTGTTAACCGTTTCAAAAGAAAAGGAACGAAATTCACACAAATATAGTTTTTGGAGAAACCAAATCAAGCGAACCTAGTAAACCCCACATGAACTAGTGTCTGGGAGAGCAGCATGTACGCAAACCTTACCTCAAGACCCCCGACTTAGATCAAATATAGTTTTTGGAGAGTACTAGGTTATATATTAAATGACTCGAACAAAAGTGTAATAGGAAAAGCACTCACTTATACACGTGTCGTGTTCTCTCATGTAGAGAAAATTGGTATCACAATGACAGTCGTAACTACCCCACGTATTCTTGCATCTACACCCGGAACATTGACAAACCGTCTTCTCTTCACATTCGTCTATGTCTGAAACATATATGATATGAGTCAAAACGCAAATGATGTTTTCGATCAATTGCAAAATTATAAAATTTTGGAAAAACTCAAGCTAAAAATCACCTTGTTTGAGTCTCACATTGGCTAGACTTGGACATTTTCTCTTCAATATATGTTACAACCCACTTCTCTACTAAGAAGACTCTTTTGGAGAGTAACATATATATATTCTTACATGGTATCAGAGCAAAGAGTCTACCATCTAGGCCATCTTTTCCTGATAGTAGACACTCTGGGACATTGACATTTTCGCCCATCTAGCCTCCATTAGAGGGTTCATGTTAAAGTCTCACATCAGCTAGGCTTGGACACTTTCTCTTCGGTATATGTTCGAACTAACTTTTTTACTCAAAGGGCTATTTTTGAGAGTAATCTAATGGGGTATCCATAGATTCTCACACTCCAATTACTCATTGTTGGATTATATTGATGGTATTGATTCACAAGACGTTTGCTTTTTGTCATACTCAAAGGGGTTTGAGACATGTCGCTAATAGATGGTACGTGATAACGTGTATGGCGAATTGTTGCATATTATATGAGACTTTGGTTTTAATTTAATAATGGAGAAAGAAACTAGGACTGGAGATAATACCTTCACAACTTTTATACCCATCCCCTCTGAATCCCGATGGACACTTGCATCCTTTAGTATGATCATCCTAAAAGAGAAGATGAAAGTAAAAAATGAAATGAAGCATCAAGTTAAGTTATCACCCAAAGACGAAAAAAGAGTTAAAAAGTGGCCTATATGTCAACAATGGCGAGCCTTAGAGTTAGATCAAGGGATGAAGTTTTTCCATAGTGAGCTTATGAAATCAAGATCCGAGCCACGACCCATGAGCACCGAATCCATGCAAATATTTGTGCAATAGAGTTTTTAACCGACATCTCTTGAGCCAGGCTACACCGCTTCGTCCCAAGAGCATCATGTGAATGTAAGAGGGAGATCAGGTACGCAGTTGCTAGCTAGGTGGCTAGCTTAAGAACCTAGTGCCCACAAGAAGCTCAATCTCTAATGGAATTGTGACTCCCACACTATGGTTTTTAGACTCGAAATCTAGCCAGTTTATGCCCAGGAAGCAACATCTTTGCAAACTTTCCTTGGTGAAAAGACATCACTTTCTAACCCAAAGCCAACGAAGTGGGATGGTCTTTTCCCCTTTATAATCAAGGTCTTGTTTTCTATTTCTTGGTCGCCAAATATATATACATATGTGTGTGTGTGTGTGTGTATAGAGAGAGGGGGGAGGATTATGCGAGAAGTTGATCAATTTTCGAGAAGGCGAGAAGTTCCAAGATCATATATGATTACATGTGATACACAAACTTAATCATATATAATTGAACACATCCAAAAGCGACGCAGCTGACTTGGTGAAGGTGACTAGAGGTCACTCACGGTCAATGCAACATAATCATATATGATTAAGTGTGCGTATCACGTGTAATCATATATGATCTTGGAACTTCTCACTTCTTGCAATTTGACCACCTTCTCGTTTGAATCTTGCCTTATATATTTAAATATATACACACATAGAGGGAGGTTCAAGGGAAAACCTCAAAAAATGGAAAACTAAAGAACACCGTGGTAGCCCTTCATCTGGACGCTAAGCACTTGTGCATACAAGTAAAATTTTGTTGTTTTTTGGTTTTTATGCACATGTGCATTATGCATTTGTGCATATGCACGTGTGCATATTACAAATACGTGTATGCACAAGTGCATACCGTCTAGATGAAGGGCTAGCAGAGTGTTCCTCAGTTTTTGTTTTTTGAGGTTTTTCCGTGAACCTGACCCTACACACACATATAACACACACACACATATATATATATATATAGAGAGAGAGAGAGAGAGAGATGTAGATTATGTAAATAAATAGTGGGAGGGTGCAAATAAGATGTCCAAATATTGTGAGAAGGTCATACGTGAATCAATGAAAAATTCATATGAATAATCCGTAGCATTGGTTCATAGATGCATCTTTAAAAAAAATCATTTTTGGTTTTTCAATGATTCACACATGAACTTTCCCTTACTTCTAGCGATATTTAGCCATTTTATTATATATATATATATAGGCCAAGACTATTTTACAAACCATGAAATCTAACAAACCGTACAAACTCTATATATATATATAGAGAGAGAGAGAGAGAGAGAGTGAGAACTAACAATACAAGCAGAATAAGTCCTGCCCTGCTGAGTATCTTTCCAACAGCCTCCATTGTTAAGTCCGCAACGTAGAGCTCCCGAAGCTGCAACGTAAAACAACAATAAACCGGCATCCATGAAACCACAACACGTAATATATACACGTAGTTCTTATATAATACGGGATTACCTTCACAATGTTTATAACCATCACCAAAAAACTTTACACCCTGCACAATTGGGCATTGGCACACTCTCCCTCTGAAAGTATCCTACACCAACCACACAAATAAAACAACAATTTGCAACACCTAAATAGACTGCAAATCTTCAGCTTTCTGTACCCTGCATGCTGTGATATTTGAAGATTTGTCTATCCAGCATCCACCATTGTTTTCCATGCACTCATTTGTTTCAATTCCTGAAAGCAACATACAAGTGATTATGAGTTTGTTGAAAATTAAAGGGAAAAATACATCAAAATGCAGCGAAGTTTGCATTGGTTCCTAATTAGTGTTACAAAGAACTTTTTTCTAAATCTTTTTTTCAGAATTTCCCCTAACTTAACCGGTAAACCACTAATCTTGTAACATTTGATGACGTTGTCAATTTGTATTATAACATTTGATCACCGATTCAAGTCCTGCAAGGCCACTCGGGATTTTCCAGACTGTTTTGGGATTAGTCGTGGTGCACACAAGCTGACCAGGACACCCACGGTTAACAAAAAAAAAATATTTGTGACTCTTCATGTAATAAATTGGCATCCACGTCACCAAATATCACAAGATCAAAAAACTAAATCCCAACCTTGGAATCATTTATAACCAACTTCCCTATTTTTATGTATTTTTAAATTTATAGAATATTTCTAAATCTTTATATCATTGCTTATGATTGAGTGATGTTATTTAAACAACAATAAAATACAATCAAATCTCAAATTGAATCATGTATAATATGCTAATAACAATATTGCTTCTTGTCTAATGATTCTAATAGGTACATCTTTAGGAAAAAAAATACAACAAATTGTAATTTTGTCGGGTGTTTTAACAAAAACAGTCGTTTGGGTAGAGGTCATACTTTCAAGTGGGATATACTGGTTTTGTTTGGTTTGGTTTAATATATGCATATATTCGTCAAATTATTACATTTGATAATTATGTATATTAGATTTGAATTGAAGTATAGTAATTTTTTGTAACGTTTGAAGTTTAAGGTCTACACAAAGATGGAAAAATAATTAGGAATACCGGATGATAAAACTACGGAACTTACCATCTCTTAAACAAATGACGGGCTCGGTAGTCTCCTCGAATCCTGAACAAATGGCCTTCAGAACCGTTCCTTTGTCAAGCTTACCTGAAACAAGCCACGGTTATTTGGATACCAAAACTCTATTTCCAAATATCCGTTATAGGTAAAAGTCGTAAATTCAATAAACTTTTTTATTTAGGATCTATTTTGATAACCGTGGAAAACAACTATTCATAATGAATATCTATCACAATATCTATGATCTATCGATTCATCATGAATATCTATCACAAATTCACTATATCTATGATCTTTCATGATATTCATCATGAATAGTTGGTTCTCAAGTGGTTCTCAAAATATTCACGGTTGTCAAAGAACGTGTTGCTACGTTATATTTGCCAAATTATATGATTAGAAAACAAGACACATTAAACTACAAATTCAAACGTTAATGTGATTTATAGTACCAAAGTTTATTTTAACGTAATCTTCACATACGCCCATGATCTAGAAGACGTACCCCGGAACTGTCTGTTGTTTATTATAAGCGTTGGCAGAATCGTCACGTCTCCACGGTTACCTTTACCTATCTGCAGAATTACCACGAAGTTACCCTCAGTACACCCTTCTCGGAAACTCCAAACTAAGGGGTTGTTTGTTTTTTTTAAACCACTTAATACCTCTGAAGTCTGAATCGGTCAGACGCTTTTACGTTCAGGACGTTTTTTTTTTCAGATTTCAAAGGCTCTTAAGGCTGAAATACGTGTGAAGTTAGAAGAGGTAACCTAATGTCTTATAACCTCTTAAAGCACCACCTCTTATTAATCAGAAGTGAAATAAGACTTCAGAATTCAGACCTCTTAAAAAACAAACGCCACCTAAGATTATGAAAAGGGTACAAGAATATGTGAATTATAACAAAAGAAATGTCTACGATCAACACCTGTGCGTCCTGCTCGGCTTTCAGCACAGGGTTCTCCTTGTCTGCTTCTATATCGCCTACGCATTCATTTATTTTCTTCAGATCAGCCCCTACAAAAGATAGAACAAGAAGCCAACAAAAACCTCAATTTGTTGCACAAAGTGTTGGTAATTTACCATTGAACAAAATTTCTAATAATAACTCAAATTATGCGACAACTATGTTTAAAATAAAACGCTAAACAGTAGAAAATTGATTAGAAAGATGATGTGCTTTAGAATATAAGAAAGAATATATATATAGGGTCAGGTTCGAATATATGTATAGGGTCAGGTTCACGTGAAACGCAAAAATAAATGATAAACTAAGGGTTGTCGAACGGTAAATGTTTACAAACCGAAATAACCGTAATTATTTCATAAAACATTTAAAGAACTTACCAAGTGATTTAATTACTTCTTCCGCACACTCTTTGGTGTACATTTGCTCTTTCATCGGGCAACGAATAGAAAAATCCGTCACATAATCCCACCAAAGCCACGGTTTTCCACTTTCATTCGCTACTTTAAAGAAACACGCTTGCCGTAAATTTTGTGCAACAACATCTTTCCCATCATACCCTCGACTGAAATCCTCTTCCGGATCCGGAGCACAATATCTTCCATGATTAATGCATTGAGACTTGCATTGTTTACTCAAAATGAAAGCCTCGGGGCAATACCACGTGATATAATGTGGCGTAAATTGCGTGTACCCTTTTTTCTCGAGAATTTGAGCCACCCCTTTAAATTCTTTAACGAAATCTCTTTGACTTTCGCACTTGGGCCCACACTCATCGTTGCTATTGGTCCAAAACTCGTACTCAACTCTGTCATCGGGGTGAGGAAGAGCTTCTCGCCAATCAAGATTCACTTTTACCATTTCGGGCTTACTTAATTCTCGTTTTATGGCCTCCCCAAGTGATTGGCTTATGAGTGCTGAAGGGATGGATATGTTCTGTAAGTAATCAGAACGTGCGGTTCCTTCTTCTGGTGTGTCCATGGTGATCAAAGGCTCGTTCCTGTCGTCTGCAACGAGAATGGCGGCAGCGCCAGCTTTCTGAGCGTTCCATGCCTTTAACGTAAAATAACAATCTGCCACATTGTAAGAGCAAGTTTATTTCTTTATTTCAAAAAATTTAACTCTAAATCGGGGATCATAAAGTAATTTCGAATTATTCAATACAAGGAGACAATGAACTTTTATACGATATCTTAATTTCTAAAACAACTAACGTTTACTGAATCGTTATTTTACCTGTTATATTACCTATCTTTTCAAACTAAATCTGTATTTATAAAAGAAATAAGATTGTCTTTTTCTTGGAAAAATAAACTACTTTTGAACCTTGAGGGCAGCTCAACTGGCAAATAAAAGGTTCAATCTTTGGGGCTCTTCTTCATAGGTCACGGAGTTCGAGTCTCCTCAGAGCCACTAGAGATTTTTCTGGCAATTATCTCAAGGCCTCATGGAATCAGTAATCAGTAGAGGTTTGCACAAGCTGGCCCCGACACCCACAATTACCAAAAAGAAAAAGCACAACTTTGTAGATCCAAATCTTATCAAGAAAACAATTGTTCTTGATGGTGAAGAGGATAATTTGTTGGTTTTATCCTTATATAAAAACGAACCACATTGTTTTCTTTCTAATGTACTAGTTTTTCGATAGCCGAAGGATCCTGTGTGAAGTTGAGGTTAACGTGAGAAGCGTGAGAAGTGAATTTGTACCGTTGACCACTTTTAATCAAATGTCCTCCCATGAATTGCGCCTTAGAAGAAAATTGATCCGGTGCATCTCATCCTAATGTGCGTCGATTTCTCATCCAATGGTTGATAACCACTTCTCACGCTTCTCACGTTAACCTCAACTTTTCACCGGATCTCAACCCTTTTCGATCCAACTCTTGTTAGAAAGAGTTATCCTTGACCTTTAGGAAAGATAGTAGGCTAGTTTTATGATGTTATCATTTTTTCGTCCGAATTCCAATCATAAAAGGAACCATTATTTTGTATGGGATTATTGATTATAACATAATCAACCAAATGCACACAAACACATATGCAAATCAACACAAAAAGAATTAAACAATCGATAAACAAACAAACACAAAGAAAAATAACAACGAATTAAAAAGGTAGATTTACCGCCACGATCAACAAGAAGGAAAACAGGAAGGCCAGCACCCGATTTGAATTTAAAAGACACATCATCGTCGAAGCTCTTGCACGCCTTTTGATTAACATCCGGAAACACAACGGCACCCGCTAATGTTCCTCCATATTGAGGAACACCAAAATTACCAATTGCACATTCATAAGTATCTTTTAAATTTTGAGGTGAAGTCACCCTCAAACTATTCTTCTCAACCACAAATCTACCAAATGTAGATTCAAACATCAAGAAAAACAAAACACAAATTACAAACCCTAATTTCCCTTCCCTCATAGTTTGTTTGAAGCAAAAAGAGAATGACCCAGATGACAAAATCAAATTCAAAGAGGTAAACTCAAAAAACCCAATAATCAAGATTCGAAATTGATGAGATTCTTGATTCACATTCAATCAAATTTGATCAAAAACAAAAGACCCATATGAGAAAATGAAATCCAATGGCTTAAAGATAAGAAACCCAACAATCAAAAACTGAATTTGATGTTGATTTCAATCCAAATCTCAAAATCATTGAAAGATATTCAAGATTAACAATTTCTTTAACCAAATGGACATGGGTTTGAGGTGAATTTGAGTCTAAGATGTTATGTTGTCTACAATTGTAAATGAGAGAGAAATTTACAAACAGAGGAGGAGAGATGTAAACCTCCATTTGATCAAGTCTTTGTTGGATTAACTACCGTACACTTAATGAAAGATAAAAGGAGGGAACGATTTTTATTCAAAATTCAGCTTAAGCTTCTTGTGGTTTGTTTGTCCCAAAGATCGAGAGATCAACGGACAAGATTCAATATGTAAATGGAATTAGGTACGGAATCTTCATCTCCATTGGGTCGGGTCAAAACCATAAAATAAAAAATATGGTAAATTACGTTTTTCGTCCTTGTGGTTTTGTCCGTGTGATTTAGAAATTATGGTTTTTGTCTCTATGGTTTGTAATTCATTGTTATTTTCATTGTTATTTACAATTTATTATTGTTTCGGTCCATGTAGTTTATAATTGTTTATTGTGTTAGTGCCTTGTACTTAAATGTATGAATTAGTCCACGGACAAAAATAGCTATCAATTGCAAAACATAGGGACGAAAAACGTAATTTTCTTACCGTCTCCATCGTGGTGTTTTCTTTTCTTACCACCAGCTTTGGATGCCTCTCTGTTCTCTTCAACCACATCAACTTTGGAAGCATCTTCGTTGGTTTAATTTTCCAACCGAGATAAGAAGATGTTTTCCAAGTTCTTTCAAGGACATGTCGTCCTTACAATGTTTAAAAATTTTCTTAACAGCTTTACCGGTGTCCCCTATTGTTTGTCGGCGACATTTTTCATTCGGCAAAACTAGTTATTTTTGTAGTGCTTTGATCCTCTATTGCAAATGGCATCATCCTCAAATACAAAGTTGCTAATTGTGAATATAAACTAACAATGATGTTCTTTTGAGAAATCCAATGTGTTATGCTTGTGGTCTAGTAAAAACTGTAACTAAATTGGGTGTTTTAAAAGGGTATGATGTCTACCTTCTAGAGCACCCTCACCAATACCAGGGCCATCATAGGAGAGATAAATTGTGTGCTTTAGGGAAATGTGGGTGGTGACGAAGTCTACTTATTCTGCGAAGATATCAACCCTTTTACTCACTACACCAAAACCGCAAGGTTGATAATTGATAGATTTGTGGAACATGGAATAAAGATGGGCATTCGTAATTGAACATGAGGGGCGGTTATAACTAAAACATGGTCAGTTCAAGACAGACTGATCAACAGATCAAGCAACTGAATATGACCAGACGAGGCCGACGAGGCCAACTGGTTAAGGAGATAATATTGCAAATCGGTCATGAACCATGCATTAGAGGACGGTTAAAGGAACCGGTTAAAAGATTGATTAGAAGGACCAAATTTATTAATTTTATATTTTACCCATTTAGTAATGTATGATAAACTTAGGGGCCGTTTACCTAATCAATTAACACTATCGTTTACTTTCCGGGTAAGATTTTTTAGTCCATCAAAATGGCATCGTATGCAACAATTTAGCTGGTAAACGCTAACCGTGGTAAGAGTCGTCGCATTCACTTACCGGGTAAGACTCTCGGTCCTTGCTTCCGCTCTTACCGGGTAAGATTAGTCTTGGTCCTTGCCATATTCATCCGGTAAACTAATGTGACTTGGTAAGCGCTTACCCGGGTAAGCGTTTTATAAACGGCCCCTTAATATAAAAATGGGAATATGAATACTACAGAATAAAAATAGACATTGCATTAATGTTGTTTGGTTAATACCGAGAAATCATTATTATGGTATATCATATGTTTGGATAACACTGTAAAATCATTATCATCATCATAAATGATATTTGCATCTTAGACATATATAATCAACGAAATATTGCTTTGTCTAATATTTCTAACATAATATGAAGAAAAAAAATCATATCATTCACTTTTATAATGTCAATCAATGAATTTATCAACACAAAATTCAGAATACAATACCAAATGGCAAAATCTTCTCATCCTCAATATGCAATTCAATATATATCTTTCACCAACTTCAAAATTCGACATGAATAGACTTGCATAGCCACCCGACTTCAAAATACATAACAACAAGCACGTATGATCTTCTCATATGAGTTGGCAACGTAAACAAGACCTTAACTTTAGTAGGTTGGTCATAGCAAATTTCAAGAGCTTTACCAACATCAGCATTTGATATGCCAATGCTAAGAAGTTCATTCATGACTTCTTGCATCTTCTCATCACTCAACGAATAAGATTTATTAGCACTACTCGGAATATTGGTGGTAGCAGAATGTGATATCATTCGACCACAGATAGACTTAATCTCGGAAATAAATTCATCTACCCTCGTGTCAATGCTATGTTGAAGCGACGAACATTTCTTATTCTTGGAAATTTCCTTTCTAAGTGAGAGGTTTTTGCGCTTTTTTGATGTGTGTGTGATTGATAAATTTGGAGATTCTTGGGCATCAAATCCTTGTTCAACTTCATCATCGGAGGAAGAGCACACCAACACATTCTTGTTGTTACTAATATCCTCGCATGATTGTGATATATCCTCGCCTTTTATACTCGTTGCTCTATCTCTACCCCATACCAAGTCCAATTTGCGTTGATATGGAAACTTCAAGTTCCATAAGCCAATTGCATTAATACGAGTCTACGAAAATAAAACCAACAGTATGAGACAAATAAATACATACAATAAAGAACGATAATAGTAGATCCATGCATTTACCTTACAATAGTCATCATACCATTGCATCTCACAATTAATTTTATGCTCAACATCATCCCATTGGCACCCACGTTGCATCAATATTTCAGAAATCAAACAATATTTGTCTTAAGATATTTGATCTGAGAGTCGATGTGTGGAAACACATCCTTATCAAAATTTGGAAGCCTTTGAACCAACCTCCTACGCACTTCAAACATGTAATCTACCGTATTGCTTTTGTATCCTCCATCTACCTTCCAAAACGGATTACAAGCAAGTTCTTGTAAAACGTAGACCAAAGCTTCAACTTCTTCTTCATTCCAGTATTGTTTGTTCTTTACGTTTCCACAATCACATGAAGATGTAGCCATTTCTAGTATCAAATAAATATAAGATACAATTGTATGTAAAAATAACACATACCACGTGATTAAACATAGTGTCAAGAAATATCACATACAACATGATTAAATACGCGAGTACAATCATAACAAAATCTATCTACTTCTCCATGCATTAAACATATTAGTTTCCATATTATTTCCAAGTGTTAACCACTAATAATATTTGTAATGAATTCCACTTCGTGTTTTCATCCTCATTATTTGCTAGAGAATCATGGCCCGTATTTTCGAATCCAGTTGTGTTGGAGGCAATATGTGATTAAAATTCGAACTTGGATTTCAATTGGGAAGAATGAGGGGGATGCAAGGATCTTCCATCTTCCTTACAACAATCCAAAACATCTTTCAATCACATTCCAAGCTTTAGAGTGTTTCACATCGAGATACTCCTCGGTAGTGTTTGGGGGATGGTTGTTGAACTCTTTTAGGTGATAATGTTATCCTCGATACAATGGCATGATGCAAGAAAACAGTTGCATTACAATGTCAAGAGTCAACCAAGAAATAAGAACCTTGGGAAACTCTTAGACCTTGAGATTGCATCGCAGCACACGACTATCATGTGCAGAACTTTCCCAACCAAACAAAAGATATTTGAATTGCATGTCGAGAAACAAACACCTAAAACATTAGTTGAAAACTTGAAATATAACCCTTTCTAGCGTAATAACGAGGCTTTTCATCATTAGGGGTGTAACTTTATTAGGGACCCACAACTTCTAAGCAATCCTACAAATACAAACAAAATATATATCTTAATGTGATGTTTAATGCATCACATAGAGTGAACTTACAGATGCAAGTACAAAACTCATTGTACCTAGAAAGATTTCCATCTCTCATCTTCACAATCTTGTGTAATAGGCTCTGGTTTCTTGAGTAAAATAGAATGCAACCTCAAATTTGCTATTAAAAAAAAACAAATGGAATTGCGGGCTTCTCTACTACGAAAAATAGATGACTAATTGTTCTATAACTTTTGTGGTGAACCAAGGTATACAAAACCATGGCCAAAATTATGTCTAAGGTTAAGATCAACTTTCATTTGAAAGCTACTATTGTTTGGTTTCTACCGGCCCCCCTTTATGTATGTTTGGAAACTATTGCTCTCTGTGTTTCTAGCTTCAGGTCAATTCTTGCTATTTATGCACATTGATACATCAATTGTATCTTTATCAAACAGAAACAAACACTTCTGTTTTTCATCATGTTTGGAGCATAACAACAAGAACCAAAGGAGAACTGGAGTAAAACAAATAGTAGAAAACATATACCAAGGGGCTGTTTGTTTTTCTAAAAAAAACCTCTTAATACAACTCTGAATGGTTTTGTTTTTTTAAGACTTCAGTTAAGCCTGAAATTAAAGAGATAACCTAATGTCTTATAACCTCTTAAACCACCTAAGTCTCTAATTTTAGGGTTTTTATAGAGAACGTATAACAAACAGGTAGCGCTATTAATCAACAAACACCTGGAGAAGAAAGGGAAATTGTACCTGAAGATGAAATGGCCGTCGATTTGCTACGATTTTGGTGTTTATCGGAGATGGAGGATGAACGTCATTTGGACGAGGGTTTTGGTGATGGACTGCTTGCATCGTATAAAACACTTATAAATCGTAGAAATAGAATTGCAACGGATTTATATTTTATAAAAAAAAATTAGAGTAAAAGTTGGGGAAATTAATTAAAATGCCACAAGTCAAACATCGTGTTACCAAAATGACACAAATCTCTTCCAATTTGCAAAAATGCCACAAATACCCGCGATGGGAGCCCGCGATCGCGGGCAGTGGCATTTTTGTAATATTCTTACCCCGCGAGCCCGCGGTGGGTACCAAATTTGGTGAGTTTTGATTTTATATTTACAATTTCACCTCCTATACTTATTTACTAACTTTACTTTATACCTTTTACTTTCATAATTTAATTTTACATTTAACACATATAATCGTTTATTAACTAAAATACGTTAAAAAATACGTTTTAATTTTAACAAGTTACATCATTATAATCGTCTCTTCGATACGTTCGAAATGAGTCCAATCTTGAATTTTTTTGGATTTATATATTTTAATATATATCATATACACTACATAAAAAAATTATATTTAAAATTCATACCCTTATAGTTAATTATTTAATTTATGGTACTCTTATAGTTAAAATACGTTTTATTTATTTTATTATCGATGGTCCAAGTGTAAGTATTAAAAAATGACGGAGGCTTTGTGATGGACAGACATCGGTCATTTTGTGCATACTCTGTAACTGCAAATACTTCAGCTCCAAACACACATGAATCATCGTTCGCCAAATACTCATTTTCACAATTCTTAAATGAGTCCAATGATACCAACTTGTCAAAACCCCATTTCATATTCTTCTCGTGAAACCTTCTCCTATTGCCATTCACTATATTTATAAACACATTCAAATAATAATAATTTAAAACGATTTAATGAATTAATTAATATATGATTATTATGTTAATGCAATATAAGTGTAAAAAAAATTGAAAAAAAATAAGAGATGTACTATAAATTAAATAATTAACTATAAGGGTATGAATTTTAAATATAATTTTTTTATGTAGTGTATATGATATATATTAAAATATATAAATCCAAAAAAATTTAAGATTGGGCTCATTTCGAACGTACCGAATAGACGATTATAATGGTGTAACTTGTTAAAATTAAAACGTATTTTTTTAACGTATTTTAGTTAATAAATAATTATATGCGTTAAATGTAAAATTTAAATTATGAAAGTAAAAGGTATAAAGTAAAATAAGTAAATAAGTATAGGGGTTGAAAGTGTAAATTTCAATTGAAAATTGTGATTTTGATTTGATATTTACACTTTCAACCCCTATACTTATTTACTTACTTTACTTTATACTTTTTACTTTCATAATTTAATTTTACATTTAACACATATAATCGTTTATTAACTAAAATACGTTAAAAAAATACGTTTTAATTTTAACAAGTTACATCATTATAATCGTCTCTTCGATACGTTCGAAATGAGCCCAATCTTGAATTTTTTTGGATTTATATATTTTAATATATATCATATACACTACATAAAAAATTATATTTAAAATTCATACCCTTATAGTTAATTATTTAATTTATGGTACTCTTATAGTTAAAAAACGTTTTATTTATTTTATTATCGATGGTCCAAGTGTAAGTATTAAAAATTGACGGAGGCTTTGTGATGGACAGACATCGATCCTTTTGTGCATACTCTGTAACTGCAAATACTTTAGCTCCAAACACACATGAATCATCGTTCGCCAAATACCCATTTTCACAATTCTTAAATGAGTCCAGTGATACCAACTTGTCAAAACTCCATTTCATATTCTTCTCGTGAAACCTTCTCCTATTGCCATTCACGATATCTATAAACACATTCAAATAATAATAATTTAAAACGATTTAATGAATTAGTTAATATATGATTATTATGTTAATGCGATAGAAGTGTAAAACAAAATTGAAAAAAAATAAGAGATGTACCATAAATTAAATAATTAACTATAAGGGTATGAATTTTAAATATAATTTTTTTATGTAGTGAATATGATATATATTAAAATATATAAATCCAAAAAAATTCAAGATTGGGCTCATTTCGAACGTATCGAAGAGACGATTATAATGGTGTAACTTGTTAAAATTAAAACGTATTTTTTTAACATATTTTAGTTAATAAGCGATTATATGTGTTAAATGTAAAATTAAATTATGAAAGTAAAATGTATAAAGTAAAGTTAGTAAATAAGTATAGGGGGTGAAAATGTAAATATAAAATCAAAACTCACCAAATTTGGTACCCACCGTGGGCTCCTCCCGTGATCGCGGGGTAAGAATATTACAAAAATGTCACTGCCCACGATCGCGGGCTCCCATCGCGGGTATTTGTGGCATTTTTGTAAACTGTGAGAGATTTGTGTCATTTTGGTAACACGATGTTTGACTTGTGGCATTTTAATTAATTTCCCTAAAAGTTGGTTTGTTAAAAAGACTGCCATTTTGAAATTGTGGTTTTCGTAACTATGATTGATAAATAAGGATAAGAGTAAATTACAATTTTGGTTCGGTCCATTCGGTCTCTACCTAATATCAATTCTAGTCCCTATTTTAAACTAATTACAGTTTTGGTCATTATGGTTACTATTTTGTTTCACTTTGTCCCTCAAACTAACTTCTGTTAAATAGGTATGTTAACTTAGGGGTATTTTCGTCTTATTAATATTTGTTTTTATCCTTTTTTATTTTATTTTATTAAAAATATATTTTCTTATTTTTTTCATTTATCATTCATCCTCTCGGCAAGAGGACCCACCAGCACCGTTTCTATTCCTAATAGTGGCTGAAACCCTTCAAATTGTTACAAAGGAAGCGGAGACGAAAGGCTTATTCGAAGGAATCAAAGTGGGAAAACTAGCGGTGTCGTGTCACACTTACAATACGCGGATGATGTGTTTTTTTTGGTAAATGGGATACTATAAATCTTAAAAATCTATTGAAGATTCTATCATGTTTCCAAAAGATGTATGGATTAAAGATGAACGTCGGAAAAAGCAAAATCTTCGGAGTCGGTGTGGCGGAGGAGGAGGTGCTTAGTTGGGCAAGAAGTGTGGGGTGTGGACACGGAATGCTTCCGTTTACCTATCTTGGGCTCCCGATTGGAGTTTCAATGAAGCGAATTGAGCATTGGAGACCGGCAATAGAGAAGAAAAAAAAGACTAGCATCTTGGAAATCGAGACTTGTTTCATTCGGTGGTAGACTCACCTTAGTAAAATCGGTGTTGGGAAGTTTGCCGTTGTATTTTTTTTTCTCGTTGTATCGAGGCCCGAGTGGAGTGCTAAACGAGTGGGAGAGAGTGAGAAGTAGATTTTTTTGGGGTGGGGGGACCGAGATTAGCAATAAAATAGTAAAAGTGTGGGTCAAGTGGGTAAACACGTTAAAAAATTTCGAGAAGGGGGTCTCAATATTGGGAGTTTGGCCTCGATTAATCGGGGTCTCGTGGGTAAATGGTGGTGGCGCTTCCTTGTCGAAAGGGACGCCCTTTGGGTTCAAGTAATAAAAAGTCTTTACGGGGAAGGGGGGATATGGGATAAACCTCTTGGCTTTGATGGTGCAGGTAATACGTGGTCGAGTATAATCCGACTTGGTGCAGATTTGGACAGCCAAGGGCTGGGTTTTACGAGCTCTTTCGGAAAAAAGATTGGTGACGGGAAAGACACACAACTATGGTCGGATAGATGGTGCGGCGAAGAGAGACTTCAAGACAAATTTCCAATACTATTTTGATTAGAGGTAGAGAAGAACCCAACAATTGCGGAAAGAGGAGAATGGGTGGACGGGGAATGGAGATGGAAATGGAAGTGGATGAGACAACCACGTGGAAGGGAAACCGGGGAATTCGAAGATCTTACGGCCCGCCTTGTTAGAAGATCACCGGTAAGCGAAAGGAAGGATAAAATGGAATGGCTTCTTGATGAAGCGAAGGTTTACAATGTGAAGCGTATGAGAGAACTTCAAGAAGGGGTCGAGGAACATTTAAACGGTAATAAGGTGCAAACTAAGTGGTCCACGCTAATCCCGAAGAAGGTATGTGTCTTCATGCGGAGGGCCCGATTGGGACGATTACCGTGTAGACTAACGTTAGATAAGATGGGAATAGACTTGGATTCGACGCTATGCCCCAGATGCGGCGATATGGTGGAATCGTTAGATCACGCCCTTTGTGGCGTGTCCGGATGTGAAGAGCTTGTGGAGACTCACCGGGAGATGGTGAAAGAAAAATCTAGAGGGAGCCGAAACAATTCAACATATATTACAAGAGAATGATCTGAGCGAGGAAATTAATAGAAGCGGCGAGATATGGAGGTCGGTAAAATGGTCACTAATGTATTTTATATGGGCTCAAAGAAACAAAATGGTGTGTAACGCGGACAAAGGGAAGGTTTCGAAACGTTTTTTCGACTATCAACGGAGAATTTACGAGTTGGTCGCGAAGAGGTCGAATAAATATAAGAGAGATTGGAAGGAATGGCTTGTGAATCTGGCACCGTCGTAAGTGTATTCCAAGAATCACATACCCATCTGACTCTGATCATGATAGTCAAGAAGATCCCAATGACCATTCGGAGGCATATCTTAGCGATGCTGAGAATGAATGTGAGGAAATTTCAGTTGAAAAATTATCAGATGGAATGGCCATGTTGGATGGGTATTCTAAATCCAAATCTCACCTCTTTTCTGGAAAATCTAAGTTTAGTAGAAAATCCTCCTCTTCTCTCTCCAAACACCAGTGAGGAATGTTTTAATTGTGGTAAAAAGGGTCATTTTGCTTCTGAGTGCAGAAGCAAACACCTTGAAAGACCCAGAACTTCTTCCTCAGGCTGATTTCCCTTAAAATAAAGCTGAAGTAGAAAATCAAATGAATAAAAATCCTACGATCAGATAGAGGAGGTGAATATTTTAATAGAGAATTTGATACATTCTGCGAAGAGATTGGTATCAAACATGAACGCACCTCACCTTTTACTCCTCAACAGAATGGTTTGGCGGAACGTAAGAACCAAACCCTCGTTGAAATGGTCAATTGTATGTTGAACCAATCGGGTCTACCAACCAATCTGTGGGGAGAAGCTTTACTGACGGCTTTCCACATTCACAATCGGATCACTAGTCGTGTGATCCCAACCAGCCCATATGAGCTATGGAAAGGAAGGAAACCCAACTTGAACTATTTTAGAGTCTGGGGTTGTGTTGCCTACTATCGAACTCCTGATCCAAAACGATCCAAACTGGGAGCCCGTGCTATTAAAAGTATATTCGTAGGATATGCTATAAATAGCAAGGCTTATAGATTATTGGATAAAGAAACATGAGTAATAGTAGAATCCAGATGTGTGGAATTCTTTGAAGACAAGTTTTCAGAAGATGCTGAAAACTCAGAAAAAAACATTGGCTCTGAATCTTCCTAGTACATCTCGTGATAGTTCGAAAACCTCTAACAAGGTTGACGAACCACGTAGAAGTACTAGAGTAAGAAAAGAGAAAAGTCTAGGAGATGATTTCCTTTCATACTTAGTAGAAGGGACACAAAAGAAGGTGACGAGAGAGGTCATTTTCTCAATTAACATTGATGATGATCCTAAGACTTACAAAGAGGCAATGTCTTCAAGGGATGCCCCACTATGGAAAGAAGCAATAAATGATGAAATGGACTCTATTATGTGTTGGTCCCGAAGGCCTATACAAGTTTGTAGAAGGGGGGTTGAATACAAACACACAGATTTTACTTTTCTAAATTGTTTATTGATAAATCATTAACAATTTACAGCTTGTTGCGGAAACAAGATTAAGGATAAACCTAAATCTAAACAAGTTGGAACACTAAGGTTTCTTGCACTAAGAGAGATAAGGAAATTACTAATAATAACCTATCTGAGATAAGAGATTGAACTTGTCCAGAGTTAGCAAGTTACTTCAAATGAAGTGGGTTCATCTCTTTATATACTGCATGCATTTAATGCAAGTCAGTATACACTTTACACATGTCAGCAGCTGGTTGGTTGCATGACATTGACCTTTGGTGACAACCTTAGTAGCCGCATGTATGAACAGTGTAGTGTCAGAGTTGTTGTATGAATTCAGATAATCGGAGGTTCTTTTTTGACATTTCGTACGGAGTCGTGCAAGGGTGGTTAAGACAAAAGTACTTTGTACGGAGGACTTCATGATCAGCTTTCGTTGATTCAGCGATTATCATTTCTATTCAGCAAATGATAAGGTTCAGCGATAGCTGAAGTCTTGTACTTGATACTTCACGTTGAATGGACAAATCTGAGTCTTCGCTGATCCGCATCAGTTCATTAGGAGACTTGTCTCTGGTTCTTGAGCTTGATCTTCGACTTCAGCGTAGAACCTATGTTGACGTGAAACTTGTCTTCAGGGATCATAAGTAAACAACTAACTTATCAGCGATCACCATAAGTACTGAACAGACTCAGAGCATTATGGTGAACAGTGTTCGCTGAATGGTTAACTTAAAGAGCGAGAGTTCCTATCAGCGGTACTGGAAGATCTTAGTACCTATCAGCGATAGTGAAACTCTGATACATATTGTTTACTTACAACTTTCACTAAGTATTAAGAGAGGGTCATTATCAAATCACTGAGGGTTTGGATCAACAATCTCCCCCTATTTGATTATGACATAGCAACAAAGAAAATTGCTATTTAATGAAAACATAAGGATAAAAAGAACTCATAAAATATTTGTCCCTTTTACTGTTTTCTGGGATCTTTTCAGTACTGATGGAGTAAAGTACGTTCGCTGAAATCTTTCTTTAAAATATTGAATTAGGTTACAATGAAGAATAGAAAGATTACAAGTACAAGCGAAATAAATTACAAGTACAGAAGGATAACTGATACAATAGAGAAAAAGGTGATTATATCAGCTTTCAAAGGGTTCTTCCTTAATGAGAAGTTCATCAAGGGTCGTCTTTTCATTTGGGATCATCCAGTCAGGAACCTTTTCTCCTTGATTTTTTAACTTCAGAGCTGCTTCAAAAATCAGGGGTTTTAGGTGTCGTGCCTGAATGTCTTATTTGAAGTCACACCACCAGATGAGATCTCTGAGCTGTTCGATTGGAGTGATTGGGAGCTCAGCGATCCGTTGAAAACATTTACGTCCATCGTAGTCAAGAAAGAATATTCCATATGGATCACTGATGACTTTACCAGGGACGAAAACTTCACAGGGTGGCAAAGACATGTCAAGAGCGGATAGATCAGGGTCAGGACCAAGCACTTCAGCGCGAGAGAAACCGATACCAGTTTCATTTCGTATGACAGGGCCTGAGTCTGAATCTTGACGTTTCTTCTTTGGAGAGGCCCTTTTTCTTTTCAGCTTAAGATCAGGAGGAGGAGGAATATCCATACAGGAAGATATCAAATCGATCTGTCTGTTTATCAGCTTTTCGAAATGATCCTTGTACTTAGATTGAGAAGATTGGATAGCTAACCTCATCTCCAGCCATTCAGAGAGACCATACCTTTTTACAGTGTCAGCGCGAAAAGCTTCAATTTGGCCGTTTTCTCTGAAAACTTTGATGTCAACAATAGGTACTCCGATAGATGTTCTTCCAGAGATAAGTACCTTGTTGATCTTTGCTGGACGAAATCTGAAGTTTATTTTCTCTTTACACCAGTTCAGGGTGGTCTGAGAAACTTCAATTTTCTTCTCCACGATCTTCTGGGCTTCTTCCCAGAGCTTTCTTTGGACTTGAATGGGAATACGTTTCAGCTTTGGATCTTTGACAGAGTCTTGAGTAAGCTTGATGGCGTATTCTTTGTCCTTTTCTTCAGCTTCCTTTCTTTCAGCGATGAGGCGTTCAGCTCTGAGGTGTTCCTGATATTCAGCTTTTGAGATTTTGAACTTTGGTTGAGCTGAAGGAAGTTTAGTATGCTTCGGAATTATTCGCTGATCCTCGAATCGCTTTATCATCTCTTCTCTTCTCTTCTGATCATCTTCACTTAGCTTTTGAGGAGCTAATGAAGGTCTGCGTTTGTGAGAGAGTAGCTGTTCTTCTTGTTCATCAGTCTCAGAGATTAAATCTAAGACTGGGATTATTTCATCAGCAGCAGCTGGCTTTATTGGTGAGGTCGCAGTTGTAGAACCTTCAGCGACATCCTCAAACAGGGGAGAGGACTAGCTGAAACAAAGCGATCTTACAAATAAGAACTTGGGTAGAAAAACTTGGGTAGAAAGAGAAAGAGAAATATGTTCAGGTGTAGGCTAGGATAGTAGAACTGATAGAGGAGGGATGGGGTGAGAGATGTTTAGTGTACCTGACAAACCGGCTTTTCAAGCAAGATCGCCAGATTATCATCTTCAGCGACGCTTTTGCCTTTGCCTTTCTCAGCTCCAGAGGCTGAGGGCTTTGTCTTTGTCCGCTCCCCTGTTGGTTCATTTATTGAAATCCCCTTACGAGCTTTGATCCTTGGGGCAGGTTTGACGACAAAGAAATCATCGTCATCTTCGTCATCATCATCATCATTCCTTGGAGAGGGAGATGGTTCAGCTTCAGGGATGTCGACGTCTTCTTCATCTTCTGCTTCAGATTCTTCAGTTTCGTCTTCGAGTCGCTCCCCCTCAGATACAGAAGCGAGCTTCTCGGTTCCCTCAGGGTTTTCAACTCCCCGAGGTTCTTTATTGGTGTCTTCATTCTTCTCTCCCCTGATAGATTCATCATGGGAAAGGTCTTCAGCAGCGTTCTTTTCTTCAGCGCTCTTCTCTGCTGGTTGTTCAGCGCTCTTCTCCCCCTCTTTCTCATGATGAGTGGGGGAGGAATGTGCAGACTCTTCAGCTGTGGGAGGTTCTCTGTCTTCTTGGCCAGAGAAACCTATACAGCTTTCAATCACTGCTAATCTGACTTCTAGGCCAGTTATAGCAGGATGGATCTTCTCAAGTTCAGTGCGATCCGCCGCTGTGAAAGTTTCCAATACAGGGGCAGGGGCCGGTGCAGGAGCTGGAGTATTTGCTTTGTTCAGCAGCTCTTGGATCATCGTTTTCATCTCACCAACGTCGGTCTTTACAGAGCCTAAGTCAGTCTTTACAGGTGACATATCACCCTCTAAGGCTCCAACCGATGTCTTCAGCGTTGTTACTTCGCCAGACATGGAGGAAACGGAGTTTTTGAGTGAGGTGTAGTCAGTGTAGATGTCAGCGAGCACCTTGGCGAAATCGCATAGTGCTATCAACAATCTTGATGTCGTCTGTGGAAGCTTTCTTTTCCACCACCGTTGTCAGCTTTGTCAAATTCTCTCCAGCGTTTGTTACAGCTGTAGAGTTGTTGGAGATTGTGGTGGTGAGATCGGTCAGCTTTGTCTCCACGGACTTCAGAGAGGCGTTGATGTCTCCCAAATTAGGACCTGTAACAGATAAGTACTTGTGAACAAAGGAAAGCTCAAAAGTTTCAGGTTTAGTTACTGTGTATATGGTTTTAGTTGTACCTGCAGGAGGATTGATGAACTCGTCAAAGTTGCAAGTTCCTGAAAAATGTTCCATATCCTCTTCGAAAGTTCGGTGAGGGATGGTGATCTCTGCAGGTCCTTTCTTCGTCATTCTTTGAGAAGCTTCAGTTGTGGCTTCTGGAATGATGGCATCTCCAGTGGTCTTTGGAGTAGAGTCCAAGTGAGTGGAGGGAGAAGCGAAAGATAAGAATTGGGGTCGGGTACTGGGTTCAGCGTTGGATTCGCTGACAATCACTTCATCAGTCTTTTGAGAGACTGAAGGAGGGTGGGTAGGATCCAAGGTTCTAACTTCAGCGTTTGGAGACGCTGAAATTTGGATTAAAGGGATGGCTTGAATGGGTGTGGCAGAGCGTACCACAGAACTTTCCTTCAGCTCTGCAGAAGGAGCTGAGGAGTCTTCACCAAGGGATTGCTGGGGTTGCTCCTTGGTTTTCTTGATCCTTTTGGAACCAAGTGGAATTAAGGATTGTTTCCTTTTCTTAGAAGGAGAGGATTGTGTGGCCGGGGAATCAGCGATGGGTATTGTCGCTGAAGGAGCCACAGAAGTCGAAGAAGTGGGGTTAAGAAGAGTGAGAAGGGTAGAGAGACGTACCTCATTTTCGACAGGTTTGAAGTCGAGCACCTTAGGGCCAACCTGAGAGAGTTTCAGGTCACCCTCTTTCGGGTAGCTTTCCTTCATGCCATATTGAAAGATGGCGCTGATGAATCGGGGGTAGGGAACCCATGCAGGTCTGTCAGCGGCAGAATCCACGCGTTGCACTAAGTCGTCATAGATTACAGATGCCCAGTCAATGTGTAGACCTTTCAACAGAGCATATCCCATAGCTTGCTGAGGTTGAGCGGCTTGATCAGAGGAGCCGATCTTCGCTGTCATGCAGCTGATCAGATGGGCGAAGATGAAATTCATCTCGCTTGGCATTTTGGATTTCTTTATCAGCGTCAGCTTCTTCTCAGGCTTCTTGTCCCTTCCAGTTTCCCAGATGTAACCCATTGTGTCGAGAAAAGCAATGATGGCGTCTTTGTCAGCTTGCTTTTTGTGGTCAGGGAATGGAACGAAAGGTTTTTCTTTGGTAGCGCTGGGAAAGTTTAGGGCTTTCCCAATTATTGCGGGGGTTATCTTTATGGTGCCATAGTCAGTATCGCTGACTATGCAATCGATGGTTTTGGATGGATCTTTGGCAGAGGGTAGCTGAGAATGTCTGGCAGAGTACCAGAACTGAGATAGCAGTAGCTGACTAGCGGGAGGTGAAATGGTCAGGGTTGTGTAAATGCAGCTGTTTTTCAGGAAATTCACAGCATCTGTAAGATGTGTGACTTGCTTTCGAGGAGGAAACTCGAGAAGCGCAGAGAGATTGTTTATCTTGGTCCAGTAAAGTTGATCCAGAGTAAACTTAACCTGAGGAGCCTTGATGATGTCCACTTCCTCAGAGTCAGTGGAGATGGTCTCAGCGGTGACATTGATCTTGGAAGTTGCCATTTCTCTGTATTATCAGTTCAACCAAAGATGTTAACAAATAAGAATTATCTTAATGTGGAAAGATTTTCCATTAAGATGGTTCGAATTTTGTCCATTTCATTCAGATAAAAAAAATATCTTAATGAAGATTAGGGTTTTTCTTGATTTTTGAAACGAAAGGTAAAACCCATTTTCTTGTTTTCCAGTTTTCTATTAAGAAACAGATTCTGGAAACGAATGAAGAACAAGTTTTAAGATTTTAGCATTAAAAACTTGAAGAACAACCATGAAATGGTTGTATTCATAAAACCATGAAAGAAATGATTTCATTTTTAAGAAGTTCTTTTGTTTGATCTTGTTTAAAACAACGATAAGATCAGAAACAAGTTATAAGCATTTGAAAAATAAGAACATATTAACCTTGATGTTTTGATGAAGAAGATGATGAACAGTTCTTTGAAGGTTTGAGAGCACAAATGCAACAGTGAATTCTTTTCTTGCGGAGAAAGATTTGATCGCGTAAAAGACAAATATAAACAAATAGGTTGTTTATATAGGGAGTTTAGAGAGAGAAAACCTTGAGCGGGAAAAGGTTTTCATCATGACACGGACACGTGTTTGCATTTGATTGGAAGTTTGAACGAGGCGTGCAAACGTGTGTCAGAAAGAAAAAACGTGCCGAGGTTTTATCCGTTGCAATGACGTCACAACTGTCCTTTCACATTCTTTTAGGATGTTTCTGAGGTTTTGAAAACTCAGGGACTCTTTTGAAAAAAAATATGAAGCACTGAATAGAAATATCAGTGAAGGTTTTAAGAACTTTCAAAATATCGTTGTTAAGGAAGAGATATTCAGCGATGCATTTTGTTTTGAAATCTTGCATTTTCATGCGTTTGTCAGAGAGAGAAAAACATACCTTGTCATCAGCTAACCAAGTTTATTCAGAGAGAGGATGATTGAATAGGTTATACGAATTGAATTTATCCTATCGCTGATCAATGTGAACTGCTGAAGATTTTATCCTTCAAAGTTCAGCATTCCAAGCTCGCTGATGAGAAAGTTGAATATTGTATCATCAAGAGGTTTGGTAAAAAGATCAGCTAACTGATAATCAGTTGGGATAAAATGAAGTTCTATATCACCATTCATCACATGATCTCTGATAAAATGATATCTGATTTCTATGTGTTGCGTCTTTGAGTGTAGCACTGGATTGTTTGCTATAGCGATGGCACTAGTGCTGTCGCAATAGATTGGAATTTTGGAGAGCTGAAGATCATAGTCTAGTAGCTGATTTCTCATCCACAAGACCTGAGAACAACAGCTTCCAGCGGCTACATACTCAGCTTCAGCTGTGGAAGTTGACACTGAATTTTGCTTTTTACTTGTCCAACTTACCAGCTTTCCACCTAGGAGCTGACATCCTCCTGTGGTGCTTTTCCTATCCATTTTGCATCCTGCAAAATCACTATCTGAATAGGCGGTTAGATCGAATCCTGAATCTTTGGGATACCAAAGACCTAGATTCGTTGTACCCTTAACAATTTACAGCTTGTTGCGGAAACAAGATTAAGGATAAACCTAAATCTAAACAAGTTGGAACACTAATGCACTAAGAGAGATAAGGAAATTACTAATAATAACCTATCTGAGATAAGAGATTGAACTTGTCTAGAGTTAGCAAGTTACTTCAAATGAAGTGGGTTCATCTCTTTATATACTGCATGCATTTAATGCAAGTCAGTATACACTTTACACGTGTCAGCAGCTGGTTGGTTGCATGTCATTGACCTTTGGTGACAACCTTAGTAGCCACATGTATGAACAGTGTAGTGTCAGAGTTGTTGTACGAATTCAGATAATCGGAGGTTCTTTTCTGACATTTCGTACGGAGTCGTGCAAGGGTGGTTAAGACAAAAGTACTTTGTACGGAGGACTTCATGATCAGCTTTCGTTGATTCAGCGATTATCATTTCTATTCAGCAAATGATAATGTCAGGATCGAATCTTAACAAGACTAAAAATACTTAGAACTCAGAATTAAAGAATCTGCGGAATAGAACTTTAATTCACACAATCAAAGAACAATATATCAGAAAACATACAGCTGTTTGTATTCACTGATTCAACTCACAAGCTTACAACCAAACCTCAATCTTGATGAACAGGCTCAATCAAGACGACTTCTACTTCTCTAGAAATAGGGTTCTAAACCTTGAGGTTAATTCTCTCTAAAACAGAATGTATTCTAAAAAACTCTCGTATATCGCGTATTTCGTATTATTTGAATAGCTATCTATCAACATCTATTTATACTAAATAGTTACAAGATAACTATAAAAAAAAATTGATCTTCTGAATCTTCTTTAAGCATATCTTCATCCATTCCATCTTTATCTCCAAAATCTTCGCATACCAAACTTATCACATCAGCAGTATTAACTTTATTCAGCATGAGCAGTACTAATATTCTCCAGCAGCATTAATTCATTCCAGCAACATTAACTTGACTCAGCAGTACTAACCTTGCTTCAGCAGTATTAATCTTGACAAGCAATACTAACCTTGTTCCAGCAGCATTAATGCATCAGCAGTACTAACATTCTTCCAGCAGTATTAACTTTGTCTTGCAGTAGTAATTTTGTTCTGGCAGTACTAACCTTTACTGGCAGTAGTAACTTTGTTCTGGAAGTAGTAATGTTGTTCTGGCAGTATTATCCATACTTAGAAAATCTTCAGTTCCCAACAATCTCCCCCTAACTTGACTTTTAGAAAGAGAAGTCAAGTTCTTCAGATGATGATGCTTCCAAAACTTAATCTTGAACACACAAGTCAAGATTCAATCCCAAACTTTGATTGATGATCCTTCTTACCAGGTATCTTGCCATCTTAGAATCTTTGTTACCCACCAACTTAGTTTTTAGCATTCCTTTCAACCTTGTCATGCTGTGCTTGTATACTTTATCCACCAAATAATACTCATGATATGCATAGTCAAGTGTTATGACATACACACCACAGTTTTCAAAAAGCATCCAGTTGGTAACAGTTTGAAATTGCCTTTCTGTCAAATACTTAACTGCTTCTGTATTGAACATTAGGCACAAGTATTCAAGTACCATTTTGGTGATGAACATTCCATTCTCAGTCAGCATATTTCCATAAAGCTTCATTCCTACCTTGAACATCTCCTCAATGTCAGATCTAGAGCACATCCTGATAAGTCTTCCCCATGTAGAACTGACCTCAAACTTCCCATCTGCTCTTTTTACTCTAATGTACTCCTTTCTCTGATCTTTCAAAGTATCCCAGAAGATGATCTCAGGAGCCATAGAAGCTAATGGTTTAACTTTGATTGGACTAGTATCAACCACAGTAATATACATATCACATTGAGCATTTGTTGGTGATTGTACATTGCTTGGTTGACCTGATGGAGTTGCCACTTCTTCTTCAGCAACTTTTTGATCAGCTTTCTCTTTCACAACTTCCTCCTTAGCTTCTTCTACAATGGGTTCCACCCTAGGCTTCTTTACAACTTTCTTCTTTGAATCTATAGACTTTGTTCTAGGTCTTTTGTTTGACACCATCTTGGTTCTTTTGAGTGATTTAACAGCTTCAGGAATGGTTTCAGTTGTTTCCTTTGTTTCTGCTGTTTCAGGGATCGTTTCTGCTGTTTCCTTTGTTTCTGCTGCTTCAGGGATCGTTTCTGCTGTTTCATTTGTTTCTGTTGCTTCAGGGATGGTTTCTGCTGCCTTATGTTTTTCAGCAACATTAACCATTTATGCTGCTTGAATGGTTTCTGCTGCTTTTTGACTAGCAGCATTAACCATTTCTGCTGCTCTAGCTGTTACTGCTTCTTTTATAATCTTTGATACTGCTGCTTCAACACTATTCTTCACAATCTCAAATACCTCTGCTTCAATCTCAGATTTGGTTACTGTAGATACAGATACTGTTTCCTTCTCACTTTCAGATACTGCTGCATCAACAAGACTCTTCATAATTTCAGTTACTGCTGCTTCAATCTCAGATACTGCAGCCTCCCCCTCAACCTTATGCTCATTCTCCCCCTCAACCTTTGCATCCTCCATGTTTAGTTCAGTTTCTAACTCCCCCTTTTTGGAAGCATCAGTGGTTGAGCTTCTCCTTTTCAGAACATACTGAGCTTTCTTCCTTCTTTGCAGTAGTTTGGTGATCATCTTCTTATTCTTCTCTATCTTGGTGTGTTGATAAAGAACCACCTTCTTAAGCTCATCAATCTCCTTCTGCTGATCCATGACATCAATGTTGATGTTGGCAATGGTTTCCATCAATTCCTCATAAGTATATCTATCCTCACCTGGTTTAGAAGTGTTTACCTCCCTTGCAGGATCATAGGAAGTTTTAGTAGGTGTCTCTTGCCTAGCAAAAGTACAACCTACTCCCATGGTTTCTTGGCGCCTGGGTCCTCTGAATGTTTTCACATTCTGAGTTGCCGTGGGGAAGGTCTTAGTGATGTTACCACTGTCCTTCTCTTTGCTAGCAGAAGTAGTGGCAGCCTTGCAGCCCACATGCTCATCCTTCTCCTTAGAGAGCACCTTCTTGGGGTTGGGAGACACCCATGTGGTTACCCTTTTGATATTCTCTATTGGAGAATGCTCCAATAGAGGGCTTGTAGGCTTTGGGCTATTAGGAGATACATCAAGGGAAGGAACCTTGTGTACCTTTCTTCTTTCAAACTTCTTGGTGATTTTTGGAGTGGGTCTTAAAAGAATGGACTGTGGGATTTCTTTGGTGATGGAAGGTGGGGATTTGGCCATCAGTGGGTGTGTCTAATGGGGGCCTTGACCCTGATGCCATACCTTCAGTGGTGTGGGACACAACCATCATTGTAGAGAACAATGGTGTGTCAACTCCTTCCGAGTCCCTAGGAATTCTTCTCATATTTGAGAAAACCTTCCCTTTAGGGGGTTTTGGCACATATACCTCAGCGGACTGAGGTAAATCCGTCAATTCATGGTTAATTACTTCTTGGACAAACCTGGGATACATGTAAAAGCGCTTTTTGGATTCTAGGTTTGCCACAAGATCATTAAAAATCATTGCTGAAAAATTGAACTTTCTGGCAGTGGCTAAGCAGACCAAGGCATAAGCAATGGTACTGCTAAACTCACTCCATCCAGTTGTTTTCTTTGAAATACAGTGCATAAGAGTATGAACAAAAAATCGCCATTGGGTGAAAAACTTTGACTTGTAGAATTTAAAAATTCCAATGGGACCTTCATACCCCATTCTTGGTAAGGTCGAGAAAAGTTCATCATTAGAGAGATAGGTTATACCTGAGGCATCATCTAAGTGAAGAGTGATGCGAATAACCTCCTCTGTGACCTTCAAGGGTTTGTCACAAACCCTTATTCGAATGATTTTCTGCCCATCTTCGAATATAACAGTGGCATTCTCCCAAAATTGCTTTTGATGCTCAATATATATGGTTGGGCACACTGTTAGGGCATGAGAGATGTGTGTGGACTTGAGAAAATCCACCATATCATGAAATCCTGCGGCCTGCTTTGGCTTCTGAAGCATCGCAATCTCATTGTGCTCATCGACAAACTCCATTGTCGTCATTCTTCCTGAGGATTTGGATAGAGAACACAGAGATTCTAGGGAGAAAAGGTTAGAACGAGAGAGAGAAATTGAATGCAAAGAGACGTTATGAACTTTGGCGGGCTGAAAGAGTATTTATAGCAGTACTAGCCCTGATTTTCTTTAGAAGCAGTATTAACGACTTAGCAGTATTAACGACTGAGCAATATTAACTACAAGGCAGTATTAACTACACAGCAGTATTAACTACACAAGCAGTATTAACTACTAAGCAGTATTAACTACAAAGCAATATTAACTACAAAGCAGTATTAACTACTAAGCAGTATTAACTACAAAGCAGTATTAACTACACATGCAGTATTAACTACTAAGCAGTATTAACTACAAAGCAGTATTAACTACAAAGCAGTATTAACTACTAAGCAGTATTAACTACAAAGCAGTATTAACTACTAAGCAGTATTAACTACTAAGCAGTATTAACTACAAAGCAGTATTAACTACACATTAGCAGTAGAAAATATGTACTAGCAGTAGTAATTCTGCACTGGCAGTAGTAACTATACTTACACTTTGCAGCACTTGTCAATCTGAGTCATACTGAGGTTCTGAGAAAACTAGTTAGTAACACCAAATATACAAAGAAATACAGGTATAAAAAATTAAAAATCATGAATTTATTCAAGGTTGATCAAGCCCACACTTGCTACCAAGAAAGTGAATCTACCCACATCAAATGCTTTTGTGAATAGATCTGCAAACTGGTCATTGGTATGAACTTTAGCAACTTGAATCAATTTCTTTTCATTACAGTCTCTAATAAAGTGATACCTGATCTCTATGTGCTTTGTTTTTGAGTGTTTGACAGGATTGTTAACAATGCTAATGGCACTGTTGTTGTCAATGAAGATTGGAGTGTGAAGAAATGTTACCCCATAGTCCAACATCTGATTCTGAATCCATAACACCTGAGAACAGCAACTTGCAGCAGCTATATACTCAGCTTCTGTTGTAGATAAGGACACTGTGGTTTGTTTCTTACACTGCCATGATACAAGTCTTGCACCCAAAAACTGACATCCACCTGAAGTAGACTTCCTATCCATGTTAGCTCCACCTAAGTCACTATCTGAGTATGCAAGCAAGTCAAACGAAGATTCATAAGGATACCAAAGACCTAATCTAGGTTGCCCTCTTAGGTATCTAAAAATTCTTTTGACTGCATGAAGGTGTGATTGCTTAGGTGTAACCTGAAATCTGGCACAAACACATACAGGAAACATAATGTCTGGTCTAGAGGCTGTGAGATACATGAGTGATCCCATCATAGATCTGTAATGATGGACATCCACATCCTCCCCCTCAAGATCTGCAGTGATCTGTTTGTGTGTCTCCATTGGTGTGCTTGCTGGCTTTGAGTCTGTTAAACCATACTTGTCCAGGATGTCTTTCACATATTTGGATTGGCTTATGAAAATCCCATCTTTCCTCTGTTTCACCTGAAGCCCAAGGAAGAAAGTAAGTTCTCCCATGGAACTCATCTTGAAGCTCTTGTGCATTAACTCTTCAAACTCTTTACACATGTGATCATTTGTGGATCCAAAGATGATGTCATCCACATAGATCTGAACAAGTAGTGTGTCTTTCTTTCTCCTCTTAATGAACAAGGTCTTGTCAATGACTCCTCTTTCAAATTCATTTTTCAAGAGATAGGTAGACAGGGTGTCATACCATGCTCTTGGGGCTTGATGTAAACCATAAAGTGCCTTCTTCAACTTGTACACTCTGTCAGGGTGCAATGGATTCTCAAATCCAGGGGGTTGACAGACATATACTTCTTCATCAATACTTCCATACAGAAAAGCACTTTTTACATCCATTTGGTAGACCTTGAACTTCATGAATGAGGTATAGGCTAGAAATAGCCTAATTGCTTCAATCCGTGCCACTGGAGCAAAGACTTCCTCATAGTCTATGCCCTCTTCCTGAGTATACCCTTGTGCAACCAGCCTTGCTTTGTTTCTGATCACAATTCCTCTGTCATCCTTCTTGTTTCTGAAAATCCACTTGGTGCCAATTGCTCTATGACCTTTTGGAAGGTCCACCAAGTCCCAAACATCCTGTAATTTAAACTGTAGCAGCTCCTCTTGCATTGCTTCTATCCAACTTGGATCTTTCATAGCATCATAAGCCTTTTTGGGCTCAATTTGGGATAGAAAGCAAGTAAGTACAGTATTAACTGTATTCTGCTGATCTTGTAGCTCTTGAAGTCTGCTTTGATTCCTAGTCATCATGGGAGAAGCAATGTCTCCTATAACCAACTCAGGAGGATGATTTTTCTGAGTTCTTGATGGATGACCAGGTTCCTCAACTAAGTTCCCATCCAGATTTGACTCATTTAAGTCTGGATTTTCTTCAGCTTCTTCAAGTACTTCAGACTCTCTTGAAGTCTAATTTTCCTCTATTCTTCTCTCTTCTTCATTCTGAATGGGTTCAGCTTCCTTTTCTGGTTCACAGAAGTCAACAGGATCAATGGTAGGGAGTGGAAATATCACAGACTGAATACTGTTATCTGATGGTGGTGCATCCCTTTGTCCTGCATTCACATCACTACTGAAACCCAAAGAATTAGTGAGTGAATCAATGTCAAATAGCCAATCAGGACCTGAACCAATAGGATTTGGTGTGTGCTCATTGCATTTGACATTGTCACTTTCTTCAATTATTCTAGAAGAGGTATTAAACACTCTGTAAGCCTTACTCTGAGATGAGTAACCAACAAGAAAGCCATCATCTGCTTTGCTATCAAACTTACCTAAGTGAGATTTGGTATTGAGAATTGTACAAGGACACCCAAATGGTTTGAAAAATCCAATAAATGGTTTCTTTTTTAGAAAAAGCTCATAAGGTGTCTTGTTTTTAGGCTTTATGACCAAGACTCTGTTTTGAACATAACAAGCAGTATTAACTGCTTCTGCCCAAAAAGTAGTGGGTAATTTTGAATCAGCTAACAGAGATCTAGCAGCCTCAATCAGTGTCCTATTCCTTCTCTCAGCAACACCATTCTGTTGTGGAGTCCTAGGAGCACTGTATTGTCTCTCAATTCCTTTTTCCTCACAAAAGGTGTTTAGATCAAAGTTTTTAAATTCAGTCCCATTATCTGATCTAATGACTTTCACTTTTTGATTTGATTGGTTTTCAATTCTAAGAATAAAAGATTTGATCAGTCCACTTGTCTCATCTTTAGTTCTCAGAAAATATACCCAAGTAAATCTAGAGTAATCATCAACAATAACTAAACAGTATGACTTCTTGCCAATGCTCATGACATTTGTAGGGCCAAACAGATCCATATGCAACAACTGAAGAGGATTTGAGATAGTGTTTATCTCTTTGGACTTATGAGAAGTTTTGTGTTGTTTGCCTTTGAGACATGCAACACAATGATCATCACATGAATAGACTTTTGATGGTAAACCCCTAACAAGATTATTTTTAACAAGTTTATTCATTGTTTTAAAATTCATGTGACACATCCTTTTGTGCCAAAGTGAAGATTCATCTATTGAAGCTTTTGAAACCAAACAATTTAGAGATGAATCAGATGAAACACTTTCTAAATCTAAACAATACACATTATCCTTTCTAGGAGTTCTCAATAGTATCATGTTTTCATCAACTACTTTGAATCCAGGAGTAAGAATAATGCATTCAGAATCAGTAAATAATATACTATGTTTCTTGTCACAGACCTGTGATACACTTAACAGGTTGTATCTCAATTGCTCAACATAGTAAACATCCTCAAATGTCATCTTACCTTTTGACACATCACCTTTACCACTTATCTTACCTCCTGCAGGATTATTTCCAAAAGCAACATGTCCTCCATCAATTCTTTTGAAATTCTTGAGGCAGGCCATGTTACCTGTCATGTGCCTGGAACAACCACTATCAACATGCCAGATGCTCTTCCCCTTGAGCTGTTGGTTGCCCTGCACATCAGATAAATCAGTTAGTTTTTATTGGGAACCCAAGCCGAAGTGGTCTTGGGTCTCCCTTGCTCATCAAAGTACTTGCACTGGGTTTTGATGAGATTTTCAAACTTAGGTACTGCAGAACTGGAGTACTTTGTCAATATGATTGGTCTAGCAGCACAAAAACTAGAAGCAGTATTAACCTTGGAAGAAGTACTAACAGTGTTAGCAGCACTAACACTGCTAGCAGCAGTATTGTCTTTAAAAGAAGTACTAACAGTGTTAGCAGCACTAACACTGCTAGCAGCAGTATTGTCTTTAGTATTGCTTCTAGCAGCACTATCCTTGTCAGCAGTACTATCTGAGGTAGCAGTACTAACATTAGTGCTTTTGGGGACCCATATATTGACACATTCCTTTTCAGTCTGTTTTCTCATGTGGCTTTTGGTTTCAGCTTGTTTCTTAGCCACATTATTCCTTGCAGGCTTCCTATAACCAGAAGATTTTTGAAAACTTCTTTGAAAACTTTTCTTTTGGTTAATAGGATTGAAATAACAGTGTTTGGCAAGATGATTCAATTTGCCACAAATAAAACAAGGTTTTGGTCTGTTAATCCTTTGCAGATCAACTCCTTGCTTTTGTGCCCACTGGTTATTCCAATTTCTTTGATTTCCCCTCTTTTTATCATGTTTTTGGGGCTTATTCTCTTGATGTTTCTTGCAAGAACAATGTTCACAAGTATTAGAGTTCACAACAGTGGTCTGTGTATAATGAACTCCCTTTCCCTTTCCAGTCCTTTTCATCTCATTGTTCTTAACACATGGACTTACACATTTCTCATCAGATCCTTCTTTTTCAGTCTTATCCTCAACAACTACTTTATCTAATGGATCTACTTCAGTGGCTCCTTCAAGTAAGTCCTTCCTATCCTTGGTTTCTAATAGGTTTGACTTAGGAGGGATGTAGTTGTTGTTGTAGGGTGGGGGTGTGGCATTGTACCCTATGCCTGGTTTCAACTTACTATGGATTTGAGAGTTGATTATGTTGTCCATGACTTTAGAGGCACAATTAAACTTTTCTACATCAAGTTTAACTTTCTCAAGCTCTCCTTTTAGTTTCTCACACTCTTCCCTGGATTCTTTAAGCTGGAACTCTAGACCATCCTTTTCCCATTTCCAGTAGTTTGTATCATAGGAGTGTTGAAGTTCATTGGCTTGAAAAGCCCTAATCTGTTCTTCAAACTTCTCAACAATTACTACATAGTCTTTTCTGTCCTTTTCTAATCTCTTAAGGTCATCACACATTCCCTGATTGTGATCTCTATACCTTTTAACAGTGTCTATACAAGCTTGAGTACAGAGATTAGATTTTACCTCAGTGGGAAGATCTGAAACTTCAGCCATAAGTGCTTGATTTTGGATGGCCTCTTCAGCTTGATCACTCCAATCAAATCCCATTACTTGTTGAGAGACAAGAGCTTGAATAGAGTTTCTGTTTTGATTGGAACTTCCAGCCTGAGTTTGTTGATGGTTGTTGTGAGATGTTCCACCTCTGCATTCCCTGGCAAAGTGTCCCATCTTGTGACACTTGTAGCATTCAACTTTGGACTTGTCAAATCCAGCACCATCTTCTCTTCTTTGGGAAAAGTTGTTTCTCCCTGTCTTCTTTATGAATTTCTTCACCCTCATAGACAACATAGCCATCTGCCACTTGATATCCATCTCTTCAAGATCATCAGCATTAATCTGTTCTAAGTCATCATTAATCAATGAGGAATTAACATGACTAGAAAAAAGGCTTCTAGTACTGAATCATTGGTCTTTTCCTGATTGACTCCTCCAGCAGCACTAACTGATTCAGGGTTAGCAGTAGAATCAGGTGATGCTAAAAGGAGTGCATCATTATGTACATATCCAGAGGGCTTCTTTTTGGCTTCAACCTCTGCTTCAAAGACTCTAAGATCATTGTAAAGATCATCAAGCTCTTTATCTTCCAATTGGTCATTCTGTCTGAAGGACACAGTATACATTGCCCACTCTTCACCTAATGATCTTAAGAACTTTCTGTTAACATCATCAGCCTCCATCTTGACTCCCACTGTAGCCAATTCTCCAATCAGCTTATTAAATCTATCAAAAGTTTGAGTCATAGACTCATTCTTAGTAGAAGTAAAGTTTTCATACTGCTGCTTGAGAATTGCCTTCTGATTCCTCTTGGTGGTTTTAGTGCCAGTGAATCTCTTTTCCAATGCATTCCATAGAGTCTGAGCATCAGTGCAGTGATGAAATTGATGCTGATATTCATTGGGGATAGCCAAAAGCAGAGTGCTTAAGGCCTTCATCTCTATTTGTCTGACTTTTCTCTCTGCATCAGTCTTTGGAGGAGGTCTTTTGCCATCTGGTCCAATTCTTCCTTCAGCACATGGACCATTCTCTATGATATCCCAGATGGAATAATCAGTAAGCAGAATATACTGCTTGATTCTAATTTTCCACATGTCAAACTCATTGGGTCTGAGCATGGGAACCTTAGAAACAAGAGTACTGTTTGATTCAATAGAATTGTCCATTGTTGAGTTCTAAGAAACACAAGCTCTGATACCACTTGTCAGGATCGAATCTTAACAAGACTAAAAATACTTAGAACTCAGAATTAAAGAATCTGCGGAATAGAACTTTAATTCACACAATCAAAGAACAATATATCAGAAAACACACAGCTGTTTGTATTCACTGATTCAACTCACAAGCTTACAACCAAACCTCAATCTTGATGAACAGGCTCAATCAAGACGACTTCTACTTCTCTAGAAATAGGGTTCTAAACCTTGAGGTTAATTCTCTCTAAAACAGAATGTATTCTCAAAAACTCTCGTATATCGCGTATTTCGTATTATTTGAATAGCTATCTATCAACATCTATTTATACTAAATAGTTACAAGATAACTATAAAAAATAAATTGATCTTCTGAATCTTCTTTAAGCATATCTTCATCCATTCCATCTTTATCTCTAAAATCTTCGCATACCAAACTTATCACATCAGCAGTATTAACTTTATTCAGCATGAGCAGTACTAATATTCTCCAGCAGCATTAATTCATTCCAGCAACATTAACTTGACTCAGCAGTACTAACCTTGCTTCAGCAGTATTAATCTTGACAAGCAGTACTAACCTTGTTCCAGCAGCATTAATGCATCAGCAGTACTAACATTCTTCCAGCAGTATTAACTTTGTCTTGCAGTAGTAATTTTGTTCTGGCAGTACTAACCTTTACTGGCAGTAGTAACTTTGTTCTGGAAGTAGTAATGTTGTTCTGGCAGTATTATCCATACTTAGCAAATCTTCAGTTCCCAACAGATAAGGTTCAGCGATAGCTGAAGTCTTGTACTTGATACTTCACGTTGAATGGACAAATCTGAGTCTTCGCTGATCCGCATCAGTTCATTAGGAGACTTGTCGCTGGTTCTTGAGCTTGATCTTCGACTTCAGCGTAGAACCTATGTTGACGTGAAACTTGTCTTCAGGGATCATAAGTAAACAACTAACTTATCAGCGATCACCATAAGTACTGAACAGACTCAGAGCATTATGGTGAACAGTGTTCGCTGAATGTTTAACTTAAAGAGCGAGAGTTCCTATCAGCGGTACTGGAAGATCTTAGTACCTATCAGCGATAGTGAAACTCTGATACATATTGTTTACTTACAACTTTCACTAAGTATTAAGAGAGGGTCATTATCAAATCACTGAGGGTTTGGATCAACATTATGGGAAATGGAACTTGGTAATTAGCTGATTTACCTAAGGGAGCAAAACCCATAGGTTCCAAGTGGGTATTCAAAAGAAAGCTACACCCTGATGGTTCAATCTCAGCATTTTAAGCTAGATTGGTAGCCAAAGGATATAGACAGAAAGAGGGTGTCGATTATTTTGACACCTATGCTCCGGTCTCTAGAATTAGTTCTATCTGAACTCTTATAGTAATCTCAGCCATAAAAGGATTGTACATTCATCAAATGGAAAACAACCTTTTTGAATGGTTATTTAAACGAGGAGGTTTATATGGATCAACCCGAAGGGTTTGTGGTACCCGGACAAGAGAACAAAGTGTGTAGACTAATCAAATCTCTGTACGGTTTAAAACAAGCCCCCAAACAGTGGCATGAAAGATTTGATACTACTATCACCTCTTTCGGGTTCTGACATAATGAGTCCACTGTTATAGTCTGTCTTTACGTTGATGAGATGTTGATCATTGGGACCAATCTAGAAGGGATTTGTGAAACGAAAAACTACTTATCCTCGAACTTTAAGATGAAAGATCTTGGAGAAGTAGATACAATTCTTGGGATTAAAATCAAAAGGTCAGAATCTCAAATTTCTCTTAGTCAATCCCACTACATAGAGAAGATACTGACTAAGTTTCAACATTTGAACATAAATGAGTTCAATACTCCATTTGACTCAAGTGTGAAACTTGAAAAGAACTCTGGTAGAGCGGTGACTCAATTAGAGTATGCTAGTGCAATAGGATGCATGATGTATGCAATGCATTGCACTAGACCGGATATTGCCTTTTGCTGTGAGTAGACTAAGTCAATATACAAGCAATCCGGGTCCAGATCACTGGAAGGCAATTGGTAAAGTATTGGGATACTTGAAAAGAACCAGTGATCTAGAGTTGACATACACAACGCATCCAGGAATCTTGGAAGGATACTCTGATGCTAGTTGGATAGACCACTCAAGTGATTCTAAATCCACAGATGGGTGGATTTATACACTTGGTGGTGGAGCGATATCATGGGTAAGGAAGAAACAAACATGTATCACTCATTCAACTATGGAAGCCGAATTTATTGCCTTAGCTGCTGCGGGAAAAGAAGCCGAATGGATTAGAGATCTGCTGTCAGATATTCATTTATGGCCTTGGCCAACTCCTTCGATTCCCATGTATTGTGACAGTGAGGCCACACTGTCCAAAGTTTACAACGTCGTGTATAATGGGAAGTTGCGACACATAGGTCTCCGACATAATTATGTGAGACAACTGATAGAGAATGGTACCATAAGTATTATGTATGTCAAGTCGTGTGGAAACTTGGCAGATCCATTGACTAAGCCTCTGACGAGAGACTTAGTGTTAATGCCAAAAATCGTCCAGAAGGATAACTTAAGGTTGATTGTGGAGCTTAACAACTAAAGAACATAAATCTTCTGACAAAGCGTACGACAAAGGCAAAAAATGTAAATGAGATAGAGATTTTGGTGACGCGGGAAAAACCTCAACAAGGAAAAAACCCGCGGACGACTGTTGAAGTCGTCGCTGCACTATGGTCGCCAAACAGGGGCGATATCCTTGTGTTTCGGGTGTCGATCGTACAGAGATTACAATACAAATGAAAGAAAGACTTTAAATGTAAAGTAACAAGTGTATCGGATGTAAAAAACAAGTGTGTTGCGTGTAAAAACTAAGTGTCGTGTGTGAAAGTCGTGCGTCGAGAGCGATTCTTCGATAGAGAGTTCTTTGTTTCAAGTGATCTTGAGAGTTCTCTTGTTTCTGGATGTGAGATTGTGATTCCAGATATCTAAAATGATGCTCTAGCCTCTGCTTTTATAGTTTTCGAGTGCATTGAATGGCTCCATAAAGTCTCCTTGATAACGGTCGTAACGGTCGTTAAATTCAATGCTCGTAATTGCCTTCGTCAGTTATAGCCGTTGATCATCAATGACATTGATTCCTGCATTTGAACACTGAAAACTTAACAGAAATAATGTATGTTAGTCGGTCGAGGTCGCATGGTTCCATATGACGGTCGTGTGAGCTAGACGACGTCATGGTCGAGTGTCGTGAGGTAGATAACTTTCGATTTCAACTCTGATCGGGGGATAAAGTACTATGATTTTACCTTACTTTGGAAAAGTATAATAAATGTTTTCCTTACTTTGGTGGTGGTCGAGACTGGTGAAATTTTACCCAAACAGTTTGCCCCCAAAATTTAAAATGAAAAGCAATTTTTTGAGTTTTGAATTTTGCCAGTCGGACGTCTAGGGTTGTGACACGTGTCGAAAGTCACTCTAGTTGCCTCGGAACTGGATCGGTTCGATTCTAACTGAAGAGGAAGTCGAAAAGGGGATAAGGTCGTGACGTCACGCTGACGCACGATCAAGCTTAGCAGCTGTCATTGCCATGTGTCGACGATCTGTGTGTGCATACGAAAAGGCAAGGGCACATATCGATCATCGGGAGGCTCGACTTGACACGATCGTTTACATAAATAGAGGGCACGGTGGACCTTTTCTATTTTACGTTTCCAAAGAGCTTTGAGAGTAAGATTTTCTTCTCGATTCTTCATCAGATCCTTTCCAAATTTGCAAGAAATCATCGACCTGTTTAGAATTTTTGAGGTTTTTAGAGCGCCTATATAAGGTACGATTCTTTGATCTTTTGTAAGTCTACTTAGAAATGTCGACCGAACCTATAAGTTCTATTCGAGAACAAAAGGATCTAGACGACCTTAGAAGTCTAGCAAAAATCCCTACAGGGGTTAAATTAATTAGAGCAGGTCAGACCCGACCACATGAGTGTCCCGAGGGGTATATCGTGATATACGAATACCCTTTTAAGATAGGTTTCGAATGGCCTTATTCGCCTTTGGCCAAGGCTTTCATGATCGAATTCGATTTAGCGTCGGGCCAATTAATGCCCCAATTCTGGCGAGTCATCCAAGTGATTGAGCGCCTTACCGAAAAATGGGAGTCTCCCATGAATGTGCGCGACCTTCTCTTGGCTTATCAAGTCAAGAAAGATGGGTGTCATCGCTATAGCCTGTTTTCTAGGTTTAAGGGCGATCGTACCTTGGTTTTAAAGACTGCTGTAAATGACCGTAAGTGGAAGACCATGTACGCGTTTGTGCGTAAGTCGACCCTTGATTCTGAGAGTGGCTGGATTAGGGCCGGCTGGAACATGTCGGGTGAGATTTTTTATCCTTATGTCGCACGTCGTGTGCTAATTTTCAACTTATTTCTAACATGTTTTCCGTGTGTCGACAGATATTAATTTTGAGGACGTGAAACCCTACGCCAACTCACAAGCAAAGGTCGACGCATTCTTGGAATTCAGCGTTGTTGAGTGGTCGTTTTTCACACGACATCTGGTGGACGACGACGACGACTTGGTGTATCTAGGGGAGAATCTGGGAGGGAAACGTGAGGAGGAGGAAGAAGAGGAGACGGAGGAGAGAGAGGAAGAGTCGAGAGAAGAAAAAGAAATGACCGATAAGTGTTTTACTCATTTCTATTCGACCTCGATCTTTTCTCTTATGATCACCGTCTAACGTCTTTTCCCTTTATCGTTTCTAGGAGAATCTCAAGGAAAAGTGTTGACCGCCAGTGCCAAGAGGGCAGCTCATCTTGAGCTCGCCCGTAAGGGCAAAGAGAAGAGGCAAAAGACCTCGACCACTGGATCTGAGGTTCCAAAGAAAACGAGGACGACGATCCTGAGGGAACCGTCTTCAAAGACTGATGACTCGTCGAGAGTCGTCACGCCCGAGAAGGCGAAGGTGTCGGTCGCATCACCTACGAAGACGAAGACGTCTTCGGGTGCGATCGACGCAATACCTATCAGTTCGGCGCCTCCGGCGAAAACGGCGAAGTCTCCGTCTACCACGCCGACCCCTTCGTCGTCCGACAAGGGCAAGGGCCATTCGACGGGAGAGGATAAGGTCACGACGGTCAACTTTACGTTGCCGTCGGACTTTATGGCTGCCAATGTCCTGGACGGGACGGACTTGTTTCCTCATCTGGGGAAGTATCTGCTCCCTTCTTTCAGGGAGCGTTTCGAGGGATTCCCGATCGAGGAGACGGGATCTCATGTTGCCGGACTGGCGTTTCTGGTAAGTTTTTCTTTCAAAACTTGTGTTTCAGTGTTTTCAATCTTTGTCGAGCGTTTTACTAATGTGCTCATTCATGTTTTTATAGGCGTTCCAGTCTTCCCTTGCCTTGCATGCTGAAACGGTGAAGATAAGGGGTTTGGTGTCTACCACCCATGAGAGGGGGAACGCAGCGTTGGACAGAGAGAGGGTCTCTTTAGAGCGTGAAGAGGCTATATCCAAACGTCTTGACGAGGCCCTGAAGAATTTAGAGGCCATCGTTCGTGCTAAGGACGAGGAAAATCATCGTCTAGTGCAGTCCTTATCTGTGATCGCCGACCAGACGGAAGAGTTGGAAAAGATCAAGGGGTCTTTGGCCGCAAGTGAAAAAGAGGCTGAAGACTCCAAATCTAGGGTGACGAAGTTAGAGGCTGAAGTGAAAGAATTGAAGGACGAGGCAAAGTCTGTCTTTGCTTTCGCTCGATTCACCGCGAGGGCGACGATTATGCATCGACACTTGTCGGGCAAGAACCCTTTGGCTTTGGCGTCGGACGAGCTTGCCTTCTTCTTGACCGACGTCGGGACTGAAAGAGATCTCGACTCTGATGACGAGAAAGAGATCGAGGAGGAGGAGGTCGAAGGGGGCTCAAAGGGCGAAGCCTCTGGCAAGGACGCAGCTGTTGATCCTCCTTTGCCTTAGAAAAAACTTTATTTTATTTTTGCTTTTGAGTGCTCGACCGTTGGTGGTCGAGTTACTTTAGATGTAATTAATTGTTTCCTGAATGAAATTTACCTTTCTGTCGAACTCATGCACTATTTCAATTCACACATGTCGTAGGAAGATATAATATCAATTGTGAAATTCATTAAGTACAAAATGAACAAGAAGACGTGCGACTTAGGCATCCATTGTAATACAACGACTAGAATATAAGTCATATGACTTTTGTATTTTTTAACCGTGTTGGCAAACATAAGCACATGCAATCAAAACATTCGTTCGTAACATGAAATTCTTCTAAGTTACGAGATTTAAATCGAGGAGTCGTTAGACCTTATGATCGTATAACTTGATCATATGATGAACTTGGATCATATGTCCCTATGAAAGGATAATCAAGTTTTGGACCTGATTACTTATGTCGCGAGATCCTGCGAGACTAAAGTCGCATAATATTTTTAGCAACATCATCGTGCGGTCCTGCGATTAAACGACGTCAATGATCGGTCGTTGGCTAACCAACGACCCTCCGATGCTTAAGTCAGTAATCGTCGTAATGAAGAAAAGGAAAAAGACTTAAAAGAAATACCTTTTCAAATGTGTTGCATTCCAGCAGCGTGGGATGTCTTGATTGTCGAGGGTTTGGAGCCAATATGCTCCTTTACCTACGACTTCGGAGATACGATAAGGACCTTCCCACTTAATGGAAAGCTTACCTGCATGGAGCTCTTGAGTGCTTTGGAACACTCGACGCAAGACATAGTCGCCTTCTTGAAAGACTTTAGCCTTGACATTTTTATTGAAATGTCGCTCGACTGCTTGCCTTTGCGACGCCATTCTGATCAGTGCTGATTCTCTGAGCTCTTCAAGGGCATCGAGGTTATAACTTAAATCGACCAGATTGTGATCGACGGAAGTATGCCTCGAGGTTGGGAGCTGGACCTCGACCGGCAAAACTGCTTCGCAACCATAGACAAAAGAGAAAGGAGTTTGTCTTGTGGACGTGTGGGGCGTCGTGCGATTTGCCCACAGGACTGAAGGGAGTTCTTCGACCCATTTTCCCTTTGCTGCTTTTAATCTTTTATTAATTGAAGCAATGATGGTCTTATTGCTCGACTCAGCGAGTCCATTCGCCTGGGGATACCTGGGTGTTGTAATACCCCGGGTAAGTTCGTTAGTTAAAAATATCTTTCCGTTAAGTTTAGTTAACTTTAAAGTTGATGTTTAGGGTAAGTTTGGGTAAATTTATAAGTTAAGGGTGTTTGGGTTATTATTGAGAAGTTCAAGGACCAAAGTGGTAAATTAAGTTTGATATTATCATCTTAGAAATCAGATATTATTCATAACTCAGAAAATATCAGCTGAAGGTGTATGTGTGTGTTTTGGGAAGAAAAGAAGAAAAAGAAGAAAAGCTAGGTTAAGGCTTCAATTGGTGTGCTTAGAAGTGATTCAAGGTATGTTTCCTTTACATTTTGTGTTTGTAATTGCTTTTAGAAGGGTTCTATCGGAGTAGAAACATCACAAACACATCTGGGGTTGATTCTGTCGATTTCTGGGCAAAAATGGGGTAAACCGACAGAGGTGTCCGGATAAGATGAATGTATCCGGATTGTCCTGTTGGTGGTGTCCGGATATTTTAATGATAGTGTCCGGATGGTTTTGTTGATAGTGTCAGGGTGACATTTTAGTGGTGTCCGGACGAGTCTTTATCCGGGTAAGTTCTCTTTTCACTATTTTTCCGGATGAAATGGATATCGGATGGTATCCGGATACCTTGGTGTCCGGATTGAAGATGTTATCCGGATTGTCTAGGTTGTCCGAAAAATTGTGCTGTCCGGAAAATTCATGATTGTCCGGGTGGTTTGAGGTTTCCGGATAACTTGGCTGTTTGGTCAATTTTGAGGATAAGAGTTATGTAGATGTATCTAGAGTCCATAACCTACTAGTAAGTTTTATACATAAGTTGGTAAGGAGATATTTGTATATACATGGTTTCAGATTCTAAGAATTTTGGGTAAAGGATCGGATAGCTTGGAGAAAGGCTTGGAAGCGTATTATAAGCATTCAATGTGAGTTTTTCTTTAAAACATTTTCGAACTGGGATATATATATGTGTGTGTGTGTATATATATATATATATATGAGATGGTTATGTGGTAGGAATATGATTATGTGTATATAAATGACAATATGATATATTGAGATATATATTGTATTTATATGAGCACTGCACTACACGAGTATATGTTAGCCGAATTATTAGTCGGCGGAGTTGTAAGTAAATGCAACGGAGCTGTATGGAATTGGAGTGGAGCTGTAGGAAATTGCAGTGGGGCTGTATGTGATTGCAGCGAAGTCGACTGTATTTTGGTACAGTGACGATAATTAGTTGGCTTGCTACCAACTAATTTGGCCATGAGAACGAGAATGAGGAGAATTACACGGTGCACGAATCATGATGTGATATTTGTATAATTATGGTATATGGGTGTTTTGACGAAAGATTTATATAAACTATTTTGATACATAGTATTACGTGAAATGGTTTTATAACGATTTTGAAACGACAGGGATTATCTCACTAGACCGTTTGGTCTAACCCTCATTTTCCTTTCAAAAATATGTATTCCAGGTCAAGGATTTGATAGCGGCAAAGGAAAGAATAAGGTGTAGGCTGCCTCCGCTGATCGATGATGTTTAAGAAGCTTTAATATATTTTGTAGTTTCAAGACTATTGAGACCGTACTTGGTTTGTTATGTAACTTTTGTTGTAAATCAATTATATGAATGCATGTTATGTTACATGATGTATGTTATGGCATTTGGGTTGTTACAAATGGTATCAGAGCCCTAGTTTAAGGGATTTAGGTATTTGGATTTATACCTAGACTTAAACTGCATGTGAAGTAGGATGTCCTTGATATATTAGAACCTTGGGATGCTAAGTATAAAAGGTAGAAGGAACATCATGTAAGGTAATTTCAGATTACACCTGGCCAGTGTAATTGTGATCTTACAGGTACATGTTTGAACTGGAATACCTTGTTATATGGGGTATGTGCTTATGTGTGTATTAATTTTGTTTGAATCTACAGAATGGTAAGCGGTACACGAAATTCGAATCGAGGAGGAGGAAGAAATCCGAATAGAACTAATCCGCCAATAGGAACAGGGGACAGGGGAGGCAGAACTGGGGGCAGAGTCGGGGGTAGAACTGGGAGTAGAGCTGGGGGTCGAGCCGGAGGCAGAGTCCAGCCACATGGTACAGAGTTCGTTACCAGGGCTGATCTAATGGCAGAAATGGGAAGACTGCAGGCTAACATACAAACAATGTTTGAACGAAGTCGTAATAATGAAGCTGATAGACCAGATCCGGAACATGAAGACGAACTGCCAATCACCCCTACGGTCTTACCGGTAATGAGAAAATGTGATTGCAAGATGTTTCTTAGTTGCAAGCCTCCTACATACTCAGGAGATCGGGATCCAGTGAAAGCAATGAGATGGATGAAGGAAATAGAAGCTATTTTCAAGACGAGTAAGTGCGCTGACGAAGATAGAGTATTGTATGGAGCAGCAATGTTAAAGGGGGATGCTTTGTATTGGTGGGAATCTTTTATTCATTCTAAGGGATCTGATGTTTATTCTACCCTCTCTTGGGAAGAATTCGTGATAGCCTACAAGAACGCATTTTGTCCCCAAGCAGCCGTCAAACAACTGGAAGAAGAATTTATGAACTTACAACAAGGAAACTTATCCGTTCGAGACTACACCGCTAGCTTTCTGGAGAAGTCTCGCTTTGCGGAATACTATGTTGCCACGGAGGCAATGAAGACGGAAATGTTTATCTTCGGGTTAAATTCGGAAGTCAGAAAGTTAGTGACTGCAACGGGACCTGATAACTTCTCAGCCGCAGTAGATGCCGCGGAAAATGTGGAACAAAATATTAAGAGAGATACTAGCGATAAGAGTGCTGGGAAAAGAAAGACGGAAGAGATGACGCATGATCCAACGATGTACGAAATTCAGATGTTCGATAGGCACCTACCTTTTAGATCAAATGAAAAACTATGTCCAAAATGTAACCGCGCACATCAAGGAAATTGTTATGTTGATCCTAGAAGTTGTTACAAGTGTGGAAGGACTGGACATGTCGCTAAGAATTGTCGCGCAAACCGATTATGTTTCGTTTGCAATTCCCCGGATCATATTCAGTCAGATTGTCCGCAAGGGAAAGCACAGCAGGGTAGTATGGCGGTGAGACCAACGGGTGTTAGGCCGGGAGATATACAAGGGTCTGAGGAACCGAAAGCAAAGGGCCGAGTCTTTCAAATGATAACACAAGAAGAGGAGGAAAATCCGGATGAGGTTACAGGTATATTTCTAATAAACTCTATACGTGCTAAGGTGTTATATGACTTCGGTGTAAAATGATTATTGGTATTTCCGTACTTTTGTTGCTTGTCTGTGTTAGAGATATAGGTGGGTGTGGGGTGTCTATTCAGCTAGTTTTTATGGTTTTGATTGAGTTTGAAGTAGTAGTGATAAGTATTCATTACCTTTTCACTTAACCGAATTCCGGGACGGAATTCTTTTAAGGGGGAGATAATGTAATACCCCGGGTAAGTTCGTTAGTTAAAAATATCTTTCCGTTAAGTTTAGTTAACTTTAAAGTTGATGATTAGGGTAAGTTTGGGTAAATTTATAAGTTAAGGGTGTTTGGGTTATTATTGAGAAGTTTAAGGACCAAAGTGGTAAATTAAGTTTGATATTATCATCTTAGAAATCAGATATTATTCATAACTCAGAAAATATCAGCTGAAGGTGTATGTGTGTGTTTTGGGAAGAAAAGAAGAAAAAGAAGAAAAAGAAGAAAAGCTAGGTTAAGGCTTCAATTGGTGTGCTTAGAAGTGATTCAAGGTATGTTTCCTTTACATTTTGTGTTTGTAATTGCTTTTAGAAGGGTTTTATCGGAGTAGAAACATCACAAACACATCTGGGGTTGATTCTGTCGATTTCTGGGCAAAAATGGGGTAAACCGACAGAGGTGTCCGGATAAGATGAATGTATCCGGATAGTCCTGTTGGTGGTGTCCGGATATTTTAATGATAGTGTCCGGATGGTTTTGTTGATAGTGTCCGGGTGACATTTTAGTGGTGTCTGGACGAGTCTTTATCCGGGTAAGTTCTCTTTTCACTATTTTTCCGGATGAAATGGATATCGGATGGTATCCGGATACCTTGGTGTCCGGATTGAAGATGTTATCCGGATTGTCTAGGTTGTCCGGAAAATTGTGCTGTCCGGAAAATTCATGATTGTCCGGGTGGTTTGAGGTTTCCGGATAACTTGGCTGTTTGGTCAATTTTGAGGATAAGAGTTATGTAGATGTATCTAGAGTCCATAACCTACTAGTAAGTTTTATACATAAGTTGGTAAGGAGATATTTGTATATACATGGTTTCAGATTCTAAGAATTTTGGGTAAAGGATCGGATAGCTCGGAGAAAGGCTTGGAAGCGTATTATAAACATTCAATGTGAGTTTTTCTTTAAAACATTTTCGAACTGGGATATATATATATATATGTGTGTATATATATATATGAGATGGTTATGTGGTAGGAATATGATTATGTGTATATAAATGACAATATGATATATTGAGATATATATTGTATTTATATGAGCACTGCACTACACGAGTATATGTTAGCTGAATTATTAGTCGGCGGAGTTGTAAGGAAATGCAACGGAGCTGTATGGAATTGCAGTGGAGCTGTAGGAAATTGCAGTGGGGCTGTATGTGATTGCAGCGGAGTCGACTGTATTTTGGTACAGTGACGATAATTAGTTGGCTTGCTACCAACTAATCTGGCCATGAGAACGAGAATGAGGAGAATTACACGGTGCACGAATCATGATGTGATATTTGTATAATTATGGTATATGGGTGTTTTGACGAAAGATTTATATAAACTATTTTGATACATAGTATTACGTGAAATGGTTTTATAACGATTTTGAAACGACAGGGATTATCTCACTAGACCGTTTGGTCTAACCCTCATTTTCCTTTCAAAAATATGTATTCCAGGTCAAGGATTTGATAGCGGCAAAGGAAAGAATAAGGTGTAGGCTGCCTCCGCTGATCGATGATGTTTAAGAAGCTTTAATATATTTTTTAGTTTCAAGACTATTGAGACCGTACTTGGTTTGTTATGTAACTTTTGTTGTAAATCAATGATATGAATGCATGTTATGTTACATGATGTATGTTATGGCATTTGGGTTGTTACAGGTGTCGAGGTCGTCAGCTTGATGTTGCGGTCTTCACAGAACTGTCGAGTCCGGTTGCTTATGAATTGGGATCCATTGTCGCAGACAATTTCGGATGGGATCCCAAACCTGCATATAATGTTAGTCTGGATAAAAGAGACGACTTCCTTGTCCCGAACTTGGGAAAAGGCAGCTGCTTCTACCCATTTGGAAAAGTAATCTGTAAGTACGAGGAGAAAAACCTTCTGCCATGGGGCAGGTGGCAGCTTGCCGACAATGTCCATCCCCCATCTCATGAAGGGTTGTGGGACCAATGTCGAATGCAAAGGTTCAGAAGGTTAATGGGACGAACCTGAATGTCGCTGACAAGGATCACAGTTCTGGACGTACCTGACAGCGTATTGTCGCAGTGTTGGCCAAATGTAGCCCTGTCGAGAGATGCGATTAGCCAAACTGCGACCTCCTGAGTGGTTGCCACACTCCCCATCGTGCATTTCTTGAAGGATTTTCTGAACTTGGCTCTTGCTGGTGACGCATCTCAGGTTTAAACATGTCGATGATCGTCGATAAAGTTTATCTCCGATCATGACATACCTAGATGCTTTGAATTTGATTTTATGAGCTTCCAACTTATCTTTTGGGAGTTGGTCGTGCATAAGGAAATTTCGGATGTCGCACGACCAATCATCCTCTTGCTCTTCGATCTGGACGACATCGTCATTTTCGATGGACGACGTCGCTAGGTGGATCATATGAATACTGTCGAATATTGGTTCGACTAGAGCAGATCCAAGGTTTGCTAGAGCGTCGGCTTGGGTATTTTGGTCCCTTGGAATCTGTTCAATCGAGAACGTTTTGAATTTTTCTGATTTTTCTCTTGCTACCTTTATTTACGTTGTCATCTTTGAATCTTTGGCCATGAATTCTCCATTCATCTGGTTCACGACCAGAAGAGAATTGCTTCTGACATGTAGCGCGGCTGCCCCCGAGTCGCGGGCCATATTCATTCCTACAATCAGGGCTTCATACTCAGCTTCGTTGTTGGTGGTTTTGAAATCGCATCGAACGGAATACACCATCTTGCCCCCCCTGTGGCGACTTTAAGACGGCGCCTAATCCTGAACCTCTAATGTTGGACGATCCGTCGACATATAGAGTCCAAGGTACGTCGTCGTGAGTCGCCACAGTTGACACTTCGAGCTCTGCTTCTTTCTCCAATTCAGGGTTGAAATCAGCAATGAAATCTGCCAAGGCTTGCGATTTGATTGCGGTCTTGGGCTTAAAATTGATGTCGTAACTGCTGAGATATATACTCCATTTTGCTAAATGACCTGTCAACTCAGGTTTCCTTAAGACAGACTTAAGAGGGAAGTTAGTTACGACAGTAATAGGATGCGATTCAAAATAGTTTCGTAATTTTTTAGCGGCGGTGACTAGCGATAAAAGCAATTTCTCCAGGGAGAAATACCTGGTTTCGGCGTCCAAGAGAGATTTACTTACATAGTAGATCGGCAGTTGCTGCTTTTCATCCTCTCGTGTCGGGACGACACTTACTGCATTAGGACTAACTGCCAAATATAGCTGCAAGACTTCATGGTCGTCAGGTTTTGACAACAAAGGAGGTGACGTCATGTACTCCTTTAATTTTTGCAATGGTTGCTCATGATCGTCGGTCCAGTCGAAGCCTTTGTTTTTCCTGAGGACGTTATAGAATAAATGACATCTATAGGAGGATCGAGAGATAAACCTGTTCAGAGCAGCTACCCGACCAGTGAGCCTTTGGACCTCTTTGAAATTTCTCAGAGATTTGATCTCGATGATAGCTTTGATCTGGTAGGGGTTGGCTTCGATTCCTCGTCGAGTGACCATGTAGCCCAGGAATCTCCCGGCACTGACACCAAAGGAACACTTCGTCGGGTTGAGCTTCATGCTATACTTTCGAAGAATGTCGAACGACTGCTTTAAATGCCCGACGTGGTCAACTGCTTGCTTCGACTTGACGAGCATGTCGTCGATAGAACCTACATTTTTTAGTCCAAAAGGCATAACCTTATAACAGTAAATACCTCGGTCTGTCATGAATGCAGTTTTCTCCTGATCCTCGACGTGCATCAGGATCTGATTGTATCCAGAATAAGCATCCATGAACGTCAATAGTTCATGTCCAGTTGTCGCGTCGACCATGGCATCGATATGTGGCAATGGGAAAGGATCTTTTAGACAGGCTTTGTTGAGATCTGTAAAATCAATACAGACCCTCCATTTGCCATTTTTCTTTGCCACGACCACGACATTAGCAAGCCAGTCGGGGTACTTTACTTCTCGAATTTTTCTTGTCTTGAGGAGGTTATCGACCTCATCATTTATCACTTTATTCCTTTCTGGAGCAAATTTCCGCCGCTTTTGCTTGATAGGCTTAAATGACGGGTCGATATTGAGCTTATGGGAGATGACGCCAGGGTCTATGCCGACCATGTCCTCGTGCGACCAGGCAAAACAATCGGCATATCCCTGCAAGAAAGATATTAGCTTGTCTTTAAGGCAGGGATCGAGGGATGACCCTACAAGGACTTTTTGGTCAGGCTTGCTCTGGTCCAAGATAACTTCCTCCAGGCGATAGTCGTCGGCTGCCCCAGGAGCGTCTTGTGCATCTTCAAGCTTCTCATACATCTGGATTCTGGGCAATGATCTGCTCTTGGTTTCCGCTGCCTGCCATTTTCCCCAAACAGAAAAAGAAGGAACTCCAAGAAACCGTTAGTAAAACGCACGTTTGTCGAAGATTTTCTCTAGATGGGGCCCCACGGTGGGCGCCAAACTGTTAATGCCAAAAATCGTCCAGAAGGATAACTTAAGGTTGATTGTGGAGCTTAACCACTAAAGAACATGAATCTCTCGACAAAGCGTACGACAAAGGCAAAAAAATGTAAATGAGACAGAGATTTTGGTGACGCGGGAAAAACCTCAACGAGGAAAAAACTCGCGGACGACTGTTGAAGTCGTCGCTGCACTATGGTCGCCAAACAGGGGCGATATCCTTGTGTTTCGGGTGTCGATCGTATAGAGATTACAAGTGTATCAGATGTAAAAAACAAGTACGTCGCGTGTAAAAACTAAGTGTCGTGTGTGAAAGTCGTGCGTCGAGAGCGATTATTCGATAGAGAGTTCTTTGTTTCAAGTGATCTTAAGAGTTCTCTTGTTTCCGGATGTGAGATTGTGATTCCAGATATCTGAAATGATGCTCTAGCCTCTACTTTTATAGTTTTCGAGTGCATTGAATGGCTCCATAAAGTCTCCTTGACAACGGTCGTAACGGTCACTGAATTCAATGCTCGTAATTGCCTTCGTCAGTTATAGCCGTTGATCATCAATGACATTGATTCCTGCATTTGAACACTGAAAACGTAACAGAAATAATGTATGTTAGTCGGTCGAGGTCGCATGGTTCCATATGACGGTCGTGTGAGCTAGACGACGTCATGGTCGAGTGTCGTGAGGTAGATAACTTTCGATTTCAACTCTGATCGAGGGATAAAGTACTATGATTTTACCTTACTATGGAAAAGTATAATAAATGTTTTCCTTACTTTGGTCGTGGTCGAGACTTGTGAAATTTTACCCAAACACTTAGTAGGATCAACTACTAGAGACATGGGTCTGAAACCACGCAGAATCAGTTAGTGATGGAAACCCAACTTGGATTTAGTTCTCCTATCTCCTAAGTTTAACGGGTAATAACAAGTCATTTAACCGATAGAAGGTACTATCAATCAAGATAGACTCATGTAAGGTATTTGATAGTACGTCGTTGCCGAGAACGAGGATGAGTTTGATCTCTTAACAAAGTTTGAAGGCATCTTAGCAACGAGAATGATATAGAACTTTGCCTATATGACCCTGAGGTGGTGCCGCCTCAATTGAAGAGTAGTGGTTCCTCTTCTAAAAGGTCACGAAAAGGATTTAGCGCATGGCCATATTCGCGCTCAGTGAGAAAGCAAAAGAAATAAGATGATGTGTGTAAGTAAGCCGAAGCGATTTTAAGATTCAAGGTTTAAATCCTAAGGATACCGCTTAATTGATCTCTTTTTGCATACATGCATAAAACAGGGTTTAATCTTAGTGACACCATTGTGACATTGTCTTATATGAATGTTAGAAAACTTTCCAACCTGGTGGGGGATTGTTGGAAATAATTGTGGAGGTTGGAAGTTTCCTTCCATCCCACATACATGGAAATGGGAAAATGTGAGAACTTTATAAGCCCTTTCACTCAAGTAGTGTTTGAATGATTTAAAGGACTTATGGTGGGGGTTTCAAAGAAGTGTAACGCACACGCGCGCACGCGTGTCCGAGGCCGAGGGCGCGGGCGCAGTTTCCGCAGAGGGGCACGTGGAGGCGCATTTCCTACGCTCGCATCGGAGCTGAGGAGCCTCGCCCCGAGCTCCCGAGTTTCTAAAGAGGAAAACGAGGATTAAATTTTAATCAGTTTAGAGAGAGCAGGTTTAGCCGCCGTTTATTTAAAATTGAAATTATTAAAACCGGTTTTATTTATTTTTAACACGTTTTTTTTTAATTGAAGATTGAGTCTTCAAAACCCTAAGTGGGCCCCGATTTTTGGGGGTTGTTGAGCCCATGCAGCTAGGGTTTCACATTATACTGGTTGAAACCCTCACTTTTAATCACACCAAAAACACGATCTCTCTCTCTCGTTTTCTCTGAATTGCGGCAGTCTCCAAGTGCCCTATTTCGGCAGTTTCCATCTCCTCTTTTCTTCATCGATTTTGCTTTATAATTCGATTATTGGTGTTGTCAATAATCGAACGATACAACTGCATCAAATCCTGGGCTTTGCGGTTTGGACTCACAGCTTCGGAGTAATCGTATAAAACATTTAAGGACAGGTTTTTATACCATGCAGTTTCTTCACACTTTGATCGACGAAATCAGGTTGGTTTTAACTTTTTGCATGCTATTTAATTTTCGTTCACTAGAGTGAACACTCTGATTCTACCCCATTCTATAACGAATCTATCGCGAAGGATAGAATCGTTTTTAGGTTCACTTAATATCTATAATTAAAATTATAATTGTAAAACTTACTGTTTTTCTTAATTGAAACGATTTAATTATAGAGTTTGGTAAGTCTCTTAATTATTTTACGGCGATTCCATTTATAAACTGAACTTTAATAATAAAGTTTAGTTTGATTTTATTACTTGAATATTTTCTAATAACAAAATATTCAACAAAAATTGGTGTTGGAATGATTTTTGCGATAATAAGTTGTGTTTTGGCTTGGCAAATGGCAACTAGAGGTTCATAGGTTAAAAGGAGTCGAGGGTATTGGTGGTGGCGAAGATAAAAATACTTGGATAAGTTTTCTTTGGTTAGCGCCTCAATTTTGTATGCTTGGATGCATGGAAGGACTTACCGGGGAAGGATTATTAAATTTCTACAAGTCACAAATTAAAGACGAACCCACGACGACGAGTTATGGGGAGGAATATATTGAAGTCGTTCATGGGTGTGGAAAGTTGCTTAACATTTTTCTCATCTTATTGCTTAAAAGCGAAGCGGGATGGTTTGGTAACACAATCAACCAGAGTCGCTTAGACAAGTATTATAGAGTATTGATATATGATTGTTCAACGAACTTCGTAATCTATTGTTGTGTTGCAAGATTCTTTTACAAGGATATGATGCCGAACAACACCAAGACTTGGCTGATGATCGATGATTTGCAAGAAGATCGTTTGGAAGATGCATATATAATGAAAACATTCGGAAAAAACCCTGAAAAAAGGAACCGAAGAACATATTCAAACTTTTTTTTTATTGAAATGATCAAATGGATGTGTTTAAAAAGATGGTTATAAACTTATAATAACATTTTTTAAAATATAAATAAAAATATCTTCACCAAAATTTTAAAACGAAAATCGACAAAATATAACGAAAATTCGAGCAAAATCACACCCATCCAACATCCCTAATTAATCAACCTTCTCAATTTAACAAGAATAAAAAAGGTTAAATAAGTAATTAAGTTAATGCTTAACTTTAAATTCTCATGTGGACTCCCCATAAATGACATCCACCCTTCCAGAATTTTCTTCCTTCTTTACTACATATCTGATAAAAAGAAATACAACCTTTTTTATTTAGTACGTATTTATAATTTATGTGTGTAATTGTTCCATCCCTTATAAATTCGACATTTTAATGTGTATAACAGTGTTAAAAAATGCCTCAAATTTTGGTCGGTTGGCGGGCTCATCTATTTGTTCGTGGGCGCGTCAAATATATATTTTGAAGGCAGAAGGTTTGCTCGTGGGCGCAAGGTTTAGAGGGAGTGGGCACGAGCACTGTTCGTAGCTTTCAAAAAACGATTTTCAATCATATTTGTTTTTTCTCTATTTTAAGGGATTGTGTTCCTTTTGAAATGCGTGTCCTTGGGCCACGAAAATATGATAATCTATGTTTGGAAGAGTCAACTTTGCCAACTCCAACTTTCACCAAAATGAGTTTATTCAAGATTACACTCCGTTGATCTTATTTGAGTGTTTTCCAAAATAACTAGAGCTTTTGGTATAAAAAACCCAGCTGAAGAACATGTTTAGATATCACAAATTTTATCATTTCTATCTTCAAATACACACACTCACCATAGTTGTGATTCTACTCCTTCAAGAGCATTGTAATCTTCATGTTTTACTAGTGGATTTCTCTCGGTGGTCTCCTCCACCCGTGGTTTTCTCCCAATTTTGGTTTCCACGTAAATCTTGGTGTTGTCTTCTAACTTTATCTCTTTATTTTGTGTTGGATGCATATTTAGAATCATCGTATTTATATGTTAGAAATATTGCCTTATACACTAATTACACTACACCAAATGTCACTTAGGTAACAATGGAAAAATGTTGCCTAAGAGGGGTTTATGTGTTGCCTAAGACTTAGGGGCTGTTTGGTTGGTTTTCCATTAAGTTTTGTATAGATAAAGTTGTCTGTGTGTATTAATTTGTATGTATAGATAATGAAAGGTTTTTGTTTGAGATGGTTTTTTCATAGATGAAAGGAACGTGTTTTTTAATAGGAGTGACCGGTTTGGAAAAACCTTGGCTTTCTGCATAAAGCTCCCTCCTGAAATCTTACTGAATAAGCCACTTTCTGTATCATTAAGCCACTACCAAACAGTCATATATAGCTGACCGAATAAGCTGTGAGTCCCATTAAGCTCATTAGGCTGCTAACAAACAGGCCCTTAGACAACATGCATATGTTGCCTAAGCAGTGTTGTCTTCTCAATGTTGCATAAGAACCTAGGCAACATAAGCAAACATTGTATGTTGCCTAAGTGGACTCCTTAAGCAACACACAACAGGTTATGTTGCCTATGAAAAAAACATATGTTGCACCAAAGAAACACCAAGGCAACATTAGATTTATGCATGTGTTGCCTAAGATATCAACTTAGACAACATACTCTTCTACGTATGTTGCCTTTGAACTACGATTAAAACAATATAATATTTCTCTTAGGCAACACTTATAGATAAGTTGTCTAATATGTTTTATATAAAAAAATATTACCGATCATTTTGTGCACCATGATGCATTTATTTACTTGCATGTTTTCTACAAACTCTCATAAACAAACAAACTCGTGTGAATCGGCAAACAACTCCAATAACCAAACATAACTAATAAGTTCAATAATTAAAAGATAATGTTTTTTCCTAAATAAATACAAAAGTAGGTAAGAAGTTCGAAAACATAAAAATAAAAAATTAACCTAAATCGTTGTTCGTCGGGGTTGTTGAGTTGGAGTTTGCATCACTAGCAACACCTCACATACGCATTAAAGATTCTATCATCTCTCTTTGTTCGGCGGCTTCTTTTCTTTGTTTAGCGGCTTCTTTTTTTGCCTCTTCTTGTCCCTCTTTCAGTAAGCGAATCTCCTCGTCGCGCTCGGCAAGTTGTCGCCGCAAATCATCCTCCTTAACCGTAGACACCGACATAAAGGTTCCTTTCGCCGGACCTCTCATCCTCGGAGCTCGAACCACCAAGCTACCCATACCTCGAACAATCGTCCCTACCGACGGACCAACTATTTGCTCCATTATTGATATTTATTTTTCAATTGGGCAACGCATTGGAGGGACAACAGAATCTGCAGTGTCATCAGAATCATTCTTTATCTTCTCAATAGCTTCTTCAACAAGTTTTTATAAATATGATTAAAACAATTATTAACATGTTTAAAACTATAAACGACATTGATTTTAATTACAATTATTGCAAGTGTTTAAATTATATATGGATAAAAAGTGCATTAATCATTTTCTTTACAAATCATCATACTATAAGTACTTACTTTACGATCTTCGCTTTTAGTGGTCTCGGCAATTGTACCGAGATAAGGAGCCACGTGTCCGTTAGCTTGAAGTCTGTTCGTCCTAAACCGGAACAAAGTCGGTCCCGATTTATGCTCGATCCTATTTTTGGACAATCTTGTTTCCGACATCCCTTTTGATTTATTCTACAACATGAGAAACACTTATTTTACAATCTAAACTCAACAATAATTTGTATATTTAATTATTTACTCGTTAAATACCTTCCATGTTTCTTCTTCAAAAAGTGTGCACAAAAAGTCCCACTAATTTGGTCGATGTACAAAGTTTTTCGGAATGTGGAGACGACCTTGATGCTTGTACAAAGTGTGGCAATTAGTTCTCCACCTATTGTATGTGTGACGAACAGTTGCGTGGATCCACTCAAATAGGGCTTCCCAGAGGTCCATCAAAATCAATCTAAAAAAACCTAAAAAACAAATACAAATTAAAATGAAATAAAAAGTTAATCATTATTAATAAGATGTACAAATCATAAAAAAAAAGAACTAACGATAAAAATGTACTTACGCTAAGTTGATCAACTACAATCATAAAATCATATCTCTCGAGATTAAAATAACTTTCGGTCAACATCGGAATATGTTCACGAACAATGCTCCCGATTTGCTTTGCGATCCTAGTAACACTGTTTGTGTCAGGCAAACCCTTATCCATGCTCCACTTGAGAGGGAGATGTTTATTTTCATTGTTTGCGATTTCTCTCTTGATCGCCTTTCCCGTGATAATCCCCCGTCTTGCCTTTTTTGTCACCGGCTCTTCCGTCGGTTCAACATGGATGCGGGTGCGGCGACAATTAATACGTATATCTAAAGCCGGTGGCCCGCTAGTAGACGTGCTCGTCTCGATGTCCGGAAGTGTCACATCCGTAGTCGGTGACACCGGTGTAGTTGGTGACCCCGAAGTCGGAGGGTACAATCGGCGTTGGACAGAAACGAAAGGTGTCACCTCTAACGAGACATCCACCGAATCACCCTCTGAACGTGTGGTAGTCCTCTCCAAGACCAATCCCATGTCATAAAACCTGTATCCCAAAGAATTTTGAGCTCATCAATCAATGGTCTCATAAACACATTGAGACATTTCCCTGGGGATTTTGGTCTGGATATCAACATCGTTAGTATATTAAATTCCTTTTGCATGCACACCGAAGGAGGTGAGTTGTATGGAATCACAACAATTGGCCAAAGGCTATAGGGAGTAGCAGAAGCCCCGAAAGGACTAAACCTGTCAGTCGATAAAGCGATGCGAACGTTTCTAAGGTCACTCGCAAATTGAGGATATGACCTATTTTGTGTCAAAAAATAAATATATTAATAGCATTTAACTGTCAAACAAATATAAATATATTAAAAACATTTACTTGTCAAAATATAAATATATTAAAAGCATTTACTTGTCAAAAAAACATAAATATATTAAAAGCATTACCTATCAAAATCTTTACATGTTTCACCATCCGCTGGGTGTCTCAATACATCATCATACGGGGACGTTTCCCTTTGACCATGCCACCGCATATGACCTGCAATATATTTTGACATGTACAAACGCTGCAACCTCGGTGTCAGAGGAAAATAACGAACAATCTTTATTGGTACTTTGTTATCATCATCTTCATATCTTGGCAATTCACATACGGGGCACTGGTCATGCATGTCACCTTCTTTGTAGTATAAGAAACAACCATTTAAACATGCATGTATAAGCTCATACCCCATCCCAATGCCTTTGAGGATTTTTTTTCGCTTCTGCGTATGATTTAGGAAGCTTGTTTGGAGTGGGCAATAAAGATTTTTGAAACCCCAAATGCTTATCAAATGCCTTGATAGAAATTCCAGTTTCTTCTTTAAGAGAAATTGCTCTTAGAAGAGCACCCAAGGAAGTTTCTGTACAACCCTCGTACAATGGAGTATTCGTTTCCGCTATCAGTCGTGAATAGGCATCAGTCACTTTATCAACAGTGTCCACATCACAAACATGAGTACCCTCCTCGTCGATTGATTCATTATCATTGTATCGCTCACGGAATGGAAATGCATCTTCCACGAATTGTACAACAGGACTGACATTGTGACTCGAAGATGCTCGATCGCGTATCATATTCAACCTTCGTTGCGTTGCAGTAGGTATATTTGTAACCTCACCGTGTTGCTCCCACACAGTATAATTTTTCATTATACCAACAATTTTCAAATGATAAATTATATATGCCTCATTTTGAAATAACATGTTGCCACAATCTATGCAGGGGCATTTGTAATAACCATTCCATGCAACTCACTGAATTATCTTTAGCAAAGTCCAAAAATGAATATATTCCCAAAATGTATTTTTTTCTCGAATCTTTTTAAATTCATCCAACTTTTATCCACATTTTTTGTCATGTCTGTATGTGAAATATAAATACATAAATAAATTAAGAGCTAAACGTATTTTTAGACACGTAGCAATCCAAATTTACATGAGATAAACATGGAATAACAACAAAATTAGACTAAATAGGATAATAATTACCTAAGAATCTCTAAATGTCTTTTGACGATGAAAACGTTTGTTGGAAGCCAAAAGTTGCCAAGATCGCTCCAAATCACGTTTTAATTTTACACGATATAAAATGAAATAACAACAAATCATATAAAATAAAATAAAGTAAGAGTTAAACGTACTTTTAGACACGTAGTAATCCAAATTTACACGAGATAAACGTGAAATAACAACAAAATTATATATACAAAATAGGATTATAATTACCTAAGAAAATCTATGTCTTTTGACGATGAAAACGTTTGTTGGAAGCAAGAATCGCTCCAAATCACGTTCCAAATTTAAATGATATAAACGTGAAATAGCTACAAATTAGACAAAATAAAATAATACTTACCTAAGAATCTTTAAATGACCTTTGATGATGAAAACAACGTTTGTTGGAAGCCAAAAGTCATCAAAATCGCGTCCCAATTCTTTGGAAACGATCTTTTTGAAATGGAGAAAATGTTGGAATGAAGATGAAATGTTGGAAATGGGGGAACTGTCAATATATATTAATAACTGTGATCTTAGGCAACATAGAAACAAGAAAATATGTTGCCTAAGTGAGATCTTACGCAATACATACAATAGATTATGTGTTGCCTAAGTAAAAGTAGGTGTCAACCATAAATCGTCCGTACACGAATTATTACATTTTCAACTACCTATATTTATTTATATTTTTGACCTTAGGCAACTGTTGGTCCCGAAAGGCTTAAACAAGTTTGTAGAAGGGGGGGTTGAATACAAACACACTATTTTACTTTTCTAAATTGTTTATTGATAAATCATTAACAATTTACAGCTTGTTGCGGAAACAAGATTAAGGATAAACCTAAATCTAAACAAGTTGGAACACTAAAGTTTTCTTGCACTAAGAAAGATAAGGAGATTACTAATAAAATCCTATCTTGAGAGATTTGAACTTGTCCAGAGTTAGCAAGTTACTTCAAATGAAGTGAGTTCATCTCTTTATATACTGCATGCATTTAATGCAATTCAGTATACACTTTACACGTGTCATCAGCGGATTGGTTGCATGTCATTGACCTTTGTTGACAACCTTAGTAGCCGCATGAATGAACAGTGTAGTATCAGAGTGGTTGTACGATTTCAGATTTTCGGAGGTTCTTTTCTGACATTTCGTACGGTGGCGTGCAAGGGAGGTTAAGACAAAAGTACTTTGTACGGAGGACTTCATGATCAGCTTTCGTTGATTCAGCGATTATCATTTACTATTCAGCAGATGATAAAGTTCAGCGATAGCTGAAGTCTTGTACTTGATACTTCACGTTGAGTGGACAAATCTGAGTCTTCGCTGATCCGCATCAGTTCATTAGGAGACTTGTCGCTGGTTCTTGAGCTTGATCTTCGACTTCAGCGTAGAACCTTTGTTGACGTGAATCTTGTCTTCAGGGATCATAAGTAAACAACTAACTTATCAGCGATCACCATAAGGACTGAACAGACTCAGCGATATGGTGAACAGTGTTCGCTGAATGTTTAATCTAAAAGTGCGAGAGTTCCTATCAGCAGTACTGTAAGATCTTAGTACTTATCAGCGATAGTGAAACTCTGATACATATTGTTTACTTACAATTTTCACTAAGTATTTAAGATAGGGTCATTATCAAATCACTGAGGGTTTGGATCAACAATCTCCCCCTATTTGATTATGACATAGCAACAGAGAAAATTGCTATTTAATGAAAACATAAGGATAAAAAGAACTCATAAAATATTTGTCCCTTTTACTGTTTTCTGGGATCTTTTTAGTACTGATGGAGTAAAGTACATTCGCTGAAATCTTTCTTTAAATCTTTGAATCAGGTTACAATATGAATAAGAAAGATTACAAGTACAAGCGAAATAAATTACAAGTACTGAAGGATGACTGATACAATAGAGAAAAATGGTGATTGTTGTCAGCCTTCAAAGGGTTCTTCCTTAATGAGAAGTTCATCAAGGGTTGTCTTTTCAGTTGGAATCATCCAGTCAGGAACCTTTTCTCCTTTATTCTTTAGCTTCAGAGCAGCTTCAAAAATCAAGGGTTTTAGGTGTCGTGCCTGAATGTCTTTTCTGAAGTCGCACCAGTAGATGAGATCTTTGAGCTGTTCGATTGGAGTGATTGGAAGCTCAGCGATCCGTTGAAAGCATTTACGTCCGTCGTAGTCAAGAAAGAATATTCCATAAGGATTACTGATGACTTTACCAGGGACGAAAAGTTCACATGGTGGCAAAGAGATGTCAAGGGCAGATAGATCAGGATCAGGACCAAGTACTTCAGCGCGAGAGAAACCAATTCCAGTTTCATTTCGTATGACAGGACCTGAGTTTGAATCTTGACGTTTCTTCCTTGGAGAGCCCTTTTTTCTTTTCGACTTTAGATCAGGAACAGGAGGAATATCCACACAAGAAGATATCAAATCGATCTGTCTGTTTATCAGCTTTTCGAAATGATCCTTGTACTTAGATTTTGATGGTTGGATAGCTAACCTCATCTCCAGCCATTCAGAGAGACCATACCTTTTTACAGTGTCAGCACGAAAGGTTTCAGATGAGTCATCTTCTCTGAACAGTTTGATGTCAACAATAGGTACTCCGATGGAGGTTCTTCCAGAGATGAATACCTTGTTGATCTTCGCTGGACGATATCTGAAGTGGATTTTCTCTTTACACCAGATCAGGGTGGTCTGAGAAACTTCAGCTTTCTTTTCCACGATCTTCTGGGCTTGTTCCCAAAGCTTTCGTTGGATTTGAATGGGAATACGCTTCAGCTTGGGGTCTTTGACAGATTCTTGAGTGAGCTTGATGGCGTATTCTCTGTCTTTATCTTCAGCTTCCTTCCTTTCAGCGATGAGGCGTTCAGCTCTGAGATGATCCTGGTATTCAGCTTTTGAAATTCTGAACTTAGGAGGAACTGAAGGTAGTTGATCGCGCCTTAGGATGATTCGCTGATCCTCGAATCGCTTTATCATTTCTTCTCTCCTCTTTTGAGGAACTGAGGAGGGTCTGTTTCTGTGCGAGAGAGGTTGTTCTTCTGATTCATCAGTCTCAGAGATTAAATCTAAGACTGGGATTATGTCTTCAGCGGTAGCTGGAATTATTGGTGAAGTCGTAATAGAAGATCTTTCAGCGATATCCTCAAACAGGGGAGAGGACTAGCTGAAACGCAGCGATCTTACAAATAAGAACTGGGTGGAAGAACTTGGGTAGAAAAGATAGAAAAAAATGTGGATGTGTATGGTGTTTGTGGAATGGATAACTGATTTTTCAGAGATGATCAGGGAAGGAAAAATAAGTTTAGTGTACCTGACAAATCGGCTTTGCAAGTAGGATCGCCAGATTATCATCTTCAGCGATGCCTTTGTCTTTGCTTTTCTCAGCGCCAGAGGCTGAGTGCTTTGTCTTTGTCTTCTCCCCTGAAGGTTCTTTTATTGAAATACCTTTAAGAGCTTTGGTTCGAGGAGCAGGTTTGACAACAAAGAAATCATCGTCATCTTCATCATCATCATCATCGTTCCTTGGAGAGGAGGATGGTTCAGCTTCAGGGATGTCGAAGTCTTCGTCTTCTTCTGCTTCGGATTCCTCAGCATCTTCTTCGAGTTGCTCCCCCTCAGATACAGAGGCGAGGTTCTCGGTTCCCTCAGGGTTTTCATCTCCCTGAGGTCCAGTAATCCGATCTTCATTACCCTCTCCCCTGATAGATTCATCATGGGAAAGGTCTTCAGCGCTCTTATTTTGATCTTCAGCGCTCTTCTCCTGTTCAGCGCTCTTCTCCCCCTCTTTCTCATGATGGGCGGGGGAGGAATGGGTAGATTCAGCATTGGTGTTGTCTCTGTCTTCTGGGCAAGAGACTTTCACACAACCTTCAAGCTTAGCTATTCTGTCTTCTAGGCCAGAAATTGCAGGCGTGATTTTCTTCAGCTCTTGGCGATCCTCTGCGGTGAATGAGTCCAAAACAGGTGCAGGGGCCGGAGCAGGAGCTGGATTATTTGCCTTGTTCACCAGCGTCTCGATCATTGTCTTGACAGAACTAAGATCGGTCTTCACTGAGCCCAAGTCGGTCTTGACCACTGACATATCACCTTCGAGTGTACCAACCGATTTCTTCAGCGTTGTAACCTCGCTGGAAATGGTGGAAACTGATGATTTGAGGTTGGTGTAGTCAGTGTAGATGTCGGATAGCACTTTGGCAAAGTCGGCGAGAGTTTTATCAAGGTCTTTGATGTCATCAGAGGAGGCCTTCTTTTCCACCACAGTAGTCAGCTTCGTCAGATTCTCTCCAGCGTTTGTTACAGCTGTAGAGTTATTTGATAGACCGGTGGTGAGATCCGTAAGTTTCATCTCCATAGACTTCAGAGACTGGTTGATGTCTCCCAAATAAGGACCTGTAACATATAAGTACATGTGAACAAAGGAAAGCTCAGAAGTTTCAGGTTTAGTTACAGTGTTTAAGGTGGGATCTGTACCTGCAGGAGCGTTGACGAACTCATCAAAGTTTCGAGTCCCTCCATAGTGTTCCATATCTCCCTCAAAAGTTCCGTGAGGGATGGAGATCTCTGCAGGTCCTTTCTTCGTCATTCGCTGAGAAGCTTCAACGGCTTCTTGAATGATGGCATCTCCAGTTTTCACTGGAGGAGTGTCCAAAGAAGTAGAGGGAGGAGCGAAGGATAAGAATTGGGGTTGGGTTTCAAGTTCAGCGTTGGATTCGCTGAGAAGTACTTCATCAGTCTTTTGAGAGACTGACGAAGGTTGGGTAGATTCCAAAGTTCTAACCTCAGCGTTTAAGGACGCTGAAGTAGGTTTAGAAGGGATGGCTTGAATTGGTGTGGCAGAGCGTACCACGGAACTTTCCTTCAGCTCTTCAGAATGAGCTGAGGAGTCTTCAGCATGCAATTGCTGGGGTTGCTCCTTGGTTTTCTTGATCCTTTTGGAATCAAGAGGGGTAAGAGATTGTTTCCTTTTCTTAGAAGGAATGGATTTTGTGGCCTGGGAATCAGCGAGGGGTATAGTTGCTGAAGGAGCCACAGAAAGCGGAGAATTAAGTAGAGTGAGAAGGGTAGAGAGACGTACCTCGTTGGCGACAGGCTTGAAGTCGAGAACTTTAGGGCCAATCTGAGAGAGTTTCAGATCACCCTCTTCAGGATAGCTGTCCTTCAGGCCATATTGAAAGATGGCGCTGATGAATCGCGGGTAAGGAACCCATGCTGGTCGGTCAGCGGCAGAATCAACACGTTGAATGAGGTCTTCATAGATGATGGAGGCCCAGTCAATGTTGAGACCTTTCAGCAGTGCGTAACCCATGGCCTGCTGAGGTTGAGCGGCTTGATCAGAAGATCCGGATTTCGCTGTCATGCAGCTGATCAGGTGAGCGAAGATGAAGTTCATCTCGCTGGGCATCTTGGATTTCTTTATCAGCGTCAGCTTCTTCTCAGGTAGCTTGTCTCTTCCAGTCTCCCAGATGTAACCCATCGCATCAAGGAAAGCAATGATTTCTTCCCTGTCAGCGTGCTTCTTGTGGTCAGGAAATGGAATGAAAGGATTTTCTGAGGTAGCGTTAGGGAATTTCAGAGCTTTGCGGATTATTGCGGGGGTTATCTTGATGGTGCCATACTCAGTATCGCTGAGTATGCAGTCGATGGTTTTAGATGGATCTTTGGCTGAGGGTAGGTTGGTGTGTCTGGCAGAGTACCAGAATTGGGATAATAGACGCTGACTGGCAGGAGGTGTGATTGTCAGTGCTGTGTATATGGGGCTATTCTTCAAAAAAATTACAGCGTCGTCTAGATGGGATACCTGCTTCCGAGGAGGAAACTCGAGAAGCGCTGAAAGGTTGTTTGCCTTTGTCCAGTCTAGTTGATCCAGCTCAAACTTAACCTGAGGAGCTTTGGTGATTTCCAGTTCCTCAGAATCAGCGGAGATGGACTCAGCGGTAACATTCAGCTTTGAAGTTGCCATTTCACTGTATTATCAGTTCAACCAAAGATGTTAACAAATAAGAAATATCTTAATGTGGAAAGAAAATTTCCATTAAGATTTTTCGAATTTTGTCCATTTCATTCAGACAAAAAAGTCTTAATGAAGATTAGGGTTTTTCTTGTTTTAAAAAAAACGAATATAACACCTATAAGCCTTGTATTCCAGTTTAAAAAAATGGATACGAAAGAAGAACAAGTTTAAAATATTAGATTTAAAACTTGAAGAACAACCATGAAATGGTTGTGTTTATAAAACCATGAAAGAAAATGATTTTATTTTTGAGTTCTTTTGTTTGATCTTGTGTAAAACAATGATAAGATCGAAAACAAGTTATTTGCATTTGATAATAGATAAGAACATATTAACCTTGAGTTTGATGAAGAAGATGATGAACAGTTCTTGAAGATTGAGAGCACAAAATGCAACAGTGTTCTTTTCTTGCGGAGAAAGATTGACTCGCATAAAAGACAAATATAAACTTTGAGAGTGTTTATATAGGAAGAGAGTAGAGAGAGAAAAACTTGAGCGGGAAAGTTTTTCATCATGACACGGACACGTGTTTGCATTTGATTGGATAGACAACGAAACGTGCAAACGTGTGTCAGAAAAAGAGCGTGCCTAGTGTTATCCGTTGCAATGACGTCACAACTGTCCTTTCACATTCTTTCGTTGTCTCTGAGGTTTTGAAAGAAAAACTCAGGGACTCTTTGGAAAATATGAAGCACTGAATAGAAATATCAGTGAGGGTTTTAAGAAATTTCAAAATATTATTCAGCGATGAAAGAATTTGAAATCTTGCATTTTCATGCGTTTTGTCAGAGAAAACATACCTTGATATCAGTTTAACCCAATTTATTCAGAGAGAAGATGATGAAATGGATTGTACAAGTTTATTTTATCCAGAGCCTATACAAGAATGTATAAACGTATCGCTGATTAAATGTGAACCGCTGAAGATTTATCCTTCAAAGTTCAGCATTCCAAGCTCGCTGATGAGAAAGTTGAATCTTGTCTCATCAAGAGGTTTGGTAAACAAATCAGCTAACTGATAATCAGTTGGGATAAAATGAAGTTCTATATCACCATTCATCACATGATCTCTGATAAAATGATATCTGATTTCTATGTGTTTTGTCTTTGAGTGTAGCACTGGATTGTTTGCTATAGCGATGGCACTTGTGCTGTCGCAATAGATTGGAATTTTGGAAAGCTGAAGATCATAGTCTAGTAGTTGATTTCTCATCCACAAGACTTGAGAACAGCAGCTTCCAGCGGCTACATACTCAGCTTCAGCTGTGGAAGTGGACACCGAGTTTTGCTTCAATAATTGTTCTATTTCTTCTTTCAGCGACTCCGTTTTGTTGTGGTGTTCTCACTGACGAAAAGTTGTGAGAAATACCATTGCTCTCAAGGAAGGAATCAAGAGAACTGTTTTTGAATTCAGTTCCATGATCACTCCTTATTGAGCGAACAGTCATATTGTTCAGAGTTTCCATCTTCCGAACAAAGGTGATGAGTTCTTCAGGGGTGTCACTCTTAGAACGGAGAAACATTACCCATGTATAACGAGAGAATTCATCAACTATGACCAGCGTATATTTCTTTCCAGCGATGGATTGTTTGTTAACGGGGCCAAACAAATCCATATGGAGTAGTTGAAGAGGAGATGACACTGAGGAAACTTGCTTGGACTTAAAGCTTGCCTTGGTCTGCTTCCCTTTTTCACACGCTGAACATAAGGATTCTTTGGCGTATGAATGTTGAGGTAGACCAGTGACTAACTCTTTGGATGAAAGAGTATTCAGTGTCTTGAAGTTTAGATGTGAAAGCCTCTTGTGCCATAGCCAGTTGACATCAGAAGATGCCTTTGAGAAGAAACAGGAGTTCTCAGTGGTTGTTGAGTCCATGTTTATAACGTAAACATTTTCCAAACGATAACCGCTGAGAGCTATCTTCTCCTTTTTGTCAGAGACAAAGCAGGATTCCTTGGTGAAAATCACTTTGTTATCCATGTCGCAAAGCTGACTGATGCTCAGAAGATTATGCTTCAGCCCTTCAACATATGCGACTCTTCTGAAGGATGTTGTACCATTTGAAAGTACACCATACACTCGGGTGTGTCCTTTTCCATTTCCACCGAAAGTCACAGAGGGACCCTTCTCTTCCTTGTATTCAGCGAGCAGGCTTTTCTTTCCAGTCATGTGTCTAGAGCATCCGCTATCGAGATACCAGATACCCTTCTTAACCTGCAATACAAAGGAAGATTAGTTTTGCTTGGGTACCCACTTCACCATGTATACGCGTTTGTCAGTGGAAGTGGTTGGAATGGGTTCAGCAGTCTTCGCAGCATTTGAAGATTCAGCTTTGTCTTTCTTCACTTTGGTCAATTTCTTGACCTCAGCGGTAGGAGTCACCTTGACCTGACTTGCAACTGGTTTGGTCTTCTTTGGTTCTATCTTCACCTTAGCTATCTTATCAGCTTTGGTGGCTGTGGGACACTTACTTGCAATATGATCGGTAAGTCCACAGTGATAACATTTCCTATAACTAAAATTAGTTCTAGGACCACTTGTGTGCTGAGCTTTTAATTTGGAATTAGAAGTGCCAGCACCAAGTACACTATTGGTTTTTGAAATAGGACGAACATTCAGTTCTTCCGATTTCTTACCAAGGATATCTACTCTGAGTCTAGGAGTAGGTCGCTGAACTGATCCAGAGGTCTGATTTCTAGAACCAGATGAATGAATCACTAAGGCTTTGGAAGCATTCAACTTAGGTACTAAAGTACCCTTCTGAGGATTTTGATAAATTACAATTCCTTTACCTTTATCTTTAGAGACAGAGGTAGGTTTTGAATAAACCATTTTCTCCTTACCTTTTGAGGAGGTAGGAGTTTCCTCAGGGATTGGTGTAATCGACGAGGAGTACTGAGATGAAGAAGTGTCAGCTACTGAGGATACGAACGTTCCAAATTTAAGCATTGAACGTTCAGTGGTTGGTATTGGAGTATCATATTTATAACCCAGACCACGTTTATCACTCAGAGGAATCTGAGCCTTAATTATCTCAGTGATCTTTGTTGAAGAATTACACCATCCTTCAACAGTAGCTTGTTCAGCTTTTAATGCAGCGATAGCTTTCGCTCGTTCAATTTTGACTAGCTGATTTAAATGGACTTGATCTTTAAAATCTTCTTCAAATTTAGAAAGCTTTTCTATTTGAAGGTGGCAATTTTTAAGCTTTTCAGCGAGATCAAGATTTTGGTTTTCAACCACAGCTTTGCCGTTCATGGCTTCGTATAAACTTCTAGTCAGTAGTTCGATTTTACGGAGACTATCAGCTTCATCAATATTTACAATATTGGTAAAGAAGGAGGGTGATACCTGAATGGCAGATGTTGAAGTGGAGGGAATGTTTGAACTTTCTTCCTCTTCTTCAATCTTGGCCATGAGACATTGATTTGCTTCATCATCTTCAGAATCAGATGATGAGGCTTCTTCATCAGAAGCAGCCCAATCATAGTCAGCCATTAGGCCTTTTCCCTTCTTCTTAAAGCTTTTCAGCTTTGCATACTTCTCCTTCAGCTTTAAGTATTTGTCGTCTTTATTCCTTGGAACAAAGGATTTCTTTGTAAAGGCTGAAGGTCTCATGATTTTCTTTGACCTGCACTCGTTAGCGAAATGACCTGTCTTTTCGCAGTTAAAACAAGTAGCAGTAGCCTTATCAACAAAAGCTGATGACTTAGGCTTGTCAGCTATAGAAAGAGTTTTGTTCTTTCTAAACATTTTCTTCTTGGCGAATCTCCTGAACTTTTTAGTTAGGAGAGCCAAGGATTCATCATCTGAAGAATCAGAATCTGATGATCTTTCAGAGTTACTTTCTAACTCAGTGATAGTGACCACGGGTCGCTGAGTAGAAGGTTCCTCTGAGATTAAAGCAATAGGGGTGCTTTTGGAATCTTTTACAAGATTCTTCTTAAGATGGCTAGATTGCTCATGATTCAGCAATGTGCCATATAAGGTAGCAAGTGTCATTGATCTTAGATCTTTTGACAGCTTGAGACACATGGAATAATTGTCCCAGCTTTCAGGTAAACATTCTAAAAACTTTGTCAGAACTTCAAAGTTAGAATATTCCTTACCAACCGTTTTAAGATCTATAATTAAGCAATTAAAACGTTGATGTACTTCAGAGAGAGTTTCATTCTTACCAGAGATGAAACTTTCGTATTGTCTTACCAGGTTGATCTTTCTTGAATCCTGGACTTCAGACGTTCCTTCATACTGAACACATATTGTGTCCCACATGGCTTTTGAGGATTTCAGGTTCATGACGGAATGGTAGACTTCGTCAGGAAGGGCCATGGATAGTATGGATCTGGCTTTTGTATCTATAGCCACTTTCTTCTTGTCTTCATCGGTCCAATGATGGATTTCCTTTGGAATCAGCCTTTCTGGAATAGCAGCTCTAGTTGCAGTGGCTGGAACGGCAGGATCAATCGTTACAGGGATGTGTGGACCGTTTTCAAGATAGTAAGGTATAGTAGGGTCTACACCTTCTAAGAAGAGTGTCATCCTATTTTTCCATAAGTTGAAGTTGTCTCTGGAAAATCTAGGGGGTTTTGCAAGAGAACCATTGTCGATATAGTGAGTGTTTGTGTTTGAGTTGGCCATTTTCAGATAATAGCAAGGAAGAGAAATATCTTAGATTAGATCTTGTTTATGAGATTAAACAAATCTGCTCTGATACCACTTGTTGGTCCCGAAAGGCTTAAACAAGTTTGTAGAAGGGGGGGGGGGGGGGGGGCGGGGGGTTGAATACAAACACACTATTTTACTTTTCTAAATTGTTTATTGATAAATCATTAACAATTTACAGCTTGTTGCGGAAACAAGATTAAGGATAAACCTAAATCTAAACAAGTTGGAACACTAAAGTTTTCTTGTACTAAGAAAGATAAGGAGATTACTAATAAAATCCTATCTTGAGAGATTTGAACTTGTCCAGAGTTAGCAAGTTACTTCAAATGAAGTGAGTTCATCTCTTTATATACTGCATGCATTTAATGCAATTCAGTATACACTTTACACGTGTCATCAGCGGATTGGTTGCATGTCATTGACCTTTGTTGACAACCTTAGTAGCCGCATGAATGAACAATGTAGTATCAGAGTGGTTGTACGATTTCAGATTTTCGGAGGTTCTTTTCTGACATTTCGTACGGTGGCGTGCAAGGGAGGTTAAGACAAAAGTACTTTGTACGGAGGACTTCATGATCAGCTTTCGTTGATTCAGCGATTATCATTTACTATTCAGCAGATGATAAAGTTCAGCGATAGCTGAAGTCTTGTACTTGATACTTCACGTTGAGTGGACAAATCTGAGTCTTCGCTGATCCGCATCAGTTCATTAGGAGACTTGTCGCTGGTTCTTGAGCTTGATCTTCGACTTCAGCGTAGAACCTTTGTTGACGTGAATCTTGTCTTCAGGGATCATAAGTAAACAACTAACTTATCAGCGATCACCATAAGGACTGAACAGACTCAGCGATATGGTGAACAGTGTTCGCTGAATGTTTAATCTAAAAGTGCGAGAGTTCCTATCAGCAGTACTGTAAGATCTCAGTTCTTATCAGCGATAGTGAAACTCTGATACATATTGTTTACTTACAATTTTCACTAAGTATTTAAGATAGGGTCATTATCAAATCACTGAGGGTTTGGATCAACAGCAACATAGAAACAAGAAAATATGTTGCCTAAGCGAGATCTTACGCAACAAATACAATAGATTATATGTTACCTAAGTAAAAGTAAGTGTCAACCTTAAATCATCCGTACATGAGTTATTAAGTTTTCAACTACCTATATATATTTATTTAATTATTTACCTTAGACAACATAGAAACAAGAAAATATGTTGCCTAAGATAACTTTCATTGATTTAAAAAAAACAACATTATACGACTAAGGCAACATAAGGGAAGATGTTGCTTAAGATACTTGAGGCAACATATAATTATTTATACGTTGCATAAGGTCTCACTTAGGCAACATAAAACTACACTTTGCCTAAGAGGAAACTTAGGCAACATTTATTAACCTTTGTTGCCTAAGCTTATCTTAAGCAACATAGGCAACATTTGGTGTAGTGTAAGAACACCCTTGAGTGTTCAAGCTAGGGATTTATTGGGATCACTAATTTATCCCTTGTTTGATTTTGGTTAAACTTTTAAATTTGAGTTTAAGTTAGAATTATCTCCTTTCCGTTTTACAACAAACAACATAACCATCATATTATAAAATGTAAATCAACTTTTATTATTAAAACTATGAAATCTAAACTAATACTTACATTTAAACCTCACTACAATGAACACTCCTCATATTAACTTCAAAATATTTGAAGTTAATCTTCAATACTAAACAAACCCTGAAAGAGAGAAATTCTTTGTATTGTGAGGAAGACGAAAAAAAATAAAAGAAAGCTATCTGAATCTCAAAACCCTAAATCGCATTGTTTATATAAGAAAATATATTGCATAGTAGTCCTTGTGAAGAAGTCCTTCAACTATCTTCATTTGCTCCGCTACCCTTTAGTAAACCAGTTCTAGCAGCTCAATCCTCATACTTTCAGCAATCTCCATATTTGGTCCTCATAGAAATTAACAATACAAATAAAAATAAGTTAATTATGTGCAATGTCAAGATTAGTCAAATTTATTATTATGTTTTAACACCCTCCCTTAATCTTGACATTGGAACAAATCTAACATGTTTAACTTAGCACACAAATAATTGTGTTGGTTTACACCAAGTGATTTTGTAAAAATATCTGCCGGATTATCTAAAGACGGTACTTTAACTGTCTTAAGCATACCAGAAGTTACTTTATTCCTCACTTGATGTATATCAATCTCAATATGCTTTGTTCTCTCATGGAAAACTGGATTGTTTGCAATTTGTATTGCAGACTTATTGTCACAATTCAAATCCACAGGTAAAAGATTTTTAATTTTCAAATCAGTTAAAATATTTAAAACCCAAATGATTTCACATAGGGCAGATGCCATTGCCCTATATTCAGATTCAGCCGAAGAGCGAGAAACAGTTGATTGTTTCTTGCTCTTCCAAGATATCATACACTTACCTAAGTACAAACAATAACCAGTAACTGAACGTCTAGTAGAAAGGCACTTACCCCAATCTGCATCAACGAATGTTTTTAAACTAAACTCAGAAGATGAAGAAAAATATACACCTTTTCCTGGAGAACCCTTCAAATACCGTAAGACTCGAAGAGCCAATTTAAGATGTGACTGTCTCGGAGAATGCATGAATTGGCTTAGGCAATGTACTGCAAATGCAATATCAGGCCTTGTTGTTGTAAACACCAGGTAATCAAGTAATCATCTATTGATCTTCAAGAATCTAGATATTACATAAGAATTCGAAGCTTTCTCTCTCTAGATTTTCTCTCTAGAAACTCTCTCTAGATATTACAATTATGAACTCTTACTAATCACTTCCTTTAGACTTGCTTAACAACTAAGCTAACTAATCCTATTTATACCTAGTATTACAAAGCATTAAACCTAATTACATTGACTTTCTAACTAAAGATACTTTGACTTTGACTATCTTTGACTTTTACAAGACTTTACAATAAATCTTGAATACAATAATGCTCTAACATTCCCCCCCTTTGGATTCAAGATTTAAAAAAATGGCAGCAGTCTTCAGCTCTTGATCTTCAAAACTTTGACTTTGACCGCTTTAAACGTTGAAGCTTTGACACTCTTCAAACAGTTGAATCTTTACAAGGATGCGAAGCCTTCACATTTTTGAATATTTAGGTGTAAGCACAATCCGAGTCTCTCAGATCTAAGATAACCATATTCAAAAACACTTCAGACTTCACATGATCCGAAAAACTTCAACTTTGAGCAATCTGAATCCATATATGAGTGATTCGAAAACATCTTTGTCTTTCACAATGTAAAGTCAATCTTCTTCAAAACTATCTTCATCTCTTTGACCTTGAATTGTCTTCGACATGAAATTGAATTAAACATTTCTCCCCTTTTTTTGATGAATGTGAGCATCATGATCATCAAAAACCTTTTTCAATTTCAGTCGCGTCTCTGAGTATCACTAACAATCTCTTCCTTAATGAAAAACCTTGCTCCCCCTCAAAATAAGAATTCTGGAGCAATTTGTTTTCTCCCCCTGAAAGTATGCATATATTTCATTAAAAAAATCATTTCAAATACAGTGCTTTAATGAAAACATTTATACAAGGAAAATAAAATTCATTGAACTATACTGCTAACATTTGATCATTTGAAAACTTTACAAAAGAAATCCAACTTAATGAAATTTAACAGATTTTCAATCAAATGAAATCAAATGCATGTGTTTGGATTCAAGTACAAGTCATCATTGTATATCAAGTTAAAAATGTTCAGTTTCAACCCGTTTATTAAATCTATTTGGTTGGCTAGCCTACGAAATATGATTAGCATCAAGCATATGCAATTCTAAAACATATAAGAATACTTTGCTCTACTCACACTATTTGTCCAAAATCAGGATTTTCACAAATTTACGGGTTTATCACGACTTTGTATTTTCCCCAAGTGTCAAGAGATGTGTGCTCATTGGCATCTTTTCATTTTGTGCACATTGGCATCTTTTCATTTGTGCACATTGGCATCTTTTATTTCTGTGCACATTGGCATCTTTTAATCAAAAAGTTTAGTAAGAATTAGATACACCGTTAAACATGACTTTCTATCTGGTTCTATAGCAGGATTTGGGTTAGCAGATCCCAGACCAGTTGGCCTTAGGTGCTAGGTGTCGAGCACCCCTTAGAACTTAATTTCCCAAACCAGAAAGGCCACATCGATATATCTTAAACCCATTTGTACCAGTAGAACATGACTTTCTATCTGGTTCTATAGCAGGATTTGGGTCAGCCGATCCCAGACCAGTTGGCCTTAGGGACTAGGTGTCTAGCACCCCTTAGGACTTACTCTCTCAAACCAGAAAGGCCACAGGTACAAACTTTCAAACTAAATGATTTTTATTTGTTTATTTGATGCATCACAATCACTTGGTTCTAAAAACATAATGCTTCCCTCATATTTTCGTTTCCATCCATCATTTTGACAAATAGACTTTTTGAGCATTATATTCTATATAAGTCCAGATTCACATAACTTTGAGCATTCAGCATAATTTCATTCATGTTTTGCTGACCTTTCGATTAATTTCAGAAGTGAAAGATGAAACAAATATAACTCGGATAAAACAAAAACACTTGTAAAATCATCCTTGACACACATTTTATTCATTGAATGAAAATTGAAAATTTTCATTTCATTGAATTAAATTTGTGAAGGTTCAAACTTTCAAATTCAATAGAAATAAAACATAATGCAATGTTACCTTTCACCACTTGTTCCTTGAAACAAAAAGATGTGACAGTTAAGGATATCACCTGAGAGGTATGAGTTCTAAACTGATTTGTTTAGAAGTCTTAGACTTTGAAGTATGGGTCCTGAACTGAATTGTTCAGAAGCCATAATTTCTCTGAAGAACGGGTCCTAAACTGATGTGTTTAGAAGCCATAGACGTTGAAATCCGGGTTCTAAACTGATGTGTTTAGAAACCAACAATTTATTTACTCCCCCTTAATGGTACATACATTCTTCAAAAAATTCACCGCTTCTCTTTTGTTATCAATCATGTGTGTGGTATATATGTAACATTCAGCACAACACATGATGAACCTACAAAACAGATTAAGCAGATTTTGGTACCCAACGGGACTTGGGTCCTAGTGTGTTAGGTGTAAATTTCCTAGAAGGAATACTGTAAGTACCGTACCAATAAGAAGTATAATCTTTATGTACAAAATCATTTGATCCACAGTAAGAACAACAGATTTTCTTATGTGCCAACCTAATCAGATGATTTACTAAATGAATAGGATTAGGTTTAGCAGAAGATTTACCTTTTGGCGCATTGTTCTTTTTGGCCTTTGATGTGGAAGCAGATGATTTTGGTACATCTTTCTTTGGAACTGTTGTTCCTTTGACTCACCATTCCATCTTCACCTTCTTGAAGACTGGAACTTCTTCAGTTTTGGAAGAATTAACTTTAGGCACATTTGGTTTGTTATCTGATTTATCAAGTAGAGGATTATAGAAGAGATTTGTTGAACGAATATGACCTTTTGAGAAATCAGTTGATCTATTAAATTGTTTAGAATAAATGTTTTTAAAACTTGAACTTGAAGCAGTTTTAAAAGAGTATTCAGAATCATTTGATTTAACAAATGGAGTCTGAAAGATAGAATTATGACTGGTCTGCTTTGAGACATCAAATTTAAAAATTACGTCTTTAAGTTCTTTAACTTTGTATATCAAAACATTTTTCTCTTTAGAAATTAGATCAAATTTCTTTTGGAGATCAAATTTGATCAACTGATCCTTCATAATATCAGCTGATAAACCAGATAATCTTTTGGTAAGATTAAGAATCGCATCTTCAAAATATTCGCGTTCCGATTCAAAATCTTTTTCCAGAAACTTTCTTTTATCAGTAATCTCTTTGAAAATTTCCATATTTTTCCTTTTAAGGGTTTTACTTTCCTTTTCAAAGAGATTTTTCTTTTCCGCAAAATCTTTTCTTTCTTTTTCCAAAAGATTTTCTAAATCAGAGATTTTCATGGAAAGTTCAGAACTTTTAATCTCAAAAGATTTTCATTCAGTTTCAAATTTAGCTCTTTCTTTTTCGAGCTTGTCTTTTTCTAAAAATAAAACTTTCTCAAGATCAGAAATTTGTTTTGAAAGTTTTATATATTTAAGCTCAATTACTTCCTTTTCTTTAAGAACTTTCATTGAAGAAAGTGACTCTCTTTCACGTTCTGAAAGCTTCTTCTTCAATTCAACGTTTTCACCTTCCAACGTTGTTCTTTTCTCTTGAACTTCTTTTAATTGAGCATGTAACTTTAAGTTCCACTTCACTCTCTTTTCTTCCCTAATCTTCATATCAGTATTTTCTTTTTGAAGAGTTGTTACTTTCTCTTGAAGTTTCCTGATTTGATCGTGCAAACTCGAGTTGTCTTTCTTTGCTTCAAGATCTGCAATATAAACGTCAAGATCAGTAACTCTTTTAATAAGTCTATCATTTGAAGAAGAAATGTCTAAAATTTGTCTCTTCAGATTAGCATTTTCTTCCTCCAATGCTTTTATACTTCCTTGAAGCTCCTTCATGTCATCTTGATGAGTTGAAGAATTTGAAGTATTAGTTTTAACAAAATTTTGCTTCAAACCTTCACCACTGGATTTAACAATAGTTTGCTTCAAACTTTCATTATTAGATTTAACAAAAGTTTGTGGTGTTGAAGGTATTTCTGTTATAAGAACTTGTTGCAAAATTTCATTATTTGGTTTAACAGAAACTTGTTGAGTTGGAGGTATTTCTGTTATAATAGTTTGCTTCAATCTTAAAACCCCATCTTCTGTATAAGTAGGCACCTTGAAGTAAACCTGAAAAGAAACACAAACAAAATTAGATGAAAAATACAAAAAATATTAACAAAAAATATACCTAATAGAGTGATCGTCAAGAGAAACTTCGCTTAGAAGTTAGAATTATGTGCACACTCTTAAAAATCAGAAAAACACAATTAAAGTCAGAAAAATTTTCAAAAATAAAATTTGAAAAACAAATTATAAATTTGTCTTCCAAAAATTAATTCTGAAAAATTTGCGCGGAAATATTGGACTTTAATTGATAAACCTGCAAAACAAGAGAAAAATATGTCAGTTACGAATAAAAGCAGGTAAAATGACAAAAATTCGACACTAAAATGAAAAATAAGGACTAAAAGTGAAAAATACTAAGACTTAATAAAAAACAAGGACTAAAAATGAAAAATCCTAAAAAAATAAAACTCAAAGGACTAAAAATGTAAAATTCTAAAACTTTCAAGTCTAGGGACTAAAGATGTAATAAACTGAAAGTTAAAACTAAAGGGACTAAAACTGACTTAAACTTAAACCTATACTGCAGGGACTAAAATTGACAGAACTCTAAACTATAACTACAGGGACTGAAAAAGACACAAATTAGAACTAGAAGTCTAGGGACCAAAACTGACAAAACCTAAAAGTAGTTAACTGACTTAACTAAGAAACTAACGGAAGGACCAAACTTGTAATGAAACTAACGGAGTACTAACGGACTCCGTTAGTACTGTTCATCATCAACCCAAACAGCGATTTCCAGATCTGAGTTTTTTACGCTTTGGATTCTTTTGCTTTCTTCACGTCAAAAACGATTTATTTCGTTTTGGTTACGATTTTAGAACACACAACAACGATTTGCAACTTTTAGATTGAGATCATGCGACGGTTTCCGACAACCCACGAGTTTTCCGGCCCATGAGTTTTCCGGCGAAGTTGGTTGCGACAACAGGTGTTGCGATATTGCAACAATTGCGATATAATGAAGTTGCGATATAATGAAGTTGCGATATGAGAACATTGCGACAAGAACGTTGCGATATGACCCAGTTGCGACACAGATGAACACCGGCGGAGAAACCGTTTTTCCGGCGAGTGTTACCCAGATTCCGGCGAGAAACTTTCAGAATTCGGCGAGATCTCGATTTTCCGGCGACGATTTCGAACGGCTGTAACTTGCTTATTTCTCACTCTTTCGAATCTGATTGTTGCAGGATGATTGAAAATAATAAACAAACAGATCTGTGAGGTTAAAACAAATCAAATCTCAATCAAAGTTGAGATCCATCATCAATCTTCAAGATGAACGTCGATGAACAAAAAAAATCGATTGCAGATCTCAGACATGCTAAATTCTTAATGAAATTCGAAACAGAAAGTTGCTAGACGATCAGAGATGCAAAACGAACAGATCTGTGATGTTATATGCAATCAAACAACACAAACAAATCATCATCTTAAATCCTTTCGATGAACACCACTTCGACCTGCAAAAAAAATTCTCAAACATACATATTTGTTAATGTTTTTCAACACTAAAACTTGTAATCTCTTTGAACTTGCAGTTAAAATCGATCTGAGATAGACAAATCAATCAAGAAATCTAACAACACCTTCAGATTTGAAAAATCAAAAACGAAACATAAAAAAAATTATCTTGAAGAACACTGTTTATAATCTTGATTTTTAAAAAAATGTTTTTGTTGTTTGATCTCAAATCAGATTTGTACAAAATGTTTCAAATCACATACAAGAACAATCTCAGTAAGCAAATTGAATCAAAACACAAACAAATTCCAAATTCTTGAAGATTTTCAAGAAAAATCTCAAAAACTCAAAAATTTCTCAATTTCTTTAAAATTGGAGAAAAATCTCTTCGAATTGTGCACATCTTGATCTCCCAAAGCTCTGATACCAATTGTAAACACCAGTTCTATTAGGTAATCAAGTAGTCATCCATTGATCTTCAAGAATCTAGATATTACATAAGAATTCCAAGCTTTCTCTCTCTAGATTCTCTCTCTAGAAACTCTCTCTAGATATTACAATTATGAACTCTAACTAATCACTTCCTTTAGACTTGCTTAACAACTAAGCTAACTAATCCTATTTATACCTAGGATTACAAAGCATTAAACCTAATTACATTGACTTTCTAACTAAAGATACTTTGACTTTGACTATCTTTGACTTTTACAAGACTTTACAATAAATCTTGAATACAATAATGCTCTAACAGTTGCCAACAAGTAGATTAATCTACCAATTAATCTTTGAAATTCAGAAAAATCTTTCAAGGGCGGATCTTTTAATTCAGGACCAACTGAATCTGTAACAATCAGATTCATGTCCATGGGTGTGCTAACTGGTTTGCACCCTAAATACCCAAAGTCACTAAGAAGTTCGAGACAATATTTTCGTTATGACATGCAAATACCCTTTTCAGTTCTCAAAATTTCTATACCTAAGAAAAACTTTAACTCACCCAAATCTTTAATTTTGAAACTGGATTGTAAATGACTTTTCACTTTATTAATTTCATTTAATGAATTCCCTGTTAAAATAATATCATCTTCATACACCAGTAATACCAAATAAACAGAATCATTTATCTTAGTAAACATAGAATAATCACAAGTGCTTTGAATAAAAGCATGATCATGCAAACAGGCTGATAACTTTGCATACCACTGTCGTGGTGCTTGTTTTAATCCATACAATGACTTAACAAGCTTACACACTCTTTTATCGTTTGGAGAAAAATATCCAGGAGGAAGAGTCATATAAACATCTTCATTCAAATCACCATACAAGAAAGCATTATTCACATCTAACTGACAAAGAGGCCAATTAAAATGTACAGCTAAAGAAATAACACATCGCACAGTAACCATTTTTACGACTGGAGAGAAAGTCTCCTCATAGTCTAACCCCTCCCGCTGTGAGTATCCCTTAGCCACTAATCTAGCTTTATATCGCTCAATCTCACCAGTGGCTTTATATTTAATTTTATATATCCATCTACAGCCAATTGGTTTTCGACCTATTGGGAGAGTAGTCAAAGTCCATGTGTTATTCCTATATAGTGCCTCCATTTCATCATTCATAGCTGATACCCAATTTTGATCCTTACATGCTTCAAAGAAATTATTGGGTTCTACTGATTTGTTAAGAGTGGTTACAAAGCACAAATTATTTTGATTTAGAAAAGAATAATTCACTACTCTTTCTATTCCATACTTGACCTTACCCTCTACTATATAATCAGAAAACTTTCTAGGCAAATTTGACACTCTATTTGACTTTCTAGTAGAGGGTTCCACAAAACCACCCTCAGGAGGGAAACTCAAATGAACATCATTAACATCTCCATCAGCAGCACTGTGGTCATTGGTTACCAAATCAAGATCATCAAGATCTTCAGGGCCATCAGGCCTTCCTTGGACATTTGTCCCATTGGTTCCACCAAGCTCACTTGGAGTGGCAGTACCATTGGTGCCACCAAACTCATTAGGAGTGGCAGCTCCAGATTGGCTACCAGAATGACCAGGGTTGCTATTATGTTCAGAATTAAGATTTAAAGATTCATTTTGTGAGTTATCCCTTGAATCATCATAGGGTTTTTCAGACGACACATCCAGTAGGTTGAATATGATCAAAGAAATTTAAAAAAATCAATATTGCTAGAATCATTAGATTGACTGTTTGCTCCCATTTTAAAAGGGAAAATGGTTTCATAAAACTTTACATCACGCGAAATAATGATTTGTTTGGTGCCCAAACTAAACAGCCTATAACCCTTTTGAGTGTTTGCATATCCAATAAAAACACATTTTTCAGTACGAGAGGAGAATTTGTCAGAAACATTAGGCCTAGTAGCAAAGCACAAACAACCAAAATTTCGCAAATGTGACAAAACAGGAGCAAACCCAAATACTAATTCATAAGGACATTTTCCTTTTAACACAGAGGACGGTGTTCTATTTATAAGATAGGTAGCAGTTAAAACACACTCATTCCACATGCTTAAAGGAATACCCCCTTGAAACATAAGAGCTCTAGCAACATTTAAAAGGTGCCTATGTTTACGCTCAACAACTCCATTTTGTTGAGGAGTGTAAACACAAGTAGTTTGATGCAAAATTCCTTTTGAACAAAAAAACTCACCCAATTTGTTATTCACAAACTCTGTACCATTGTCGCTCCTGAAAATTTTTATACTTTTGTCAAATTGATTTTTCAACAAGCTGTGAAAAAAAACAATATGATTAAACACCTCATCTTTATGTTTTAACAAGTAAACCCAAACTGACCTAGAGTAGTCATCTACCAAGGTCAAAAAATACCTAAATCCATCTTTATTAGCAACTCGGTAGGGTCCCCATAAATCCATATGAATCAATTCACCTAGGCATGTGGTAGAGTGACTACTAATATTAAATTTTTCCCTAGTTTGTTTTGCCATATGACAAATCTCACAAGGAGGACACTCGAGCTCACTTTCTAAGTTTAATTGGTCTTTCAAACAAGATAAAGCTTGATCAGCAGGATGACCTAACCTACTGTGCCACAACTGTCGCGAAACAAAACAGAAAATGGTCATATTAGAAGCATTTGTTTTGTTTTTCAACATTTTGGTATTAGTAGACTCACTCTTAAGATCCTGATTAACGAAATACAGACCCCCAAGCTCACTACCAGTCCCCACAAGTTTCGTGGGATGTAAACCCTGAAGCAGATAACATTTGAATTCATCAAATAGAACAAAAACCTTGCTATCTCTAGCAAGTTTATGTACAGAAAGCAGATTAACATGAAAATCAGGAATAACAAGTACATCAAATAATGCAACATGCTCATTCAATCTATAATTTCCAATTTTGTTAATTTTGGCCTCATTCCCATTGGGTTGGGTGACTTTTAAGTTTAAGTCAAATATGTCAACAATATTATCAAGATGAGCTATAGACGAAGTCATATGTTGATTTGCTCCTGAATCGATTATCCAGCCAGATTTAGACATTTTAGAAAAAGTGAAGTTACTAGTCATGTTGGCAAAAAAATTACGTGCCATATTGGCAGATAAGCCATCATTTTGTTTCTGATCCAACAACGACAGTAACTTGTTGAGTTGCTCTTCTGTAAGGGATTTGGAAGAATTGGAGCCACTAGTATGAACATCATTAGTACAGGTATTACTAGAGGGAGTTTTAACATACTGGTTTGATTTGATTTTTGTGAATTGAAAGTCCTTTGGAAACCCAATGAGTTTAAAACACCTTTCTATAGTGTGACCATTAACACCACAATGTTTACACACTAATGGGGGTTTTCCATATTTCTTCCTATTATCAACAGGTTTACTAAAAAAGGCAGTGTGTTGAGTCTTAGAATCAGAAGCAGAGCGAGTCATGCCCCGATGTGACTCTTCTCTCGATATAAGAGAAAAAGCAGTTTTAACTGAGGGTAGAGGGTCTGTGGTCAGAATGTTACTTCTCAAATGCATGTAACCATCGTCCAATCCCATAAAAAAATGCATAAGTTTCAGAAGTTGATTATGTTTTGAAAATTCTGAAGATGCATTACAGGTACAAGATGGAAGCATAACTAGTGCATCAAACTGTTTCCATAATGCATTCAATTTATGATAGTAATCTGAAACAGACAAGCCATTTTGACTAAGAGAATTTATTTTTTGATGAAGACTGGAAGTAACTGAACCATCAATTTTATCATACATTTCTTTAAGCTCTTGCCAGACCTTACTGGCAATTTTAGAAAAAACTTGACTGAGAAACAGCTCCTCAGATATTGATCCAAGGATCCAAGATAGCACAACAGAGTTGCACCTGTCCCATTGCCTACCAAGCACTTCATTATCTTTGGGATGAGGTACAACAAATCCAAGCTTATTTTTAATTTCAAGCGCCAAAGTCATAACACATGACCAAACCTTGTAGTTTTCAGTTCCAGTTAACTTTAGGTAAAGAATTGCCACACCCGAAGTATCACTAGAATGAAGATATAGAGGATCACCAAAGTCCAGTTTCGCAATCAAGGATTGCGACTCAGGCTCTTTGTGAACTTCTGAACCAGTCATGATGATTAACAAGTAAAGAACACACAAAGGTAATACCTAAGTGACAAGAGCAGGATTCCTTGCCACTCTAAGATGGTAGGTCAAGCCAATCATTTAGGTATTCAAGAATCAGAGAGAGAAAGAGAGGTAAGGTACACACAAGATAAGAGGATATTTATAGTGGGTAACCAAGGATAGTACGCAGCGGAAACACAAAACCTCTTTTATCAGAGATTTCAAACAAACCAGAATACAAGCCTGAACAAATATGTAAGAGGGAAGAGAGAGGAAAAACACACTGTATATACCCAGAGAAAACAACCAACAGTATGATACCAGCGAGCAAACAAAACCACAATCTGCAAATATCAGGTCAGTGTGACTTAGATCGGATCAAGTGATCTGTTCTAAAGAAACACTAGATGCACTGAGATAAGCGGATGTGAACAATAACAATGATTATTAACCAAATGAATAACCAGACCTACAGAGGTCAGATCATACGTATTTGATTCTGAAAACAAAAATACTTTTGCCAAGATCCTGAGTACAACCTTCAGATCTAATTAAAACATGCAACAACTAGATCTGTATGATTAACAACAAGAAAACGGATCTATGTAATTAATCACCAGATCAGAGTAAGATCTGAGTTGTAAACAAAAAACACCTGTATGATTAACAAAAAAAAAACAAGAAACTGATCAGTTCTTAGTTGTGGTTGTAAACTAGAATGACCAGATCTGAACTACAAGGTTAGAATCTGATCAATTCTTAACATCTAACAGGTTGTATGATATGAAAAGCTAACAGGTTTTATGATATGAAAAACTAACAGGTTGTATGAACATTTAACAGGTTGTCTGATATGAAAAAACTAACAGGTTGTATGATATGAAAAACTGAGTGAAGATAACAGAACTATTACAGTCAAAATCCACAACCTCAGATATAATGAATAGAAAACACAGATCTCAAAGAAGGAAAAATAAGACCAAACAGATCTAAACTACAGAGATGAGATCTGAATGTTTCTTAACAAATAGCGATCTGAACGAACAACTGAGGAGTGAATATAATCAGGACTATCAGAGTCGAGATCCACACCTCAGACAGATCCTAAAAGAAGGAAAAATAAGAACAAACAGATCTAAACTACAGAGATGAGATCTGAATATTTCTTAACAAGAAAAAACGATCTGAACGAACAACTGAGGAGTGAATATAATCAGGACTATCAGAGTCGAGATCCACACCTCAGATGTAGTGAAAACACAGATCAAGAACAAACAGATTTGAACTCTAGAGATGAAATCTGATTATTTCTTAACACATGGTAAACTGTAAGAAAAACTGAGGAGTGAATATAATCAGGACTATCAGAGTCAAGATCCGTCGTTAATCCAGAAGACCTCCGGCGAGTATCGCACCTTAGGGCTCTGATACCATATTAGAAAATGTAAATCGACTTTTATTATTAAAACTATGAAATCTAAACTAATACTTACATTTAAACCTCACTACAATGAACACTCCTCATATTAACTTCAAAAGATTTGAAGTTAATCTTCAATACTAAACAAACCCTAAAAGAGAGAAACTCTTTGTATTGTGAGGAAGACGGAAAAAAATAAAAGAAAGCTATCTGAATCTCAAAACCCTAAATCGTATTGTTTATATAAGAAAATGTATTGCATAGTATTCCTTGTGAAGAAGTCCTTCAGCTATCTTCATTTGCTCCGCTACCCTTTAGTAAACCAGTTCTAGCAGCGCAATCCTCATACTTTCAGCAATCTCCATATTTGGTCCTCATAGAAATTAACAATACAAATACAAATAAGTTAATTATGTGCCATGTCAAGATTAGTCAAATTTATTATTATGTTTTAACACATCAACTTTATTTTCCATCGAGATCCATCGAGACTCGATCGAGAAATTCGGAGAACATATCGAGACCAATCGAGAACCGAACCAATGATCAGTAACACATCAAGACCGATAGAGAGAACCCATCAAAATGGACACTACTAGAAACTGGCTTTTCACCCAGAAATTTCCTATGGAATTCAAATACCATTTCAACAAAATGCATTAAAAATCAGTTTTTCTTTCAATTATGCAAATCCGTCCGAATTCCATAGGAAAATTTTAATATTTTCCTACAGAATGCGTCCGAATTCCATTGGAAATTTTTAGTATTTCCCTACGGAATGCCTTACTTTAATTTTTATAAAAACAATTTTCAAATAATTTTAGAATTCAAGTAGAAAAATTCTAATATTTTCTTATGGAATGCATTTCTTAAACAAAAAAGCATTTTGTATTAATTCTGGAAATCCTTAAAAAATATTAAAGTTTCCTACCGATTTCCTGTAGAATGCAATGGATCATTTTAAAAACATTTTTTATTAATTCAAGAAATCCGTAGAAACTGTGGCAAAATATTAGAATTTTTTACGGATTTCGTATGGAATGTGGATTAGTATTCAACCAATTTACATCAACAACTTTACAATACAAACTAATACATGAAAAATATTATCAACTTTAAGAGGATTGAATAAGATTAGAAACCCTACTCTAGAAAACAAAAAGAAACCCTAATCTAGAGAGAGAAAACATAAGCTATTCTAAGAGCATCTTCAATGCAAAACCCATTAATTAATAGGTTTTTACTATTTAAAAAAGGTTTTGAAAAGGTTTTCATGCATTGAAGTAAAAAGCTTTTTGTTGAAAAGGTTGATAAACTCCAACCTATTGAAGTAAGACTTTTTCTAATTAAAATTTCATTTCACACCCTCCATTAATCATATTTTCTTTTTATTTAATTCATTAAATATTTATAATAAAATAAAATATATTTTATAACAAAATACATTATTAAAAGGTTTTCGTGAAGACGATCAAAATGACACCAATATCGAATAACTAAAAAAATAATAAAAATAATATAATATATTCATCATCTTTCATTTTTTAGCAAATTAATTATTTGTGTCATTGTCATTATATTTTTTTTGTACATTTTTAGCATTATTTGTTTATGGAAAACCCTAAACAATGTGAAATTGACCCCAAAATTTTAAGACCATGCTCCAGATCAACATTTAACAGGTAAAAAAATAGTCATGTGCATGACAAACGAACAACTAATGTATAATAAAATGTTGTGTGACAATTAAATACAATGTATTTATGATGGTTTTTTAGGAGGGGTTGTAAATGACAATTTATAATAGAAGAGGGTGAATGTTAAATTTTAAATGATAAAAGGCTTTTCAAAAGGTTATTGCATTGGAGAAGGTTTTTAAGAATCAGTTTTTGTTAAAATAAATTAGTGGAAAGCTGATGTGGCAAAAACAATAAGTCATTGGAAAGGTTATGCATTGTGGATGCTCTAAAAGTGAAATGAGAAAAATGAATTCGTGAAAACAACTTTATATATGAATCTCCTTATTTGCACTTCAGCCCCTCATCCTTTGAAGAGTTGCTCCGCTACCCTTGCAATATCCCAGAAAGTGACTCACAGTCCTACTTATCCTCAACTATCAGCAATGTACAAATCTACCCCTAAACTTCTTGAGAATAATACAAATAAAGCGTAATAAGTTATAAGATGAAAAGATTGGTACAATTACTCTTACCTTTTAATACCCTCCCTCAATCTTGACATCTGAAAAAATCCAACATATTTAATTTACCACAAAGATAGTTATGTTGATTCACCCCAAGTGACTTTGTAAAAATATCAGCTGGATTTTCTGTTGAAGCAACTTTAACAGTTTTCAACATTCCAGAAGGTACTTTATCTCTTACTTGATACACATCTATCTCAATATGTTTAGTTCTGTCATGAAACACAAGATTATTAGCAATCTGAATAGCAGATTTGTTGTCACAGTTTAAATTTATAGGAAGTAAATTTTCTATTTTCAAATCTGACAGAATACTAAGAACCCATATGATTTCACAAAGAGCAGACGCCATAGCCCTATATTCAGATTCCGCAGAAGAGCGAGAAACAATAGTCTGTTTCTTACTTTTCCACGATATAATACAATTTCCTAAGAAAAGACAATAACCAGTAACTGAACGTCTTGTTAATAGGCACTTGCCCCAATCAACATCAACATACACGTCCAGTTTAAAATCAGAAGAGGAAACAGAAAGTTTACACCTTTACCTGGTGAGGACTTCAAATACCGCAAAACTCTAAGAGCTAATTTTAAATGAGAGAAACGAGGAAATGCATAAATTGACTCAAACAAGGAACAACAAAAGCAATATATGGTCGAGTAGCTAGTAGATAGATTAATCTACCAATCAACTTTTGATAACCAGTAAAATCTTTCAAAAGAGGATCTTTGGAATCTGAACCAAATGAATCTGTAACTATTAAATTCATATCCATTGAAGTATTAATAGGTTTAGCTCCTAAATATCCAAAATTATTAAGCAGTTCAAGACAATATTTACGTTGAGACATACAAACTCCTTTTTCAGTCCTTAAAAAATTTCTATTCGTAAAAAGAATTTTAACTCACCAAGATCTTTAATTTTAAAATGATCTTTTACCTTTTTAATGATCTGTAAATGATCTTTTACCTTTTTAATTCCAGACATACAATTCCCTGTCAGAACAATATCATCAACATAAACCAAAAGAACTAGAAAAACAGAACCATAACTCTTAGTAAATAATGAATAATCACTAGAACTCTGACTAAAACCATTATCAATTAAGCAAGAAGATAATTTTTCATACCATTGTTAGGTGCTTGTTTCAAGCCATAAAGAGACTTAATTAGCTTACAAACACGTTTATCGGAAAAATATCCAGGACGTAAACACATATAAACTTCTTCAACTAAATCACCATAAAGAAAAGCATTATTAACATCAAGTTGACACAAAGGCCATTGATGTTGAACTGCCAAAGCAATTACACAACGAACAGTAACCATTTTTACTACAGGGAGAAAGTTTCTTCATAATCCAAACCTGCTCTTTGAGAATAGCCTTTTGGCAACAAGCCTGGCTTTATATCTTTCAATTTCACTAGTAGACTTATATTTTATCTTGTAAATCCACCGGCAACAAATTGGTTTATGACCAGGAGGCAAATCAGTTAAACCCATGTTCCATTTCAATACAAAACCTCCATCTCATCATTCATAGCTGTGACCCAATTTTGATCTTTACTAGCCTTAGAAAAGTTATTAGGTTCAACAACTTTATTTAAAGTAGAAACAAAACAAAAAATTTCATGACTAAGAAAAGAATAGTTAACAACTTTTTCTAACCCATACTTGACTTTTCCCTCTACAATGTGATCACTAAAACGACGAGGCAAATTAGAAGGACAACTGGACTTCCTAACCGAAGTAACATTAGGGTCAGAAGAATTACCCTCAGAAGGGGAACTCAACTGATCATTACGATGTTGAACACTTAAGGGACTAAAATCAGCATCACGTTGATCATCGGCAGCCAAATCAGTACTACGTACCTGGATCTTGAGATCCGGCAACCCTGTTGGAAGTATTACTCTCACTAGTACTGCAAGAATTAATTCTGGTAGCTCTATCTAGGCTACTCGGATGATCACGGTTACTATTGTTTTCAGAATTGACAGAATTGGGTTCATTTTGAGTTTTCTACCTATTTTCATCATCGGGTATTGCAGAAGTGAAATCATTAGTCTGAACAAAGATAGAATCAAAGAAATTTAAAGTATTTATACCACTAGAGTCTAAATCTTGTTTGGTTGCACATATTTATAAAAGGAAATATTGTTTCGTAAAACTTTACATCTCGAGAAATAATGATTTGTTTGGAATCTAAACTGTACAATCTATATCCTTTTTGAATTTGAATAACCAAGTAAAACACATTTTTCGGCTCTAGAAGAAACTTGTCAGAAATATTAGGTTTAATAGCAAAACAAAGACATCCAAGATTCCTCAAGTGTGTAAGAATTGGTGCAAACCCATACACAAGATCATAGGGGGATTTTCCATTTAAAACAGATGGAGTTCTATTTATAAGATATGTAGCAGTGAGTATACACTCACTCCACATGTTCAATGGAATTTCTCCTTAAAACATTAAAACTCTAGCTACGTCTATCAAATGTCTATGCTTACGTTCTACAACCCCATTTTGTTGGGGTGTATATACGTAAGATGTTTGATGAATAATTCCTTTAGACTTAAAAAACTCACCTAAATTATTGTTCACAAATTCAGACCCATTATCACTTCGGAACACCTTTACATGTTTGCCAAATTGTGTAAAAAGCAGACTCTGAAAAGAGACAACATTATTATAAACTTCATCCTTATGTTTCAACAAATAAACCCATACAGAACGAGTGAAATCATCAACAATAGTTAGAAAATACCTATACCCTTCCTTACTGGCCACACGATAGGGTCCCCATAGATCAAGATGTATTAAATCACCAAGACTCTTTGTAGTATGCTCACTAACTTTGAACATATCTCTAGCCTGTGTGTCCTTATGACAAACTTCACAAGGACCAGAATGATGCTCACTTCTTAAGTTCAACTTATGTTTTAACACACCAAGAACTTGATCAGCAGGGTGTCCTAAACGGCTATGCCAGAGTTGGCGAGACACATTGCAATAAATTGACATATTTGACGTATTTACAACATTATTTGAAAATTTAGAAACAAAAGGTTCACTTTTAGTAACCTGATCAAAGAAGTACAAACCCCTTGTTCACTACCAGTTCCCACAATTTTCATTGCAGGAAAATCCTGAATTAAAAAGCATTTAAATTCATTAAAGCCACAAAGATTTGTTATCTCTAGCAATTTTATGCACAAATAGCAAGTTAACATGAAAATCAAGAATAACAAGAACATCAAACAGAGCAACTTTATTATTTAGTTAAAAATTCCCAATTTTGTTGATTATAGCCTCATCACCATTTGGTTGAGTCACTTTTAACTTTAAATCAGAAATATCTACCACATTGTCCAAACAAGACACAGAAGATGTCATATGATGGTTAGCACCTGAATCAATAATCTAACAAGAACAATTTAATTTGGAAGAAAAAGCAGAAATACCTAGCTGAGAACAACTTGTTGATTTGTTCTTCAGTGAGGGAGGTGGAAGAAGTCTGACATCGGCCAGAACTATCAGTAATGCATGCATTACTTGATGGAGACTTAAGAAACTCATTAGATTTATTCTTTGTAAACTGAAAATCCTTTGGAAAACCGATTAGTTTAACACACCTTTCAATAGTATGCTCTGTTAAACCACAATGTTTACATAAAAGAGGAGGTTTTCCAGATTGTTTCTTAGTATTTGAAGTTTTACCAAAAAAAACTGAGTTTTGAGCGTTGGTATCAGAAGAGGATCAAGACACATCACGATGTGACTCTTCAATAGATACCAACGAGAAAGCAGTCTTAACCGAGGGAAGAGGATCAGTGGTTAAGATGTTACTTCTTATGTTTATGTATATATCATCTAACCCCATTAAGAACTGCATTAGTTTCAAAAGTTGATTATGTTTGGAAAATTCAAGAGAGGCATTGTAGGAGCACGAAGGCAGTTTTATTAAAGCATCAAATTGTTTCCAAAGAGCATTTGACTTGTGATAATATTCAGAAACCGGAGCACCATTTTGACTTAGAGAATTAATTTTCTGATACAGGTTAAAAGTAATAGAACCATCAATTTTATCATAGGTTTCCTTAAGTTCGTCCAAAACTACAGAAGCAACTTTAGAGAACACTTGACTAACAAATAGATCTTCTGAAATAGAACCAAGGATCCAAGATAACACCACAGAATTACATCTATCCCACTGTTTCTCAGTATTTCATTGTTAGTAGGACGAATAACAAAACCATTCACAAAACCAAGTTTATTTTTGGTTTCCAAAGCAAGAATCATGGCACATGACCATACTTTATAATTCTCAGTACCACTTAAATTCATACTCATGATAGAAACACAAGAAGTATCACTCGGATGGAGATATAAAGGATCTCCAAAATCCAGTTTAGCAATCAGAGATTGCTCTCGTGGATCTTTGGATGGCTCTCCACCGGTCATGAATTCATGATAACAACTAAAGAAGCCTCACACAAGGTGAAAAATAAGAGACTTATACAACAAGATTCCTTGCCACTCAGAGGTGGTAGGTCAAGCCAATCTCTCAATTACCAAATAGAAAAAAGAAGAAGAAGACAGAGGCACACAAGAGATAAGAGAAAGAAAACCTTACCAAGGGCCTACAACTACCCGTCAAAAGGAAGGAACACAACTTACAGTAGTTCCTTATATGAAGAGCACAGCGGAAACAAGGTCACAACTTCTGATGAAGCATAGATCAGAACAAAACCTGAACATATCACACGACCAGAAGTGGTCAAGATCCGAGTCTTAGGTGGAGGACAAAGTCCGACAGAACCACCACAGAGGCAGGAGAATTGACCAAATCTTGTACAAACAAAGTGGACAAAAAGATCACAAAAAACGAAGAATCACAAGGATTCAGCAAAACAAACAATAAACGAAATGAACAAATCAGATCAGCACTAAACGAAGAACTCACAAAGAAAACTCTACAAACCGCAGATCTGTGGTTAAGTCACAAGAGTTATTAATGTTTAGATATAACAAAATAGGTTTGAGCAACAGAAAAAAGAAGAGGAAAAAGTTTATTGTTTTAGCAAAAAGGATCTACAAATTTACCAGATATTTAGACTACATGCAATGAAAGATTTTAAATTACAAAAGTAGAGAGAAGATCTACACACATACGACTCAGATCTATTAACAGAACGATCTGAATCTAACTAATCTAAACACGCATGCATTTAAAATCAGTAAATCGTACAGATCTGAAAAAATAGGTATAAGAAAATGAAGGTACACAAACAACACTTCGCAAATCTGTTTAGATCTAAGAAGAAATGAACAAACTTATGCGATAGTGACATAAACCTTTTCAAACCAGTTCAGATCTAGAGAGATAAGAACGTGACTTATGAGAAAAGAAACAAGCCTCGAATGTGTCCAGATCTAGCGAGATAAGAACAACAAATGAATAAAAAATGAAATAAACCACGAATGTGTCCAGATCTAGCAAGATAAGAACAACAAATGCGTGAAAAATGAAATAAACCACGGACGTGTCTAGATCTAGCAAGATAAGAACCACAAACGGGGAAAACAAGGAAAGAACTCAAGCAATCGGTTCAGATCTGTAAAGACGAGAACCAAACCATGACTAACAACAAAACAAAGATGAAACAGATTCAAGGATAAAACTCTCGAACACAAGGAAACCAGATTCTGGAAAAACGTTTCAGTTTTTTGAAAAACTTTTGAAGAAACAAGATCTGAAAGAGAAGGAACGAAGAATAAGAAAGATACCAACTTGTCGATGTAAGAACAGAGCAGATCGAGATCAAAGCTCTGATACCATATTCAAACAATTTACATCAACAACTTTACAATACAAACTAATACATGAAAAATATTAACAACTTCAAGAGGATTGAAGAAGATTAGAAACCCTAATCTAGAAAAGGAAGAGAAACCCTAATCTAGAGAGAGTGAGAGTTCCAGATCCGTGCAACGAACAATGAAATCAATAGATAATAACAGAGATGTTTATGATTTCAACTGGTCATCCATATAATGCTTTCAATCAGAGAGTTTACAATACGAGAGTAGGAAAGAAAATGAACAACTAGCCTATTTTTCTAAGGCTAATACAATATATATATGGCGGGCCCGTGGTTAACAAGCCCACGGCTCGTTCACTAACTAGGCTCAAATTAAAGAATTACAATACAGACCCTTGAACTTTAATTCAACAATAAATGACCCTAACAATCTCCTCCTTTGAATTGAAGTTCGAGTTGGCGCCAGTTTGCAACATATCTTTTTCGTAGCGCGAAGTGTACCTCGAACATTCTGATAACACAACGATAGTCGATGCGTTCTTCAACCATTTCCAAGGCTTTTCGAGCAGTTGTTTCTTCTGGATTGGGAACATACGAAAGCCTTCGAGTTTCGGACTCGTGTTGGATGATCTTTCGAAGGGCATCTTGGACTTTGAAGAGCGTGCCGTCGCAGAATCTGTCTACCTGACTGAAACGCATAAATCTTTTCTCTTTCTGTTCGTTGAAGTAGACAATCCCAAATTCAGGTTCTAGAAGCAGAGCGTTCTCGGGATACATCTTCAATTCAGGAGCTTGCAGATCCGGCTTTATCAGATTTACCTTCTTTGCCCTGTTCTCGATTGCCATTTGGAAGTCCATGAGATATGACTGTTGATCCAAACCCTCAGTGATTTGATAATGACCCTCTCTTATAAACTTAGTGAAAATTGTAAGTAAACAATATGTATCAGAGTTTCACTATCGCTGATAAGTACTAAGATCTTCCAGTACCGCTGATAGGAACTCTCGCTCTTTAAATTAAACATTCAGCAAAACTGTTCACCATTAATGCTCTGAGTCTGTTCAGTCATTATGATGATCGCTGATAAGTTAGTTGTTTACTTATGATCCCTGAAGACAAGTTTCACGTCAACATAGGTTCTACGCTGAAGTCGAAGATCAAGCTCAAGACCCAGCGACAAGTCTCCTAATGAACTGATGCGGATCAGCGAAGACTCAGATTTGTCCACTCAACGTGAAGTATCAAGTACAAGACTTCAGCTATCGCTGAACTTCTTCATAAGCTGAATAGTAAATGATGATACTCTGAATCAACGAAAGCTGATCATGAAGTCCTCCGTACAAAGTACTTTTGTCTTAACCACCCTTGCACGACTCCGTACGAAATGTCAGAAAAGAACCTCCGACTGTCTGAATCCGTACACCAAATCTGATACTACACTGTTCATACATGCGGCTACTTAGGTTGTCAACAAAGGTCAATGACATGCAACCAACCAGCTGATGACACGTGTAAAGTGTATACTGACTTGCATTAAATGCATGCAGTATATAAAGAGTTGAACCCACTTCATTTGAAGTAACTTGCTAACTCTGGACAAGTTCAATCTCTTATCTCAAGATAGGTTATTATTAGTAATTTCCTTATCTTTCTTAGTGCAAGAAACCTTTGTGTTCCAACTTGTTTAGATTTAGGTTTATCCTTAATCTTGTTTCCGCAACAAGCTGTAAATTGTTAATGATTTATCAATAAACAATTTAGAAAAGTAAAATCTGTGTGTTTGTATTCAACCCCCCCCCCCCCCCCCTTCTACAAACTTGTGTAACCCTTCGGGACCAACAAGTGGTATCAGAGCGGATTTGTTTAATCTCATAAACAAGATCTAATCTAAGATATTTCTCTTCCTTGCTATTATCTGAAAATGGCCACCAACACAAACACAAATTATATAGACAATGGTTCTCTTGCAAAACCCCCTAGATTTTCCAGAGATAACTTCAACTTATGGAAAAATAGGATGACACTCTTCTTAGAAGGTGTAGACCCTACTATGCCTTACTATCTCGAAAACGGCCCATACATCCCTGTAACAATTGATCCTGCAGTTCCAGCCACTGCGAATAGACCTGATATTCCAGAAAGGCTGATTCCTAAGGAAATACACATGTGGACCGATGAAGATAAGAAAAAAGTGGCTATAGATACAAAAGCCAGATCCATACTATCCATGGCTCTTCCTGACGAAGTCTACCATTCCGTCATGAACCTGAAATCCTCAAAAGCCATGTGGGACACAATATGTGTTCAGTATGAAGGAACATCTGAAGTCCAGGACTCAAGAAAGATCAACCTGGTAAGACAATACGAAAGCTTCATTTCTGGTAAGAATGAAACTCTCTCTGAAGTTCACCAACGTTTTAATTGTTTAATTATAGATCTGAAAACTGTTGGTAAAGAATATTCTAACTTTGAAGTGCTGACAAAGTTTCTAGAATGTTTACCTGAAAGCTGGGACAATTATTCTATGTGTCTCAAGCTGTCAAAGGATCTAAAATCAATGACCCTTGCTACCTTATATGGCACGTTGCTGAATCATGAGCAATCGAGCCATCTTAAGAAGAATCTTGTAAAAGATTCCAAAAGCACCCCTGTTGCTTTAATCTCAGAGGAACCTTCTACTCAGCGACCCTCGATCACTATCACTGAGTTAGAAAGTAACTCCGAAAGGTCATCAGAATCTGATTATTCAGATGATGATGAATCTTTGGCTCTCCTAACTAAAAAGTTCAGGAGATTTGCTAAAAAGAAAATGTTTAGAAAGAACAAACCTCTTTCCATAACTGACAAGCCTAAATCATCAGCTTTTGTTGATAAGGCTACTGCTACTTGTTTTAACTGCGAAAAGACAGGACATTTTGCTAACGAGTGCAGGTCTAAGAAAGTTACTAGACCCTCAGCTTTTACAAAGAAACCCTTTCTTCCAAGGAATAAAGATGACAAATACTCAAAGCTGAAAGAAAAATATGCGAAGCTGAAAAGCTTTAAGAAGAAAGGCAAAGGCCTGATGGCTAACTATGATTGGGCTGCTTCTGATGAAGAAGCATCATCATCTGACTCTGAAGATGATGAAGCAAATCTATGTCTTATGGCCAAGATTGAAGAAGAGGAAGAAAGTTCAGACATTCCCTCCACTTCAACCTCTGCTATTCAGGTATCACCTTCCTTCTTTACCAATATTGCAAATATTGATGAAGCTGATAGTCTCCGTAAGATCGATCTCTTGACTAGAAGTTTATACGAAGCCATGAACGGCAAAACTGTGGTTGAAAACCAAAACCTTGATCTCGCTGAAAAGCTTAAAAACTGCCACCTTCAAATAGAAAAGCTTTCTAAAATTGAAGAAGATTTTAAAGATCAAGTATATTTAAATCAGCTAGTCAAAATCGAACGAGCAGAAGCTATCGCTGCATTAAAAGCTGAAAAAGCTACTGTTGAAGGATGGTGTAATTCTTCAACAAATATCACTAAGATAATAAAGTCTCAGATTCCCCTGAGTGATAAACGTGGTTTGGGTTATAAATATGAAACTCCAAAACCAACCACTGAGCGTTCAATGCTTAAATTTGGAACGTTCGTATCCTCAGTCGCTGATACTTCATCTTCTCAGTGCTCCTTGTCCATTACACCAATCCCTGAGGAAACTCCTACCTCAAAAGGAAAGGAGAAAATGGTTTATCCAAAACCTACCTCTGTCTCTAAAGACAAAGGTAAAGGAATTGTTATTTACCAGAATCCTCAGAAGGGTACCTTAGTACCAAAGTTGAATGCTTCTAAAGCCTCAGTGATCCATCCCTCTGGATCAAGGAAGCTGATCTCTGGATCTATTCAACGATCTACTCCTAGACTCAGAGTGGATATCTTTGGTAAGAAATCTGAAGAACTGAATGTTCATCCCATTTCTAAAGCAAATAGTTTACTTGGTGTTGGCACTTCTAATTCTAAATTAAAAAGCTCAGCAATCAAATGGTCCTAGAACTACTTTTAGCTATAGGAAATGTTATCACTGTGGACTCACTGATCATATTGCTAGTAAGTGCCCCACAGCCACCAAAGCTGAAAAGATAGCTAAGGTGAAGATTGCCCCCAAGGCAAAGAAGACCAACCCTGGTGCAACTCAGGTCAAGGTGAATCCTACCACTGAGGTTAAGAGATTAACCAAAGTGAAGAAAGACAAAGCTGAATCTTCAAATGCTACGAAGACTACTGAATCTTCCATTCCAACTACTTCCACTGACAAATGTGTATACATGGTTAAGTGGGTACCCAAGAAAAACTAATCTCCTTTGTATTGCAGGTTAAAAAGGGTATCTGGTATCTCGATAGCGGATGCTCTAGACACATGACTGGAAAGAAAAGCCTGCTCGCTGAATACAAGGAAGAGAAGGGTCCCTCTGTGACTTTCGATGGAAATGGAAAAGGACATACACGAGGGTATGGTGTACTTTCAAATGGTACAACCTCCTTCAGAAGAGTCACATATGTTGAAGGGCTGAAGCATAATCTTCTAAGCATCAGTCAGCTTTGCGACATGGATAACAAAGTAATCTTTACCAAGGAATCCTGCTTTGTCGCTGACAAAAAGGAGAAGATAGCTCTCAGCGGTTATCGTTTGGAAAATGTTTATGTAATAAACATGGACTCAACAACCACTGAGAACTCCTGTTTCTTCTCAAAAGCCTCATCTGATGTCAACTGGCTATGGCATAAGAGGCTATCTCATCTAAATTTCAAGACACTGAATACTCTTTCTTCAAAGGAGTTAGTCATTGGTCTACCTCAACACTCATACGCCAAAGAGTCTTTATGTTCAGCGTGTGAAAAAGGGAAGCAAACCAAAGCTAGTTTTAAATCAAAGCAAGTCTCCTCAGTGTCATCTCTTCTACAACTACTCCATATGGATTTGTTTGGTCCTGTTAACAAACAATCCATCGCTGGAAAGAAATATACGGTGGTCATAGTTGATGAATTCTCTCGTTATACATGGGTTATGTTTCTCCGTTCCAAGAGTGACACCCCTGAAGAACTCATCACTTTTGTCCGGAAGATGGAAACCCTGAACAATTTGACCGTTCGCTCAATAAGGAGTGATCATGGGACTGAATTCAAAAACAGTTCTCTTGATTCCTTCTTTGAGAGTAAGGGTATTTCTCACAACTTTTCTTCAGTGAGAACACCACAACAAAATGGAGTCGCTGAAAGAAGAAATAGAACAATTATTGAAGCTGCACGTTCAATGCTCAGCGATTCTCACCTGCCTACTCAGTTTTAGGCAGAAGCTGTCAACACTGCTTGTTTTACGCAAAACAGGTCGCTGATAGTCAAAAGATTCAATAAAACAGCCTATGAACTCTTTCATGGGAGAAAGCCTTCAATCAGCTTTCTTCACATCTTTGGATGTCAGTGTTTCATACTGAACAACAGAGATGCCCTTGGAAAGTTTGATCCTAAGGCTGATGATGGAATCTTTCTTGGATACTCCTCAGTTTCCAAAGCCTTCAGAGTCTTCAATCGAAGAAGACAAACTGTTGAAGAAACAATTCACGTCACGTTTGACGAGTCCCGTTCAGCGAACTCTAAACCGAACGCTGATACAGAAGAACTGAATCAATGGATGTTTTCTCATCTTGGTGATTCAGAAGACATTCCCACACCTCATGCTCATCCAGTAGAAGATGATAGTCTCACTATCATTTCAAACTTGCAGAATAGTGAAGCTGAAACATCATGGGTCTCAGCTGTTCCTATAAACACTATACCTGCAGTTGATCCAAATGTCTAAGATATTCCATCTACCTCTCAGCAATCACTAAATGAAATGACAAATGCAAGTATTCCTCTCTTAGCTGATACTCCCGACGTCGCTGAAGCTTCATCTTCAGCTCCTCCAATTCAAGTTGAGTCAGCGTCTCAAGCTCCGGCTCAGCGATGGACTGTAAATCACCCAATTGATCAAATTCTTGGTGATCCAAACGCTGGTATTCAGACTCGACGAAGTGCAGGTAATATTTGTTTATTTGTAAATTTTATTTCTCTAACTGAACCAAAGAAAGTAGATGATGCCCTCAAAGATCCAAACTGGGTCAGCGTCATGCAAGAAGAGCTGACTGAATTCGAAAGAAACAAAGTTTGGAAACTTGTTCGAAGACCAACTGACAAAACAGTGATAGGCACTAAATGGGTCTATCGAAACAAGTTGGACGAACATGGTACTGTAACCCGCAACAAAGCTCGTCTTGTTGCTCAGGGATACAGACAAGAGGAAGGCATAGATTATGACGAAACATTTGCTCCCGTAGCAAGACTTGAATCTATTCGTCTATTCTTAGCATATGCTGTACACAAAAACTTCAAAGTACATCAGATGGATGTTAAGTCAGCGTTTCTGAATGGAAAGCTGAATGAAGAAGTCTATGTGGAACAACCTCCAGGATTCTCAGATCCTAAGCATCCAGGTTATGTTTATAAACTGGACAAGGCACTTTATGGCTTAAAGCAAGCTCCTCGTGCATGGTATGACACTCTTTCTACTTATCTCCATATTGAAAAATTTGAGCGAGGTAAGATTGACAAAACTCTATTTTTAAAAAAAGTGAAAGGTCACATCATTCTAGTTCAAATATATGTTGATGACATTATATTTGGTTCTACTAACCCTGAGCTTTGTACTCGCTTCGCTGATAGAATGAAAGATGAGTATAAAATGAGCATGATGGGTGAACTAACATATTTCCTTGGTCTTCAGATTAAGCAAACTGAAAAAGGAACTTTCATTAATCAGGGAAAGTATGTTAAAGATATGCTGAAAAAATTTGACTTAACTGAAAGTTCAGCTATGAAAACCCCTATGGCACCACCGCTGACACTTGATAAGGACACTAAGGGTGTTCCTGTCAATGTCACGCTGTACCGTGGGATGATCGGCTCACTACTGTATCTTACAGCTAGCCAACACGATATTATGTTTGCAACTTGCTTGTGTGCACGATATCAAGCTGAACCTAAGATATCTCATATGAAAGCTGTAAAGCGAATTTTTCGATATCTTAAGGGTACAACGAATCTAGGTCTTTGGTATCCCAAAGATTCAGGATTTGATTTACTCGCCTATTCAGATAGTGATTTTGCAGGTTGCAGAATGGATAGGAAAAGCACCACAGGAGGATGTCAGCTCCTGGGTGGAAAGCTAGTAAGTTGGACAAGTAAGAAGCAAAACTCAGTGTCCACTTCCACAGCTGAAGCTGAATATGTAGCTGCTGGAAGCTGTTTCTCTCAAGTCTTGTGGATGAGAAATCAGCTACTAGACTATGATCTCCAGCTCTCCAAAATTCCAATCTATTGCGACAGCACAAGTGCCATCGCTATAGCCAACAATCCAGTGCTACACTCAAAGACAAAACACATAGAAATCAGATATCACTTTATCAGAGATCATGTGATGAATGGTAATATAGAACTTCATTTTATCCCAACTGATTATCAGTTAGCTGATCTATTCACCAAACCTCTTGATGAGACAAGATTCAACTTTCTCATCAGCGAGCTTGGAATGCTGAACTTTGAAGGATAAAATCCTCAGCGGTTTACATTTGATCAGCAATAGGATAAAATCAACTTATATAACCTATTCTATCATCTTCTCTCTGAATAAACTTGATTCGCTGATATCAAGGTATGTTTTTCTCTCTCTGACAAATCGCATGTAAATGCAAGATTTCAAAATAAATCACATCGCTGAATATCTCTTTCTTATCAGCGATACTTTGAAATTTCTAAAAACCTTCACTGATATTTCTATTCAGTGCTTCATGTTTTTTTTAAGTGTCCCTGAGTTTTTCAAAACCTCAGAGACAACCAAGAATATGAAAGGACAGTTGTGACGTCATTACAACGGATAAGCCCTGGCACGTTTTTTTTCTGACACACGTTTGCACGTTTCGTTTACTCGCCAATCAAATGCAAACACGTGTCCGTGTCATGATGAAAATCTTTTCCCGCTCAAGATTTCCTCTTTCTAAAATCTCTATATAAACAAACTCTTTGTTTATATTTTTCTTTTACGCGAACTTCTCCTCCAAGCAAAGAAAGAATCCACTGTTGCATTTGGTTCTCGATTTTCCTCAAGAACAACTGTTCATCTTCTTCATCAAACATCAAGGTTAATATGTTCTTATTTATTACCGAATGCAAATAACTTGTTTCTGATCTCTTCTTTGTTTTAACAAGATCAAACAAAAGAACTTCTTAAAAATGAAATCATTTTCTTTCATGGTTTTATGAACACAACCATTTCATGGTTGTTCTTCAAGTTTAAATGCAAAAATCTTAAACTTGTTCTTCACACATTCGTTTTTCCAGAATTCCTATCTTCAAAGAAAACTGGAAAACAAGATTTTTTTTGGGTTTGAAATTTCTTTCAAAAACAAGAAAAACCTTAACCTTCATTAAGACATTTTTTTCTGAATAAAATGGACAAAATTTGAAAACATCTTATTGGAAATTTCTTTCCACATTAAGATAATTCTTATTTGTTAATCTTTGGTTGAACTGATAATACAGAAAATGGCATCGTCTGACATTCCTGCTACCGCTGAGAACATCTCATCTGATTCTGAGGAAGTGGAAATATTCAAGGCTCCTCAAGTCAAGTTTACCCTTGACAAACTGGATTGGACCAAGGTGAACAACCTCTATGCGCTTCTCGAGTTTCCTCCTCGAAAGCAAGTCACACATCTAGATGATGCTGTGAAATTCCTTAAGAATTGCTGCATCTCCACAGCCCTGACCATTTCACCTCCTGCAAGTCAGCTACTACTATCTCAGTTCTGGTACTCTGCCAGACACTCTCAGCTACCATCCGCCAAAGATCCCTCCAAAACAGTAGATTGTATTCTCAGCGTTACTGAGTATGGCACGATAAAGATCACACCTGCCATCATTCACAAAGCTCTGAACTTTCCCATCGCTACAAAAGAAAAGCCTTTTGTTCCTTTCCCTGACCATAAGAAACACGCTGACAAAGAAGCTCTAATTGCATTTTTTGATGCAATGGGCTATGTATGGGAAATTGGCAGAGACAAGAAGCCTGAGAAGAAGCTGACCCTGCTGAAGAAGTCAAAAATGCCCAGCGAGATGAACTTCATCTTCGCTCATCTTATCAGCTGCATGACTGCCAAGACCGGCTCCTCTGACCAAGCCGCTCAACCTCAACAAGCCATGGGATACGCTCTGCTGAAAGGTCTACACATTGACTGGGCATCTATTATCTATGATGACTTGGTGCAAAGAGTAGATTCTGCCGCTGACAGACCTGCATGGGTCCCTTACCCAAGATTCATCAGCGCCATCTTCCAATATGGCCTGAAGGACAGCTACCCGCAAGAGGGTGACCTGAAACTCTCTCAGGTTGGCCCTAAGGTACTCGACTTCAAACCTATTGAAAATGAGGTATGTCTTTCTACCCTTTTAACTCTTCTCAACCCTTCTTCTTCTACTTCTGTGGCTCCTTCAGCGACAATACCCATCGCTGATACCCCGGCCACAAAATCCTCTCCTTCTAAGAAAAGGAAACATTCATCTACCCCACTTGGTTCTAAAAGGATCAAGAAAACCAAGGAGCATCCCCAGCAATCTCATGCTGAAGACTCCTCAGCTCCTTCTGCAGAGTTGAAGGAACGTTCAGTGGTACGCTCTGCCACACCTGAACAACCCATCCATTCCATCCCAACTTCAGCGTCTCTAAACGCTGAGGTTACAAACTTGGAACCGACCCAACCTCCTTCAGTCTCTCAAAAGACTGATGAAGTGATTCTCAGCGATTCCAACGCTGAACTCCGAACCCAACCTCCATTCATATCCTTCGCTCCTCCCTCCACTCATTTGGACTCTACTCCAGTTATCACTGAAGCGCCTGTCATTCCTCCAGAAATTCAAGAAAATACTCTTCAAGGAATGATGGATACAGGACCTGCAGAGATGACCATTCGTCAACGAACTTTTGAAGACGACATGGAACATTTTTCAGGAACCCGAAGTTTTGACGACTTCGTCAATCCTCCTGCAGGTACACACCAAACCATAAACACTGTAACTAAACCCCAAACTTCTGAGCTTTCCTTTGTTCACAAGTTCTTATCTGTTACAGGTCCTAACTTGGGAGACATCAACGCCTCTCTGAAGTCCGTGGAAACAAAGCTGCAACAAACGCTGGAGAGAATCTTACAAAGCTGACAACGGTGGTGGAGAAAAAGGCTTCCACAGATGACATAAAGCAAGTTGATAAGACTCTCAGCGACTTCGCCAAGGTGCTCGCTGATATCTACACAGACTACACCTCTCTCAAAAATTCAGTTTCATCCATGTCCAGCGAGGTCACAACGCTGAAGACATCGGTTGGAACACTAGAGGGAGATATGTCTGCTGTGAAGACAAATGTCAACATTCTGACGACTGACTTAGGCTCTGTAAAGACCGATGTTGGTTCAATAAAAGCGATGATCGAGCAGCTGATTCACAAGGCGAATACTCCAGCTCCTGCTCTTGCCCCTGTCCCTGAATCTGAACATTTCACAGCGGAGGATCGCACTGAGCTGAAGAAGATCAATCCTGCTATTTCTGGCCTTGAAGACAGATTAGCAAAGATTGAAGGTTGTATAGGTATCTCTGGCCAAGAAGACAGAGAACCTACCGAACCTGCTGAGTCAACCCATTCCTCCCCTACTCATCATGAAAAAGAGGGGGAGAAGAGCGCTGAAGAACTCTCCAAGAGCGCTGAAGACCTTTCCCATGATGAATCTATCAGGGGAGAGAAGGATGCTGAAGAAACCAACGCTGAACCTCAGGGAGTTGAAAACCCTGAGGGAACCGAGAAGCTCGCCTCTGTATCTGAGGGGGAGCAACTCGAAGAAGACGCTGAAGAATCCGAAGCAGAAGATGATGAAGCCATCGACATCCCTGATGATGAACCATCCTCTTCTCCGAAGAATGATGATGATGATGATGATGATGACGACTTCTTTATCGTCAAACCTGCTCCGAGGATCAAAGCTCTTAAGGGAATCTCGATAAATGAACCTTCAGGGGAGCGGACGGACAAAGACAAAGCCCTCAGCCTCTGGAGCTGAGAAAGGCAAAGGAAAAAGCGTCGTTGAAGATGACAATCTGACGATCTTTCTTGAAAAGCCGGTTTGTCAGGTACACTAAACATCTCTTACTCCATCCCTCCTCTATCATACACTATCAGTTCTACTACCCAAGCCTATACACTTGAACAAATTTTCTCTCTCTGTTTCTACCAAAGTTCTTACTTGTAAGATCGTTGTGTTTCAGCTAGTCCTCTCCCCTGTTTGAGGATATCGCTGAAGGTTCCACAACTGCGATTTCACCAATAATACCAGCTGCTGCTGAAGAAATAATCCCAGTCTTGGATTTAATCTCTGAGACTGATGAACCAGAAGAACAACTACTCTCTCACAAAAGCAGACCTTCCTTAGCTCCTCAAAAGCTAAGTAAAGATGATCAGAAAAGAAGAGAGGAAATAATAAAGCGATTCGAGGATCAGCGAATCATTCTAAAGCGTGATCAACTTCCTTCAGTCCCTCCAAAGTTCAAAATTTCCCAAAAGGAATACAAGGAACACCTCAGAGCTGAACGCCAAATCTCTAAAAGAAAGGAAGCTGAAGAAAAAGACAGAGAATACGCCATCAAGCTTACTCAACGATCAATAAAAGACCCCAAGCTGAAAAGTGTTCCCATTGATGTTCAACGTCAGCTATGGGATGATGCTCAAGAGATCGTTAGAGAAAAGACTAAGGTCTCTGATACGACTTTGGAATGGGCTAAACAAATGCTGACCTATCGATCTAGACCATCCAAAATCATCAAGGCAAACATCAGAGGAAGACTGTACGCTAACTGTTGGGTCTAGAAAGCCCCAATTATATAGAACGTTTTATAAAGTCCATGTAAAGTCAATGAAAGTCAAATGTATTGTAATTAGCTTTGTTAGTCTTTTGGACTTTGGGAGTTTAATGGGAGTTAAATGGGCTTGGGCCCATGTCATGTAATTTGACACTATAAATAGGTGTCTTGGGCTTACATTGTCATTAGAGATATTTTGTGATCACACACACTTCACAGTGAGTTGTGAGAAACGTTTGTATTAGAGAAATTCTCCCTCCATTGTATTGTAAAGCATATGAATAGAGATCATTCAACAAATTGTTCTTCTTGCCTATTTCTATTCAATCTTTATGGAGTATTCTTGATTGTTGCTTCAATTATGGGACTTACAATTGGTATCAGAGCAAATCAAAAAACAAATTATGTTCAAGATCGTGTTCTTGAGGGTTTCTTGATCGCATTCTTGAAGATTTCTTGATCAATTCGTTAATTGATTCCGCTGCTACTCGTAATTCTTGAATTCTTAGTAATTCTTGAATTCATTCTGTTTTGATTCAAGAAATTTGAATTTGTCTTTCTGTTGAATCGATATCTTACAATCAAGTCATCCAAAGATTTTCTCTCTATGCTGATTAATTCTCGAAATTAAACAGAGATGACAGGTATGTTTTCGAAATTCTTGATTGGTTTCTTGATCAAAGTGATTCTATCTGCTGCATGTTGATTAGTATTCAAATTGTTTGTTGAAAAGAAGAATTTCATTAATTCATGTACTCTAACTGTTTGATGAAATGCATGTGACAGATTTGATTAATTCTTGCATGTTCTAGATCTGTGTTGATTCTCATTTTTTATCATAATTCATAGTTGATATTTGAATTTGCCATTTCATCATGCCTGAGATTGTTCAAGTTTTTGTGAGACCTGCAAGTTCTATAACAAGTTCAGACAATTTACAAAATCAAGTCCTGTAAAAGCAAAGGAAACAATTTCTGAACCAAAAACTAAGATTGTTCATTTTGAAAGCAAGATTGCAGATCTTCAAACAAAACAAGATGAAAATGCAAAAGTTATAAAGATTTTGCAAAAAGAGAAATCTGATTTTCTAAAGGATTTTAAAAAGGTTCAAGAAAACATAAAGTTGTTAGAAAAAGAGAATGTTGATTTGAAAGAGAAAATCAATTTTGAAAGAAAGATGTTGACAGATTCTGAAAATAGAATCAAATCATGTGAAATGAAAAATTGTCAACTCTTGAAACAGATCTATGATTTTGAACAAGTTCTTATACTTGAAAGAGAGAAATTTGAGAAAGAGAGAAGAGACTTTAAAACTGAGAGGAAAGGTTTTGAAACAAAGTCTGTTGAATTATCTCTGAAAATTTCTGATTTGGAGAAAATTCTTGCAAAAGAAAGAAAAGAGTTTGAATGCAAGAAAAATGTTTTTCAAAAAGAAAAGAATGGTTTTGAGAAAAAGAAAACAGGAATGTTAAATGAGTTTTCTGTAAAGATCAATGAGTTGGAGAAAGAGTTAGAAGATGGAAGGAAAGAGACTGAAAAGAAGAAGGTAAATGGATTTAAAGAAAAATGCTTAAAAGATGAGTTTGAGAAGGAAAAGAAAGTTTTTCATTTGGAGATAAGGAGACTAATTAAGAAATTATCTGATTTATCAACTAAAATCATGATAGAGAGGAAGTCCAAATCTGATTTGCAGTCAAGGTTTGATTTGTATGTTAAAAAGTTTAAAGAATTTGAAACAAAAGTTGTTGACAAATCAAATCATAGTTCAAAAGATCAGATTCGTTCTTCTAATCTGTTTTATGATTCTCCTATTGATAAATCTTATAATTGTTCTTTTAAAAAGATAAAAATGGAATGGAGAGTTAAAGGAACAACGTCCAAGAAAGAAGTGCCAAAATCAAAGGTTCCTAATTCAAATGTCAAGAAGAACAATACATTTCAAAGAAAATCTTTTGTTAAACCTGATGTGATTTATTCTGTAAATCAATTAGTCAGAATTGCACAAAAGAAACTTTGTTGTTCATATTGTGGGACTAATGATTTTGTGAACAAGAATTTTATTCAGCACTGGTATGGTTCTTATAGAATATCTGCATATGCCACTGCACCTAACAAACCTGGACCCAAGTTCATATGGGTACCAAAGACAACTTAATCTGTTTTGCAGGTTATTCATGTGTAGAGCTGAATGATAATACTGACACATGACTTAAAACCGATGCTGTGCTTAAATTGAGAATTTTGACTTTTGGATAATTCAGTCCAAAACTCGGTCTGAATGTGATTATAGACTATGGACTTACAATTGGTCTCATATTGATTATGGATTTCTGATTCATACAGATCAATTTGTTGATTTTGAAGAATTTTTTTTTGAAAAAGTTCTGTTTACTATGGGGTTATCGAACTCATAGATGTGAGTGTTTTTATTAGAAAACATTTCCAGAGAATGTGTTCAGAATCATATTTTAAGCAACCCTGCAAATTTTGGTTGAAAAATTATGATTTTTGAGCAAGTTATGGTGATTTGAAGTTCAGAATGTTCAAAAATCACAAAATCCAAACATTTTTCTAAGGCATTTTCTCTGGATAGTTTTATCAGAATTCTGACTCTGTTACTCAGAAGTTTTGACTCTACTACTCAGAATTCTGACTCAACTAATCAGAATTCTGACTCTGATACTTAGAATTTTGAGCAAGTTACTCAAAATTCTGACTCTTCTAATCAGAATTCTGACTCTACTACTCAGAATTTGGTTTTTTTATATCTAATGAGGAATCATCGTAGATGATTACCAAAATCTCTTGATTTTGCAGGATTATCTTGATTTCAGAGGAAGTATTGACTCAAAATTTGATCTGATTGTTTCAAGATAAAGTTCAAAACCCGTGCTTCAACGTTTTAGGTTTTTGAACATATCAGTTCAAAACCCGTACTTAAATGACTATGGCTTCTGAATAATTCAGTTCAGGACCCGTACTTCAGAGACTAAGACTTCTAAACAAATCAGTTTAGAACTCATATTTCTCAGGTGATATCCTTAACTGTCATATTTTTATGTTTCAAGGAACAAGTGGTGAAAGGTAACATTGCATTATGTTTTATTTCTATTGCTTTGAAAGTTTAAATCTTAACAAATTTAATTCAATGAGATGAATTTTTTTAATGAATAAAATGTGTGTCAAGGGTGATTTTACAAGTATTTTTGTATTATCTGAGTTATATTTGTTTCAACTTTCACTTCTGAAATAAATCGAAAGGTTAGCAAAACATGAATGAAATTATGCTGAATGCTCAATGTTATGTAAATTTAGACTTATATAGAATATAATGCTAAAAAAAAGCCGAAATGTCAGAATGATGGATGGAAACAAAAATATGGGGGAAGTACTACGTTTTAGAACCAAGTGATTGAGATGAAATAAATATATATAAAATCATTTAGTTTGAAAGTTTGTACCTGTGGCCTTTCTGGTTTGGGAGAGTAAGTCCTAAGGGGTGCTCGACATCTAGTCCCTAAGATCAACTGGTCTGGGATCGGCTGACCCAAATCCTGCAATAGAACCAGATAGAAAGCCATGTTCTACTGATACAAATGGGTTTAAGATATATCGATGTGGCCTTTCTGGTTTGGGAAATTAAGTTCCAAGGGGTGCTTGTCACCTAGCACCTAAGACCAACTGGTCTGGGATATGCTGACCCAAATCCTGCTATGGAACCAGATAGAAAGTCATGTTTAACGATGTATCTTATTCTTACTAAACTTTTTTATTAAAAGATGTCAATGTGCACAAAATTAAAAGATGTCAATGAGCACAAAATTAAAAGATGCCAATGAGCACACATCTCTTGAAACTTTGGGAAAATACAAAGTCGCAATAAACTTGTAAATTTGTGAAAATCCTGATTCTGGACAAATAGTGTGAGTAGAGCAAAGTATTCGTATATGTTTTTAGAATTGCATATGCTTGAAGCTAATCATATTTCGCATGCTAAGCACACCAAATAGATTTAATAAAAAGATTGAAACTGAACATTTTTAACTTTATATGCAATGATGACTTGTATTTGAATCCAAACACATGCATTTGATTTCATTTGATTGAAAAATCTGTTAAATTTCATTAAGTTGGATTTCTTTTGTAAAGTCTTCAAATGATCAAATGTTAGTAGTTATCAAGTGTAGTTCAGTGAATCTTATTCTCCTTGTATAAATGTTTTCATTAAAGCACTGTATTTGAAATGAATAATTTTAATGAAATATATGCATATTTTCAGAGGGAGAAAACAAATTGCTCCAGAATTCTTATTTTGAGGGGGAGCAAGGTTATTCATTAAGGAGGAGAAAAAGCATAGACTTCATTCGAAGAAAAAGCATCGCTAAAGTTTTGAAAATCAAGGAGGAGAAAAGCTAAAGATTTTGAAGATGATTTTGCTTTCCAAAACTTTAGGGGGAGAAGAAAATAGAAAATGATTTGTACAGAAACAACAAAAGAGAGAAATGTTATTTTAAGGGGGAGAAGAAGAAAAGGAAATTGATCTGTTGTTCTTATAAAGAAATGTTATGAAAGCTGATTTATGAAAGATGATTGATTGATTCAAAAGGGAGAAGAAAGTCAGAAAGTCATAAAAAGACAGAAATTTGATTTGATCACATGGAGATGAGAATCAATTTTAATTCGATACGATCATTTATGCAACAATTCAAGATTTCAAGATCTAGTTTCAAGATTTGGTGATTCAAGATTGTTCTTAATCGTGTGCTACAATTCAAGAAAGATGCAGCGTTTCAGTTCAAAAATGTTGCTGATGTGCGAGTTTAAGATCTGATTAATCAGAGTTATGCTAAATTCGAATTCAATTCAGAGTTTGTGTAAGATTTAATGTGCAGCAGGTCAGATCATGGAGTGTCAAAGTTATTAAGGGATTGTTGTGTTGAGACATACTTTCGGCTGCTTAAAATCAGATTGTTTGTGATCAGAAATTCGTTCAAAACAACTCAGAACTTGTTCAACGACTATTCAGAACTTCTGATCATGTTATTTAGAAGAGTTTTGCTCAGACCATTCAGAAGTGTTCAAGTATAGAATTCTGATCATATTTATTGAGGATATTCAGAAGTTAGATCGTGAAATGTCAAAAGTTAATCAGAAATCAATGCTCAAATGATGGTTCAGAACTAAGTCTTCGAAGCTTACTCAGAATTCTGACTCCAATAGTCAGAACTTTATCGTGTGGAATCAGAACTTTGGAGTTAGAATTTTTTCAGAAGTTCTTCACGTTCAGAATTCTGATTGACTTACTCAGAATTCTGAGTGGTCTTCTCGGAACTTTTACTTAGTATATTTCGAAGTAAAGGTACAATTTCAGAATTGTTCGACAGCTTTGCGCCCCTGTCGTATTTTGATCAGAACTTCCTCCTCGAAGCTCCAAATTTGACGATTTCAGATGCGCTGGATTCCTAAGACACAGATGAACATTTTTCATGTTTTGAGTTTGTTCTGACTAGATGTGCTTATTGGTCAGATTCTGTGTCAAAGTCAGTGGACTGATGCTGGACAGAAAGCAACGTTTTTCATGCAATTTCTCCCAACTTTCAGAAAGGTGTTCTATCTTCTATTTTTGTGGATCCAAGCTGAGTTATTGAAGTGTATTGAGACACTCCCTCCTATGATCTTAATGGATTAAGCTCTTGAGCTTAATGGTCATTCAACTCGCATTTCAATGACGAATTCTTTATTATAAACTGAGGTGGTTTCAGTCGAGCTTATTGCACATTGGATTCGATTTTAAAGTTGTAATTTGTGAAGAAGAAGAGCAAATTTTGAGGGGGAGCTTGGATAGATTTGCAAGGCGTGAAGATGTGCAACACTAAAGTTTTCAAAGAAATCAAGGGGGAGATCATTTGAAGATGCTTTCTTTATAAAACTTTAGGGGGAGATTTTTTTTTTCATTGAAATGCGAGTTGAATGATCTCTATTCATATGCTTTACAATACAATGGAGGGAGAATTTCTCTAATACAAACGTTTCTCACAACTCACTGTGAAGTGTGTGTGATCACAAAATATCTCCATAAAGATTGAAGCAACAATTTACATAAAAATATCTAGACCCAACACTAACGTTCCTGTTGTTGAAGTGGATGTCTACAGAGATGACAAAACCAAACAAACTTTCTATGCTGCTACCTTAGAAAAGTTTGGTCTCTCTGAATGGTTAGAAACAAAATTAGCCATTCAGGGATCGCGCTCAAATTTCAAAAGTCATGTCGAGATGATCTTAAACAAACAGATCGACCTGCTTTCATCCTGTGTGGATATTCCTCCTACTCTTCCTCAACAAGAGAAAGAGTCTGCTAAGAAAAAGAAAGTCTCTGATTCAGGTCCTACTATCCGAAATGAAACGGGTATTGGTTTCTCTCGTGCTGAAATTGTTGACCCTGATGCCGATCTCTCAGCGCTTGACACCTCCCTACCACATGGAGAAACTTTCATTCCTGGCACAGTTGTAAGTGATCCCTATGGTATATTCTTTTTAGACTACTATGGAAATCATCACTTTCAACGTATCTCTTAGCTCAACATCGCTCCCATCGAACAACTCAGAGATCTCGTATACTGGTGTGAAGTCAGACGTGACATCAAAGCTAGACACCTGAAGCCCTTGATTTTTGAAGCAGCTCTGAAGAAAAAGAATCAAGGAGAAGATGTCCCTGACTGGATGATTCCCACATCAAAGACCCTTGATGAACTTCTCATTAAGGAAGAACCTTGGTAAACTGATAGGATCGCCTCTTTCATCTATTTTATCAGTTATCCTTTTGTACTTGTAATTTTATTCGCTGTACTTGTAATTTTTCCACTTCCATCTGTAATCTTTACATAGTTTAAAGAAAAATTTCAGCGAATGTACTTTACTCCATCAGTACTGAAAAGATCCCAGAAAACAGTAAAAGGGACAAATATTTTAAATATGAGTTCGTTTTATCCTTATGTTTTCATTAAATAGCAATTTTCTCTGTTGCTATGTCATAATCAAATAGGGGGAGATTGTTGATCCAAACCCTCAGTGATTTGATAATGACCCTCTCTTATAAACTTAGTGAAAATTGTAAGTAAACAATATGTATCAGAGTTTCACTATCGCTGATAAGTACTAAGATCTTCCAGTACCGCTGATAGGAACTCTCGCTCTTTAAATTAAACATTCAGCGAAACTGTTCACCATTAATGCTCTGAGTCTGTTCAGTCATTATGATGATCGCTGATAAGTTAGTTGTTTACTTATGATCCCTGAAGACAAGTTTCACGTCAACATAGGTTCTACGCTGAAGTCGAAGATCAAGCTCAAGAACCAGCGACAAGTCTCCTAATGAACTGATGCAGATCAGCGAAAACTCAGATTTGTCCACTCAACGTGAAGTATCAAGTACAAGACTTCAGGTATCGCTGAACTTCATCATAAGCTGAATAGTAAATGATGATACTCTGAATCAACGAAAGCTGATCATGAAGTCCTCCGTACAAAGTACTTTTGTCTTAACCACCCTTTCACGACTCCGTACGAAATGTCAGAAAAGAACCTCCGACTGTCTGAATCCGTACACCAAATCTGATACTACACTGTTCATACATGCGGCTACTTAGGTTGTCAACAAAGGTCAATGACATGCAACCAACCAGCTGATGACACGTGTAAAGTGTATACTGACTTGCATTAAATGCATGCAGTATATAAAGAGTTGAACCCACTTCATTTGAAGTAACTTGCTAACTCTGGACAAGTTCAATCTCTTATCTCAAGATAGGTTATTATTAGTAATTTCCTTATATTTCTTAGTGCAAGAAACCTTTGTGTTCCAACTTGTTTAGATTTAGGTTTATCCTTAATCTTGTTTCCGCAACAAGCTGTAAATTGTTAATGATTTATCAATAAACAATTTAGAAAAGTAAAATCTGTGTGTTTGTATTCACCCCCCCCCCTTCTACAAACTTGTGTAACCCTTCGGGACCAACAATGACATCATAATAGTACGGACCAGGAATCGACGAACAGCTTCGAGCGCCTTTGTAACTGGAAGCGGTCGGTTAGTTCTTGAGCGAAGGTCTTTCAGAATAGCGTAGAAGTCGAACGGTCGGAGGTACTGGAAGTCGGCTTCAGAAAATCTCCATTCATTCCCATCTTCACGTCTGACGGTGAATACAGGATAAACAACTTTCATATATCGGCCTGACTCGATGTTGAGCACTTCTGTGATCTGATGCTTGGTTCGTACTTGGCTTAGACACCGCTTCATTGCACTTACGTACCGGCGTTGGTATTCGGGGTTGGAACTATAAATACCAAGGCAGAAAGTCGGCTCGATTGGGCGTAGCTTGTGGACGAACAAATTCTTCAGAGATTCCTCCAGGTGAGGAATAAATATCGGGATCTTCTCCCAACGGATTTGTTGCTGTTGAGGTGGTGGGAGATCAGAAGCTGTTCGTTGCTGAGGAGATGTTGGAATATTGGCAGTTGTGGTCTCGGGTCTTGTTGAAGTTTCAGCGGGTTGAGCAGATTGAACGGGGGTTCCATATAAATTCTGGAGCAGGAACACATCGTATTCTACATTGTCATCTTCATTAGTAGGGAAGACCAAATTAACCTGGAAATTTACGGCACTGGCGGCTTTTTCATACCATGCATCTTCGGTTTCCGGGTTGGTCTCGCAGTCTGGATCAATCATATCCAGTATCGGCATATCTGATGAGTCATCTGTAACCAGTTCCTGTGTTGAACCCTCAGGCTTTTCAACCGTCGGGTCTTCATCATCTGAAATTTCCATGTCTATTACCATCTCGGCTAATGGCAACTGGGCTTCGGGTGCGTCTTCGGTTGTCGTTGCCGTAGTTGAGGGTTCCGGGTGAACCACAGTTGTAGTTTCGGTGAGGATCAGGGCGGTCTCGGTTAGTCTTTGTCTTTTCTCCCCCTCACGGTGATCAGGATCATCCTGGTCATCATGCTTGCGCTTCAGGCCGCCTGCTTGACTCTTGTAGGTATCTTCGAGTGAACGGACTCTCTCGGACAGCGTAGTGAGCGCTTGTTTGAAGTCCTTAAGAGTCGAGTCAAGGGTATCCAGTCGAGTGGTTGAGGGTTAGACTTCCTATGGAAATACGACTGATGAACGAATACCCGAACAATACTTATTACTGACTCTCTCTATGAACCCTAGTTTGTAAAAGTTACTATTATTCTTTTTCAAGCAATAACATATCTTATTTCAAAACTGTAGATGTTATCTCTCGATCTACACCCAGGGTTTTAAAACACATTAAGTCAAACTATTACAAGTAGAAAGTGATTCATGTATCTCTACCTGAATCTCCTTTCCGGCACTTGATTACTTGATCTAGCCTTTAACTAATTTTTTCAAACTTAATTTAAAACCATAAAAGTCAATTGAAGGTGATCAAACTACAATTGATAGTGAAAAACTGAATTCAAATGCTTCATAGATTAAATCAATAAAAACAATCATTCGGTTACACGTCATCCATCATAAAATCCATAGTTGTTCCAACCCCCAACATCTAAAGGTTAGTTCATGCTGGGGTGGATAAAAACACTAGACAAAAGGTATAAGGTGGTACGTGAAATCATGTTAATCGTGGTAACTATGAAGAATGTACGATGAATCCCTTCTCTCTCGGATCTGATCCACTTCGCGTGGTGAACTGTCTTCAATCAATCCTCTCTCGTGGCTCCAAAGTATGTGAATATGCTCTGAAAATCGCCCCTTCGCAGCCTACCGTCGCACGTGTCGTGATAATGACCTAAATCCGCAAAACGCCAAAGTATAGAAAATCGGCCAGAGGGTTACGCGGTTTTGCCCGCGGTTTGTAAACCGCGTGGAAAACCGCGCGTCTTCTTTTTGATTCTGGGTCAGGTTTGGTTCGAATCTGGTTCGCGGATCTGGGTCGGTTCTTGGGCTTTCCATTGGGCTTCGTTCTGGGCTCTCTTTTGGGCCTTTTTCGCTCCTTTTCTCGATGCTCGTCTTATTTCGGATAACCTGCACAATTCACTAGATAGACCGTAAAATATCGCCTTTTTGCTTAAATACAAGCCAATTTCATTGGTTTATGGACTGAAAATAACGCCAAAAAGTGGCGTTATCAGACACGTACACCTCTTCCTTGATATCGCCGTAGAGGAATGCGGTCTTCACATCCATTTGGAAGACCGTGAAGTTCCTGTGCGTGGCGTAGGCAAGAAACATACGTATGGCTTCGATTAGTGCGACTGGAGCGTAGGTCTCATCATAATCAATCCCTTCTTGTTGATGGTACCCCTTGGCCACGAGATATGCCTTGTTGCATACAACGATGCCGTCTTCGTCTTTCTTATTTTTGAAGATCCACTTGGTGCCGATCACCGTCTTGTGGGTTGGACGTGGGACTAGTCACCATACCTTTAGAGACTCGAATTGATTGAGCTCTTCTTGCATAGCGATGATCAAGTCCGGATCTTCAAGTGCTTCACGTACGTTCGTCGGCTCGATCTTACTTAAGAAGCCGGAGAATAGACAGAAGTTGGCGGATGCACCTCGTGTTTGAACAGGAGTTGAGGGATCACCGATGATTTCATGAAGGGGATGAGCTCTCGTCCACTTGGTGGTGTGTGGAAGCGGCTGTTGAGTAGAGTGAGACGTGTACGGATCCACATAGTCACCAGAGGGTAGGTCTTGAACTGCTTCAAATGTAGCAGGTTGGTTTCTCGGAGGAGATGGGGGAGGATTCGCCGAGGGTTGAACAACTTCTGGTTCCGATGAGTTCAGAGGTTGATCGTCGGTTGTAGCAGATGAAGAATCGTTAGGAGCGATCTCCGGATTTGTAACAGGTTCCTCCGGGGGGACAGTAGTATCGGTAGAGGTCGATAATGACGGTTGGGTTGTCTCCACAGTAATGGACGGCGTGCTTGTAGAAGGCGGCGGACCGGATAGATTCGCCGAATCTTCAGTACGAGCAGCTTCAAGTCGATTTTGTGCTGAGACAGGAGTAGAAGCGTTAAATATGTCCTCATAAAAATACTTAAACAATAAATCTAAATCAGAAGAATCAGCATTCGATGAAGATGCATGATTTGGATTTACTGTCGCTTATGCAGATCCCGAACTTGGAGGTCCGGAAGCTAGCACGCCAGTTAAACCGGGTTCTGAACCGATTTGTTCAGAAGCCAAATCTACGGCTTCGTTGAATGTCACGTTTACACTTTCGACAACGGTTTTATTCCATTTGATGTAAACGCGATACGCTTGTGCCTGCATGGAGTAGCCGATAAAAACTCCTTCGTCCGCCTTGGGGCTGAATTTTCCGAGATCGTCCTTGTCGTTTAAGACGTAGCACGTGCATCCGAATGCATGGAAGTACTTGATGTTCGGAATGCAGTTGTTGATGATCTCGTACGGTGTCTTGTTGAACCGCTTGTTGATGATGGAGCGGTTTTGCATATAACAAGCCGTTGACACCGCTTCGGCCCAAAGAAATAGCGGCAGATTAGATTGGGAAAGCATGGTGCGAGCTGCTTCGACTAGGGTACGGTTACGTCGTTCCACCACTCCGTTTTGCTGACGAGTGCGAGCTGCTGAGAAGGTGTGCGAAATGCCGACTGAAGTCAGATAGTCGTCCACCGTTTGTTTCTTAAACTCCGTCCCGTTGTCGGTCCTTATGGTCTGAACTTGTTGTTGTTTGTTCAGTTGGACGGTCTTCAGGTGGTTGATGATCAGCTCCGGAGTTTCTACTTTGAAGCGTAGAAATTTCACCCAAGTGTAGCGCGAGTAATCATCCACCATCACTAGAACATATTTCCGTTTGTTGATGCTTTGAACACGCATCGGTCCACACAAATCCATATGGATAAGTTCGAGGGACCGGGACGTGCTCGGGGCTGCCTTCGGCTGATGCGGCACTCGCTTCATCTTTCCCATTTCACATGCCCCGCAGAGACGATCCTTCACGAATTGAAGATCGGGCATGCCTTTCACGTGTCCGCCCAACACCAGTTTGTTGACACTTTTGAAGTTCAGGTGCGATAGTCTTCAATGCCAAATCCATGCTTGTTCGGAATTAGCCTTTGACATGAGGCAGGAGGGGTTATCGGGTTTGAGGGCTGCGAGGTCGATTGTGTAGAGGTTGGTCTTGCGTTTCCCAACCAGTAGCTCCTCTCCGTCGTCATTGAGGATTCTACACCTTTTAGCTTTGAACCGGACCTCGAGATCTTTGTCGCAGAATTGCCCGATGCTGAACAAATTGTGTCCCAATCCCGCGACGTGTGATACCTTCTTGATTGTGATCTTATCTTGGACAATGTCGCAATAGCCCACGATCGGCTCCTTGTCGTTGTTGCCAAATCTCACGTCTCCACCATATTCTTCTTTGTAGTTCGTGAGAAGCTCCCTCCTTCCGGTCATGTGCTTGGAGCATCCAGAATCTAAGTACCACACATGACCGTGCTGCAAAAACGAGTTTAACGGATTTTAGGTACCCAGATTTGCCTGGGTCCAGGAGGGTTAGGTTTGGCACCTCATGGAGGAACTTGCTTTGACACAGACTTCCCCTTAGGTGTAGATTGTACACCGTTTGGAGTAACTGGTTTTGGCACATGTTGCCTCTTAGGTGTAGAATTTACACCTTTTGGAGGAACAGGTTTTGTAACAGGTTGCCTCTTGGGTGTCGGTCTAACCTCAGTAGGAGAAGCCCGTTTAGGAATGGGTTTGGTCTCCCGCTGTGGTTTAACCTCTGATTGGAAACCCCGTTTTTTATAGAATTTTCTTTGGTATTACGGGGTTTGCGTTTGGGTGTCGAATTATACATGTGATATGACCCAAACCCATCATTTAAGTTAATTGCATCAAAAACATTCTAACCACAACTAGAACAACATAAACAATCACGCGATAACTGAATCAATTGATGAACGGAATTAATTTTAATCGGAAAAGAAACTTCAAAACGGTTCCAATGATTCCAAGTACAATTGTCTTTGTTTATCCTAGAATTAAAAGCAGTGGGAAACGACTTTGATGCAGCATCCTTGACAGGTTCCTTGTTTAGCCACTTGGGTTTTTCTTGTTTTGCGCGACCATTTTTATCTGTAGCAACAGGGACAGAATGATCAGTGACCTTTGAAGGAACAGGATTTTTGATAGACAATCGCTCGGTCTTTTGCCTCGGCTGTGATTGATTTTGAGAAACAGGTTTAGATTTGGCGATCTGAATCACAGCTGGGGACTTTGTGTTAGAACAAGTTCCCTTTAGAAAATTGACCGGTCGATTGCCTACTGGTGATAGAAAATATGTATGGATCGGAAGAGGTTTGTCGAAAGGGAACGACTCAAACTCTCCATCAGAATTACCTTCAGAGTTCATATATTCTGAAAAATCGACTTCCGGAATTACAAGACTCGGATCGGTCAAGGAAGGCGAGGAACACTTAGTGTCAGTGTGCTTTGGGGAATTTGGTGTGGAAGCGTTTGAAAAATCAGAGTTTAAATTCCTTTTAGCACACTCATCTTGAGAAACTTTACTTTCTTGTGAAGAGATATTTCCTATGAAAGCTTTACACGAGGATGTGTCAGATGAGTTTGAGGAAAGTTCAGGTGAAATCTGCTTCACATTTTGGAGCAGGTCAATCTGCACTTGGAGTTGACCATTTCTTATGTGCTCTTTCATCGTTTCTCTTGTCATGTCAGACAGTTTCGATGAGAGCTTATTGATTTCACACTTAAGAGTTTCCTTTTCTTCATTTGACACAACTTCGGTTTTCTCAGATTTGAGTTTCTCAAGCTCAGAGATTAGCGCTTGCTTTTCCATTTGAAAAACTGACCTTTCTTTCTCGAGTGACTCCTCCAACTCGACTATCTTTGCTTCCAAGATGAGAGGGGGAACATAGAGCTTGTACTCGTCCGTCTCAGTCTTGGTTGCGGTTGCTTGGACCTCATCCTTTTTGGAGGAATCCTTGGGCGTAGCAACCTTATAGGGGTCGAAGTAGTCATTGGAGAGATACTTTTTGTTCTTTTGATAGGAATAATTCAAAGGCTCATAACAAAATGGAAGTTGTATTCCTCGGTTGTGTGCGCGCTTATATTCCTCGGTTTCCTCTTCCTTTTCTGGTTCAAGAGGACCAATCCATTGAATGGCATATTCCGTATACTTTTTATCTAACCCAAAACAACCAAAATCATACAAAGTAGGTGTTTTGTAGATACCCTTTTTCAAATAGTGTGGGTTATCGTATCCGATTCCCCATTCTTTGTTAAAGTACGTGAACTCTTTGGGTTTATTCATAAAGATGGTTTGATCGGTTTGACCTCTTTTGTGGAGTTTTGTTTCAAGATTGGTGATTTTATTAACAAACTCCTTGTGCTGAATTTGAAGAGCAGTACATTGATAAACAATATCTTCTTTCTCATTCAAACACTGAGCAAACTGAGACTGAGGATCAGATAATTTGGCCTGTAAGTCCTTAGGTGCTATTGAAAGATTTTTGCATTTGTATTTTAAATTAGCATTTTCAGACTTATATTTTTTTGTTATTCTCGTTTGAACATCTAGCTTTTCAGTTAGAGATCTAATCTCAAGCTTTTGTTCTTTAGAGGTGGCCTTAAAGGAATCTGCCTGTTCGGTAAGAGATTGCATTTGATTCAAGAAATCTTGTTGGCTAGAATCACATTCCTGACTTGTCTTTTCTTCATCGGCTGGAGAGTGATATCCCATGAAAGCATCAGCACCAGCAGAATCGCTTTCATCATCAGAATGACCCAACCAGTAGTCATTTTCCACAAGTAGAGCTTCTCCAGCTTCCTTCTGCTCAATCAGGGCGAGCTTAGCCTTGTAGTAATAAGAATTCTTTACCACAGGCCTCTTACAATCTTTAGCGAAGTGACCAAGCTTTCCGCAGTTGTAACATGTCACTGGTTCATCTTTCTTCTTACTTTCTACTTTCTCCGTCTTCTCCTTCTTCTCTGACTTATCTTGCTCATCAGCCTTCTTCTTTCCCTTATACTTGTCCTGATGATCATGGCGCTTGTTGGAGGAGGTGGAGTAGCGCTGATTATTGGACGAAGGCTTCTTATAGAACTTTTGTTGTTGGAAAGATTTAGTGAGCAGAGCTATCGCTTTCTTGAAGTCAGACACTTCATCATTAGAGTCATTGTCTTCCTTTTCTTCAGATTCGAAAGAGCTTTGCTTTTGAGCACGTTTGGAGTGACGGCCCGAAGATTTCCCTTGCTTGGAGGACATGAGTGCAATAGGATCAGCAGCTGGCTTTGATGCAGTCTTCTTCTCGCTCAGAAGTTCATTCACTTCATCTTCGTCTTGAAGAAGCGTCTCATAAAGTTCATTGATGCCAATGTTCTCTATCAAGTTGTTGTGCTTGACATGAGAAGCAAACACCTTCCATTCTGGCAGCAGATTGTTGAGGAACTTGAGCGCGTTTTCCGTGTTGGAGCGAGTGATCTTATTCTTGTTCAGTTCATTAAGAAGTAAGCAAAAACGTTCATAGGCCTGGGTGAGAGACTCGTCGGCGCGCTGCTTGAAACCATCGAACTTGGTTATTGCGCTGTTGATCTTTAGTTGATTTCCGACATCGCTCCCACGCATCATTCTGGCCACTTGATCCCACATGCCCTTTGCTGTGTCTTTGTAACTATCGATGGAAGTGTAGATCGTGTTGGGGAGGGCTTGAACAAGATATCTCTTTGCATGTTTTTCACCTTCAATCATGCCTCTTTCATCTTCGGTCATGTCGGTGAGAGTCTTTTCCTCACGACGAGCTTCAGCATTTGCAGTTGCTGCTATGGTCTTCATCGGCCAAGAGATTGGACCCTTTTCAAGAGCTCTCTTGATATACACGTAGTTGTCCTTGGACTCTATGAAGATCATGAATCTATCTCGCCACTGGCTGTACTCACCTTGATAGAGGCAAGGTGGTTTGGTGTCGGTTCCGATTGCAAGAGCGTCACGCAAAGACATCTTTGGTTGCACTGGAATGATCGTCAGACGAATTGATTGATTCAAAGTGTAAACCTAACGCAAGGCACTACAAGTGATATCCTAACGCAGGTTCTACGACAGACTTAAACTAGTAACAGGTAAGATTTCAACAAACTGAACTTACTGGATAGGAATCCGGATGAGAAGTCTGATCTGGAAGTGTCCGGATCAGATTAAGTGAAAACAGTTCAAAATCACAAAAGTATCCGGATAACACAAAGAGTCCGGATAGCCGAAGGTTTCCGGATAACGCAAGGGTTACCGGAAGACAATAGATACCGGGTAAACTCAATAGAGTAAAACGTACCGGATGCGGAGAGTTTCCGGATGACACAAGGAATCCGGACAGCCTTAGGTTTCCGGATAACAAAGGTTACCGGATAGCAAAAGTGTCCGAATAAAATCAATAAAGTAGAAATTTACCGGATGAAAACGCTTTCCGGATGCTGGAATGTCCGGGAAGATTGGTTACCGGGAACTTTGGGTTACCGGAACTAATTTACCCGGAAAGATTGGAGTTTAAGATACTTACCAGGAAAGATGGACGTACCCGGAAAACTTACCCGGAAAGATGGACGTACCCGGAAAGAAGGAACACAAACGTCCGGAAAGTACTGTTACTATCCGGAAAGTGCGGCTAGTTTATCCGGGAACAGCAGCTGTAGGTTTCAAATCGATTGGGAATCGACTAGGGTTGCTCAAAAACGTTCCTGAATGATTAGAAACATAACCAAACACAAAAATAACACTACCCAATTCGATTTTGAAGCAAAAACAACAAGTTTTGATGATTAAAGATATGATTTTTCTCAAGAACACACTCAAAACTTTTGATCTTAATTTGCTTAAAAACACACTCAAACGATCGAATTAGAGTACGAAAATTTGCAGAATCACTAATAACAATGATACTAACAATACCCAATAAACGAAATCGATCAGTTTTACTAGAATCAAATTTTTGATATTCAAGTAAGAACACAGACGAGTAAAAGTGAAAACTTACCAGAAATCACTTTGAATACTTTGAATCAATTCTGTCCGTCTGCTCTGATACCAATTGAGAGTTCCAGATCCGTGCAACGAACAATGAAATCAATAGATAATAACAGAGATGTTTATGATTTCAACTGGTCATCCATATAATGCTTTCAATCAGAGAGTTTTACAATACAAGAGTAGGAAAGCAAATGAACAACTAGCCTATTTTTCTAAGGCTAATACAATATATATATATATATATATATATATATATATATATATATATATATATATATATGTGGCGGGCCTGTGGTTAACAAGCCCACGGCCCGTTCACTAACTAGGCTCAAATTAAAGAATTACAATACAGACCCTTGAACTTTAATTCAACAATAAATGACCCTAACAGAGAGAGAAAACATAAGCTATTCTAAAAGTGAATCCTATTCCTGAGGAAATCCCTAAGAGTTCCAAACTCTTGGAGAAAGGCAAGTCCATCTTCCATGCTCCTCAGAAGAGTACTAAAGTACCTAAGTTGAAGAAGATTCCTTCTAAGCCTTCAGTAAGTCAACCCTCATCCTCTAAAGCAACGACCTCTGGACATGTTCAGACATCTACTCCAAGGATAAAGGTTGATGTCAAGCCAAAGAAATCTGAAGAACTAAAAGTTCCTCCGATATCTGAAGCTAATGTCATTCTAGGAGCTGGCCCTGCTCACTTAAAGCTTTCTAATGCTTATTGTTTAGGCAAAAAATCACGTCGTACGATTACGACCAAAACAGGTAAGACGCACGTTATAATCCAAATCTTGTATTAAAATAAGGTCTCGACAAGAGCCCAAAAAACGTCCGTCGTCTCCCGTAAAAGGTGAGTCGTACGTCCCTCATGACGCTCGACCACAGCGTCGCCCGTCCCGCACGACCATCGCGTAAGATCACTTTACCTTCGAGCAAAGCTAACGTTAACCTTGACTGTTACGTGTGTTAAGTATTTAATGCAGGAGTCAAAGCCATTAACAGTGAGCAGCCGTAACGGACGAAGAACATTATGGATAATCACTCCGGCGACCGTTTCCAGCCGTTGTAGCCGTTGATCAAAGCATTAATGGAGCTAATTAATGACGCGAAGACTATAAATATCAAGCTCAATCAACATTTCAAGACATCGAATATTCGGCGATCAACAACCGAAGTAATATTCAAGAACACCTTAAGTGAAGTATCGCTCTCAACGCACGACAACAGCCCTTGACCAGCAGCTCGCACTTTGCTTCGTACACGACAAACACCTATTTTTACATTCCAAACACTTGTACTTTACATTTCGAAGCATTTTCTTCATTTGTATTGTAATCTCTGTATGATCGACACCAGTATCCAAGGACATCGCCCCTGATTGGCGACCATAGTGCAACGACGACACCCCCTGTCGTCCGCAGGTTTTTTCCTCGTTTGAGGTTTTTCCTGCATCATCAAATCCCTTGTTTCTTTATTTTATTTATCGTCGCACGTCTCGTCGAAAGATTCTTTCTTTAGTTGTTTAAGTCCACATCGACCTTAAGTTGTCCCTTTGGTGCGATTTTTGGGATTAACAGTTTGGCGCCATCCGTGGGACTACATCTAGAGAAAATCCTCGACGAACGTGCATTCTACTAATAGTTTCTTGGAGTTTCTTCTATTTTCTGTTGCAGGAAAATGGCAGCCCCTGGAAATCCGCAGCAAGCCGTCGCTCAGATGTATCAGGAGCTCGAGGTTGCCAGGAATCAACTTAATGCAATAGCAGAGCAGAATCGCATAGCAGCTGAAGAGATTGCGCGGCTAAGGAATCCTTTTGTACCCCAGAATGGTCCTAGACCATTCACCCAGAATCCAGGTCCGGGACCAGGCCCGCCCGCGCAGAATCAGCATCTAGGTCCATTCATGCAGAATCAGCAACCGGGTCCGTTCATTTCGAATCCCCAGTCTGGGCAGATTCCCCCTCAGCACATCCGACCACCACCCTTGAACAATGGATCCCAACCATTGCAAGGTGGCTCCCAGCCATTTCAGAATGAATCCCATCCGTTTTCCCAGCCATTCCAAAGTGGTCCGCAATATTTCCAGCAGAGATCACAGCCATTTCAACATGGACCACAATCGTTTCAGAATGGACCGCAGCAATTCCACTATGGGTCGCAGCCATATTTTGTTCCGTTCAACGGGGACACCAATGGTTCGTCGCATGGTAATGGCACTAGTCTAGGGACCAACCCCTCGACAGGGGCAAATCCTGATCTTAACGATCCCGTCGCCCAGCGTTTGAAGATGTTAGAAGACCAAAATGAGCGCGTCCTATCCTTACTCGCCAAGTTGCCTGGGGCAGCCGTGCCTGTCGACATCGAGCCTCGCTCGGGGTATCAGGTGTCGCCCTTCGTCGACGAGATCGCCACCGTCGAGATTCCAAAGAAGTATAACATTCCTGCCTTCACTCCCAAGTATTCGGGTGTGACCGATCCAACCGAGCATGTCGCGCAGTATAAGCAGCTCATGTGGACAATCTCGATTCCACACACGTACCAGGAAGTATGCATGTGCAAGAGTTTCGGGGCGACTCTCACTGGTCCAACTCTCCAGTGGTTGATCAATCTCAAACCCAAATCTATCGGGTCGTTCGCCGAATTGGTCAACCAATTTTCCCGGAAAAGCAGTCGTAAGATGGAAAAGCAGACTAGTGATCTGTACTATGTCGTGCAGAAGACCAATGAGTCTATTCGAAGTTATTTCAATAGATTCAATGCTGAAATGATCAGTATCCGCAATTGTGACATCAAAACTGCGATTGAAGCTTATAAGCGTGGTCTAGACGATAGTTCAGGTTTATATATCGATCTGACCAAGTATCCCCCAGAGACTTTTGAAGATGTCCGAGCTCGGACCTTAGCATATATGAGGGTCGAAGACGATGCAGCCTTTCGTCGCAAACACACTGACGACAAGAAGCCGTTAGGTGTCAAGAAGCCAGAATTCAAGCCGAAAGCCATATCCAGAATAGAGCCAGCGCGTCAAATTTCAAACGTTCGTTTCAAGACGAAGGCAGATGCTAAAACCGCGACTAAATTCCCCGTGTACCCCAAGATCTCCTCTTATGGGTTCAAAGGGTCAGCTAAAGACTTAGTCGAAGCTCTGAAGACCACCCAAGCAACCATCCGGTGGCCGAAGAAGTCTGACTTGGACGATGCTAAGAAGGATAAATCAAAGTGGTGCGACTTCCACGTCTACCATGGTCATGCGACAGATGATTGTATCGCACTCAAGAAGGAATTGGCATATCATGTTCCACAAGGTAATCTCAAAGATATTATTGATGATGTCGTTCTTCCAGCTAATAGCCATCGATCGTCAGTGCCCAAGCGTGCAAAGATCATCAATTGCATCACTGGTGGTTCGGACGTGTGTGGTCTGACGTACTCCGCAGCTAAGCGTCATGCCAGTCAAGCGCCCGAAGACCGGCCTATTCCTCGTTCATCCAGACCCAAAGGAGATTTGGAACTAGAAGCCATGAAGATCGTGTTCGACCAAGTCGACCTTGGCGACTCGTACCAAAAGCGTCACGACGGGTTGATCATTCAACTCACGGTCGGTAACTGTTTGACGCGTCGAGTATTGGTAGACGGGGGCAGTTCAACAAACGTCATTTTTCTCAACACCATCAAATCCATGGGAATCGATCGCTCGGAAATCATCCGACGTTCGACGACCTTGGTCGGCTTCAATGGAGAAGCGACAAGCACCTTCGGAGAGGTAATCTTGCCCGTCTACGCCGGAGGAGTCAGCAAGCAAACCAAGTTCAGCGTCATCGACTGTGCGTCGGCCTATAACATCATCTTAGGTCGACCATGGATCCATGACATGAAAGCTGTTCCTTCGACGTATCATCAAATGTTGAAATTCCCAACGCCATGGGGAATCCAGGAGATCAAGAGTGAGCCAAAAGTCGCTCGTGAATGCTACAAGTCTACCTTAAAGCCGAGAAAATAAACTGAAGTCGCAAGACCAAGCTCTCGACAGGTTCGTTCTTCTATCCCTAAATTAATATCTTTTCCACAGGGATAAATCTACTATGGTGCCTTGTCGCACGAAAACATAGTCAACGCAAGACAGTATTTCATAGAATCGTCGTGTCGTTCTGTCATTTAAAACCTATCTTTTCCTCCCAAAAAGAATAAGGTAATAAATGACAGGGGGCAAATAGAGAGAGCCTGAAAAGGTACGTTCTCTAACTCTTTTTCATAGTACGTTCTCTACGTTCTCTAACTCTTTTTTATACGATTTTTTCTCACGAACGACTACTAACATAAGCATCGGAGGGTCGTCGGCTAGCCGACGACCAACCCTTGACATTGTTTTATCACAGAATCGCATGACAGCTTATCGCAGAATCGCACGACAGTAGTCATTAAGTCTACTATATGACTTTAATATCGCAAGGTCGAACGACATAAATGATCAGGTCTTTTCTTCCTATATCATCCCTTACATAGGGGCATACGATACAAATTCATCGTACGATCTCGTCGTACAGCCTAAGCACCTTATCTATTAAGTTTGTTAGCTTTCATACCCTGAATGAATGCTTTAATCGCGTGTTTATATTGGTTTTACGTTCTTACCATCGTATTACAGTAAAGGCCTTAGTCGCATGATTTCTTATGCATCTTACGTTCCATTAATGCGATATTTGTTTACCAAGTATATAAAACACAAGTTCAAACAAAAAGTGCATTTATTAAAAAGATCGTCAGGTATACGCTCGACCACCGATGGTCGAGCAGCGAAGCAAACAAAATATAATTCCTAAATTAAAGGAGGAGCATCCGTCGCATTCGCGCCCGAAGTCCCGTCCTGGAGGTTTTCGCCTGCCACCTCCTCCTCAACGTCCTTCTCATCATCCGATTCAAGATCCCTCGTGGACCCAACATCGTTCAGGTAGATGTCCAACTCCTCCTTCGCCGAAGCAAGAGGGTCTTTTCCCAGCAGATGTCGACGCATGATCGCCGCCCGAGCAGTCAGACGAGCTATGGCAAAAACAGACTTACCCTCGTCCTTTGCATCCTGCACTTATTTCTCCAGACTCTCTACCTTGGATTTAATATCCTCGGCCTCTTTGGAAACAACAGCCAAAGACTCCTTAATTTTATCCATCTCCTCCTTTTGCTCGACAGTCATGGACAAAGATTGCGTCAGGCGATGACTGAGATCTTCCTTGGCTAGATGGACGACCTTCAAATGGATTAAAGCTTCGTCAAGCCGCTTCGAAAAATCCTCAGCACGACTTGCAGAGACGCTCGCTCTGTCCAACGCCGCTTTCTCTCTTTCACGAGACGCAGACAAGAGGTCTTTTATTTTCGTCGTCCCCCCGCGTAAAGCCAAAAACGCCTGTAGTGCCTGTGAAATCATACATTGATAAATAAAACAACGACAACGATGACAACGATAAACAAACTAAGTCTTGAAAGAAAGACTTACCATGAACACCAAGCCGGCTGTATGGGCCCCCGTCTCCTCGATAGGAAACCCCTCAAAACGCTACCTGAAAGACGTGAGCAGGAATTTCTCCAAATGAGGGAACAGGTTCGTCCCGTCTAGGACATCACCTGACATAAAGTCCGACGGCAACGTAAAGTTGACCGTCGTGACCTTTTCCCCTCCCGTCAAATGGCCCTTGCCCTTGTCGGCCGACAAAGGGTTCGACGCGGCAGACGGGGACTTCACCGTTTTCGTCGGAGGCACAGAATTGATGGGTGTCGCTGCAATCACCTTCTTGGGAGATGCGACCCCTACCTCTTTGGGTGTAACGACTCTCGATGAGTCATTAACCCCTGCCGACGACTCCCTCGGAGTCATCGTCCTCGTCTTCTTCGGAATTTCAGGGCCAGCAGACATGGCTTTTAGCCTCTTCTCTCTACCCTGACGAGCACGCTCCAGCTCAGCTGCTCTCTTAGCAGAAACATTCAACACTTTAGGTTGAGACTCTCCTGGAAAAAAGGAATGTCATAAAGCACGCAAAGGAAAAAAAACTCGAGGTAACATAGGAAAGGAAAGTAAAGCTTACCCGTCATCCCTCTCCTTCCTATCGACTTATATTCCTCCTCTTCTCTTCCTTTCTCTTCACACTTCTCCCCCTGGTTCTCTCCTGAAGATTCTAAATCGTCGTCATCCGCCGAGTGTTGCATGACGAAAGACCTTTTGGCGACGCTAAATTCTAAAAACGAATTGATCTTCGCTTGAGAGTTAGCGTCTGGCTTCACGACCTCGAATTTTATGGTTGTCAACATACAAAAAACAAGTTAAAAATCATATGTAATTCATCTACAGCGCACGCTAGATGAAGTGACGAGGCTCACCCGACGTATTCCGGCCCGTCCTAATCTACTCACTCTCGGAGTCAAGAGACAACTTACGCACGAATACATATCGGGCCTTCCACCCACGATCGTTCACACCTGTCCCTAAGACTAAAACACGATCACCTTTAAACCTAGAATGTAAGCTACAGCGATGACATCCGTCCATCTTGGCTTGATAAGCCGAAAGAAGGTCATGTACATTCATGGGAGAATCCCATTTCTTAGTAGCACGTTCGAGCACTCGTACGACTCGCCAGAACTGGGGCATCAACTGACTCGGTGCTAAATCAAACTCCAACATAAACGCCTTGGTTAGAGGGGAGAAAGGCCATTCAAAACATATCTTAAAAGGGTATTCATAGATTGCGATGTACCCCTCGGGACACTCATTTGATCGGATCTGACCTGGACGGATCAATTCGACCCACGCAGGAATTTTTGCTAACCTTCTAAAGTCACGAAGGTCTGACGACTCTTGAATAACACTCTCAGGATCCCTCGACATTTCTAAACAAATTTTACAGGAGTCAGAGAAATCGTACCTTATATAGGTGCGCTAGACTTCGAGGAACTTAACCAAGTCAAAGATTTTCACAAATTTGGAAGAGATCAGACAAAGAATGGCAAGGAAATCACAGCGCAAACTCTTCGAGGGCAAAACAAGGAAATGATCCGTCAAAATCCCTATTTAGACCGAAAAACAGGGCTGGATTGAATCCCTGGATGATTTCCATGCGTCCCTGTCCTTTCGCATACCCGCCTAGATCTTCGACACCTCCTCGACAGCTAGTCGTACGTCAGTGTGACGTCACGACCTCGTTCCTCTTTCGACTTCTCGTTTAGTTGGAAACGGACCAGCCTAGCTCCTATCCGATAAAAGGTAATTTTCCCTTGCCTTATTTCCCTACACTTCTGATTGACAAAATTTAAACTCGAATTTGCCATCCTTCTTTCAAATTTTGGGGGCAAACTGTTTAGGCAAAAAATCACGTCGTACGATTACGACCAAAACAGGTAAGACGCACGTTATAATCCAAATCTTGTATTAAAATAAGGTCTCGACAAGAGCCCAGAAAACGTCCGTCGTCTCCCGTAAAAGGTGAGTCGTACGTCCCTCATGACGCTCGACCACAGCGTCGCCCGTCCCGCACGACCATCGCGTAAGATCACTGTACCTTCGAGCAAAGCTAACGTTAACCTTGACTGTTACGTGTGTTAAGTATTTAATGCAAGAGTCAAAGCCATTAACAGTGAGCAGCCGTAACGGACGAAGAACATTATGGATAATCACTCCGGCGACCGTTTCCAGCCGTTGTAGCCGTTGATCAAAGCATTAATGGAGCTAATTAATGACGCGAAGACTATAAATATCAAGCTCAATCAACATTTCAAGACATCGAATATCCGGCGATCAACAACCGAAGCAATATTCAAGAACACCTTAAGTGAAGTATCGCTCTCAACGCACGACAACAGCCCTTGACCAGCAGCTCGCACTTTGCTTCGTACACGACAAACACCTATTTTTACATTCCAAACACTTGTACTTTACATTTCAAAGCATTTTCCTCATTTGTATTGTAATCTCTGTACGATCGACACCAGTATCCAAGGACATCGCCCATGATTGGCGACCATAGTGCAGCGACGACACCCCCTGTCGTCCGCAGATTTTTTCCTCGTTTGAGGTTTTTCCTGCGTCATCAAATCCCTTGTTTCTTTATTTTATTTATCGTCGCACGTCTCGTCGAAAGATTCTTTCTTTAGTTGTTTAAGTCCACATCGACCTTAAGTTGTCCCTTTGGTGCGATTTTTGGCATTAACACTTATGCTTTTAGTCATAAGGCCACCTTCAACTATAGAAAATGTTATCATTGTGGACTTACTAACCATATTGCAAGTAAGTGCCCGTCGGCAACCAAAACTGAGAAATCAGCTAGAGTGAAGATGCATGCCACCAGGCAAAGAAGGTCACCAAAGATGAAAAATCTGCCAAGGTGAAAAATTCCACTATGGTTAAGAAATTAACCAAAGTGAAGGTTACCACTGAAGTTGAGTCATTAGATGTTCTGAAGATTGTTGAACCTTCCATCTCCACTAACACTTGTGGACCCATTGTAAAGTGGGTACCAACTCAAACTTAGTCTTTCTTATGATTGTAGGACTTGAAGGGTATCTAGTATCTCGATAGTGGACGCTCTCGACACATGACTAGTCAAAAGAACCTGACCTGCTCTCTGAATACAAGGAAGAGAAAGGTCCCTCGGTGACCTTTAGAGGAAACGAAAAAGGCTATACCTGAGGGTTTGGTGTACTCTCAAATGGTACAACTACCTTCAGAAGAGTCTCTTACATAGAAGGACTAAAGCACAATATTCTTAGCATCAGTCGCATAAGAAGCTCTCTCATCTCAACTTCAAGACAATAAACAATATTTCAAAGAATGAGCTAGTCATTGGCTTACCTCAACACTCATACACTAAGGAATCTATCTATTCAGCGTGTGAAAAAGGAAAGCAAACTATAGCTAGCTTCAAGTGAAAGCAAGCGTCATCAGTGACAACACCTCTTCATCTACTTTATATGGATTTATTTGGCCCTGTCAATATACAATCCATTGCTAGAAGAAAGTACACTTTAGTCATAGAAGATGAATACTCACGTTACTCCTGGGTGATGTTTCTTAGATCTAAGAGTGACACTCTAGATGAAATAATTTCATTTGTTAGAAAAATGGAAGTTCTCAACAACATGAAAGTTCGCTTAATAAGGAGTGGTCATGGAACTGATTTAAAAAACAGTTCTCTTGATAACTTCATTGAGAGTAATGGTACATCTCACAACTTTTCAGCCGTGAGAACACCACAGCATAATGTAACCGTTGAAAGAAGAAATCGAACAATCATTGAAGCTGATTGATCTAGGATCAGCGAGTTACATCTACTTACTCAATTATGGGCTGAAGCTGTCAACAATGCATGTTTTACTCAATATCGATCGCTGATCATTAAGAGATTCAAGAAAACAACGTACGGTCTCTTCCATAGGAGAAAGCCAACTCTCAGCTTTCTTCACATCTTTGGTTGTCAATGTTACATCTAAACAACAGAGATAATCTGGGTAAGTTCGATCCCAAAGTTGATGATGGAATCTTCCAAGGATACTCTTGTTGATCTCGGCTATATAATAGCATAGTAACAAGTTTTGTAGAGGGGGGGGGGGGTTGAATACAAGACACAAAATTTTCACTTAAATTTGATTCTTATTGATATAAATCAAGAATTACACATAGAAAACTTTTGATTGTTGTGGAGGAGAACATATAAAATCCGTTCAAATAATCTTACACAAAGAGAATAAAAAAACTATAGACAATCAATAAAACTTCTTTTGAGGAGAGAGAGAAATGTTTTTGTCGATGAAGCACTTAGAAGACTTGAGAACTTGTGAACTAGTGATCTTGCATAGGGTCTTCCTCTTTATATAGTCTCATATGCATTAAATGCATGAGACACTTGTCAAGCATGGGTAGGAGAGCAAGTTGTCTTGTATAGTACAGGATGTACTTTTTGTCTTGAAGTGTTGACCTGCAGAGATTGGTGTGGACCTTTCCTGAGAAGGTTGTAAAAACCAAACAACCTTTTTCTGATCTTCAGAGAATGTCCCCATCAATGCAAGATATCACAAATATACTTTGCAGAAAAAATACAAGTGCATGTGTCGTAGGAATTCCTACCAAATCATCAAAGACAAAATTGGTGGAGAGAAATGAAGAACATACCAACACATACATGAGAATCGGCGCACACATCATCACTTTGATGATGTATGATCACACATCATCACTTTGATGATGTGTGATCGGCACCATCATGGCCGATCTCATCATGGTCGATGAAATTTGGTCGATCTCATCATGGCCGATGAGGTCATGGCCGATGGTGATCTTCCAGACCGGCAGGTGCAGCTTAGGATTTGGCTGAGAAGTCCATCTTCAATTCTCTATGACAGATACACTTCTTCTTTGTTTTTCGGCCGATCTTCGACTTCACCGAACATTTGATGTATAACTAAGCTGCTATAAAGAACCTAAAATATTCTAAGTATGGGATGTTAAAAAAAATGAAAGATCGGGAGGTCATCTTCAAATCTTAGGTGATCCAACAATCTCTCCCTATTTGAGGATGACATCCATACTTAAGAAATAAAAGAGTACATACTGAATATTTCATTTTGACACTTATTGACTCTTTTGGGGTTCTTTTCACATAGTCCATTCTTTTTGGATATTTTTAAGTATATCCGACATTTTCAAATGAATGAAAAAAATAAAGGGTAGCTTTACAAACTAAGTAAACCAAAAGTGTACATGCATTAAGGAAACTTGAAGTTGCAGAATTGAAAATTACAAGTACAAATTAAAATGCATGAAAATAAAGTGACAAGATCATTTTTTCTTTCTTCTTTGGAGTTCAGCCTGAATGTCTTGTCGGAGAGCGGCGGCTTCGAGAAAGTTGGGAAGGATGGCGAGAATACCTTCCAAGAAAATGGAGTCGACTTTGGGGATTTTCTCGATTCTAAAGAAGCTGAGAATGCCTTTTGGGTTATGAAAGTACACACCCTGAACAAGCCGAGGGATCGCTATGGAGGAGGGGTAGAGCTAAATGGTCGGAACGTTCAGATTTAAGTTTCTGACATTTGGTATAATTCCTTTTGTTGCAAGATCTCTGAAGAGGGTTTCCTAAGCTGATTTAGAAGAGGGGGAAGACACATAGAAGTAAGTCTCTTTGAATCTTCTAATCTGGGATTCTTCATCTGTAGTGTGAACCACATAATAGTCTCTTTTTATTCTTTTTATTCTACTCAGAAACTTCATACCATTCGGAGAGACCATATAAATCAAGATTGTAAAATCTTATATTCTTCCTAGTCCCATCAGCCCGAGTCAATATCATACGAATATCCTTGGATCCCTTGAGTGTACCGAGTTTTACCTCAACATTTTTTGGTTTGTTGGCCCTTTCCATCAGAATTCTTTTGTACCATTTTAGGACTGTTTCCTTTTGAGCAGCATAATCCTTAGCCAAACCCTCTAAGTTTTGAAGCTCAGAGAATTAGGCTACGATAGGGCCTTGTTTTTTAGCATCCAACATTCAATGAAGCACAGAAAGACCAAGTTCTGAAAATACCTTGGAAGAAGGAGGTTGGAGTTTGAGTTTGTCAGTATCGGAGGGTCTGACCTTGTACTTTGCAACTTTTTCTTTCTTGGTCCTGTTGGCCTCTTCTTCAGCTGATAATTTCCATTTGCCTGTGTCTTTCTTTTTCTCCCTCTAAGATGGAGGAAGGGTTTCACTTGGCTACGGGGCATCGGCCATAACAGGTACGGGAAGATCGACAACAACTGATGGAATGGAATCGGCCACCGCCGATTGAGGTTGGAAATTGGCTACGACCGACGTGGTCGTATCGGCAGGCGTCAATTGCTGATCGGCAGGGAGATGAGGAGAGGGATCGGCAGGCGCTGATCCCTGATTGGTAGGGGCCGCTTTTTGTTACTTGGATCGAGCTGCTTGCCACTTTCGAGGGGTTGTTCCTATTGACCAATGGATTAAACAGGTTTAATAACGGGTTTTTGAGGTACCTTGTTAGACTTCTCCCCCTCAGCGGTTGACAAGGACCAAACCCTGAGATAATCACAAACATTGTCAAGACAATCAGAAATACCATCTAGAAGATTAGCCATTCTTTGAAGAACACCCCAGTCTTCAGCTCCAAACATATAGCCTTCTAACTCAGCATTCCAATCCTTAGCTTTGGGAATAGAATCAACCTTCTAATGAAGATATTGAAGAGAAGCTAAGAGTTGGGAGTTAATATCTTTTTGAGTCTGAGCCTCAAACTACAGTCGTCGGACCTCGGCATCGCGAGCATCGGAAGTAGGTTTCAAAGCTACTACACATAAAGTGAGGTTGGTATTGGAGTTCCGGAGGGACTGTAACTGAGAACCCACAGAGGCCATCGAATCACCAAGAGGTTGGGCAACACTGCGTAGAGAAGCATCCAAATCGGTCCGTAAAGGCTGATCCTAAAAAGAACGTACCCACTCATTAGTCTGAGAAATAAAGCCGACAAGAGCCTGTTTGAAAGCCTCAAACTGACTCCCAACCAATCTATGTTGCCGGTTAGCATCACGAACATCTTCAAGGAGATCGGTTGGATAGCGGGCAGTAGTGTATAAGGGTTGTGGTTCATTTTTGGTGAGGGGGAGTGTAATCTGAGATGAGTGGGAGTAAGTGGGTAATGTGGTTGAGTTTTTGAGGAGTGAGTAGGGAAGGTTGGCAATTGGCCAACAATTGGATGTGGTAGTGGTGGACTTGGTGAGGATCCATCAGTGGAGATCTGGGGTGAGTTTGATCGGCAAGGGGAGCGCGATCGACGTGGTGAAGTGTCGATCGGCGGAGAGGACCATTCGGAAGCAGCCGATCGGCGGGGTTGCTGGATCCATGCGGCGTTATCGCCGGGAGAGGTCGATCCATGGTAGCTTTCAGCTGATCGACGGGCGCTGTCTGCCTGGAGGATCGGCGAGTTCTGTTGAGGTCTCTCATCCAATTTTGGAGAGAATCGGCTGGGAGATGAGAGTTGTTGAGCCTCTTTGTGTTTAACCGAGGAGGGATCCCATTCTTCAAAAATGTGTGAAACCTGTGGATAATCCTGAACAAGATAATAAAAAATGGAGTCAAAACCCTCCAGACCGGTTTCGTGAGTAACCGAAACTTCAAGGGGTTGTGCAGAAACAATGACCAAGGGACGGTCGGGTGTAAGGCCGTGTAGTGAGAAAGCAGCACCTTGGATCGGAAAGACATCTGAGTCATCTTCATCCCTTAAAGAGTAAGTGGGTTAAAGAGTTTTACGAGTCTCCGTTCGTACAACCACATCCTATCGAGAGGCAACGGAGGATCTAGGCTTAGGCTTAGCAAATTCCCCGAGCCCGATAGGGACAATTTCAACAGCACCTGATTGTTGAGAACCGGTAGCTGGATGAGATGGTGTAGCCCCCAAAGGATTTCTAAGTCTTTTTGGAGAAGACTGAGAAGGGGATTTTGAGTGCCTCCGCTTTTTTGATGGTTTGCTCACCGGGGGAGCCACCAAAGGTTCTTTCGGGGGCATGGTCATAGAAACGAGTGCAGAGGTACCGGGAGCTTTGAATTTTTCTTTTTGCTCACCGGTTTCACTCGGGTCTCGGAAGGAGGGTCCACTGTAGTGAAGGGGGTTGAGGACACAGCTGATCGAGGACTAGAAATGTCCCGAGCATCTCCCCATTGCAGATCAGGAGAGTTAGTGAATAAAGACATACCTTGTAAGAAAGGCCGATCGATGTCATTTGGATCACGATTGAGAATAGGTTTGCTCACCGTTGGTGGAATGTAGTCATAAGTGAACTTCGGGTGAGCCGACTTTCGATCGGCTTCGAGTGCTTTCGCCATCTTTTGGTGAATGATAAGTGAGAAGAACCGAGGATAGGCCACATTTGGCCTTTTGGGAGAAGTTATAACACTAACCAACTCCTCAAAGAAATAGCGTGTGAAATTTATCCGTTTTTGAAATATGAGTGCATGGGCAAGTTGAGTGATATACAACGGGGATTTGTCGTGACCCCCGATTTTGTGGCGTAAACATAATATAACATGAGCAAAGAAGAAGTTCCATGCCCCACCCATATTTTGCGAAGAAGAGTGCCAGGAGTTTTATCATTCTTACCGGGTTTGTAGTTGAGAGCATGCACCACGTCTTCATGTTCCGTCCCGAGAGGAAACAGTTCATATATTGGATAAGTTGGAAGATGAAGAGAGGAACGAACATCTTCGACCCCAAAATTAAGATCGTGCTAGTTTGAATCCGAGAGAATGGAAGCTGAGATTTAGTGGGTTTGATCACATAAACACGAGATAACCAAAAGTTACCAATGAGCACTTTGCTCATTTTTAGAGATTTGGTGAAAGCATATTGTAGATGAGACTTTTGCAAGAAAAAAGAGATGGGTGAGTGATCCCTGTGGTTTGGGTCGACCTCAAATCTTGCAACATGGTTGTATGGGTTTAAGATTAGGTCATCATGAGATGTAGGAGGAGGAACGGTGGTGAGTTTGTGGTTTTTGGAAGCTTTGACTGGTGTAGATGATGAAGCCATTATAGAGAGAATGGTTGAAGAGAAGGAGTTGCAGGTTTTCTTTTTGAGAGAGAAGGTTGAAAGGTTGAAGACGATAGAATGAGGGGAAACATAGGTGAGTTTATATATATGTATGTGAGGGTGGTAAGGTGAAAAGGTGAGATGGTTAGGGTAGTGGGGTAGTGGTAAGGTTTGACAAGGGTGATGTCATCCTTGAGAAGTGTAAGGATAGGAATGTGCGTGAGAGAGAGAGAGAGAGATTTCGAACCTTAGGTGCCTATCGGCTGGTACATGATTGGCGGGAGGGCCGATCGGCAGGGAAGTCGGTTTGGCGTAGAGGCAAAATCGACTGAAGGGACCTAGCTGATATGAGTATCGGCTGACAAGTCGAAGTCGGTGATACTAGGCGGTCGGTAGCGTAGATATTTTCGGCGGCGATTTCGGGTATCGGCGGCGTGAGCTTCGAGCCGAAAAAATTATCGGCGGTGTTTGGCTACCAAAGCCACTATCGGCGAAGGAGGAGGGGCCGATAAAGGGTGTTTGGTGGTGAGGCTTCGACCGATGATGGGTTTCGGTGGGGGTGACAAGGTCTGGTGTCTGGGGAAGACGAAGGGTATCGACGAAGAGCGAGAGAAACGGGACGGGGTTTGGTGAGGTCGAAGGGTATCGGAGCGATAAGGGCGTTGCGGTCGGTGGAGGCGATTCGTGGGGTTTTATCGGCGGATGCGATCGATACACACACACACACACACACACACACACACACATATATATATATATATATATATATATATATATATATATATATATATATATATATATATATATATATATATATAGGCTGTGAAATAGAGAGGGAGCCCTGAATCGGCGGAGGGTCGGCGTCGTGTAGGAAGAGAGAAAGAGGAAGTTGTAGGTGTGATTTTGGGATAAGGTTTAGAGGTGTTTAAATAGGAAAAATTTAGGGTTAGTTTAATATCCCTTGGATATTTTTTCACAAATACCCATTAGGTATTGAAGTTCAACATACCTAGTTCCCCGATGAGAAAATTGAACCGGGCTCCGTCCAAAGGATTTGTGAAGAGATCTACTAGTTGAACGTCAGTGGGGATAAAATGCAGTTTAATATCACCCTTAGAAATATGATCTCTTATGAAATGATATTTGATGTCAATGTGCTTTGATCTGGAGTGAAGCACAGGGTTGTTTGCAATAGCATGTGCACTTGAGTTGTCACACAAAACTGGTACATGAGAATATATTTGATTGCAGTCTCTTAGTTGATTTTTCATTGAGAGGATTTGAGCACAACATCTACCAGCAGCTACAAATTCAACTTCAGCAGTAGAAGTGGAAACTGAATTTTGTTTCTTGCTAGGCCAGCTAACAAGTTTACCACCAAGGAGTTGCCAGCTTCCAGCTGTGCTTTTTCTATCAACTTTTGATCCTGCAAAATCAGAATACCCAATTAGATCAAAACCTGAGTCTTTGGGATACCAAAGACCCAGATTCATGGTACCTTTTGGATACCGGAAAATGCGTTTAACCGTAGCCAGATGAGATTTCTTAAGATTGGCTTGGTAACGCGCACAATTACAAGTAGCAAACATTATATCAGGCCTACTAGCAGCAAGATAAAGAAGTGACCCATTTGTACCTCTAAAATTTGTTACATCAACAGATACACCATCCGGATCGACATCAATTTTCAGAGGTGGTGCCATAGGAGTTTTCATGGGGAGCAATTGTCAAATTTAAATTTTTTAAGGAGATCACGAATGTATGTACTTTGACTTAATAAAAATTCCTTCAGAAGTTTGTTTTACTTGGAGACCTAAGAAAAATGTCAGCTCTCCCATCATACTCATCTCATATTGACTTTTCATGAGAGAAACAAACTCATCACATAGTGATTCATCAGTAGAACCAAAAATGATATCGTCCAAATAAATTTGAACGAGAATGAGATTACCTGGGGTAAGTTTGATGAAGAGAGTGTTGTCTATCTTACCCCAAGAATATTTATTTTTCTGGAGAAAATCAGCAGAGAAAATCAGCAGAGTATCATACCAGGCATGATGAGCTTGTTTAAGGCCATAGAGAGCCTTATCCAGTTTGTACACATATTCAGGATGAGAGGGATCTTCAATTTCAAGAGGTTGTTTCACACAAACTACTTCATCTAATTCTTCATTGAGAAATGCACTTTTGACATCTATCTAAAAAACTATGAAGTTCATATAGGCAGCATGAGCAAGGAATATTCCGATAGCTTCAAGTATGGAAGCTGGAGCAAAAGTTTCATCATAGTCAATTCCTTTTTCCTGCCGATAACATTGAGCTACTAGTTTGGCTTTATTTCTGATCACAGTGCCTTCTTCGTCCATTTTGTTTCTGAATACCTACTTGGTTCCTATAATTGTTTTTGTGGAAGGACGAGGAACCAGTCTCCGTACTTTATTTCTTTTAAACTGAGAAAGTTCTTTTTGCATTGCAGCGATCCAACATAGATCAGCTAGAGCTTCTTCAATTTTACTTGGCTCTATAATGGACAGAAAATTCACATAAAGACAGATACTGGAGGAAATGAGAGTTGTGATTAAGAGGTAGAATGGAAATCTTCAGGAGTGAAAGGTGGTAAATCAGCTGGACCAGATGAAGAGGGAATATCTTATGGTTGTGAAGCTGAGGTATTTTGGAGAGTATTTTGGTTTTGGGAAGTTTGGATCTGCTGAAATTTTTCTTCTTGATTTGGAGAAGGGTTTGAAGATGTGGAAGGGTCATTGTTTTGTGAGAGAGAATTTTGAGGAGAGGGTACAGTAGGAGTTGGGTCTGGTGATGTAGAGTGGGGACCATCACCAATACAAGAGGTGATCCAGTTGTTCAAATCATCATCATCACATGAGAGAGATCATACTTTGAAGTCATCAAACTTAACATGAATTGATTCATCTATGCATTTCCTCTTAAGATTGTACACTCTAAAGGATTTAGAGGTAAGAGAATATCCCACAAAGATTCCTTCATGTGCTTTAGGAACAAATTTTCCCAAGTTTTCTCTATCATTAAAGATAAAGCAAACACACCCAAAACATGAAGAAAACTGATGTTTGGTTTTCTACCATAGAAGACTTCATAAGGAGTTTTATTATGTCTTTTTACAATGATGGACCTATTTTGAGTAAAACATGCAGTGTTAATTGCTTCAGCCCAAAAATAGGTAAGAAGGTGAGATTCACTGAGCATAGACCTGGCAGCTTCACTAAGCATAGAGCTAGCAGCTTCATATAGGGTCCCGTTCTTTCTTTCCACCACACCATTTTGTTGTGGAGTCCTAACAGCTGAGAAATACTGAGAAATGCCCTTTTCATTGAAGAAGTCATCCAAAGTATTGTTTTTGAATTCAGTACCATTGTCACTTCTCACAGATCTTACCAGCTGCTTGTTCAGTACGTCAAACTTTTTGATGAACTTTATGATTTCTTCAATAGTGTCACTTTTATACCTGAGAAAAAAATACCCAAATGTAACGTGTAAATTCATCAACAATAACTATAATGCACCTTCTTCTACCAAGGTTGGGAGTGCTAACTGGTCCACATAGATCCATGTGCAACATTTGAAGAGGTAGAAAAATAGAGAAGCACTACTTGGACTCGAAAGATGATTTTGTGAGTTTTCTTTCTCACATGCAGCACATAGCTTTTATTTCACAAAGGATATATATGGAATTCCAGTGACAATTCTTTATTTGAAAGAACATTTAGAGTCTTGAAGTTGAGATGAGAGAGACGTTTGTGCCAAAGCCAGCTTCTTTTAGCAGAATTTTCAGAGACAAAACAGATGTTTGTTCCGAAAGAAGAACTTTGTCTCGTGTCTATAACATATACATTTTCTTTTCTGTACCCGGAAAGCACAACTTACATATTTTTTTCGGTAACGGTGCACATAGAAAGTTCAAAAGTTACTTTGTACCCCATATCACATAGCTGACTTATGCTCAAGACATTGTGCATCAAGCCTTCAACAAATGCTACTTTATTAAAAGTAACGGTACCATTTGTGAGAGTTCCATATCTTTTGGTACTGCTTCTAGAATTATCACCAAAGGTAACAGAAGGACCTTTAGCGGACACAAAGTTAATAAGAAGAGATTTATTACCAGTCATATGTTGCGATCAACCACTATCCAGATACCAGATCTGTTGATGTTCGTAGACCTACAGTCACAGAAAAACTAGTTCATTGGAACCCATTTGGAGATGGGTCCTTTTGGGTTAGAAGAAGACATGGAAGAGTTTTTGGTAGTATTTCTGTCAATTATTTCTTTTGGACAGTCTTTGGCAACGTGAAAGGTGTCTCCACAATTATAGCATTTTCGGTAAATAAAAACCTTTTTGGAGGTTTGACCAACTTCCTTGTGTTTGTGTTGACTTTTCACATCAACTCTGATGGTTTTGACAGAAGAGGTAGAGGATGAGTGAGGCTTGGACCCTAAGGTTCCTTTGGTCATGTTTGGATAAGAAGAGAAGAAAGAATCTTTAGATTTGGATTTCCTTATGTTCAAGTATCGGGGAGCTGATTGGTTTGGAAATTTAACTTTTTTGGAAATTTTCTTTTTGAAGAAAAATCAATAGGAGCATATGATTTACCTTTTTCTGTTGCAGACAACCTTTTACCCTGAGACTCTCTTTTGGGAATTTTAGCAGGCTTAGGTTCAGAAGAAGATGCTTTATCTATGGTTAAGGATTTCATCAGTTCATGAATGGGTTTCCGGTGAGGTCTCCGGCGAAGTTGAAAGTCGTTGATTTCTTAACCAAAAAAGATTGTGAAGGCTTCAATGTGTTCCAAATCTTTAAATCAATAGATCTGAAGAGGTTTTATCACGAAAAACACATGAAATCCTCAAAACCCACTAAAGTTTCAAAAAAAATTAAGTGTCGTTTTCGTATGCTTCACGATGCGAAAACCTGCTGTGTTGCATGATACGAAAAGTTTCAGTTGTGTTTGTATGGCATGCGAAAACTTTAGACATGAAGAAGCATGCGAACAGTTGACTTTTCCTGTTGACCCATTTCAATTTTATACGAAAGTGATCTGATCACTTTTCTGCAAATATAAAAACTCCAAAAAACAATATTATATCATCAATTAAGGATCAAAAAAAATCTCAAACACATATTGATAACATTTGAACAAAAAATTTGGATCAAAATTTTCAGATTTGAAATTTTTGTTCAAGAACACCAAAAATTTCAAAAATGAAATTTAGACTTTAAAAACTTCAAATCAATGGTTAAATCATGTCTAAAAACACTTTTTAGGAAGGATTTTGCACAAAAATGGATCAAAACATCACAATTTTGCAAAATCAATCTTCATAAATTTTCACACCTCAGTTTTCTCAAGAACACAAAAAATTTCAAAAAAAAGACGTTTTAGCAGTTTATTTTTCTCTTTGGCAAGAGTGAAATTAATGGTTTTCAGATCTTCAAGTTCTGCCTTTATTTTATCAAAATGCTTGAGTTAAAAAAATATTTGAAGTTGAGAACAAAGATACTTTATCTGAGCATTTGCCTTTTTCTTAGCATCTTTAGCATCAAAAAAGTCAATAGTTAAAGAATCAAATGCTTCATTCTTGTTAGGACATTATATTGTATTCAAGATTTATGTAAAAGTCAATGTAATAGAAAAGTCAAAGTCAAAGTAGTTAAGTAGAAAGTCAATGTAATTAGTTTTAATACCTTGTAATGTCTAGGTATAAATAGATCTTGCTTAGTGATTAAGCAAGGTTAGGGAGTTCATTTGTTATATCTTAGAGAGTGCTTTAGAGAGAGAATCTAGAGAGAGAAAGTTTATAATTCATATGTAAACTCAAGATTCTTAAAGATCAATGGATGACATATTGTTTACCTAATAGATCTGGTGTTAACAATTGGTATCAGAGCTTTGGGAGATTAAAGTGTGCACAAATTCGTCCAAATTCAGAAGATTTGAAGAAAAATTGAAGATTTTTGAAGAAATTCTCCATTTTTGAAGATTTGAAGAACACAAATGGGTTATGCATTTCTAGTTTGTTTTTTGATTTGATTTTGATTGAAAAGTGTTTCTCTATCATTCTAATCAAGTTTTGCATCAAAAGATTTTCAAAAATACATCAAGAATTGAGGAATTTGAAGAATTTGAAGATTTTGAAATTTTTTGTGTTCTTGAGAAAACTGAGGTGTGAAAATTTATGAAGATTGATTTTGCAAAATTGTGATGTTTTGATCCATTTTTGTGCAAAATCCTTCCTAAAAAGTGTTTTTAGACATGATTTAACCATTGATTTGAAGTTTTTAAAGTCTAAATTTCATTTTTGAAATTTTTGGTGTTCTTGAACAAAAATTTCAAATCTGAAAATTTTGATCCAAATTTTTTGTTCAAATGTTATCAATATGTGTTTGAGATTTTTTTTGATCCTTAATTGATGATATAATATTGTTTTTTGGAGTTTTTATATTTGCAGAAAAGTGATCAGATCACTTTCGTATAAAATTGAAATGGGTCAACAGGAAAAGTCAACTGTTCGCATGCTGCTTCATGTCTAAAGTTTTCGCATGCCATACAAACACAACTGAAACTTTTCGTATCATGCAACACAGCAGGTTTTCGCATCGTGAAGCATACGAAAACGACACTTAATTTTTTTTGAAACTTTAGTGGGTTTTGAGGATTTCATGTGTTTTTCGTGATAAAACCTCTTCAGATCTATTGATTTAAAGATTTGGAACACATTGAGGCCTTCACAATCTTTTTTGGTTAAGAAATCAACGACTTTCAACTTCGCCGGAGACCTCACCGGAAACGTTCATCGGAGTTTTTATTTTTTTAAACTTCTCGCATCAGTCTTCCAAGCAGGAGTTCGCATCCAACGTGATACGAAAAGTGAAACTATTCGCATCCAACGTGATACGAGAAGTGAAACTATTCGCGTTCAACGTGATACGAAAAGTTTCAAATTCATCGGAGCCTCGCCGGCAAATCGTGGGTCACCGGAAAGCATTGCATGATCGAGTTTAATTGTTTGCATTCGATTGAGTTTTGATCAAGGATCATTTTGAAGAACAAATCAACGATTTTCGTCGAGAAACGAAGGACATATCGACATTTGAAACCTGCAGATCGTCGATGATGGAGATGATGAACAGTAACTAACGAAGTCCGTTAGTCTGCCGTTGGTTTTATTTCAATTTTGGTCCATTTCCGTTAACCTCCCGTTAGTCTCGTTAGTTCGTTAATTTTTTATACATTTTGAGTCTTAAGTCTGTTAGTGTTAGTTAGTTGGTTTTTGTTAACAGTTTCGTTAGTTTTTTCGTTAATTTCATCACATTTTTGGTCCTTTGTTGAGTTTTTCTGTTAAGTCTGTTAGAAGGTTTTAGGGTTTATCACTTTCAGTCCCTGTAGTTAGTAGTTTCAGAATCTGTCAGTTTTGGTCCTTATTTTTCATATTAGTTTCATTTTTGTCAGTTTTAGTCCCTATATTTTGTATTTTTGTCATTTTTAGTCATTTTTGTGTCTTTTTAGTCCTTGATTTTTTTTTATTTTTTTTTGTCATTTGTTTGTCGTTTTTATAAATTTTTATCTGCAATTAATTCGTAACTGATATACTTTTTCTCTTGTTTTGCATGTTTGCCAACTAAAGTCCAACATTTTCGCGTAAATTTTTCAGATTTAATTTTTTGAATGACAAATTTATAATTTGTTTTTCAGATTTTAATTTTGAAAAATTTTCTGACTTTAATTGTGTTTTTCTGATTTTATATTTTTCGAGTGTGCACATAATTTAAGATCTAAGCGAAGTTTCTCTTGACGATCACTCTATTAGGTAATATTTCTATCAAAAAAAATCTTGATCTGATTTTGTGTTTCATCTTACAGGATTATTTCAAGATATTCTTCTACAACAATGGCTATATCAGATGATCTGTTATTTTATCATCAATATTTGGTAATGGAAGATTTACGAAGAAAGATTGCAGTTCTTGAAGCTACACAAGAGAAAAATAAGATACTTGACAACTCAACTCTTCAGGATGATATGAAAAAGCTTCAAGGGAACATGAAAGCATTGGAAGATGAAAACGCTGATCTGAAGAAACAGATTTCAGAAATTTCATCCTCAAATGAAAAGTTTCTTTTAGAAGAACTCAATATTAAACTTTCAAACAAGATTACTGATCTTGAATCTCATATGGCAGATCTTGAAGCAAAGAGAGACAACTCAATTCTTCATGATGAAATCAAAAGGCTTCAATAGACGACAATATCATTTGAAAGAGAAAATGCCAAGCTGAAAGAAACGATTCGTTTGGGAACAAAAGTTTTAGAATCTGAATGAAATGAGTTTAAAAGAAAATTCTTCTCTTGTGAGACTATAAATATAAAACTTTCAAAACAAATTTCAAATTTTGAAAAAGTTTTATTTTTAGAAAAAGAAAAGCTTGAAAAACAAAGAACTGAGTTTGAAGCTGAACGGAAATCTTTTGAAGAAAAGTCAACTGAGCTTTCACACAAAATATCTGATTTGGAAACAGAACTTGAAATGGAAAGAAAAGAGTTTGAAAAAATGAAAGTTGAAAATTTTCAATCAAAACGTGTGAAAGATGAGTATGCTGATGAAAGGAAAAAAAATTCAAAATGAAATAAAGAAACTTGCAAGAAAGTTATCCGGTTTATCAACAGACATTATGAAGGAGCAAAAGGTAAAATCTGATCTTCAAAAGAAATATGATCAAATTTTTAAAGAGAGAAATGTTTTAATCAACAAAGTTAAAGAACTTGAAGACATCATTTTAAGGTTGAGTTTTCAAAACAAGTTAGTCCTGATACGATTGTTCAGACTCTACTGATTCTGAATGTTCGTTTAAGACGGCTTCAAGTTCAATTAAAAAAGATATTTTTTTCAAAAGAATTTGACTTATCAAATGATTTCTCAAACGATCAGATTCATCATTCCAATCTTTTTTATAATCCTTTGTTTGATAATTCAGATAATAATTTAAATGTGCCTAAAGTTAATACTTCTTCAAAGCCTAAAGATAATCAAGTTTTCAAGAAGGTAAAGATGGAATGGAGAGTGAAAGGTACAACTCCTACCAAAGAAGTTCCAAAATCAAAGGTTCCCACTCCAAATGCCAACAAGACCAAAGTATATCAAGGTAAATCTTTTGTCAAACCCGATTTAGTTTACTCTGTAAATCAATTAAACAGGCTAGCTCAAAAGAAAATTTGTTGTTCTTACTGTATAACTAATGATTTCATTCATAAAGATTATGCTCAATATTGGTATGGTACATACCAAAATTCTTCAAAGAAAACTGTACCTAACAAATCAGGACCTAAGTTCCGTTAGGTACCAAAATCTACTTAATCTGTTTTGTAGGTTCATCATGTGTAGTGTTGATTGTGAGATGTATATCACACACATGACTGGAAAACAGAAGAGAAGTTGTGCAGATTTTTGAAGAAAAGTACATGTGCTTTTAAGGGGGAGTATAAGAGATATTTAGACTTCTGAGTAAATCAGCTCAGGACTCGTACTTCAAAGCGAATTGGCTTCTGAATACTTCAGTTCAGAACCCGTACTTCAAAGATATTATGACTTCTAAACATATCAGTTTAGGACTCGTACTTCAATGATTTTGACTTCTGATCATATCAGATCAGGACTCTTTTTTCAATGACTATGACTTCTTAATTTATCTTCAATCCTGGTAATTCAGAACTCCTTTTTAATAATTAAGGATATTTTGATCCAAGTCTTGTTAGTTGTGTAGATTTTGTCAAAATAAAGATCTTTTGCACATGTTAAGGGGGAGCTTATAAATCTTTTAAATCATTGGATCATGATTTGAGGGGGAGCTCAAACGTTTCTGAATGTAAGTATCTTCTAATCTTAATCTCCGATTGTTTGAAAGAAGAACGACTTTCGAACATGAGAAACGTTTTCTTAAATGTTCAAACCACTTCTCTATTCTCAAATAGCATTTATGAGTTTAGAAGTGTGATTTTAAATGTTTTTCATGGAGATCTCAGATTACCGTAACATAATTTCTAACCGTGTGTTTCCAAAGACTAATACTTGTGTATTATCTTTTCTATATACTTTCAAGTATTCATACACACCGGTTCAACTTCTTATTGACTTTGTTATTACCATGTCTCAAAATGAAACAATTTTTCGATGGTAATACTCTCGTTTGTATTTCAAATTTTGTTGAGCATCTTATATTCATTTCAGCGTAAAACTTAAACGCTTCATTCAAAGATTGTTTATATTTGTTCATATAAACAAATTTCAATTCTTTGATACCCTATCCTGTGGGTTCCAGATTAGTGCATACACAATAGAAATCAATAGAATAGTAATCAGTCAGAATGATTTCAACTTGTCATCCATATAGTATTGAATAACTTTTAGAGAGTTTCTTTACATATGATCAAGAACAATTAAAATGATTAATTCGATTCATGATCTCTAACCTACAAACTAGGTTAAGGAAACTATTTATACTAAGGCCTTAGACTATTAAAGCCCAAGCCCATTAAGCACTAAAGCCCATTTATCATGATGAGGCTTTTACAAACAATTAATTAAACTAATTAAAATCTATATAATTCTTTATATAACTTTCTAATATGTAGGACATTTATGGTCCTAACAATCTCCCCCTAAAGTTATATAAAAAAAAGGTCTTGAAAACTTTAGGTATTGATCTTCTCTCCCTCTTGAATCTTTAAAAACACTTTGGTGTTGCTTTCTTCACGTCTTTCAGCGCCCCCCCTTGAATAAAGCTCTTAGTCTCCATATCTTCAACTTTATCACCAAATTCAGTGAACAAACAACCTTCAACTGTAGGAACTCAACATATCGGATAAGCACACAAGAATGATAATGTGCGAGTTTCGTGACATTCCACAGTGCGACTTCAGTTTAAAAACATGTATCTATCTTTGAACCACGAGTTGAATTGACTTTCAGCTTTAAGAACTTGTAGAACCAATATGCTTGAAGGAGGAAATAATGAATTGTAGAGAACACCACTTGATAAGGGATTAGAAGAATTGATCACTTGTAAACTTTTCGAACTCTTTTCGGATATCGGAACTGGTCAAATAACGAAACTGATTTACTCCCCCTCGGCTTTTGCTAACTCCCCCTCAACTTGATAATCGGTGTCTTTGAACCTGTATCCTTTCTCCCCCTCATGATGAGTAGGAGCATCCGAAGCATCATGTAATTTCAAAGACAATAGTGACGAGTAGCAAAAAATTCCAGATCAATACATTAAGTAACCAGAATGGGGTAATCAACTAACACAGAAACACGTTAGTAACTGTTATCACAACAATTAAAATAATTGTGTGGCCTATATTCAGAGTTGGCAATGGGGTATCTCTGATAGGACTTCCAGTTATCACTGAAGTAAAATATTAAAAATTACTCCTCAAACTGTTCCAGCAATATCACGAAGATATGCAATTGGAATCACAAAGACTCGTGCATGTGTGAAAGAATTAAATTTTATCTGTTTGGCTCAAAATATTGATTTAACTTGGGACTCAAGTTAAAAATCAATTGACATAGTGAATAGAATATGAAGTTCGGAGACCGGAGCTGATGTCTTCTTTTTTCAATATCTAAGACCTCCGAGTGAGGAATAGATAGATTATGTGCTAAATCTCCGTGAATATATGAAACAAGCATCTGTTGGGAGATACTTGAGTGGCTGGGTGGGGTGACACGAGTTATCGACAATGGGTCCATGTTTGTTTCAATATTCATCTCCAAAGAACGAGAATGAATAGATTGTGTGGTTACCCGGATAACTGACTCGGTTTGGTAAGGACCAATAATTCTTTTAAGTCCTGTCATAGCCTCACCATTTTTATTTTCACTCTGAACTCATCTATCAAGCTAGAAACCTCACCGCTGTCTATAAGGGATGTGTTTCTTGGGTAGGTCCTTCCGGTTCTGGATAGACCATAGAAATGATGTAAGTACTAACACTTCTTTCATGCATCGAGTAGAACAGTTTAGTAAAACAGTGAAGAACGAGTTCTAAACTAAAGTGTTTAGAAGTCATTGCATTTAAGAACGAGTTCTGAACTGAATTATTCAGAAGTCATAGTTGAAATAACATAATTTCAATGAACAAATTCAAGCGCGAACCAGAATGACTCAGTAAGCACAGTATTTGCAATAAATGAGACAATGATCAGAAAATTTAATTGTGAAGAACAAGTCACAATTAATATATCAGAAAAGAATTGAATCATTAATAGAAATTATGAACTTTGAAAAACAAATAGGAGTTCAAACGAGTGTATTTCCATCGAAAAATCAACGAATATGTGAGACGTGGAAATAACTAAGTCAAGAAAAAATGACACGTGGCAATTATGGAAGTTAAAATTGGAGAATAACAAACACAAGTTAGTTATTCAGAATGAATTACCACAGTCTTTGAATTTACTTAAAAAATTATTTGAGCAAAACCTGGTACTCCCCCTCAAAAATGGCATAACCTTTGAATGCAATCATGTGAAAAGAATATTCTAATTTAAATGCACATGACATTCCTGCAAAACATATTAGAAAGATTTAGGTATCCATCCTTTGATGGATCTTTGATGGTTAGATGCCTTATGAGGACCAGGGATGCTATAAGTACCATACCAATGAGATGCATATTTCTGGTTAACAAAATCATTCGAACCACATGCAGAACAATAAATACAATCATGAGAAAGTTGAAGCAACTGTTGAATTGAGTAAAGCCTTAAAGGAAACTTCACACTTTGTTCAACATAAGTTCGAGAATTAAAAGCATCATGCTTATGATTGTATGTCCTAGCATGCGAAACTGGCTTAAATGACTTTGTATTCGTTTTGCTTTCATTAGAATTCTTCACCACCCAAACTTGTTTGAACCTCTTTCTCCGACCATTATTATCTGAAATATCCTTAAAGGCATGGTCAGCAGAGTTTGAGTAGACAGGATTTTTATCAGTTGATCGACCGGTCTTTTGCCATGGCTGTGAATGATTTTGTGAACGAGAATCAGTTTTAGAAACTTTGTTCACCTTTAAGAAAATTGACCGGACGATTTACCGCTTTAGAAAGAAAGTCGGTGTGACTCGGAAGAAGTTTGTCAAACGGAAAAGATTCAAACACTTCATCTGAACTACCATCGAAATTCATGAAAGTAGAAAAATCAATATCAGGAATCGATGGACTAGGATTGGTTGAGGGAGGAGAGGAACACTTTGTGTCTGTGTTTTTAGAAGAATCTGGTGCGGAAGCTATGGAAAAATCAGAGTTTAGATTCTTTATAACACAATCATCTGAGACTCTTTACCTTTTCGTGAAGAGGTTTTTCCAATGAAAGCTTTACACGAAGATGTGTCAGAGGAATCAGAGGAAGGTTCAGGTGAAATCGTCTTTTTGTTTTGGAGTAAGTCAAGTTTCTCTTGAAGTTGAAACTTGCATACTTGCTCTTGCATCACTTTTGTTGCCAAAGCAGACAGTTTTGATGTAAGCCTATCGATTTCATTCCGAAGAATTTTATGTCCCTCATCCGACACAGATTCGGTTTTGGAGGATTTGAGTTTCTCAAGTTCTGTTATAAGCGCTTGCTTTTCCTTTTGAAAATTGGTTCTTTCCGTCTCGAGTGTCTCCTCTAATTCGACTATTTTTTATTCCAAAACGAGAGGAGGAACATAGAGTTTAAACTCGTTCGTCTCAGTTTTGGGTTCAGGTGCTTGGGCCTCATCCTTTTTGGAGGAATCCTTGGGCTTCACAACTTTATAGCCGTCAAAGTAGTCATTCGAGAGGTATTTCTTTGGGTTTTTCTTGTATGAGTAGTTCATACGCTCATACGCAAAAGGTAATTGCATTTTAGAAGTGTGTGCGCGTTTGTATTCCTCAGTTTCCTCTTCCTTTTCTTCTTCAAGAGGACCAGTCCAATCGATTTTATACTCGGGATACTTTTTGTCCAGACCAAGAAAACCAAAGTGATAAAGAGTAGGTCTCTTGGACAAAACCTTTTTCAAGTACTGTGGGTTATCGTATCCGATTCCCCATTCCTTGTTAAAGTATGTGAATTCCTTAGGTTTGTTCATGTGAATGGTCTGATCAGTTTGACCTCTTTTGTGAAGTTTGGTTTCAAGATCATTTATTTTAGAAACAAACTCCTTGTGTTGGATTTATAGAGAGAAGCATTGATAAACAATCTCTGCTTTCTCATTCTCACACTGATCAAGCTTTAGGTTCAATTCAGATATTTTGGCCCTTAAGTCCTTATGTGCTATTGAAAGATTTGTACATTTTTCTTTTAGATTAGCATTATCAGACTTGTATTTTTCAGTTATGTGCTTTTGAACATCTAGATTTTCTTTTAACGAGTTAATTTCAAGCAGTTGTTCATTAGTGGTGGCCTTATAAGAATCTATTCGTTCAACAAGTGGTTGCATCTGTTCGAATAAGCTTTGATGAATAGGTTCACATACCTGACACAGATTTGCCTTTTCTGATGGAGGAGAATGGTAGCCCATGAAAGCATCAGCGTCTTCAGAATCGCTTTCACTATCGGAACGTGCCAGCCAGTGGTCATCTTCAACAAATAGAGCTTCTCCTGCCGCTTTCTGTTAGTAGTTCACGTTTTTCACGACGGGCTTTCTACAATCCTTGGCAAAATGACCCAATTTCCCGCAGTTGTAGCAAGTGACGGGTTCGTCCTTCTTCTTTGACTCGGGCTTGTGATCATCCTTCTCATTCTTCTCCTTGTGGTCAGGTTGCTTTTGCTCATCTGTCTTTTTCTTTCCTTCATATTTGTCCTTATAATCATGGCGTTTGTTGGAAGAAGTGGAGTGTAGCGGATAATTGCAAGGTCATCACCGTACCTGTGGGTGAGGCATGTCCAACACCCATCTTGTGGTTTTTACAAAATACTACAAGACAATTTCGATAGCATAACGACTGTAAATGGGACGTTTCCAACTAAGTTAAACAATCCTAATGTTTGCCCAACAAATGGCAACCCAAACTAGATAGATATATACACTAAGTAGATAGTTATCCAGTTATAAAGCTGAAAGTTAAACAATAAAGTCTTACAGTATTTGACAATCTTAATGTTTGTCCAACAAATGGCAACCCAAACTAGATATATAAGCTAGTTACCCAATTATAAAGTATGAAGTTAAACACAAACTATATAGATATTCTAAGTCCTGTGTAAAATACTTACCGCAACCCGGTTACACCTCAATGTCACGCCCCGGTATCCGAAGTCGATCTATCTGAACCCGACCGTCGTTTCTTGTGGGTATGATTGAAGAGCTCCAAACTCGACGGTGACACACCTCCTTTTGCTTTCGTCTGCAAAGGTCAAATAATATAAACATGTGTTAATTATAACTTATTAAAAATTAAACAACTAAAGCAATGGGTTAACTATAACATATTAAGGGTTTTAAAAAAAACTATAACATTTAAGGTCTTACCAAACGAGAAGATGTATCTCCGAATGAGATCGATCCTGAGGTGTGCTTGGATACTTTTCCATCCACCTACGGCATCCGGTTCGCACACGACACCAAAGAAGCACCCTTCCAATGATCGTTGTTACATCCATCGATTATCGTGATCTAGTTTAGCGGGAGATCCACTCGGGAGGGAATAGCTTCAACAAGTTCATATCTCTGTTTGGGTTGTTCTCGTCGTACCGACCACCACTATCTCTGCATTTTTTGGTAGCGGATTTTCGGGTGAAACTTAAATTGTCGTTGTATGCTTTCGCACACTCTCTCCCAGATCTCTCGCATTCGGGCATCCAGAGCAGCATCCCAATGTCTTCTCTCAATGTAGTTTCTTGAATGCTCACGATTTGTTGTCGGATGCTTTCGATTTCCTACTAATCAGTATCTAGAATCATCCTCAACATCCCTCTCACGCTCCCTTCTCATCGAGCCCTAAAACCATGCGTATTAGAGCCTCCAGAATTTGCTCTCCATCCCTCCTTAAATAATTGTTGCCAATCGAATCCAATGAAGAGAAAACAATCATCGTGTTCTCTTTCGAGATATTTTTTTTCCTTTTTGCTGTTATTAAACGAGAGCCTTGCTGACTCATTTACTCTCTATTTCCAACTTCTTTTCAAAATCACGATCTTCCAAAAACCCAAGATGAGTATCCCTATTCAGGGGTGCTTGCATCCGGTAGGCGGTTTAATCCCCAAACCACAAACCAAACCGTAATGCGAGTCGATGGACGATTTGGAACTCTTGATATTGATTTTTGACGATTTTTTGTCAAATTAGATAATGGAAAATTGATAAATGAAAACCAAAAATAAAAAACTTAATGTCTTGGGCAGATACTTATTTAGTTGGACCATAACACTACAAAACAACAACTTATCACCAACGGATATATCCGTCGGTGAAAGGCTGATCCGTCGGTGACATCTTATTACAAAAAAGGGGTAGACAATTGACTTTCCAGTGGATCTCCGACGAATATTAGCGACGGATCTCCAACGGCCAAACTTTCTGACGGATCCCCGACTATTACCGACGGATCCCCGACCATTATCGACGGCATACAACTCCCGGCGGATTTATGTCAGCAAACAACTACCAACGGATTTCCGACAGTACTCTTTTCCGACGCATCACAAATTCTGATGGATTTCTGACTATTCAGCGATAGGTTTCTAGTTAATTTAAAAACAATTAAAATTAAATTTTAAAAGAATACCAACGGATTATATGCATACGATACATACACTTATATATACGTGTACATATAGAGATATCCACATATACATATACACATAAGCAAATGGACCAAATAAGACAAAATAGTGCCCGTAAAACCTCATACGGGTACCAAAAACAAAAAAAAATGTTAGCCTTTGGTGATCCATTGCAAATCACCGACGATTGACGGATGACCCATGGTCATCGGTAACCCGTCGGTGATTTGTGACGGATCACCGCCGGTTCATATGTAATAGAAAATTAAGTGATAAACGCAATATATATTTCTGACGGATTACCGACGGATATGTATTTAAAAAAAGCAAAAACTAAATAATATTGTGTCCGTCGGTGATCCGTCGCAAATGTTTATTTTCACCAACGAATTTGATGTTCGTTGCAAAATATCAACATCCGTCGCAAATTGGTCGGTGATCCGTCGGTAATTTCCGACGAATTAGATCCGTCGGTGATTTGTGGTCGGAAATAAAAAAAAATCTAGTAGTGTAATAGATGAGTTTACAACATGAAAATTTAGTACAAAACAAATTAGCGGAAAAATCCGTTAGTAACCTCTGTCGGATAAAAATTGTGAGTGATGGTATCACCGACAAATACATCAATAATCTACCGGTGATCCAACGGAAAGTACCTATGGTGTCACTAGTAGTCATATAAATTGCACTTGTTAGGACTTGCACTCTCGTTTTTGCTTAGTGTCTAGCATCGGGTGTTCAACTTCAACTATAATTTCGACTTAGATGCAACTCGAATTTACGAAAACACAAAACATGAAAGTTGTAGGCCCGTCGGTTGGCTTTCTTGAATCACTTAAATCGTGCTTCGATGAATGAGATACAATTAAAATTCCATAGCCTCGCAAATCTGTCAAATATAATTCTTTTGTTCTTTTCTGCTCCAAAGTGTTCTGAACCTATTAAAATATAATAACAAACAGTTTTGAACGAAAGACTTTTATCTACGAACTTTTCCCTGGTAAATCTGTCGCTAAAGAGTGATTCGTCACAAAAGTTGGTGGATACTTTTTTGGTGGATAATGCAAATCAATGATATATTACCGAGGGACTCTCTAGGTAATCCATGGGTATTTTCTCGAAAAACATCGGATTCTACCGAACCATTGATAATTCATGGGTGATCCCTGGGACGGAAATTTATGTTTTGTAGTGAAAACAATATATTGTTCGGTTTTACTATTTTAGTGCATCAAAGAGCGAGCATTTGATGAGAAAATATGTGAAAAATATTTCTGATACATTGACCATCTCGAACAATAAAGTTGTTTATTTATAATTAAGTGAAGAAAAAAACAAGTTGAAACCGTGTGAAAAGATAAGTCATTTTGGTCAATTTTAAGGGGAAAAAAACCCATCTTTTGTAAATACCACACTTTTTTGTAAGACTCCAAAATTTTCCTGGATTGTTTTTTTTTTTCATTTATTAGGCCATCAGTACCCCATGGAGGGAATCTTTCAAATATTTCACTCCACCTCAGCGCCACATCAGCTTTTCTTTCATCCCTCACTCGATCCCTAACGATCCCTAAACACCCGTACCCCATTCCCCCAAACCCTTTTGCCACCTCATTTATTTTAATTCTTTTATTTATACATTTAATTATTTAACAAAATAAAAATATTTATATATTCTTTAATAAATAAAAATAAGATAAATAATAAAAATTAAAATTCATATCATTCATTAAAAATAAAAATTACAAAATACAAAACACTACCAATTATGAAATTTTTGGATTTGCTCTTTTCTCGCTAAAGTAGCCCTCAAAGCGTTTCCCGTAAGGTGATCATGTGGGGTTATGAAATACTCGAAGTCTTTCTCAAATCGTTTATCTCGTTCGATTTCTCGTTCGTGTTCTAACCTTTGAAGTTCGAGATCAATTTTTTTCATTTTGTATTTCATTGTATCATCAATCTTGTCGTTGAACGTCGTCAACAACTGAGTAACACTTTCGTCCGTATTCGCCCCGGACGTATTACTCGTTGATGATTTTTTTGCCTTGTTTCTCCCGATGGGTCGTTGAATTTGCTCGTCATCGTCATCATCGGAAGTTTGGGTACGTTTTGAACCCCGCGATGAAGTTGTCGTCATCGTTGGAACGGCTCCCCATTTTGGACATTTTTTAGGACGTCCCAAGCTTGTTCGTGAGTGAAAGCAACTTTATGGCGTGCTAGATACCGTTCATGTGCCGTTCGGGATATATCGGCCTCACTCATCCCGCTTGATCTATTATTGAGCAAGTTGTTGTAGATGCCGCCAAACGAATTAACTCTTTTATTGAGGTCGTTGAACTTGCTATTGAGTTGATGGGTTGATCTATAACCTGGTTCACGACCCATGCGAGTAAAGAACACATGCCCGATTCGGCCCCAAAAACTTCCTACATTTATGTAAAATTAAGTATAAGAATAATAATAATAATAATAATAATAATAATAATAATAATAACAATAAAAATAATTACCACCGCTTTGTGCGTTACCGACCACGGGGTCCTCCGAAACGTCAACCCACGCCGACACTAACGCGAGTTCCTCGGCTTTACTCCACGTTTGTTTGGCGGCTTTCGTTGGTCTCGGATTTGATGGTTCCGGGTTAGATTGTTGTGTCGGGATATATTGTGGTGAGTTCGGGGTAGAAGGTTGGGTTTCCGGAACAATGTCGTCGTCGAGATTGATTGCGGGTGAAGGAAGATTGTAGTTGGCCGGAGTAAAACCTTGTTCAATCAAACCGGGACGTGTAAATTGGTAAGGAAATTGTTGCGGAAATTGTTGGTGATATTGTTGGGGAAATTGTTGCGGATATTGTGGCGGATTTTGTTGCGACCATTGTGGCGGAATTTGTTGCGAAAATTGCGGATGATAACCTTGTTGTGTAAACGCTTGGAAACCAAGCTCTTGATCTTCTTGCGATTGTGGTGTATTCGGTCGGTTACGACGGGATGTAGGTGTTCTGTTTGAATTCATGATGAGAGATGTGTGAAAAATAAGAGGTTGAGAGAATTTGAGAGAGTTTGAGAGGTGTGAGAAATAAGAGGTTGAGAGAATTTGAGAGGTGTGAAAAATAAGAGGTTGAGAGGTGTGAGAAATAAGAGGTTGAGGGTTAAATATATAGTGGGATTAAATTGAGAAAAAAAAAATTACAAAGAGCCGTTGAACGGCATTATTTTTAAAAATTTAATTAAAAATTTTTTTTTTAAAAAAAAACCTTCGGGATGGATCGGGATCCCATCCCCGAATTCCATCCCTTCCCGCAACCATCCCCGAGCCCGTAGCCCATCCCCGCAACCCCGCTGGCCATCCCGAGCCCCATCCCGCTTGGGGTACGGATGGCCTTAACTGTTTGACTCAAATTTTAGTTTTATTTCCGTTGATTACGGTTAAAGATAGGAGAGACTTCTTTAATCATATCTGTTAGATCAATTCATCCTATGATTTAGACATATGTTCCACTAGTATAAAATAAGTTTATATAAACGGTTGTTTTAGGCTTTATACATGATTTTGAAACCGTGTATAAGGTTTTTTATGAGAGTTTCGGACATTTATACACAGTTTTAAAACCATGTGTAAAAGTCACCATTTTACACGGTTTTGAAACCGTTTAAAAATGACTACTAACCATGTATAAAAGTCAACGTCTGCTTTTGGATGAAAACGTTTAAAAAACCCTACTAAAGTGTCTATCTTACATGGTTTTTTTGCCTAAACATGCAGTTTACAATTGTAATAATTTTTCATGTTTTTCATAACATAATTGCCATGTATAAATGTAACCATTTATTAAAAAAAATGCATACATTTGTACACGTTTTTTTAGTAGAACCGTGTATAATGAGATATATTTATATTTTTAATATTTTCCTCAATTTTGTTACCATCCATTATTCCAAATGTGGTGAAATTGCAGTATATCCGATAAGCTACATTTCTATATACCATCCATCATATCTATAGTAGTATTCGTATTTTCTAATTAGTGACGGATCAATGAGAGATTGGTTTGTGGTCAATCCCTCACTAATTAGTGAGAGATTTTTTCCCTTGCTAATTTCCGTCACTAATACCTAGTTTTCTTGTAGTAGTTAGATGCAAATTTTGGCTTCTTAGTTTACAGAAATTAATAAGTAAGGTCCTCAATTTTTTTTAGTGAAAAGATATCTGTATGATTTCAATTTTATAACTGATGTGTAACCTTCTAATAACGCTGTCAATTAGAGTGTTATTAGTGAGGGGTTGCTTCGTCTATTAATTAACCCCTCCTCTCCAATCTACTAACTTTATAAAATTGTACTTGTAAGGTGCAATATGATATGAAGTTTAATTGTAAACCAGTTGAATTTTCTTTTCTTTTTTAATGATTTTTTGTTTGTAAGAAATGAATCAAACCACAAGGCTTGTGGCGTACTGGTTAAGGCCTTGGGAGGATGTGGCTCAGAAACTCATCTATCCCGGGTTCGAATCCAGGTGTTGGCAACTTGTGGCCACTGAGGGGTTATCTTAGGGCTGCATGCTTAGCAGTCAATCAATGTCAGAGATTAGTCTAGGCAAAGCCTAGGATTCCCTTTCAAAAAAAAATGAATCAACTGTGAGATAAGGTTTTTCATAATATCATATCAAAGCACTTGTTGTGTTTATTTGGTTGAATGACCTTAGTAGAGATTTTCAAAGTCATAATATATTTTAAAATGAAAAGATTTAGTGTATATTTTATATTCTTGAAAAATTAAGGATTTTTAATAACAAAAATATAAAGGGAATTTAATTAAAATACCTAAAGTTTGACTTTAACTTACCAAAATACTCATTTCTCTTCTGAATTTGCCGAAATACCCATAAATTCCGCGATTAATCCCGCGATCGCTGGATAGGGCACACGTGGCCCGCGGTTTTGGCCAAAAGGTCCCGCTATACCCCCCAACTATCCCTGCGGTTACAGTTTTGGTCCCTCCCCACGACTGACCCCACGACCATCCCGCGATCAGGAAAAAAATTACATTTTTGGTCCTTTTTGCACGAATCTTTGCATGCTTTTACTGTTTTTTTTTCACAATTATTGTACTTCGAAGACGAAATTGTGGTTCAAATTCACTGGCATGTTTCATCAATGTTGAATTATTGTACTTGAAATATCAATTTGTGGTTGCAATTCATCTTCCTCAATGAGATTTCATCCATAAATATCAGTAGAATGCAATCCATAATTCACACCAATTCCATCCTTCATTCTTGCTTTCTTGCTTTCTTTCTTCAGTATTTTGTTTTTGAGATACTACTGAAAAAATGAGTTCATCTGTTGCAAAAGCTAAGTTATTTTTATGTTACGACGGTGAATGGGTACAAGACAACAATGGGTGGAATTTTCTTTATAAATCTAAGCATGGTGTAAAATTGTCAGTAAACTTGGCTTATTAGAAGTTTGTTGCATACGCCATGCAAAAATGTGAAATCGACCCTTCGGCTGTTTGCAAGTTAGTGTTCAAGAATGGTGATTGGTCATTTGTGGAGTTATGTAACGATGGGGATATCTCTGATTTTATGCACTTTGCAGCCGAATCAGAAAGACATCCATTACTTTATGTGTATGATGAATCCTCTGTGTGCTACGAAGACGAAGACGATGACGAAGGTGACGACGACGGTGATGACGACGGTGACGACGATGGTGACGACGACGGTGACGACGAAGGTGATGACGACGCTGATGACGAAGACCTCCAAATGGAGCAGCCTGATTCTCAATTTCAGGACTGTATTCCTGATTATGTTCCGGAGACGCAACAACAACAACCACAAGAAGGACGATGTGCTGGAGTTGCTGATGACGAAACCTATGTTTTCAAAACGGGTAATGCTGATATAGACAGATCAGATACCGATAATGATGATCACGAAGAATATACCCCTACTAATAAATCATTTAGTCAGTTAAATGACTATTTTGATATGCCCCTATTCTTCCAGACCAGAATACCCATACACAAACCTATGAACCTGTACCTTATAATCGCAGTTTAAGGTTAGAAGTAGGTCAGATATTTGATTCAAAGGATCACTTGGCAAGTCAGGTAGGACATAAGTTCATGGAAGAGGGTTTCGAAAGTGTCACGCCGAGATCCGACAAAGGCAGATACGTAGTTGAATGTGCGAGAGAAAACTGTAATTGGAGGATGTACGCGAGGCCTGCGGGAGAGAAAGGAGGGGCGTTACTTATTAAAAATTTGCACGACGTACACACTTGTACGAGGACGCAACTGAATCCCAACCACAAACAAGCCACCAAAAGGACTTTGGGTGCGATACTGAAAGACAAATTTCTTGATGCTAGCAGGTCATTGCGTCCAAAGGACATCATGGATGATATACACCAGCAGTTCGGCGTCACGATTGGTTACCACCAAGCTTGGCGTGCGCGATGCAGGGCACTGCTATTGGTGAGAGGCACGTTCGAGGAGTCGTATGAACGACTCCCAACATATTTATATAATTTGCAGCTGCATAATCCAGGTACCGTCACCCAGATAAGGATCAATTCACATGGACGGTTTGAGATGTGCTTCGTTGCCCTTGGATCCGCGGTACGTATTTTAACACGTCATATGTTTACACATTATAAACTATAACATTTACAAAGGGAAACCACCTACGTTTTTGCAGATCCGCACATTTCTGGCAAATCTGCGTCGTGTCCTGGTAATAGACGTTGCCCATTTAAAGGGTCCTTACTTAGGTATGATGTTCCTGGCGGTTGCCATGGACGGGGATAACTCCACCGTTCCAGTAGCTTTCGGAGTAGGCAAGTCCAAAACCGGGGACGAGTGGACTTGGTTTTTGTCCATGTTGAGACAAGCTATCGGAGACCCGCAAGGGTTGGTGTTTATGTCCGACAGGGCTCCTTCCATAAGCGCCGCAATCTCTGCCATGTACCCAAACGCCCCTCACGCCTATTGTTGTCGACATTTGGAGATGAACGCCAAAACCCAGGACAAACGTATTACCACCTACAAGGATGTCTACTGGCAGGCATGCAGAGCATATACGGCTCGGGAGTTTGACCGATACATGAAACTTCTACGAGTTAGTGCCAAGAAAGCAGCCAAAGTTATGGACGATGTTGGACCGGATAGGTGGTCCGCGGCCCATCTTCCTGCACAACGGTATGACATTCTGACCTCCAATAGTACAGAGTCGGTGAATGCACTCTCCCGTTTTGCGCGTAGATGTCCGATTGTTACTCTTATGGACTACTTTCGGAGCTTTCAGCAAGAGTGGTACCAACTTCGACGCCGAAAAGGAGCTGAGCTGCAAAATAGACTCACACCAGCGGCGGAGGAGATAGTTCTCTTCATGGCACGTCACGCGTCGACATGGAGGGTAAGCGAAATCGGGTATGGGAGGCACGAGGTTCGGGATAACCATCTTCACGCGACTGTCCATATGACCGACCATGTTTGTTCGTGTTTCCAATGGCAAAAATCTGGGTTACCGTGCGGCCATGCCATCGCTGCGGCAAGACATATGGGTCGTAGAGATTGCAGCGACTTGGCTGTAAATTTCTTCACGTCCGAAACTTATCGGAGAACATACGCAGAGGTAATAAATCCAGCTGGACCCCCTGAAGCATGGGTGTATCCACCCGACCCCCTTCCGCGATGCTATCCACCGTTAAACGATAAGAACAGAGCCGGGAGACTGAGAAAGAACAACTGACGTCCATCACGTGGTGAAGGTTCGATACAGCGAAAATGTACTCGATGCCAATGCGTAGGACATACTCATTGAGAGTGTCCAAATCCCGCCCCTTCAACCGTGCCAAGGAGTAGACGCACAAGCAGTCAACTAAGTAACACCGCGGGCCCGTCGGAGCTTGAACCACATGGAACTATATCATATGATACCGTTGATCTGAACGTTGATTTCCCTTGATTGGGACGATAAATATTGTATGTTTAGTGCGTTGTAATTTATCAAACATAACTTATGTACGTTGATCTGAACATTGATTTCCCTTGATTGGGACCAGTTATCTTTTGAAAGGTACTTGAAACAGAACATGGGATGATGATCATAATGGTAGTAGTCTAAATGGAGAGAATAGTAATGGTAGTAGTCTAAATGGAGAGAATAGTAATGGTTATATAGAACTATATCATATGATAGCGTTGACAGGGACCTAAGTTGTGTTAGAGCAAAGACAGGGACCTAAGTGCAGTAAAAACATCCACATTTGCCTATAAATAACCCACGCTAGATTAGTCGTCAAACACATATACGAGAACATATTATTCGTTAACGTATTCTTACATGGCATCCCCAAACCTTCATGTTTGGTGCTTTAGGCGTTTATCTGAATCGCTTTCAGACACTGACAAAGAGTTATATGGTTAGTGTGAATGTTTCATTGAGTTTTGCTTGTTACTACCGTTGTTCTACGAACTAACTATATTAATTAATGTTCATCAACAGATGCATATCCACAGTTGTTCACCATGAAAGTCCACCATGGTGGGTACTTCACGGAACCACCCAGAAGACATTATTTTCGTGGTCTAGAAATTTATGTTGGCATATTAGATGTGGAGGATCTTTCTATACAACTGCTTGAACAGATCATGAAAGAGCTGGACCATGAAGAACCAAAATATAATAGGTTGTATTTTAAGAGGCCGAATGCAGACTTCTTGACTGGACTGGTAGAATTGAGTACCGACGAAGATGTAGCCAACATACGCCAGTATGTTGACGGCCATACTGTGATTGAAGTGTACATCGAGAAAGTGGAGCTTAACACTTTGAGACTCGTCTCGCCAGAGCATGTAAGAAGTCGACCCGGATTGTCAAAAACCAAACCATCGTCTAGCCGTAGCCTTAAATTTGGATAATTTTGTACTGTATTGATTAGTATGTGTTTGTTATGAAATAATCTTGTATAACATCTATGAATTGTATTTTTAATATGAACCACATTTTACACAAATTTCAGACTACTTAAACACTAGTTTTCAGACAAATTAAAGACCTTTATTCATGACAAATTAAACAACAACATAGAAACAGGAAAGGAACGAAACAACAATTTCGAACTGGAAAAGTACAAAACAACAACACATAAACAACAAAGTACTAAAGCAACACCCATACCACCACCTACTGAAAAATTGCTTTAGTTTGACCAATCCAACTTTGCTTGTCGCTTATCTTCGCTTGAAGAATTGCGAAGTCTTGCGTAATGTGGTGAATGTCTTCTTTTTCTCGATGAATACGATCCTCCCTATCTTTTATATCCCCTTTCATCCTTTTGATCTCCTTTTCTTCCACTTCGATCCTTGTCAAGTGGACATTCTTCCCGGCGATCATCTGTTTCCACTCTTCTGTCAGTTGGTCTATCTCCTTTTCCTTTGCTGCTATCGGCTTCTGGAGTTTAGGTGGCCTTCTTTCAGGTGTAGACGATGGATTAGATGACGATGCCATTTGTTTACTAAAGAAAGAAAGCAAGAAAGAAAGCAAGTGAAAGAAAGCAAGAAAGAAGGATATAATGGTGTGAATTGTGAATTGCATTTTACTGATATTTATGGATGAAATCTCAAACTTGCCAGTGAATTTGAACCACAATTTCGTCTTCAAAGTACAATAATTGTGGAAAAAAACAGTAAAAGCATGCAAAGATTCGTGCAAAAAGGACCAAAAATGTATTTTTTTTCCTGATCGCGGGATGGTCGCGGGGTCAATCGCGGGAAGGGACCAAAAATGTAATTTTTTACGGTCTGACAGTTCGTTTTACAAGTCAGACAACGGTTCGTTTTACAAGTCAGACAAGGCTGTTGCTTCCAACGTCGGATAAGTCCGATGAAAGTGGTGCCGTTTGTACGTCCTTTGTTTCCTTGGACAATATGTACAGCAACCTTAGTTTTCACTGAATTGTGTAATGCATGTGATGGTAACCATGCCATGCATCTGCTGCACCACGTGAGCCAAAGGCTCATATTGGTTTTGAATGGAGAAACTTATATTATTATATAATCATTAGTGTTAGTTGTGCAATTTAAATAATTGTGTGATAAATAAGCTAATGCAAGGGTTCTGTCGATAGATTATTATTAGCATTATAGTTAATTAGACCATGAGTACCGCCTACCCACGAACCCATTGAACCCTGATGCCACCTCAGCACCACATCAGCTTTTCTCTTTGCCGCGCGTTGTTCCTCTCTGATTTGTGTTTCGATATCATCCGCTACAATCTATGCTGCCGAGCATGCCGGAAAATCCGTGTTTAGCTTCATGCGCGGTGTACAACTTCTGAATATCAACATAAGTAGGCTTGCGTAAATATTTTTTACCATAGAGTTCAATAATACCTTGTTTGCGTCTGCCGTCCAACCGAGGTGTAAAATACGGATACTCTCCTGCTAAATCTTCAACTATTCGTTCGAATAGTTGTCTGCTCATCCTGAACCGCCGTCTAAACATATCCGGTGTATAAACTGGGTTGTTGCCAAAGTAGTCCCGCAAAAGCCGCTCGTTTGCAGCTACCCGATCTCTTTCTATGTTCCCGGCCCTCGGTTCTCTTCTTGACGATGAGGCGGTGCTACCAAAAATTAATTTTGCAGCTTCTCGAACCAACCCTATAAAAATTTCTCTTTGCTGCTCAAAGTACTCGTCGGTGTCTATGGATGATGATGATGCGGTCGATGAAGTGGGTTGTGGCGAATCCATATTGTCTAAAAAATAAAGTGATGAAAAAATTGAATAAATAATGGAAGAAAGTATAGAGTTTTTTGGTGTGAAAAAATGAAGGTGGTAGAGGTTAATATATATAGTGTGTATAATTTGAAAAAAAAATTATAAAAAAAAATTATAAAAAAACTAGCCGTTGGTAAACGGTTATATTTAAAAATTTTAAAAAAAATCAAATTTAGCCCGGGTTCCCCCGGGTTCCCGAACCCTACCCTACCCGATCCCCCCTACCCGATACCCCCGTACCGCCCACCCCGCCCTACCCGATCTACCCGATGAACGAACCCGCCGTGGTACCCGAGAACGGTACGCACGGCCTTATGTATGTCTAAAATTATGTCATTTTTTGAGTTAACTTTTAAAATCATATGTGATAATTTCTGTTTTATGCAGTAGGCTAAAACCTAAAAAACGAGTCATAACCGGGTCGGGAAACCGGGTAAAAAACGGGGAACGGGTCTTGACCGGGTATTGACCGAAAGTTGACCGGGGCCGGGGTTGGTATCCCCGTACCCGCCCGGGGCCGGGGCCGGGGATGGGGAACCCCGCCCCATACCCGCCCCGTTGTCATGCCTATCGCCATGTGCAGCCCGTGCCACCGTGGGCATCAAAGCCCAAGGAGGCATCAAATTGTCATCTATTACTAGTTTCGGAAATTGGAAAACTGAGTTTTAATTATAAAAACAAACCAATGCCTGATAGTAATGGATGTTGAATGCGCATCTTGAACCGGTGAACGCCAACATCTCAACAACTCATGTCGATTTCTATTTAGTATCTTGACGAACAAACACGAACAAACAATTTTCTTAATTAATGAATATGATCACCGAAAGTTTTGTTCATTTACGTTAGCTCGTTCAGCATCTTAACGAACGAACATTAACGAACACATTTTCTTTATGAATGAACAAGATTACCAAAATTCCATTTTAATTTTACCGTTCGTGTTTGTTCGATTAAGTTAAACAAATGAACAAGAACATAAAAACTTTCATTCATTTATCATTCGTGTTTATTTGTTTGTTCAGTTGAGTTAAACGAACGAACACAAACAATCCCCCGTTCGTGTTCGTTCACTTCGTTTACATATTGAAAATTTGTAATCAAATGAGCACATCACTATATCAGCACAGTTGGAACACAATGCACAACTATAACAACATATATGATATAGCCTTATTAGGCATTTGTTCTTTGCAATGCATAATAGCATAGATTATGAATTTTACAATTTATCATTGTTTTTTTTGCTTTTGTTTACTTTGAGATTTGACATTACCAAATTAGATTTTGAATTTAGTCTTTAGACCTGTAACTTTATGAGTTTTACGCTATGTTTACTTTGACATTAACTTCCATGTAATATACTATTTTAAATTAAAACTAATTATATTTTCTTTATCTTTTAGTTTTAAGTTCCATATATTGAAGTAATGTCCGATTGTGCTAATTTCAATTTGAAAAAAGAAAATCCGGAAAGCACAATCTTAATTCAGGTTTTATCCCTTTATCATTCTATATTTTGTAATTTGGGGTTTTGATTTTTATGTGCCACCTTTATAATTTTTTTAATTATAACTAATAAAAATCAATGTGAGGACGAGTCACCTATTTTGACTAGGTTCCAAACCCTTTATAACGCTGCATGTTTCATCGTTTCATTAGCCTAAAAAATAGACATAGGGGCATTTTTTTAGCATTTTTGCACAGTGCATCAAAAACCCTAGGACCGGCTCTAACAGCAAGGAACGAATTTAATACAATCGGAACCTAGTAAAACGCTTAAAAATAACCGTATTTCAAGTATATACAGCCTAAAAACCATTGCCGGTACTAGTTACATTGCCAAAACACGAAAAAGGCCGTAACTAAAAAGGTTAGTTCATCATAACGATATCTTCAACATATCTTGTGCCACTGTTAAGATGCATTCTTGATGCCGATAGCCGTATGAAACGCCTCTTACGCTTGCATGGCGCACTACACAGGAATGTCACAGTGAACTCCAAATTCACACGAAAAGGAATTTCAGCTAATGGCCGTTGCAACTGCAATAAACCGGGCAACCCAGGCGCAGGTATTTGTACTTGGATCACTTTTGTTTGCTCTAGTTTACGCTGGTTGAACCCTGGAGCTACGGTGTTTGCAAAGTAAATACTTGTATTACGGGTTGGAAGATAATATATGGTGATGTTGAAATGATCATACGAAGCTGATATCAATCTATTGCGATTGTTGATACCCAGCAATAAGTGGACTGATTCCTTCAGATCTTTGTCAAGATAGAAGTCATCAATATGGCATGTGGGTTTAAGGGGATACATGTATGTGACTCCAAAAAAACATACCATGTACAAGGTCACAAAGCTACAATAAAACAGATAGAAAAAAAGTTTTCTTTTTTTAGGCAAAGAAACGCTTACTGACTCATTCAGATCATCGTTCTGTAAAACTATTTCTTCTTCCAATTTAGGATCATCTTCTTGATTGACATCAACAGACGACAAAAGATGGTTCATTTTTTATAAGATGGGTGATAAATATGAGGTGATTATACTAATCCAATGCATTAAATAGGTAGTGATAAAATATAAAGGGAAAACCAATCAAACACACAAAGATGTGGATTCAATTTCGAATTCAGATGGTTATGAGAAAGAAAGAGGTTAAGAGAAGACACAAAATATGACAAGATTCCATGCATGTTAGGAAAGATGGTTGATTTTATGAGAAATATTTGACCGCGTTTTTGCTACCACGAAATTTAACACTTATTCAGAAGATTCCGTGTCATTTCTTTACAAAGACCCAATTTTCAACCAAACTTTGGTTGACTCTAAGTGGTTGGTAGTGGGAGAAGGCCGCATGAGAAAGAAAAAAATGTGAAATTTTTAGGGTAAAATATTGGATTTTTTAGTTTTATACCTTAATGTCCTCCCAGTAATTTTTCGTCCGGGACCCCATAAACCAAAAAAAAGTGTCTTGAAATCAACTGAAAAACCAAAATTAACTTTCAAAATCGATTAAAAAACCACAAAAGTCCTTCGAAATCAACAAAAAAACTTGAAAATCCATTAAAATCAACTAAAAAAACTTTAAGAAGCCCTCAAAACGTTAGATTTAGGCTAAAATACATCGAAAAACTTTACGGGCATTTAATTTACCTTAAACGTGCCCCCATGAGGAACAAATCTTGGATCCGCCACTGAACCAAAGTATACATATATATATATATAGATATATAGATATAGGGGTACTATTTAAATCAAATGAAACCACAAATATGTTACAATCTGTAAGAATCGATATAATAATTAATATTTTGTTACATAATTTTTTTTATTAAATGCTAGGATTTAAGATAATCTGGCTCTTGCTTGCCTTGATCAAAATAATTGATCCTTTCTTGCTGATGATCGTATGATCAGTTTCTTACTTGCTTTGAAACTCAAAGGTTTCTCTTTGAAACACAAGGGTTTCTCTTGCCTGAAACACTAAGGTTTCCCTTGCCTGAAAACACTGGGTTTTCTCTTGCCTGAAAACACTGGGTTTTCTCTTGCTTTATGTGAACTACAGGAGTTCGGTTTTTACTTGCTTGCTTTCTTTCTTCCCCCTTACTTTTTTTAAGAATAATCTTACAAAAACTTCCTTCTTTTGCCCCTTTTTCTTTTTCCTTCCTTAATAAAAAATATAAGATTTTTTTCAAAAAAAATCCTTATAATTTTAATTAAAATATATCTTAATATAAAATTTTTAATAATAATAATAATATAAACTTAAAAGGTCTTATATTATATAATATTAAAAAATATCTTATATTAAAATTATTTATAATCACTTCCTCTTTCTTTTAGGTTAGATCAAAAATGGGGAAATCAAATAGAAGAACCTGCGTGGTTTTGGGAATTACACCAAAAACAGCCGCCTCTTCCTTCTTCTTCTTCAAATCGATGTCTGGTTTTCTTCTCCCTTCAAGAATCAAATCCGGTTCTTTCAATCAATCGACCGTTGCTTCCACGTACTTTTTCAATCGGCGAATTCTAGGGCAAAAACTAATTCAATCGTCCTCCCCTGTTCACTTTCTTCTTTCTTGCGGTTGATTCCCGGATCGTTCTTGCTCTGATACCAATTGTTGGAAGAAAACTTGCTATGATGAACAAAAATCACAGGTAATATGTAAATATACTTGCTATTGATTGATACTTGCAACTTTTGTTCATCATAGCAAGTTTTCTTCCAACAATTGGTATCAGAGCAAGAACGATCCGGGAATCAACCGCAAGAAAGAAGAAAGTGAACAGGGGAGGACGATTGAATCAGTTTTTGCCCTAGAATTCGCCGATTGAAAAAGTACGTGGAAGCAACGGTCGATTGATTGAAAGAACCGGATTTGATTCTTGAAGGGAGAAGAAAACCAGACATCGATTTGAAGAAGAAGAAGGAAGAGGCGGCGGTTTTTGGTGTAATTCCCAAAACCACGCAGGTTCTTCTATTTGATTTCCCCATTTTTGATCTAACCTAAAAGAAAGAGGAAGTGATTATAAATAATTTTAATATAAGATATTTTTTAATATTATATAATATAAGACCTTTTAAGTTTATATTATTATTATTATTAAAATTTTTATATTAAGATATATTTTAATTAAAATTATAAGGATTTTTTTTTTGAAAAAATCTTATATTTTTTATTAAGGGAGGAAAAAGAAAAAGGGACAAAAGAAGGAAGTTTTTTTAAGATTGTTTTTAGAAAGAAAAAAGTAAGGGGAAGAAAGAAAGCAAGCAAGTAAAAACCGAATCCTAGTGATTCTTAGCAAGTCAAAACCGAATCCTTAGGTTCATAGCAAGTTCCGAACCTTAAAATTCAACTAGCAAGTTTCGAACCTTTTCTTAGGTTCAAATAGCAAGTAGAACCCTTGATTCAAATTAGAATCATTGAGGTTTAATATCAGCAAGAAAGGATCAATTATTTTGATCAAAGCAAGCAAGAGCCAGATTAGCAAGTGGGTCTGGAAATACAATATTGATTAGCAAGTTGGTCAATATTGAGCAAGTTTAGCAAGAAAACTTGGTTAGCAAGTTGGCCAGTAGTAAGTAAGTGTTTTGATCTTTTGATTAAACACAAGAGCAAGAAAACCAGAAACCATCTCGGTTCTGATTTGTAAGAAATAAGCAAGTTAAAAGCAAGCAAGCAAGCATGGTAGAAAAAGAAGGTGACAAACATGATAACGCATCAAGCAGTGCATCAGTTCGAGAACAAGGAAATGTTTTACTACAATGTCCAAAATTGACTGAAACAAACTACACGACGTGGACATTGTTGATGGAAACAATATTGAAGGCCCATGGTCTGTGGGAAACAATTGATGCTGAAAATGCAGTGGATGAGAAGAAAGCACATATATCAAAGGCAATGATCTTTCAAACATTGCCCGAAGATGTTCTAATGCAGGTAGCACAGTGCTCGACTACAAAGGAAGTTTGGGACTCAATCAAAGTTCTGTTCATTGGAGTAGACTTAGTTCAGAAAGCACGTTCGCAAACTTTGAGGAGTGAACTAGAGTCATTAAAGATGAAAGAAAGTGAAACTGTAAGTGGTTTTGCAAGCAAATTGAGCAATATAAGGGCAAAATTTAGTAATCTTGGAACTACGCTCGAAAGCAAGATAATTGTGAGGAAACTACTCAATTCGGTTCCAAAGAAGTTTTTACCGATCGTGGCAACTATTGAACAATATCAAGATTTAGACAAAATGTCGTTTGAAGAAGCCGTTGGAAGATTAACAGCCTTTGAAGAACGAATCAAAAGTCAAGACACGCCAGAGGCAAATGATCAAGACAAACTTCTGATGGCAAGTTCAAACAACCAAAGTCGTGGTAAAGGGCGAGGTAAAAATTTCAACAACGAGGCCAAGGAAAGCCTGAAATGGAAGAATAGTCCAAATGCACGTGGAAGAAGTACGAGTCAAGGAACTAAAGACAAGAGCACCTTCAGATGTTATGAATGTGGTGACTTCGGCCATTTTGCGAGGGAATGTACGAAGTGGAAAGACAATAAAGACAAGCAAGAAGAGTCTTATCTCATTAATGATGACGAAGGACCAACGCTGCTGTGAAGAGCAAGATAAAAGCAAGTTGAAGACCTACCTTAAACCAAAGTTTAGTTTAAGGGGGAGTGTTGATAGTTAACCTAAACTTTTGGGTTAAAATTAGTAAGTCAGAAAGTATATATATATTTATAAGTAGTTATTTTAGTGAAAGGGTGTGACCATTCATGAAGAGGTGTGATGCTTCATGAAACAACACAACCTTTACCGAACCATTGCGATGGTTCGATGACACCTTTTCAATATGTATAAATAGGGTCAATGTATTTGTGATTTGTATGAACAAAAGTTGCAAGTATCAATCAATAGCAAGCATATTTATATATTACCTGTGATTTTGTTCATCATAGCAAGTTTTCTTCCAACAGAAGCTAGCGGGAGGAATTACAAAGGCATACCGCAACAAAGAAGAGAGGTTCTCTCAAGGATTTAAGATATTTTGATTCACATATATTTATTTTATAATATGCTAGTTTCAAATGAATTTTTTGACCAACTGAATTTTACGTATATTTGTCATTTTATTAGGTGAGTAAACAAAAATTCTATATATATAATTAACAAAATCATAGTATATAGTCTAATTCATATTTATACATATATATGTGTGTTAAAAAATATTATAATTTTTCAATAACATTTTGATATATATAATTAATATTTTATTTTCTTAATGGACCTCATATAACACTTTAATATTAGGAATATATAAATAAGACATGCTTATTAAAATTATAAAGTTAATAGATTTAATGTTTTAACATAAATTTAATGTTTAAAATATATAATTATATTTTTATTAGTTTTAAAAAAATGTAAAAATAATAATAAGACTGATATTTTGTTTTAACGGAGTTAGAAAAAAGTTAACGCAATTAGGAGAAAGTTAACGGAGAGTACCACTTTTAGAGCAATTAGGAGACTATTTATAGACTTATTAAACCACATAGACCACTTTCAAATATTTCAGTAAACCACGGGGACCAAAATTAAAGTTTACTCATTGATTTTAGAGTAAAGAGTAAATTACATAAATCGTCCCTGTGGTATGGTCATTTTTTGTATATAGTCCCTAAAACGAAGAAATTACACTGAGCGTCCCTGTGGTTCGACTAACCGCACGCAGAGGGTCCCTCCCTCTAACGGAATCTGTTAACCCAGTTAACTCAAAGGGTATTTTGGTCTTTTTACGTATATTTTTGTCTTTATCCTAAAAGAAAACTAAAAAACAAATAAATAAATTAAAAAATACCCCACCCCCTACACCCACTACCCCCCTCCTCCTTCTTCTTCTTCCTCACGACACCCCCACCCCCTTCCTCACCTTTCGTCTTCCCCACCTCCAGCCACCACCTCCGGCCACCTCCGGCCACCACCTACAACCGCCTATTGTTTTCTCTTTCTTTCTTTCTCTCTCTCTCTCTCTCTCTCTCTCTCTCTATCCACATCCTCCGACCATCCTCCCCTTTCTTCCCCATTTTCCGGCAACACCATTTTTTCCGGCGATACACATGGCAACTGGTTAATGTAGTTATTCATCGCTATCATCTTGGGTAAGTGAGATCAATAGATACCAGCGTTGTTAGGGCAAAAATCGAGAGCAAGAGAGAGAGAGAGATCTGAAAAGGGTGGCAATTCGATGGTGTAGAGGGTGTGGCTGTGAATCATGAGGGTGGGAAGAACTCAAGTCTGAAATCCTTTGTTTCTGAGTTGTGGAATCGATAATTGCAGGTCGATAGATATGAAGAAATTGGATTCTTGTTGCTGTAAAAAAAATCGACAGAGAGAAGGGATTATGTGGTCTGTGTTCGTAAAAAATCGCAAGAAATGGCAGTGTGCTGTTGTTGGGTTAGAACTCGTGCGATTGGGTTCTGTAGGTGGTGCGATTGTGCAGGGTTGTGGTAGTGAATATCGATTAGAGAGAGAGATGATCGTGAAATTGCGTGAGAAAGGATGTTTGATGAGGCTAAAATCGAGAGAGGGTGCAGGGAGGTGGTCGGCGGGAATGGAGGTCGATGGTGAAATGGTGCGCCGGTGATGAAATCGTGAACAGTGGAAGATGGAGGGTGGGGGTAGTGGGGGTAGGGGTATGGTTTCTTTATTAATTATTTTTTTATTTTTTTATTTTTTTATTAGGAAAAGGACAAAAGAGAGAGTAAAAAGACCAAAATACCCCTTGAGTTAACTGGTTAACAGATTCCGTTAGAGGCAGGGACCCTCTGCGTGCGGTTAGTCGAACCATAGGGACGCTCAGTGTAATTTCTTCGTTTTAGGGACTATATCCAAAAAGTGACCATACCACAAGGACGATTTATGTAATTTACTCTAGAGTAAACTACAAATTTCGTCCCTGGTAGACCTGGCAAACGTGTCGTGTCGGGTCGGGTTCAAAGTTAAACGAGTTTGAGAATATCTGACCCTAACCCGACCCGGTTAATAAACGGGTTAGAAAATCTCAACCCTAACCCGACCCGCCTAACCCGCCACGACCCGCCTAACCCGTTTAACCCATTTAACATTTACTAAACTAAAAATTAAATATCGAAAATTCACAAAAAATTACAAATCCAAAACTCAAATGAAAGCATTAGAACTCTAAATTTTTGTTCAAACTTATAAGTTCTAACCAATTCCAAAACATTAAAAATTCAAAACATTAAAAAGAAAACTTATAATATATATATATATATATATATATATATATATATATATATATATATATATAACGGGTTATTCGGGTCATTTTCGAGTTTAAATTTTTGACCCTGACCTTACCCGTTTAATCTTCGTGTCGTGTCGTGTCAACCCGTTTACTTAAACGGATTGAAATGTATTACCCAAACCCGTTTATTTCGTGTCGGGTTAGCGTGTCGTGTCAGTTTTTGCCAGGTCTAGTCCCTGGTGTTTACCAAAACCTTTGAAAGTGGTCCCTAAACTTTAAAAACTGCAAGAATAGTCATTGGTCTATTGAAATCGCTTTGAAAGTGGTTCCTCGTCGTCAACTTTGTTAAAAAAACTCAGTTAAATGAAGGGTATTTTCGTCTTTTTACACTTTTTTTTGTTTTTTTTATGAATAAAATAAAATAAAAAATATTTTATAAACCAATTTGTCTTTTAGCACCCCCAACCCCTTCTTTACCGTCATCATCCCCTTTCACACCTGGAATTTTAACACTACTTATTGAGAAGATTCCTTGTTATTTCCTTCAAACAAAGGCCCAATTTTCAACCAAAGGATCCCAGTGGTATACTTGATTAATTTCCAGAAATTAAGGTCTCATGTCTGAACCAGAGAAGTCAGTCGAGACTCCACAATACAAAAACACTCTTCAATAATGTATAAATACATAAAATTTTACATGCAACAACCAAATAACGGGTAGTAGAGAGGTTGATGAATCATAATGAGGCTTGGGTTCATCTATTCTAAATCGCCGTTGGCCTTCTTGATATTCGTTTGGAAAGATTATTATGTCATTTACAATTATTGTTTGCTCTACGTCCTCGGTACGTACAACTTCAGTTCTAAATTTGGTTTGATTTGTTCATGTTCAATATCTTCCTAATTAATTTTGTTTGTTCAATATCCTAATTAGGTTTGGAGTTTAGCCGTTTCATGACGAGCTATGCAATTACAATTGTACTAACATGGTATTTTACGATCCATGGAAATGAACTTGTGACGTCTACAATTTTGACCAACATCCACGATTCATTGTCATCATTTTTTGTGATATTCATGGCTCACTCGGCTGATTCCTTTGTTGGAAGATTCCATACACTCTTGTTTTCAACCACTGCGTATATCGGTGTAAGTATAACTCATCCTTTGTCATTACTAGATATCGTTTATTAATAACCGTATGTGTATGTGTATGTGTTCAGATGTACGTACATACCTCGCCTTATAATCCCAAATATCCCTCAAGTTAACAAAGGGTCTCGTACTTAACTTTTGTTACATGACTCCGTTCAGGCTCGTAATACGTCCATTCCAAGCAGGAAACAAGGGGCCTAGATACAATATTTCCAAGGCCTAAAAACGTCGTTTGAACATGTTTTTGGACACTTTTGTCTTTTTTTGCTATGGTTTTTCATTTTTCATTTGGACTTTCATGTTTGACCCTAGTTATTTGTTTATAGTTGGAGGGATTCCAGAAAGTGGTGAGTAAACAATAGTGTATAGAACTTGGATAAAACTTTAGATCTCATGAGAACTCACTTTCCTTAAGTGATATTTCGACCCTAATTTACCTTGGTATCACGAATCACTCGAGGATAATATGAAATTCTCAGTATCGATTTTGGCAGAAATGGTTCCTATTTAATCATATAGAATCGTTCCCGCTTTTTGTTGTGAAAATTTACAAATAATCACCCAATAATAAATTGAATCATATATAACAAATGATGTCTTTTACATACAAAACATAGAATTAACAATAATTATAAATAGGAAGTAAACCAACATCAGTAACCATCACATCCTTTCATGGCACTAGTTAGAAATTAACTGTCATAACTAACCCATAATTGACTTATCATGTTAACTACTTATCATAAGATGCTTAGCTTATATTTCAACATTCCCCTATAAGCTAAACATCTTCAACCCCAAGTGCTCTCTTCAATCTTATGAAATTGCCACAATATTGTAGGGCCTTAGTGAAGACATCTGCAACCTGCTCCTTTGAACCACAGAACTGTTAGAGTTATATTTGTATATATGCATAGTACAAGGGCTAGTCTGTAATTATTGTAACTTAGGCTGTATAAATAGATCTCTTTCTTTCATAATTAGGTTAATCAAGCTTTTGTACTCTTCTTCAATATATGAAAAGCACGGTCGCTTCCAACCATCTCAAGTCTCATCTATCTATCAATCGAATCCCTCACTAATTCTAACATGGTATCAGAGTTTTAGGTATATCTCACCAACTCTTCTGATTACTCACCTTGTTCTATTTTTATTGCCCAAGTTTTGCCTGTCATCTTGTTCGTATTTTACTGAATCGCAAAACCCTAAGCCGTAATACCGGAACTTCCCAAATCCCAAGTCCCCCAATCCTAAGTCCCGCAAACCGCCAAATACCAGAACTCCTAAATACCGGGACTGCCTTTTTTTTTCTTACCGGGACTGTCTAGTACCGGATCCGTTAAACTGCGGAACTCTAAACCCAAAATTGCGGATCTGTTAAATTGCGGAACTCTAAACCCAAAATTGCGGAACTCCTAAACCCAATATCCTAAATTGCGGAACTGTTATAACTTCCGGTACCTGCTTCCGGTAACTGTTTTCTAAATTGCGGGAACCTACATTGCAGGACTCCTACATTTCGGAACCTCTCACTTCCGGAACTATCTCTTTTTTTATACCCAGTTCTCACTCCGGAACTTCATCTTCCGGAATTGTTAATCACCTTATCTTCCGGAACTGTTCTCCATAAAAGTCCGGAACCGTATTTTTTTAAAATTCCTGAATACCAGAACCTGTTTCTTATCTAAATTTTTGCATCTGTTCCGATGGCGTTCAATAGCCAGTCTAAATACAGTGAATGCACGTTCTGTCACTCTAGTACTCACTTTCTCCTCAACTGCCCAATTCGAAAATGTCGCTGGTGTGGGATCAAACAGCCACGACACTATGGGTCTGACTGTCAAATGCATCCACGGAACTCTGGTGAACAAAAGCAACAGCGTACTCAGTCATTTGCTGGATCAATCACTCAAGACTCCTCTACGCCGGCAATTCAGGCACCGCATAGCAACAACTCATCGTCTGACCTTATGGAACTCCTGCGCCGAAACCAAGAGCTTATAGAGCGACTCATGACAGGTTCTATGGGTATGAATTCTCAGTGCAATATCTCAGCACCAGGTAATCCTTGGCTATTTGATTCTGGATGTTGTAACCACATGACACCTAAGGCTGACGGGTTTATCTCTAAGCAAACCTCCAGCATGTTCTCATCAGTCCGAACTGTGGATGACACTCGCTTACCGGTATCTTTCAGTGGAACTGTATCTACCACCAATATTCAATTACCTGATGTGCTACATATTCCAAACTTATCTCTGAGTCTGATTTCTATCACTCAGCTTATGGAATCCGGCCTAATTGTTTTGTTTCATCCTTTTGGTTGTGTTGTGCAGGATCCAAAGACCAAGCAGATCCTTGGAGTAGGCCGTAAAGTTGGTCGGATGATTGAAGTGGTCTACCTCCGTCTCCCCTTACACTCATCAAATCTTGTTGCTTCTGTTTCCAGTACCCCTTCCTTTGAATTATGGCATAAACGCCTAGGATATTTATCTCTAGCTAGGATAAAACTGTTAGCTAGTTCAGGACTGTTAGGCAACACCTCTTCTGAAAACGTTTCTTGTTTATCCTGTCAACTTGGCAAACATCATGCCTTACCTTTTCAACTAAATGAATTTAAATCTGCTTCCCCTTTTGATCTCATTCACTCTGATGTTTGGGGACATCACCACATCCATCCATGGGTGGTTCTCGATACTTTGTTATCTTTATCGATGATCACACACGCTTCACATGGATATATCTCATGAAACATCGCTCCGAACTACCTCAAATATATATCACTTTCGCTCGTATGATTCTGACCCAGTTTTCCAAGCCCATAAAGATTCTTCGAGCAGATAATGCTATGGAATACAAGGAATCTTCTCTCCTCTCTTTTCTTCAATCTCAGGGTACTCTTTCTCAGTACTCCTGTCCCGGCACCTCTCCGCAAAATGGACGTGCAGAACGTAAACATCGTCACATCCTCGATACTGTTCGTACTCTATTAATCTCAGCCAACTGTCCAGAACGTTTTTGGGGGGAAGCTGCTTTCACGGCTGTCTACACCATCAACCGACACCCGACCCCCATCCTAAATCAAAAGTCTCCTTATGAAGTGCTCCATGGGGTCTCCCCTGCATATGAACTCCTAAAAGTATGGGGTTGTGCCTGCTTTGTTCAGTTGCAACCTCATGAACACACCAAACTCGAACCTCATTCTCGATTATGCTGCTTTCTTGGCTATGGTATTGAACACAAGGGTTATCGTTGTTGGGATCCAGTCTCTAAGAGACTACGTATATCCCGTCATGTCACATTCTGGGAACATCTTCCCTTCTCAACAGTGTCCAAATTTCAAGACATACCCAATCCTTCCACTTCCTTCTTCACTGATAATTCTATCTCTTTGGACTCACTCTAATTAGATCCCATACTCACCTCTCCATCTGATCCACCTGCTTCCGTCTCACCTCCATCTGTGACCTCACCATTTGTTCCACCTCCTTCCATCTCGTCTCAACCTGAACCTTCATCTATGCCATCTGTTCCACCTCCTTTCGTCTCGTCTAAACCTGAGCCTTCATCTATGCCATCTGTTCCACCTCCTTCCGTCTCGTCTCAACCTGAGCCTTCATCTATGCCATATGTGCCATCTGATCATGATCACTCATCTGCACCACCTCCAAGGACTACTTCTGAGCCATCTGCTGAGTCTATGGATCCTAGACCCTCTCAACCACAAGATGGAGCATGACGCTCAGACCGGGTAAAACAAGTTCCTTCTCACCTTCGTGATTATCATTGTTATGCTACATTGTTGTCCAACCATGAACCCACTTCCTACAAGGAAGTTGCCTCTAACCCTGTTTGGAAGGAAGCTATGACTGAGGAACTCTAGGCTCTTGACAAAGCCAATACATGGGAGTTTGTACCTCTCCCACCGGGCAAGTCACCCATTGGTTGCAAATGGGTCTTCAAAATCAAAACGATGTCTGATGGATCGATTGATCGTTACAAAGCACATCTTGTGGCAAAAGGCTTCAATCAAGAATATGGCATTGACTATGAGGAAACGTTTGCTCCTGTGGCTCGGGTCACCTCGGTTCGTAGTCTTCTAGCCATAGTTGCCACCAAGAGATGACCACTCTATCAGATGGATGTCAAGAATTCATTTCTCAATGGCGATCTCGAAGAGGAAGTCTACATGAGACTCCCCCCCAGGTGTGACCTCCCATCAGGGTCATGTATGTCGACTTCGAAAAGATCTCTATGGCCTCAAACAAGCTCCTCGTGCTTGGTTTGAAAAATTTAGCAATACTGTCATCTCTTTGGGGTTTTCTCCGAGTAATTATGATTCTGGCTTGTTTACTCGGACTACTGATGCAGGTACTATCTTACTCCTGTTATATGTTGATGATATGATCATTACCGGCAGTGACTCTACAGGTATCATCCATCTCAAACAGTCTCTCAGCTCATGCTTTGAGATGAAAGATCTTGGTAAACTACACTACTTCCTTGGCCTTGAAGTTCTGTCAGACTCTTCCGGCATCTATCTCTGTCAAGCCAAGTACATTTCAGATCTGTTGTCCAAAGCTGGGATCACGGACAACAAAGTTGCATCTACACCCATTGAGTAAAATCTGCACCTTGCTCCCAATGCCGGAACCCCACTGCGGGACCCTACACGGTACCGTCAACTAGTTGGTTCTCTAGTCTATCTGACTGTTACTCGCTCGGATCTTGCATATGCAGTTCATATAGTCAGCCAGTTCATGGCTGCCCCGTGCTCCGATCACTATGTCGCAGTTCTTCGTATCCTTCGATATCTTAAAGGGACAATGTTTCGTGGACTTCACTTCTCGTCCACATCGACTTTAACTCTCCGTGCCTTTTCCGATGCTGACTGGGATGGAGACATAACTGATCGTCGTTCTACCACCGGATATTGTTTCTTTCTTGGAGACTCTCTTATTTCCTGGCGCATCAAGAAACAATCTTTGACAGCTCGATCTAGTACTGAAGCTGAATATCGAGCCTTGGCTGACACTACACAAGAACTTGTATGGCTACGCTGGTTATTATCTGATATGGGTGCTCATCAGTTTTCTCCAACACCATTGTGGTGTGATAACAACAGTGCTATTCAAGTTGCTCACAATGATGTCTTTCATGAGCGCACAAAGCACATCGAGATTGACTGACATTTCACCCGACAACATGTTCTTCGCAAGACCGTTCGACTTCTTCCAATCTCTACCATTGATCATACCGCAGACATCTTCACCAAAGCTCATCTTCCAGGGCGTTTTCGGGCCCTTGTTTCCAAACTCAACTTGGCTCATTCTTCCCCTACTTGAGTTTGAGGGGGGTGTTAGAGTTATATTTGTATATATGCATAGCACAAGGGCTAGTCTGTAATTATTGTAACTTAGGCTGTATAAATAGATCTCTTTCTTTCATAATTAGGTTAATCAAGCTTTTGTACTCTTCTTCAATATATGAAAAGCACGGTCGCTTCCAGCCATCTCAAGTCTCATCTATCTATCAATCGAATCCCTCACCAATTCTAACAACAAAACTTCTACTTCTTGATTTTGAATGAGCTCCCTGATGAAGTGGAATTTGATCCTTATGTGTTTGCTTTTCCCATAGTAGACAAAATTCCTAGTAAGTGCAATAGCAGACCTGTTATCACAGAATATTTAAGTAGCATTAATCTGTGAAATACCAATTTCTTCCAACACACCTCTAAGCCATAGAGCATGACAACCTGTTGATGAGAGGGCCATGTACTCATCCTCTGTAGATGATAAAGCCACAACCTTCTGCTTCTTAGATTGCCAAGAGATGGCCCCTGATCCCAAGTTAAACACATATCCAGTAGTACTTTTGCTATCTACCAAACTTCCCCCATAATCACTATCACTAAAACCTACTAACTTGGGATCTTGTACTTGAGAATATTTAATGCCATGATTTAATGTACCTTTAACATACCTCAAAATACATTTGGCAGCCTCCCAATGGCTTTTCTTAGGATTTTCCATAAACCTGCTAATCAAACTCACAGGAAACATAATATCTGGTCTTGTTGCTGTGAGATACATGAGACACCCAACAAGACTTCTAAACAAGGTAGGATCCACATTTTTCTCATTATCACCTTTTGATAATTTTAATCCAAACTCTATAGGAGTTGCAGCAGAAATAGAGTCAACCATATTGAACTTGACAAGCAGATCCATAGCATACTTCTTTTGAGATATGGAAATCATGTGACCACCTTGTTTTGCTTCAATTCCCAGAAAGTAGTACAAGAAACCTAAGTCGGTCATCTCAAACTCAGTTTTCATAGATTCTTTAGACTCATTGATCAAGTCCAATGAGTTACATGTAAAAACTAAATCATCCACATACACACAAACCACAAGTATCAAGTTATTTACCTTATTTATGAAAAAGGTATGCTCATAGTTACACTTATTGAATCTACTCTTGACGAAATGTTCATCTATTTTGCTATACCAGGCCATTGGTGCCTGTTTTAACCCATAAAGTGCTTTCTTTAAGTGACATACCTTATGTTCTTATCCCTTTCTCTTGTTATCCACATGGCTGATCATAAACACATCTTCTTCTAGGTAACCATTAAGAAAAGCAGATTTAACATTCATTTGATGCACTTTCAAATTATTTTGTACAGCTAAATCCAAAATTAATCTTATAGTTTCAAGTCAAATAACAGGAACAAATACATCTTGATAATTGATCCCATACTGCTGTTTGTATCCCTTCACAACTAATCTGGCTTTATGGTTATCCACCTTTCCTTTCTCATTAAGCTTTGTCTTGAAAATCCACTTAACGCCTATAGACTTCTATCCACTGGGCAAATCAACCAATTCCCTAAGTGTTGTTCTTTAAATTTGACTGCATCTCAGCGTCCATTACATCTCTTCATTTTTTATCCAGACATGCATCCTCATAGTGTAAAGGGTCAGCATATGCAAATAGAGCAAAGTCAGCAAAATCATCAAGGTTTAAATTATGAGTACTTTCATATAGATACCTTAGGCTTCTAGTCTTCCTATGTTATCTACTTGAAGGAGAAGAGGAACTTTCTGAATTTGCTTGCTCAAAATTTTGAGATGCTTGATCATTGTTTACAGGAGTGGGTATGTTAGTTGGAGAGGAAGGTTCAACATAATCAAAATTTGTTTCATCATTTTGATCTTGACTGTCTTCTGTCAAAATACTAGATCCCCCTTCATCATTTAAAAGTCCCTTCCAAGTATTTTCTTCATCAAAGATGACATCCCTACATGTGATAACTTTCTTTATCCAGGGATTGTATAGCTTATAGGCTTTAGTATTATAACTATAACCTACAAAAATAGCCTTTTCAGATTTATCCTCTATTTTTTCTCTTCTTTGTTTTGGTATGTGTGCATAAGCCACACAACCAAATTTTCTCAAATGATTAACACTTGGTTTAAATCCACTCCATGCTTCTTGATGAGTTTTATCAGATACACTCTTGGTCAGGGATCTGTTTACTAGATAGGCTACACAGGCAATATATAGCTTCCGCCCAAAACACATTATGTAAATGTTTGCTTTTGAGCATGCATCTGGCCATCTCCACAAGAGTTCTGTTTTTTCTTTCTGCCACCCCATTCTGTTGGGGTGTGTAACTGGCAGTAAGTTGATGGTGAATCCCATTCATCTTTAAAAAATCCTCCAAATCTTGCACTATATATTCACCCCCACGATCTGACCTTAGGCATTTAATTTTGCATTCACTTTGTTTTTCAGCCATGGCCTTAAATAATACAAAACAACTGTAGGTCTCAGACTTTTCTTTGAGAAAATAAATCCAGACCTTTCTACTATAGTCATCTATGAAAATTAGAAAATACCTACTCCCTCCAATTGATGTGGTTCTCATGGGACCATATAAGCTCCAAAGGTTTTGTAGCTCTCCACGACTTATCACGAGGGAAAGGTTCTCTAGCATGTTTACCTAAGGCACATCCTTCACACACTTGGTCTAGATTATTTACTGCTGGAAGACCATCTCATCTTTATGCATGTAAGTGAGGGAATTTAAACTAACATGGCCAAATCTATTATGCCAAAGTAAAGACACATCATTAGAACTCATGCTTAAGGAGAAGAGACTGCCATCATCAAACTTTACAGGAAACATCTTTTTAGATGTCTTATCAATTCTTCTAATCAAAGTATTTGTGGGATATTTAATTTCACATGTTTCATTTTTAAAATAAAGAGAATATCTATTGAGGACAAGTTGTCCAACACTTAAAAGATTGTGTTTTAACCCTGGCACATAAAAACATTGGCTATCTTCTTCTCTTTATTTTTAATTTTAATGGATATCTCTCCACTACCCAAAACTCTTAGTTTCTTATCATCCCCAGTCCTTACATCCTTTCTTTCAGATTCCTCAAAGTTTAAAAACGGGTTCTTATTCCTAGTCATATGGTTACTGCACCCACTGTCAAGATACCATAAATTATTTTGAATTTTTTCTTGGATAGTGAGCATCATAAACATAGAATCATCCTCTTTGCTTTCTTCCCTATGAATAAAACTAGAGGTCTTATTTTATTCTGCTAATCTTTTCCTACAGAACTTGATTGTGTGTCCAAAACTTATCACAGTAATAACACTTAGTTTAAGAGAAGGGCTTACCTTTTCCTTTTCCTTTGAAAGATCCTAAACTTTGGTTTTCTCTGTTTGAGTCTGTGGTTCTTTGTTATCACTTGTACTTTCATCCCAAGAAGATTGGGCTTGAAAAGCATGTTCCATGGTAGGAAGATCAAACTGTTTCATCCTAAGTTCGTGAGATTGAAGTGTCCCCAAAAGAGTCTCCAAAGAGAAGTCAGACAAGTCCTTTGATTCCTCAATTGCAACTACCACATATTCGAATTTTCTAGTGAGGCTACGCAGTAATTTTTCTACTACCCTTATGTCATCTATGCTTTCCCCATTCATACGCATTTGGTTAAGTAAGATAATCACCCTAGTGTAGTATTCCTCTACAATCTCTGTTTCCTTCATTTTTAAGTTATCAAACTCACATCTTAGAGTTAGAAGTCTTACTATCTTTACCTTTTCTTCCCCTCTATAGGATTTATACAACATATCCAAGGCTTCCTTAGAAGAATCTGAAGAAGAGATCCTCTCAAATATGCTTTCCTCTACGGCTTGATAGATCAGATATAGGCCTTCTTATCTTTCCTCCTATTCTCTTTCAAATTGTTTGTTTGTTGTATCGTCAAGGTCGTAGGAGTTTCTGGTTCAATTACCCATTCTTCAACAACTTCCCATAAGTCTTGTGATTCAAAGAGTACTCTCATTTGGATACTCTAGTGAAAATAGTTTCTTCCATTTAATTTTGGAAGTTGGGTCTGTGATTAAAGACCACCGATAGAACTTGAGGCCATAGGCCATATTCTTGATGGCTCTGATACCAATTTGTTGTGAAAATTTACAAATAATCACCCAATAATAAATTGAATCATATATGACAAATGATGCCTTTTACATACAGAACATAGAATTAACAATAACTATAAATAGGAAGTAAACCAACATCAGTAACCATCACATCCTTTCATGGCACTGGTTGGAAATTAACTGTCATAACTAACCCATAACTGACTTGTCAAGTTAAATGCTTATCATAAGATGCTTAGCTTATATTTCAACATTTTTATATTAATACCGATAATAACTCCTCATAAATGGGAATGATTGCTAGAAAAAGGTAGTGGTGGTTACAAAAACATATCACTTACAAAACTATTGATAAACCGACGACTGTGCTCTTTACAAGTAGAAAAATGCATAGCTCGTGTTGACCGGTTGATAACACAAAGACGATAATCACAAGCCTGGTGCCATTTTAGTGATATTCTTTGTTGCCCCTGATTATTCTCAGTCATCCTGGACAATTTCATTTTTGATTTGCATAATCACTATGACGATAACTTTGATGGTTTTCTGCAAAGGACATAATGCGTATTGTCAAGATGAGTTTACTGAAAGACCGGTTGAGATCTTCTTTCGAGTGTTTTGTGCTCGTATCAAGAACCTACTGATCAGCTTCTGCAACTCATGGTAATATCTTTCTTAATTCGTTCTCTAATTTTAATTTTCGAACATCACATTGTTATCTATTAAGCATTTCACCATTCCATTACACACTACGCTTGATACAACATAGGATTTTTAGGCATGATTATTAGTTAATTACAATCCTTAGTTAAGCTGTTGCTCTTGATCATTCATCATTGTTAGGGCATCTTCAATCCAACTACTAAAAAAAGAACAATAAAAACATCTTTAATATTATAATAATAATAATAATATTGTATATGTATGTATGTATTTATTATACTATTTTATTAAAACATAATAATTATAATATATACTTAATTCTTATAATCCATAAATAATTATCACTTCAATTGTAAATAATTTATTTAATGAAAAATATTTAAAAATAAAATGACAATTTTTAATTAATAAATGACAAATTAAATTACAATAGTTCAATTCTAAAAAATAACATGCATCTAAAAGTAAATTAAATTACACTAGTTATCCAAGTTAAACATAGTTATCCCACAAATGTTCAGTTATAATTCTTATAATAAAACTATTCATATTTTAGTTTTTACTAATTGTCATTTTTAAAAAAAGAAAATAACTATTTGAATACAATTTACAATTTGCAAACACAAAATAGCAACTATAAACTTAATATATACAAAATATTACTTAATGTATTAAAATTATAATCTTTATATATGTAATTATAAAATTTGAATAACATATTAATATTTAATTATAGAGGTTTACTTTATTAGTGGAAGGTTCAAACGAGAACGCTAACTATTTAAGAAAATAAGAAAACAACAAATCATGTGCAAAATCACATGTGATTTTACATTAACTGCAAAAACTAGACACGCACGACTTTGACCGCGACTTAAAGTGGCGGGAAAAGTCACGTAATCATATATGATTTTGTACATGAATCATATATGATTTTGTACATAGACGTTGTTTTCTTGTTTTCTTAAATAGTTAGCATTCTCGTATGAACCCACTTCTACTTTATTAACCTCCAAATATAAAGGCATACTTTTATATTTTTATCCTTTATAACATTCTACTGTATTTATATTTATAAGTGTTTTATAAAAATTTATATCCATGTTTTTATTACAAAAACATTCTTATCGTAAATGTTTCTAAACAAATCTTGAACATTAAAAATGAAAATAAACTAATTCTAGATGAATATAACTGTACAAAGTTTAAAAATATATAATTTAAAATCTCTATAATGTTAATTTTCTATTGTAAACTTTTGTGATGTCATTTTTCATTAAAGAATCATTAAAGTTATATATTTTTCGCTCATGTATATGATATAATATTGATGTTATTCATGTGATGGTTATAAATTTGTTAAAATAATGTTAGCTTAATAAGAAAAATATATTTTGAGTCTCGATTAAAACTATAAAATAAAAAGTGTATCTCATTCTAACATTTCACAAACAAAGGCACAATATTCATGGGTTTTTTTTGTCTTCTTATCTACACAATTATCGCACCTAAAAGCTCATCTCAAAATCTCATAAAAACAAACATTAAATCCTTAAATCGACAAGTTAATTTAATTTCGGTTTATCATCTTCTAACCCCCCCCCCCCCCCCTAACCTAGAATCTTGTCTACGCCCATGCACCTCTATTTTTTCAATGTTTTTGCGTTAAGTTGGGACGAGGATGAAAACACCTTCATTTTTGTGTTTTTAGTGTTGGGTTGAAGATGGTCTAAGAATATGTTCATATATTATTCTACAAAGTAAAAGAGCCTCCGAAGAGAGAAGGATGTTCCGACATATATTGAGGAGAAAGTGTCCAACTTTAGCCAATGTGAGACTATAACACGCCCCCTGTATAGGGCACAATGTAGACTTTAGCTCTAATACGTACCATTTAAGAATATGTGAAACCCTATTAAATTATGTTTCAAAAGGGCCCTTATATGGTATCAGAGTGAAGGTCTACCACTCTAGCCTCTAGGGACTCGACACCCTAGGAAACCAATAGTCGTCTAGCCCCTCAACTCTGTTACAATATTTGTGCCATTCTTTCTTCCGTTTGAGAGGGCGTGTTGGAGTCTCACATCGGCTAAACTTGGTCACTTTATCTTCAGTACATTTCACATCGGCTAAACTTGGTCACTTTATCTTCAATACATTTTGGAGAGTAATCTTTGAAGCTCCGCATATTCTCACAATTGTGAAACCCATAAAGCTCCTATTGATAATGTTGAACTCAAAAGCATGCAGTCAACTTTGGGGCTGCCAATGCAGAGAACTCAACAGGAAGTGAACTGAAATATGGGGAAGTCAGTATCTAGAAGAAGAAGAAGAATTTTGCTGAAGTGGTTGGAAAAGCGGTCGAGAACTCTCTCGATTTTTTTCCTCTCCCGGATAAGAAGGATGCCTCTGTTGCAATTCCCGTCGATTTGGCTAAGGAGGTATGCAAGTCTTTTCACACTACCCTTTATGGATATTTTTTAGGTCCTCGTATTCATTATCCGATCGTCCAAAGGGTTGTAAAACGGCATGGGGCAAATATGGTTTTCAGGACGTTATGATGAATGAGAACGGGTTTTTCTTTTTCCGTTTCAATGATAAGGGAAGGTGTAACCAAGTGGTAGAACAAGGTATCCTCATGGTGAGGGGGGTACCGCTTTTTGTATTCCCATGGGATCCAACAAAAGGATTGCATCGTCCGAAACACTCTTCGTGCCCGTTGTGGGTCAAATTGCATAATGTTCCCTTAGTAGCTTTTAACCGGGAAGGGGTGAGTAGGATTGCTAGTGCGCTTGGAATCCCAAAACAGATGGATGCATGCACAGTGTCCATGTGTGATAAACTTTGGGGACGACCGGGTTTTGCAAAGGTCCTGGTGGACGTGTGGGTTGTGGGTGAACTGAAAAGAGACATAGAGGTCATTATTCCTAACCTAAATGGGGGTCCGGAGGAGAAAGTTAAAGTACGGGTTGAATATATATGGGAATCGTCCCAATGCACTCACTGCCAAGTCTTTGGGCACAAACTCTCCTCATGCGCAAAGGCTGTGGCGAGTGGGAATATCCCGGCAACGGGACGGAAGCAACCAACCGATGAGGAAGGTTTTACCCGTGTTGTACCGAAGCAATGGAGGAAAAAGGTCGCAAAACCTCCTACTAAATCGAGGGAGGATGTTCCTTCGTCGTCGGGGATTGTCAAAGAGAAAGTAAAAGAAACTCAAACGGAAGACGGAGGTCTTGTGAAGGGAAACGGAATTGAGCGAACCGAGAAAGGGAAAGGGGGGTCGAAAGCTATGGAAGCGTAAATTGTGAACATTGGAATGCGTACGGAGAATGTGGATGTGAGCACCGTTAAAGAAGGGACTGTGGCGGATGAAAACCGAAAGGTGGGGGATGCGACGGCCCTGCCCATGCACCATCTCCGAAACCAACCCGGGGTTACTTTTAAGCCCCGTCGTAGGATGGCCATTTCAAACCGTTTTGACACTATTTCAGACAGTAACTCAAGTGGCGAGGAGGATTCGTTCGTGGATAGTGTTGCTCGTGGGAAAGGAAATAAAGACCAAGAAGGGTCGTGGGGGAAGAAAGGGATTACCATTAATTCTTAATGGTTAAGCTCGCCTCTTGGAACGTTCGGGGTTTGAACACCTCGATAAAACAAAGGGAAGTCAAAGCTCTCATTCATAACAATAATATTAATTTTTGTGGCATTGCGGAATCTCATGTTAAAAATGCTTGTCTTAATGATGTATGTGTGTGCACTTTTGGTAGATGAGAATGGCGGTCCAACCAATCCTTTTCAGAGGGAGGGACACGGATTATTATTGCTTGGGACATTCGGTGCATGGACGTTATGGTTCTTGAAACGCATAACCAATATATTCATTGTGAAGTGCGATTAAATGGGGAGACGTACCCTATTTTTGTTACGGTTGTGTATGGGGCCAACAATACCATTAGCCGGCGGGAGCTTTGGTCGGGCCTAAGGAAATTCCGGGCCTTCTTGGGTCCCAAATCGTGGGCCATCTTGGGAGACTTCAACGCCATATTATTTCCACATGATGGTTTAGGAGGCTCTTCGAGAAGAAACCCGGACATGATGGAATTTCATTCTTGTGTGGAGGACATAGAGGTTTTTGATGTCAAGTACTCCGGAATTCAATACACTTGGTGCCAAAAACCAAACGAAGAAGGAGGAGTAAAACGGAAGTTGGATAGAGTGCTGGCTAACACATAGATCACCTCTCGTTTTGGGGACATCTCGGCCACGTTCCTACCGAGAGGTGTCTCGGATCATTCCCCGACTATTCTTTCTTTTTCGGGCGGGGCACGGAGAAAGGTTTGGGGCTTCAAGTTTGACGATTTCTTGGTTGATCACCCTTTGTTTTTGCAGATCTTGAAAGATGGTTGGGCAGCCCCGGTACATGGTTCTTTCATGTATAAGGTGACGTCGAGATTGAAATTGCTTAAAGCGCCTCTTAGGCGCCTTCGCGCCTCTTATGGTATCTTGGTGGAACGGGTTGGCACTCTTAAACGTGAACTGATTTAATCCAAGAGGCTTGCGATGTGGAACCATTCAATCCGGACTTGCGGGAAGATCTTAATGTCCTAAGAGTGGCTTACCACCAAGCTCGCATTGATGAAGACTCGGCTTTGAGGCAAAGGGAAAAAGTAAAATGGCTTAACGAGGGGGATGCGAATACGAAATACTTTCACCAAGTGGTGAAGGAAAAACGTCATTCCCACTTTATTCACTCCGTTTGTGACATGAATGGATCTTTTTTCTATGGTGATGACGTTGCTAACGCTTTTGTGGATCACTTTCAATCTATCTTGGGGGAAAGGGATGCTAATGTGGATCCCAATTTGGCGAATTTGGTTTTCTCTAAAAAAACTCACGTTGGGAGAAGCCAATTTCATGATTCGGCCCATCTCTAATGTGGAAATTCGCTCGGCAATTTTTGACATTGGTAATGATAAAGCTCCCGGCTCGGATGGTTTCTCGTCTAAATTCTTCAAGTCTGCTTGGCCCGTTATTGGTTCGGATGTGGAAATTGCAATTCACAATTTTTTCTACTCTGGCCGGATCGCCCGAGAGCTAAACCATACTCTTTTGTGCCTTATTCCCAAAAAGGACAATGCTTCGAGGGTTTCTGATTATCGGCCAATTTCTTGCTGCTCGGTTCTTTATAAATGTATTAGCAAGATAATTGTTGATCGTATGAAAAGCAAGTTGGATGACCTTGTAAGCCCAACCCAATCGGCTTTTATTTCGGGTCGGCGAATCTCGGATAATACTCTTATGGCTCACGAATTGGTACGCAGATACCAAAAAGACTCGGGTCCCCCGAGATGTGCTTTTAAAATAGACATCCAGAAAGCCTATGATACGGTTGACTGGAACTTTCTTATTTCCATGTTGGAGGGATTTGACTTTCATCATGTGCGGATAAAGTGGATAAAGGAGATGGTGTGTAGCCCATCCTACTCGTTGGCTCTCAATGGGGATACGCATGGTTTTTTCAAGGGGGTAGGGGAATTCTCCAAGGGGACCTGTTATCCCCATACTTATTCACCATTGTCATGGAAGGTTTCTCAATGATTTTTAAAAAATGTATTGAGGAGGCGGAGAACTTTGGGTACCATATGGATTGTCAAGCATTGGAAATTACCCACCTTTGTTTTGCGGACGATTTGTTTGTCTTCACTCGGGGTGATGTGCCTTCGGTGGAGGTGTTGAAAAAAGCCCTATATTTATTCCAAGTGAAGTCGGGTCTCGTACCTAGTCTTCAAAAGAGTGAGGTGTTTTTTGGTAATGTTCCGGCTAACACCCGTTCGGCTATCCTTGCATGTCTTCCATTCAGACATGGCACGTTTCCCATTAGATATTTGGGGGTCCCACTCTCGCCGGTGCGGCTTAAAGTGTCTGATTTTGGAGGTGTTATCGAAAAAGTGAAAATGCGCATCCAAAACTGGAAGGCTAAGATTCTTTCGTTTGGGGGGCGGCGTCAACTCATCCGCTCGGTTCTTCAATCGCTCCAACTTTATTGGATGTCGTCTTTTGCCTTTCCTGCAAGCGTGATTCACGATTTAGAAGCCTTGTTCATAGATTTTCTTTGGACGCAGGGTGATAGCTCGAGGGGAAGATGTAAGATCTCGTGGGATCAAATTTGTCGGCCAACCTCGTGTGGTGGGCTTGGTTTTAAAAGATTGGCTAATTGGAATAAGTCACTTCTAGCTAAACATGTGTGGGACATTCTCACTCGAAGAAATTCTTTATGGGTCAGATGGGTCTACCTGTACTGTCTTCGATCCACACATTTTTGGTTGGTTCAGAAAAGCTCGAGGTGGTCGTGGAGCCTTTGCAAGCTAATGGATTTGCGCCCATGCTTGCGTCAATTTATTTTGACTAGGATCGGTGATGGTACAACCACAAATGCTTGGGAGGACCGATGGGCACTTGGTGTGCCCCTCTCGTCGATTCTTACATATCGGTTTATCATCTCAGTCGGTTTGTCCCCTACTGCTTCGTACCGTGAGATCAGGGATCGGTTTTCGGGGGTGTGGCCTGCGAGGTGGGTACAAATCTTTCCTGCGCTTACTAATTATCAGTTTCCCGAGGTGTTTGATGATCAGCGGGATAGGTTGTGCTGGGTAGATGATCAAAATTCTAGCGTGGACTTCTCGGTCAATGCAGTTTGGCAATCGTTGGAGGGCTCGTTTCCAATGTCTCCGTGGCATAAGTGTGTTTGGTTCAAGGGTCATATTCCAAAACATGCTTTTTTTGCATGGGTTGCGTGTCACAACCGGCTTCCTACTCAAGATCGATTGGCGAGTTGGAGTCGCGAGGATGCTGCTTGGACTTGTCCCCTTTGTGAAGATGGAATGGATTCGCACAACCATCTCTTTTTTCTATGCAGGTTTTCGATGGAGGTTTGGACTCGGATCAAAAGTGAGGAAAGAATCAACGTTTGGTCGAATCGATGGAATGACATCGTGCTCGAAATATCTAATGATCATCCGAAGTCCCTTGCGGCAATGCTGTGTCTAAACGCTACGTTATACTTCGTTTGGCGTGAGCGGAATGATAGATTGTACAAAGGAACAAAGAAGACGGTCGATCAGGTGGTGAAGAATATAAGAGATGTGGTTCATATCCGTATGGCTTGGAAGAATAGGTCGCATGATTTTTTGGCGAATAGACGGGCAACATAATTGTGAGGTTTGGGGTATGGCGTTTTGGTTCTTGGTGGGTTTGTTTCGGGGTTTTCTTTTCGTTTGTATGTGGTTGGGCTCTTGTGAGTTGTGTCGATTTTGGTTAGTTGTTGCTTGGTATTCCTTTGTTACCAAGGGGCGTAGGTGTTTTGGTGTGAGGCTATGTGCCTAGACTCGTTTGTTTTCTTTCCTGCTTTTTCCGCTCTTAATATATTTGCCTGGGGTTATCCTTCAAAAAAAGCATGCAGTCAAACCAGATGCTCGTGAGCAACTTTCTAAATTTCCTGTAGCCTGTATGGAATATCTAAGATGAAGCAATCAATATACTTGAAGAAGCACTTTCCCAATATCATTAGTCTCCCATTTCATGCTTTTTCTTGTTATGTTTTCAAATAACATCATTAAATGCTTTTAATTAATTTGTTGTTTGAAAATTAAATAGTTTCATCGATTGACCATAAACAGATGTATAGTATATGCATCTGTTTGCAGTGGCCTTGTACATGCATAAGAATCTCTGAATCTAAATGGCAACATACTTTGTGACCAGGTGTTTAAGGAATACTTCAGGACAACCACAAAATTTAGAAATCGAAATGACAAAAAATGAAGGCATTATGCAGGAAAGAATAAGATCACAATTATGTTTAGATAGCAAAGTGCATGAAGATATGGTGGTGGTAAAGAGCCTGCTGAAGATGTTTCCCATGTGGGGAATGTTTTTCATGGTGTCTGTAACATTAGCAACCGGGAACACTTTCTTTCTTCAGCAATACAACAATCTAAATACAAGCGACCAAATAGTAGTCCAGATCTACAACTTGGTTCAAGATTTCTCGAGCTTTCTTATCGTGAAACTGTATCGCTTGATTTCTGGTGGTAGATGTTGGATTCTTGATTTCCATTACGAAAGGGTCAAGATTGGTGTGGGGATGTTATTTGGAATCCTAAGTTATGGTTTGGCTTGGCAACTAGAGGTTCACAGGTTAAAAGTAGTGGACCATCTGACTGATGAGGATGCAAAAACTTGCATTAGTTTTCTTTGGTTAGTGCCACAATTCTGCACGCTTGGATGCATGGAAGGACTTACTGGTGAGGGGTTGTTAAATTTCTACAATTCACAAATTACAAAAGAGCCCATAAGGAGTTATGGGGAGGAATATATTCAAGTCGTTCAGGGCTTTGGAAAGCTGCTTAACATTTTTCTCATCTTACTGTTCAAAAGCCAATTGGGATGGTTCGGCAACACCATCAACGAGAGTCGGGTAGACAAGTATTATGGAGTCTTGATATATCTTTGCTCAGCAAACTTCATAATCTATTGTTGCATGGCGAAATTCTTTTACAAGGATGCCGAACAACACCAAAACCCAGGTCGGACTCAAGACAATCTCTGTGTGATGGTTAAATTTCTTGTATTTATCTCATCATGTTACTTTATGTTTCAAGAATCTGTTTTAAACCTTGTTGTTGTTGTTTATATTATTTCTCACAAAATGATGACTTGAGATGTTGTGGTAGCACTTTTAGGTTTTTTTTACACCATAAAAGTACTAACCAACGATAACTTTTGTTTCTTGATATATTATTTTATTTTAATCAATTAAAAAAATTATCGATACCTTTAAAATAGTTAATTATTGAATATTAAAAATATATATACAATTTATCCAATATATATTTGTATATCCATCTACATTAGTTTAAAAACTTTTTATCTACTTTAACTAAATAATTTAAAAAATTGTTTAATACTTAAACTATATTAAATTCTAATATTGTTTAATAGTTAAACTATATTAGAAATCAAGGAGTTTTTCAAAAGCAAAGAAATGAAAATGAACATTTCTTAGTATAAAATAGTGAAAATATGTGGTTGTTATAATTGGTTATTTATTTTTCGTTAAGATAAATTTAAGTTGATATTTAAAAAAATAGTTGACAAATTCACCCCCAAGATCGCATTGGAAAGCTTTGATTTTGCAATTAAACTGAGTTTTTTTATATAAGCACGAAAATGCAAGAATTTACCGAAAGCATCAGATTTTTGGCATAACGGGTAAACCCACAAAAAATGTGTATAGTGATCAAAAAATATAACATAGTATTTAAGACCACCAATACTCGAAATAGGAGATGTCCATAAATCAGAATGAATAATATCAAAACTAGACGCAACAACATACTCTGAACGAACAAAAGGAAGTAGACCATATTTGCCTAGTTGACATGCATGACAAAGTGTGTTAGACTTCGCATTATTACAAGAAATAAAACCATGCATTAGACACTAATGACCGTAGCACATTATCGTCTGGATGACCCAATCATTGCCACGTGGAGCGAGTTGAGGACATGAGAGCAAAAGGAGGAGATGTAGGAAAGGCAAGATATAAGTCGCCAGTATTGTCACATCAGAGGAGGGGCTGACGAGTCCGGAGATCCTTCACAGAGAAGCCAAACTCATCAAATTCAATATAGAATTTATTGTCTTTTGTGAATTGGCGAACATATATCAAGTTTTTAATAATGTTGTGAAGGTGTAAAGGGCGACAGGGTGTGGAAGTAGGTAAGGTGGTGTACCCCATATTGGTTACAAGAATAGAAGACCTGTCACCGACAATAATAGAACTAACATTGCGCTTATTAAAAATGGTTGTGAGAATACCTGTGTTCGAGACAAGGTGTGAGGTGGCTCCTATGTCCATATACCAACCGGCATCACCCGGGTTGTTGAGTGAAAGGGTGTTGAACGCTTGAGGGAGGGCAGTACGCTAATCAGAAGACCCATTCGTAAACCACTGCCAAGGAGGCGAGGTTGGTGATGTAGACATATTAAAGGCCTATTGAGGTCCAAAACCGAGAAGCCCATTGGCAGTGGCTGGAGAGGCAGGAGGGCCAGTGCGGAGTGACTGAGAGGGGTTGCCGAGATGTTGCGGGGGACGAAAACGGACCAAGGGTTGGACAACGGCCATCCGTATGCACCCCAAGGATTCGGTGGATACGCCAGGCTATTACGGTTGGTGCTCGAAGGGTATGATCGGCGGTCTCCGCGATTATCATTCCAAAGGCCCTGTTGACGGTCATTGCGACAATCGAAGTTGCGTCGTTGATTGGTTCCAGAACTTGGTGGGTTTTCGGCATGGAGAACATTAGGTGAGGATGAGTGATCATGGTTAGTTGGGTGATGACTCCGGGGATGGGACAACCGTTGTTCCTCCAAGAGAAGCATAGAACGGGCCTGCAAAAAAGATGATAGAGGAGTTCGGTGACGAATAATACCTGCAATGTGTTCATACTTGTCAGAGAGACCATTAATCATATAGGTAACGAGGTTCTTTTCATTGACAGGAGCATCAATGTTGGCAAGAAGATCAAACATAGTTTTGATGCGTTGACAATAGTCGGTGATCGAGAGGTCCCCAATCACGATGTTGCATAACTCATTGTCAAGTTAAATTGCACGAGCATCTTTATTGTCTCGAAAAATATTTTCGAGGATCGTCCAAACTTCATGAGCAGTCACACCTTTCTTCAAGATCATCTACAATAATGGCTTAGAGATCGTCCCGTAAATCCAAAGCTTGACGAGAGAGTCAATTGACTATAAGTAGTATGTGACCACAATTTTAATTATTTTGTGTGATCGTCCACGATTGTAACAATTTTGCGTTACCATATGTCATGAACAAGTCACGTAAACATTTGTGTGGCTATAAGTAGTCTATAGTCATGGTTAAAATAAATACATGTGGCTATAAAATAATCAACGGCCACTACAAAAACAAATCTTGTGACCATAAGTAGCTTATGGCCACGATTTTAACTATTTTGTGTTGCAAAAAGATTACCAATAACCACAATTTTAACTATTTTGTGTCGCAAAAAGATAACCAGTAGTTGCGGTTCTACAAAATAAGTGTAACTATAAGTAATAAATTGACCACAGTTAATATGAATTAACGTGGTACGTAGTTTATGGCCACGATTATATTAAAAAAAAACTAAACTACATACGTTTTCCGCCACGGTTTTTAGGCTATGGCTACGGTTTATCATATGATATGGTGACACATTTTAAACGTTGCCATAAGGGTATCAAAAGTCATGGCAGAATAGGCTACGGTTTGATTGAAAAAAGAAATTGTGGGCCATTGTGAGTTTTTGTACTAGTGCAAGTTTATTCCATTCTGTATCAGTAGTCGATCTTGGTTGAGAGGAGCCATCAACGTGCCCGAGGACACCAAAGCTTGTACAATGGGTTTAGAAGAGTTCTCACCAAGAATCATAGTTTAACTCATCGAGATCGAGAGTGAGCGGGACGAAAGCCTTAATGTTGGTGATACCAAACGGTTTCTCAGAAGAGAGAGAAGGGTTTGAAGTTTCACCTGTCATTGATGTTTACGGCTAGGGTTTAGGCCGTGAAAGTGAGAAAATCGCCTAGGGTTTAGGCCAGCCGTGAGGGGGAGAAACGGCTAGGTTTAGGAGAGAGAGAAAGGGGAATTGATTAGAGGAAGATTAGCTTTGACACCATGAAATTAGGCCAATTTCCCATGAAGATCCCCTTTCTCATTAACATAATAAATAAAGAATTATAATGGACTGTAGAATACACACAAAATAATGGGCTTAACTAACAGATAAATATATACTCTAATATTTTATACGTATAATTCTTCAAACTCGAATTATAGAAGCCAAAACCCTCGATATATTTCATTGTTTATAATGCTTCATGTGACCAAAAAAGCTACTTGAATCAACATTTTCCTACTTTCCGACATTTTTAAACAAAAAATGGTGTGATCCAATAAGTCGTTAGGGTACCACATAAATAGTAATTTACTATCATTTCGCTAAACTGTTAATTCCCTTTGTCTCGCCAACGTTTTTGTTATGCAAATCTCATAAAAATAAAAATAAAACTTAATGGGAATAGAACAAAGGACAATATACCGCTTCAAATGAAGAGAAAATTGCATTAAAATGGAACCAACTTTTACCTAATTTTTATTTTAGAGGATTAACTTTTAAAAACATCCTTTAGGGGTCTGTATCAAACTTTATGTTTATTTTGTTCAACAACTAACCGGTGATATTTGATATTATCAAATGGAACCAACTTTCACATGATTCCTATTTTGAGGAACAAACTTTCAAAATCGTTATTTACGGCTCTGTATCAAACTTTATGTTTATTTAAGGTCTAGTTAACAGTAATAATTTGATAACTGATATGACTTGGCAAATAATTATTTTTAAAAAATTAGATGGATATTATTATAAATCTAAAAGGCTGATATGGCATAAATTTTTTTATTTTAAAACTATATATTCATTTTATATTATAAAATAGAAAATAATTATAATTAAATTTGACTAAAATATGTTTTTTTATAATTATAAAAAATGCAATAAAATTCATTTTTGTATTTTATTATTGTTAAATTCAGTTACCAAACTATATTTTTTTATTAATGTGATAAAAATTAATTGATGCCTTAAAAATTGATTTAAACTTCAAATTGAAGATTTTTATTTCTAATCAGTATCTTAGAAACGAGTGTTTAGTGCTCACTTAATTTGAATCACATTAATTTTTATTGCATTAATAAAAAAAACAAATTTTAGTTTGATATTTGAATATAACAAAATTGAAATATGTTGATCCCATTTTTGAGCAACAATAGAAGAAATATAAAGTCCATATTTAAATATAGAGATAAGATATACATGAAGAACAATCATAAAGAAACTTATCTCATATTCATTGATGATTAAATATGGAGAGGAGAAATGTTGAAGAACACCACACTAAACATGAAACGACTCTCATAAGAAACTAGTCTATGTGTGTTTTTGTGTGCTTTCCATATTTCTCACTTCTTAAAAAGACATATGGACACCTCTTATATAGGGCCATATTTACATTAGATATTTAAAATATCTAAAATCTAGACAAAAATATCTAAGAAAATATCTATTACAAAATATCTAAAACATTAAAATATCTTTATAAAACATTCATTTAATTAGGAGCTAATTAAAGCTAACAATCCCCCCCTAATGTTTTATAAAGAAAGCATCATCTTATAGTCTCCCCTTTGCTTTCTTTAGAACCTTTGATGTTCCGTTCTTCAAGTCTTCAAAGCATCATGTGCTCCCCCTCAAATGTAGGCTCATCCACCGAGCTTTAAACGTGAATAACAGAGGATGGAGTGACATTTAAAATGTGACAAATGTAGCTTGACACCATGAAGAACCGTTGAGAGAACACCGTTCTTGAAAGCGGAAAGAGCATGAGTGAAATGCGATGCTTTCGGTGCAGCAAGAGTCCATTGACTTTGACACAGATTCTGACCATTAAGCACACTGATTCAGACCAAAGTCAAAACATGAAAACGTTTCACCTGTGTCTTAGGAATTCAACGCAACTGGATTCATGCGAATCGGAGCACCGAGTAGGAAGTTATGCGCGTTTTTCGGAAATAGTGCAAAGCTGACAACACTTTTCAGCGACAGCTGATAGCTTTCAATGGCTGACCTTCAGCGATGGCTTACTTCAGCGACAGCTGACCTTCAGCGATGGCTTACTTCAGCGACAGCTGACCTTCAGCGATGGCTGATCTCAGCGATGGCCTTCAGCGACAGCTCAGCGATGGTTCAGCGATGGCTTCAGCGATGGCTTTTTTTCAGCGATGGTTTTCAGCTCTCAGCTCCAGCTTTCAGCGACAGCACTTAGGTTTCAGCCTTCAGCTTTCAGCGATAGCTTTTTTTCAGCTTTCAGCGAAGGCTTTCTTCAGCTTTCAGCGACAGCTATCATCTTTCAGCGATGGCTTTCTTCAGCTTTCAGCGACAGCCATCAGCTCTCAGCTTTCCATCAGCACACTGTTGTCTACTTCAACGATGCATATGACCCTTATAAATTCCGAATCTCTGAATTCTCAAAACACGAGATCTGTTCATCTATGTCTTAGGAATCCAGGGCCTTTTGAATCGCATCAATCGGTGTTTTTATGAGTGAGATATGATCAGTTTAATACAGCAAGCGCAAATCTGTCATTAAATCTGATTTGATGTAAAAGATAAGACGATCTTCATATAATTTTTAAAACCGTGAGTGCAAATAATTCGATCTCTAATTGATCAAGTCAGAAAACTAATTAGAAGAACTTAAAGTTTTTAAAAAAATGTTTCAGATCAGACTTTGAACATGTAACAAAACATCAAATCTTTCTCAAACAACTTTCTCATGACCCAAATGATTTTGTTATCCATATATAAATGTTTATGAGCAGCAGAAGACAAACAAAATCTTGATCAAAGATAGTCCAATCTTGAAAATAAAGGTCAGATCAAACAAAGATCAACAACCTTACTACCAAGATGCAAAAAGAATTGCTATGGACTTAAGCACACACAAGGATGAGATCAAAGATCAAAGATCAACCATCTACTTAGTGCTTATCAAATAAAACCAATGAATGAGAAAGAATCAAAACACACACATGAAGTGTATCAGAAACTAAACCATCTTAAACTTCCATTGTTGCATAGATGATCGATTTTGAAGAAAGGTTTCTTCAATCGGCTCTGATACCAATTGTTGATCCCATTTTTGAGCAACAATAGAAGAAATATAAAGTCCATATTTAAATATAGAGATAAGATATACATGAAGAACAATCATAAAGAAACTTATCTCATATTCATTGATGATTAAATATGGAGAGGAGAAATGTTGAAGAACACCACACTAAACATGAAACGACTCTCATAAGAAACTAGTCTATGTGTGTTTTTGTGTGCTTTCCATATTTCTCACTTCTTAAAAAGACATATGGACACCTCTTATATAGGGCCATATTTACATTAGATATTTAAAATATCTAAAATCTAGACAAAAATATCTAAGAAAATATCTATTACAAAATATCTAAAACATTAAAATATCTTTATAAAACATTCATTTAATTATGAGCTAATTAAAGCTAACAAAATAGAAAAATGAATTTTATTGCATTTTTTATAATTAATTCTTGAAAAATAAATGAATTTTAGTCAAACTTAATTGCATAATTAGGTTTTAATTATTTTCTATTTTATAATATGAATGAATATATAGTTTTCAAATAAAAAAATATGTGTCTTTTCAACATTTTAGATTTATAATAATATCCATCTAATTTTCTTAAATAATTATTTGTCAATTCATATCAATTATCAAATTATTGTTGGTTAGTTGTGAATAGGGGTGCTCACGGGTTGGGTTAATCGGGTTGAATGCATTTCGACACATTAATCCAATGTTGGCGGTTTGAAAAAATTTCAACCCAACCCAACCCAACTCAACCCGTTCGGGTTGGTCGGGTTGTGTATAAACAAAGTAAGATCAAAATTAAAAACATAAAAATAAAGGAAACATGTCTTTAAAATACAACCGATAAGACAATATTTAGATACTACATATAAAAATGTCTAAACCAAATATGATCAAATAACTTGACGTCTCCAATTTGCATATTTCTTAAATCTTAAAAATATCGTCATCAATTGTTTTTCTCAATTTGCATATATATAGATGGGTTGGGTTCAAATTATATATATATATATAGAGGCCTCGTAAAATACAAACCGTGCATATCTTGCACCCCTTACAAACCCATCTCAACCATTGATTTTTATATCCAATGGCCTAGATCAAAGTGGGTAGAAACTGTAAATATGTGAAACATGTGTACTTGAATTTAATTGCAGAGATGCACGGAAGGTCAATTCAGGGATTTTGCATCATCAATTAATTAAGGAAGCCAAGAAATATCCCCTGATTGTTTGCACGTCTCCGTCAACCACCTATATTATCGGGATTTTTTGCGATTTTTTTACCCTAGTTGCATCGAAGAAGACTAATGCTATGAAATTTAGCCTGAATCGTCGGAAAACATGGCAGAAAAGAAATAAACTTTTTTCCAACGAATAACTGGAATTATGGCATGTACAATTTGGATGCATATATGCAATTAACATTAATGCATATATGAATGTATGTTCTGTGTTATGCATACATGTTAGAATTAAAAAGATACTGCCATTTTCCAAATTAGTGTAAAAAAGGTACGAGATGTATACAATGCATATATGCTACTGCATGTTGTGTATTATGCATATATGACAGTGTTAAGAAGGTACTGCCATTTTCCCAAATTAGAATATATATATATATATATATAAGAATACTGAAAATATATTAATCCATATATGCAGCAGCATAACTGCATATATGCAGCAGCATAACTGCATCGTTTTCGGTTTGTTTCTTTTTAAGCAGCAGCATAAATGCATATATGCAGCAGCATAACTGCATATATGCAGCAGCATAACCGCATCGTTTTCGGTTTGTTTTTTATTAAGCAGCAGCATAAATGCATATATGCAGCAGCATAACTGCATATATGCAGCAACATAACTGCATCGTTTTCGGTTTGTTTCTTATTAAGCAGCAGCATAAATGCATACATGCAGCAGCATAACTGCATCGTTTTCGGTTTGTTTCTTATTAAAGATAGCGATTTTGCCTCAACTTTGCAGTGTTAATTGAATAATGGAACAAGGATACCACACAAAAAGGAGGAAGAAGAAGAAGGATACGCAGACAAACAACGGGAAAAAAAAAGAACAGGCAGAAAAAAAGGAAGAAGAATAACACGCAGGAAAAAATCTGGAGGATATACACGATCAATTTAAATTTCCTTTATGTTATGCTACAATTTAGGAGTTGATTTTATTAGTAAATATTACCTATAATTAACCACAAAATCTGGAATTATAAATTTACTCAAATAACCCTTCAATAAAATAATTAGATTTAATCATTAGATAATGACATGGATAAATGAGTGGTTGAGATTGGTTTGTAAAGGGGTGCAACATTTGAATGGTTTGCATTCTATATATATATATATATATATATATATATATATATATATATATGCTCATTCATATGTAAACCCAATACTACATGTAAACTATGAAATCTGATCAGGACCGTACATCTAAAAAATGAGTGGTGTAGATGGACACGGTGGCATAGTTGTAAATAACTATGAAAGCGGTGGCAATGCAGGAATTCGGGGGATTAAGTAGGGGGTATGTTCGGGCTTTAGTAAAAAGTATGAAAAAAGGAAAGAGTCGATTGAATCAAATCATCCGCATATCTCGCTTCTGAAAACTTCCGATTTCAAATCGATTGGGTTTAGGGTTCCAGCTCCATTATTGACGGAATACGGTGAAAATTTTGAAAATATACAATGGATGATGAAAATATGGCGCGAATGATTAGAGGTATGAACCGATTTCCTAATTTTTCCGATAGTATATGTTGGTTCCCGTTTTGTTTGAACAAGATTATCAGATCTATTAGTTAGAGTTTATGTTTGATGCGGAAGCGTATTTAAGGAACTAACAGATATGTTTGACAGATTTAGAACACAATATAAATAAACAATGATCAGAATAAGATATCTCAAAGTTTACTGAATATTTATCAAGAACAGATTTAAGACCAATAAGTATGAAAAGCTTTAAACAGATATGACTCTCAAAGTGCATAAGCTATGTGTTCTTCTGATGATTTTAACTATTGATTTCTTAATTTTGGAAGAACTCAACATGAGTCTCCCTTTTATACTACTACAAGGGAACCATAAAGCATGAGCTACTGTTGATCGGACGGCATGAATAGTATAACGTGCTGTATTGCATTTAATGCCGCAGACGTCTATTTTGTACTAAGCCCTATTGAGTACACTCAGAGTTTGACACGTTGAAGTTGGATAGGGTACGTTGCCATGCAAGTTGATGAACAGGTCCAGTAACAGTAGCAAGATATTATAAATATCTTCCAAGTCTTTAGTGAGGACCGCAGAGGCTCTGTAAATGGTTACAGAGGTTCTGTGGTATGGTTCCTCTGTTAAGTAGTCTTCACCGGATTCCGAGTCTTTGGTCTTCTTTGTGCGTATGACAGAGGTTCTGTAAGACACCTCTGTAGCTTCTGTAGCTTCTTGACCTTGATCTCTCGGTAAGTTCGGCAGAGCCTCTGCAAGAGGCTTTCTTCTCTTAGCCTATTTTTCACTACTTCTAAATACTTCTATGATTAGGAAGATTGAAGCTAACAATCTCCCCCTAAGTAGTGAAAAATAAAAAATTTAACTTGAGTTTAGTTAGGCTAAGTTAGATAAGACAGAGGTTAAACAATACCTCGAAAGTTCTTTCATTCAGAGATATGCCAGAGGCATTTTACATTTGAGAATAATGAAAGAAAAACTTTAAAAATGGTTTGTAGAGATTTGTTGTTTGAGAATCAGATTTCGGCGTCTTTGAAATCGTTATAGCTTCTGTTGTCTCTTCCGACTTCTCTGATCTCTTTGTAGAAACTGATGCAGAGTTCTCTTAAGCGTATTGTAGCATCAATCTCTCTTATGAAGGTATCTGCAGCGTCTCTATCCATTTGCTCGGTATCTCTGTATTTTACAAGGTTTGCTCTGAACTTGTTCAGAGTACTGGTTGCGTACTTCTGACAGTCCATGCTCACAAAAAGTTTGAATTCGCCTTGTGGGTTTTGAAATACTAACCCGAACCTTGGTTCTGTAATGATTGAGTTGGGCACGGCGTAAGGTGGGCATCGATCCTCTGGTGGTCGTAGGTTCAGATGTTTGAGACCAAGATCCTTTCCTAGCTGAAAGTCTGTCAGACTGTAGATCAGAAGCCTTTCCCTCATTGCTTTTCTCAACACTTGATAGGCTCTGGTGTTTGGCTCTGTGTTGTAGTTGTCCTTCGTCCATTGCAGAAGGTCAGGTAGATCATAGGGATTTAGATTCCTTAGGTCAGCATCAGCGAAGGTGGTTTCTGAATTGTTTACCCTTTTGATTATGTAAATATTGTACCTGGCCCTTGGATAGGTTCTGGTGAAGGAGTACCTACAGAAGATTACCTTTTTGATCTTGTGGATTGAGAAGACGTCTGCTTTGGTTCTTGGCTTTGTCCTGGTGAAGACGTTGTCAAATTCTTCTCTGATCTTTGGATCTGTCACATGATCTATTGGATGATTGGTCTAAAAGGATTGTTTATAGAGGTATTTGTATACCACTTCTTCCATTTCTTCTTGTGTTGGACCAGGTTGTGGTACTTGTCTTCTGAGACTCTCCATCTTTTTAACAACTTCTGCAGCTCTTCCTGATAGAGGAATGTCTGACAGAGGATTCAATCCATATGCCCAGTCCTCTTCTTCAGGCTTTGGAGTTTGAAAGGCATCAAAAGTGCTCTTCATCAATTTCTCTGTAGGCTTGGGCAATGATTTCTTTTTCTTGGGCTCTTCTGTCAGTATTGCTTTGCCCTTGTCTTTGGCTTTTGGAGGTGCAAAACCTGTTGCTTCTGTAGGTTTGGGTGCTGGTACTTCTGTTGGAATGATGGGGGTTGCCTCTGTAGGTTTTGACACTTGTGTTTTAGAGGGCTTTTGTGGCGTTGGTTCTGTTGGCTTGCTTTGCTCTGTAACCTCTGTTGGAGGTTCTTTGGTGACTTCTTCTGTGAGCTCGGTTTTTGTTGGCGAAGGTTGGATATCAAATCTTCTTGCCATTTTGAAAGCTAATGTGAACTTGTGCCTTTCTTCTTCTCTCTGCGCCATTCGTTCAGTCATTGTTTTGTGCATATTCCTTAGAACAGAAGAAGCAGAGGTCGTTGCTCTTTTTGGTTTGTGGGCAATAGACTTTCTTCTTGGTATGGTTTGGGGTTTTTCTGTTGATTTTGTAGTTGGAGAGTGAAAATCTTCTTCTGAAGAGGATGACAGACGTTGAGCATCTTCTTCAAACATTGTAGGAAATTCCACAGAGGTGGGTGTTGTCTCTGTGGTCTTTTGACCTTTTTCTCCAGGTTGTTGGTTTATTGGATTTTCTTCCAAGATGATTACCACAGGGGTGGTTGTTGCCTCTGTGGTTTGTTGATCTGTTTCTGATACATGGGTTTCTTCAGGAGTTGATTCCACAGAGATGGGTGTTGTCTCTGTGGTCTGTTGAGTTTGTTGTTGTTGGGTTTGTTCTGGAGGGGCTTGGCTGATTGGTTCTGCTGCGATTGGTGGAGCTTGTAGACCTCTGGTCGTAGCTTTCTCCCTTATATTCTCCCCCTCAGGATGATCTGATGGACCAGGATGGTCATCATCAGAGTCATCCTGACTCTTATCAGAAGTACCCTCTGCTCTGCAGGAAGCTTTGGGTTTCTTTGGTAGTTCTGCTCCTGCGGCCATCAACTTTGCACATACATCATCACAGAGGCCGATTAGAGTTGCAAGCTCTGCTTCTGTGTTGAAGCGCATTCTGTCGACACTTTTTCTGAACTCTTTGACGTAGTTGGCATTTGCAATAGTGAAGGAGACAATGACTTCTGTGACCTGGTTTATCACATTCTGCCCGAGCTCTGTTAGTTGTGCTCTGGTCATATAGTCTTTAGGCTGCATCATCGTAGTGTTGCGCATTGCTTCTTCTTGTACGTGTTTGAGGGCGTTCTGTAGATCTGCAGGTGTAATGCCCTTTGCTCTGTTGGATTGCTTATTCATTTGTTCAAGGAAATGTTTGACTGATTCCTTGAATGCAGAAGTTGCGGCTATTCTGAAATCTTTAGCGGCAGAAGTGGCTGTAGTTGTGGAAGTTGTTTGAGCAGAAGACTTCATCTCGGTGATGGCAGATTTCACCTCAGTGGACAGATTGTCCATTTTGGTGTTCAGATTTAGCAAGGCCGTCGATGTTGTCTCTGCAAAAGATGTGAAAGAGCTTTGCAACTCTTTCATGGTTTGGTTCACAGAGGTGACAAGGGTTTGGAACTCATCCCTTGATACTTGTGTCCCTGGTGTAACCTCTGGAGGAACACATTCGTCTCCAGAGTGAGTCCATGTTCCTAGGACACCTTCGTTCACCCTTGTTTGTACGTTGGGGGTGGAAGGATTTCCATCTGATCTTTGAGAAGAAACGTGAGTTTCAAACTCTACAGAAGTTCTGTGAAGAACAGTGTCCAAATCCACTCCAGAGGTGGGTATCGGAATGTTCTTCTGTAGACTCGGAGACTTGTCTAGAGTCTCTTCGTCTTCGTGCTCACTACTTCTCTCCGAAAGAAGTGTTGGCCCTATATTGTGCGTGGCAGAGGCAACGAATTCCTCTGTTGGGTGTTCTAGTGTGATCTGGGGCGATTGATCACGAACAATAGGTGAGTCTCTTTGAGGAGACTCCCTAGAAATGGATTCCCCGGTTTCTGTGGGCGCAGAAGTCGAAAGAGTGACCTCTGGCTGGATGGGTTGGGTTTGGATCGAGCTGTGCTGCTCTGTTTCAATAACTCCTTCTGCAGCTAAACCTGCGGAGTTAGATGTGTGGGTTGCACTGGGAGTTGGTTTCGGTTGTGTGCCTCTATTAATCCAGGCATCCTTTCTTGTTTCTTCCTCTGTTAAGCATCCAAGCACTACTTCATTATCTATCATTTCAGCCTCTATTGCTATCCTATGGCTTGGTGCTTCTTCCCTAACTTCTGTTGAAGTTCCTGGCTCTGTGACTAAGAAGTCGAAGATTGGATGAGAGCCGTATAATTTCATGATATGTGGATGATAGAGACCTTTTCGTATTAGGGCAGCTTCTTCTTCATAAGAATCTACCTCTGAGACCTCTATCCTTGTCTCCCTCATTTCAAATCCCTCCTCTTCTACAACTTCGGCCTCTTTTCCTTTTTCTTTTTCTTTTTCTTTCATTTTCTCTAAAGCCTCTGTTACTTCATCTCTATTCCACTCAGCTTCTGTTTGTTCTATTTCTTCTGAAGTTGGGCTTGGACTCCTTCTGTGAACGTCCAATCCTTGTTGAATGAAGGGGTTCTGTAGAATGATAGGTGTTTCAGATGATTGAGATCTGGGGGTTTGATCATCTTCTTGCAGATGTGTGTCAATGCCAGAGATAGAGAAGTATTGTTCTTCTGTGGAGTGGTGGTCGAGTGGTTGTGCCGTCCACCCAGTTGTATTTAGGGTGTTGGCAATTTCAGGGTTCAGTAGGAAATCGTTCAAGCTTCCTTGGTGAGCGAATCGATCTGGGGATTGATAGGGTGATTGATATCCCTCTTCTGCCATTTCTACTTCTGCATTCTCTTCTTCTGCAGTTTTTTCTTCTGCGATTGCCTCTTCTGCGATTTCTTCTTCTGCGATGGTAACCAATTTTTCAAGTGATTTCCCATGCTTCTTTTTGGTCTTCCTCCTCTTGGGTTTTGGTGCCCCTTCCTCTGTGGGTTTCGATTTTCTTTTCTTTTGTTTAGGAGAGGGAGGAGCAGAGGAGCCAATTTCTGTGGCATGAGGAGGTGAAGGTTGATCTTCTGCAGCGCTTGTGGAGGTGCCTTCTGCAGTTTTCCTCTTCTTTGATTTTGGAGTAGAGGCAGAGGTTTTTGAAGAAGACTTCTTTCCCATGAACTCTGCACGTTTGGCTAAGAAGCTAAGTTGAATTGCCATGTGTTTTGCTAGTTTCTGATCTTTTTCTTCTTGTGTAGAGAGAGGTTCTGCAGTCATTGTTCCTAGGGGGACACCTAAACGCGGGGGTGTCATAGGACTCGGTTTTGGAGTTCTATGAACGCGTATATACTCTAACTTAAGTGTTTTATTCGTTGCATAGCTCAGAAGGTTCTGTGACAAAGGTCTGCAGTATGTGTAGCCATCTACATGATCGGTGGGGATATTTTTGTTCGTTGGGAACTGTTTGGGAATTGGCCCTTCCATTGGCCAGTTCTGTATCATCAACAGAGGTTCGAACAGGACTCCCAATATCCTTTGGAATTGCAGAGGTGGTAGAAACTTAGGATCGTTCTCTTTTACCCTTCTGGTGTTGTTCTTTCTGTCGATTGTATTGATGATCTCTTGCATCATTATGGTCGCGTAATCGAGTGTAAGATCATAGTAAACCCCATACATGATGGTTAAGATCTGATGCGAGCTCTGGTCAATGCTGCCTATCTTCCCTGTAAGGCATCTGTTGAGGATTAAAAACAAGGTGTTCCACAGAGGTGGTAGTCTGCCTCTGCGAAAGTCATTTCTCTTCCTAAGTTGGGTGTTGTACCCAAGCATTTCTACAAAACGACAGAGCTCGTCGTCTGTTGGTTGTTCTGCATATCTCTTCAGTCCAAGAAGACCCCTTGTTGGTAGGTTGAACTCAAGTGAGAACATCGTTCTATTAAACTTGATTTCCAAATGTTCAGATTTGTCAGGCTTGGAGATGTACCCTTTGATAAGAGAATCATCTTTATCATATCGGCAACTTTACCAAAACTGGTTCAAATACCTAACAGGTATTTTGTTTGGGGTTCTTGAAAGTAGAGGGAAGAGGATATGATTTTCTATGATGTTTAGAAGAAGGGCATGGGCTTCGCCGAAAGTAGTGGGTGAGGGGACCAAGTAGCAATTGTTTGATTTGATTGGCAGTACCTTTTCGAAATGATCATTTGCTATAAAGTTTTGAAGATGTGTGGTCGGAGCAAAGTCAGCTATGTCGCCGGAATCTTCTTGTTCAATATTTTTGGCGAGGTGGGTGTTTTCTGAATGTTCAGAATGAGCAGGTGAATGTTCTGGTGAGTTCGCCGGAGAGTGTGCAGGGGAGATAACTTGAGAAGATGAAGCCATTTGGTAAGAAGAATAAGGTTCTTGCAAGCTTTTGCAGGGTTTCGCCGGAGAAGAATGAGAGTTCGTAAAGGTTTTATGAGAAGGTAAGCTTGGGTTTTATATGAGTGTAAAATGGTAGAATTCGAAAGAGTAAAAATATATGGCAATGGATAAATATTTGGAATCCGTACTCGAGTTAGAACGGCGGGTTCAACTTTCCATAGAAAACGTTCCATGTACGCCCAATGAAAAAGAGACACGTAGGCCATGTCAGAGGATGACAGGACGTCGTGCGCGGCCCATTAATGCTAGGCGCGTGGGGTTGTTCTTAGCCACATGAATTTCACTCTCAGTAAAAGTAATCGTTATTATTACAGAAATGCCCAAGTTGCAGATTGACAGAACCTCTGTGGTTTACAGAAGCTCTGTGATTTTGAAAAACTTGATGTTCATGCCTCTCATATATCTCATTGTTATCATGACTCTGTAGGTTCTTCTTTAACCAAAACATTTGTAAAGGCATTGGAGAGGATCGATAGGATTTTAGTGAAGAACTTTTACTCTCAGAGGTTTTGTGGCTCTGTTGGAACTTGCAGAAGCTCTGTCAGGGCCAGCAGAAGCTCTATGAGGGAAAAAATCTTATAACTAAAATTCTATTAAACTTTTTGATCATCCAATTTTTGATATGTTTTAAGAGATGTTTTTCGGACATATTTGAAAGTTGGTGTCCGAGAGAACTGTTATGGAAAAAGTTTTGTTCGAGAAGGTCATGGTGTGTGTATTCGGTTTCCGAGATAACATTCCAAAAGTTCGATAGAGGCTAAATTTGCGATCACAGAGCATATTTCTGGCAGAACCTCTGTTGAGCTCAGCAGAAGCTCTATGACCTCAAATTTCTCATAACTCGAATTTTATGAAACTTTTTGATCTTTTGATTTTTGACATGTTATCCACAGTATATTTAGGACATATTTGACAATTTGTGTCCCAGAAAACTATTTTCAAAAATCTTTTGTACGAGAGACATACCTTTTGATTCTTCTATTCTCGGCAGTGATGTCTGACTTCTGTCGATATAGATTTATCGACACTCTTCTTTGGCTCCCCTTGAAAGATTGACCTCTGTAGATCATTTCAAGGTCCCTTTTTGCTCGCTCCCCCTTGATCTAATCACCTCTGTAGATCATTTCAAGGTCCCTTTTTGCTCGTTCCCCCTTGATCTAATCACCTCTGTAGATCATTTCAAGGTCCCTTTTTGCTCCCCCTTGACCTATGCTTGGATCAAAGTATGATAAGTTTTGCATAGAACATAGGTTATTTTTACCAGAGATTCTGTTGGGGTTGTCAGAGGTTCAGAACAGACCCACAGAAGCTCTGTGTTGCCAAGAACTATTTTAGTTTTGAGAATTTACATACAGAAATAAATCAATCAAAGCAATAAGTAAAGTAATATAGATATATATATATATATATTCACAGAAGATAAAGCTATACTTACAGAGGATTTTCACATCATATTAATCATTCCTAACTTACCCACCAAGAAATTGAATCTTTTCTCATCTAATGCTTTGGTGAATAAGTCCGCGAGTTGGTATTCTGTGGGCACGAAATGCATCTCGATTGTACCGTATTCAACATGATGTTTCAAGAAGTGGTACCTTATATCAATATGCTTGGTTTTTTAATGTTGCACAGGATTGGCAGAGATGGCAATGGCACTTTTGGAATCACAGAAGATGGGTATTTTGAATAGGATGTGGCCATAGTCTTTTAGCTGAGTCTTCATCCATAGAACCTGAGAACAACATCTAGCAGCAGCAACGTATTCAGCTTCTGCCGTGGATGTTGAGACACAATTCTGCTTTTTGGAGGTCCAACTGACTAGTTTACCGCCTAGGAATTGACAACTCCCAGAGGTACTCTTTCTGCCGAGCATGCATCCTCCATAGTCTTAATCTGTATAGGCTTTAAGACAAAAACCAGAGTTCTGTGGATACCAGAGACCGAGATTTTTGGTCCCCTTTAGGTATCTAAAGATTCTCTTTACAGCATCATAATGTGATTTCTTAGGATTAGCTTGATAACGTGCACAAAGACATGTGGCATGCATAATGTCATGTTTGCTTGCAGTTAAGTATAACAGAGATCCAATCATGCCTCTGTAGAGAGTGCATTCTACAGAGATGCCATCTGGATCTAAGAATAACTTATTTCCAGTGGCCATTGGAGTTTTCATTGCAGAGGTATCAGAGAGGCTATACTTGGAAAGAATGTCAGAGACATATTTGGCCTGATTTATAAAAATTCCTTCTGATGATTGTTTGACTTGGAGTCCGAGGAAGAATGTTAATTCTCCCATCATGCTCATTTCCAACTCACTCTGCATGAGTTTTTCAAAACTTTTGCACTCTTCTGTATTAGAAGATCCAAAAATTATGTCGTCCACATAGATTTGTACAAGCATTATTTCACTGTTTTTACGTTTATAGAATAAGGTTGTATCTGTTGTACCTCTGTCGTAGCCAATGACTAGAAGAAAGGTAGAAATTCGTTCGTACCATGCTCTTGGAGCCTGTTTCAGTTCGTACAGAGCCTTTTCAAGGTAGTATACATGCCTTGGGAACTTTGAGCTTTCAAATCCTGGTGGCTGATTTACGTAAACCTCTTCTTGGATTTCACCGTTGAGAAAAGCTAATTTTACGTCCATCTGATAGACTTTAAATCCTCTGTGGGCTGCGAAGGCTAAGAATATTCTTATTGCTTCGAGCCGTGCGACAGAGGCAAAAGTCTCATCGTAGTCTATGCCTTCTTCTTGTCTATATCCCTTGGCCACTAATCGTGCTTTGTTTCTGATGACCACTCCATCTTTATCCTTCTTATTTCTGTAGACCCACTTAGTCCCAATGGCCTGTTTCCCTCGTGGCAGAGGTACTAAAGTCCATACTTTGTTGCGCTCAAACTGCAGAAGCTCTTCTTGCATGGCGTCTACCCAGTTTGGGTCATCTAGGGCTTCAGAAATCTTCTTTGGTTCTATCACGCTAATAAAATTTGTAAAGAAACAAAATTAGCAGTGGCAGACCTGGTTTTTACCGTGTCAGAAGGTTCGCCGATTATTTGGCTTGGAGGATGGCTTTTTGTCCACTTAGTTGTTCGTGGAAGGTGGTCATCAAAATCATCGAATGTTTCTTCAGAGGCTTCTTGCTGTTCTTCTTCTTCTTCTTCTTGTATAGCCTCTGTAGTAGTGCGTGCCTTTGTAGTTGATCCTACAGCTTGTGGAATGATTGGTATGAGAGGTGGTGGAGTTTGTTCCTCTGAGGACGTATAGACTTGGTCCTCTATATCCTCTGTAATTGGTTCTTCTGTGGATTGTGGAGTTTGATTTTCAGCAGCTTCTGTGGTCGTTTTCCTTATTGTTTCATCTTCTGCAGTCTCTTTCTCGGCATTTGCATCTGTAGTATTTACAGAAGAAGATGAAGCATTATTTGGATCAGTTAGAGTCATACCTGTAGGATTTTGACCGATAGAAGATGGTTCTTCAGAAGCTCTGATGGTTCCAACAGAGGGATCAATGTCGTCGTGGAACATCTCTAAAAATAGAAGATTTAAGTCTTCTTTCGTTTGCGAGATGCCAGAGGTTTCCCTTTTAATTCCGAGTTCTGAACTGATTTGCTCAGAAGTCTTCTTGAATGAATCATCAAAAGAAACATTGATGCTTTCTACGATTTTGCGAGACCTTGTAAGGAATGCTCTGTAGGCTTTGGAAGTGGCAGAGTATCCAATGAATTTGCCTTCGTCAGCTTTTACCTCAAACTTTCCTCTGGAATCTCTGACGTTTAAAACAAAGCATTTACATCCGAACACATGGAAAAATTTGATGTTTGGCCGCCTTTTGTTGATCAATTCGTAAGGAGTCTTGAGGTGTCTTTTTACAATGGTTGAACGATTCTGTGTATAACAAGCGGTAGAAATCGCTTCTGCCCAAAAGTTCATCGGTAATCCGCATGCTGATAGCATAGCTCTTGCGGCCTCCACGAGCGTTCGATTCTTTCTTTCGACTACGCCGTTCTGCTGTGGAGTGCGTGCGGCAAAGAAGTTTTGTGATATTCCTTCTGTAGAAAGATAGGCTTCAATGACAGAGTTTTTAAATTCTGTGCCATTGTCACTTCTTAACTTATGTATTCTGCATTCATAAAGAACTTGGATTCTTTTCATTAGATTAATCAAGATGATTGGAACATCTGATTTCTTTCGAACAAAATCAACCCATGTGAAACGCGAATACTCATCAATTAAGACAAGTATGTATTTCTTGCCACCTAGGCTCTGTATGGCAATGGGACCGCAGAGGTCAACATGAAGCATGTACAGAGGTCTAGTGCAAGACACATCTGTTTTGCCTCTGTGGGAAGCTCTTCTGAGTTTTCCCATTTCACAGGCAGAACACAAGTGATCCTTATTAAATTTAACATTAGGCAAACCTTTAACTAGATCAAGTTTTACCAGTTTATCTAAGGTGTGAAAGTTCAAGTGACAGAACCTGTTATGCCATAACCAGGCTTCTTTACTTTCGCAAGCTACAAGGCAAACTTTGTCCTTGGTTTTTGAACAAAAATTCATCAGATACAGATCACCTCTTCTTTCGGCTCGCAGAAGTTCCATTCCTGTGTCTTCACTTTGCAGAGAGCAGAAAGTTCTTTTGAATAAGACATCGAATCCTGTATCACAGAGTTGACTTACATTGAGTAGGTTGTGTTTAAGGCCATTCACATATGCAACTTTGTATACAGAGACGTTTTCCTTCTGTATGACTCCATAGCCTTTGATGTGTCCCTTCTTGTCGTCTCCAAAAGTTACAGATCCACCATCGTGTGTTTCTTTGTACGTGGATAGTAAACTTCTGTCGCCAGTCATGTGCCTTTAGCATCCGGAGTCAAGATACCAAATTGGCACAAACCGCTTCTGTAAGACAATCACAGAGACTTACGTACCTATATCCACATGGGTCCAATATTGTTAGAATTTTTCAAGTTTGCCTTAGCATTCTCGAAATACATTTTATCTTTTGTAGAAGAATCAGATTGTTTCTCTCTAGGTTCTGAATTTGGAGTTTGAATTTTAGTGGAGAGTAAGCAATCTGGATTTGAGAAGTGTTTATTCAATTTGACCATAAGATCAAAGCAATGACAGTATTGAATATGAGACGTGATTTGTTTGAACTTTTCATTGAATTCATTGAACTGAGCCACAGAGGCATTACATTCTTTCTTAACATTAGATTTTCTATTACAAGAAGATCTATGAATACTAGAATGTTGTTTACAAAAGTTTTGTTTAGGTACTGCCTTCTGTGAGTCTTTTCTGTGGTGAACATCTTTCTTCACTGTCACAGAGGAAAAATATTTGTTAGCTTCAGGCCATTTTCCCTTTTGTTGCCAAGTGGGATTCTCTTTAATTTTCCTTAAAGATTTTGAAAATTTAGAGCTTTTAGGATTTACAGAGGTCTTTTTCAGATTTTCAAGCTCTATAGAGGTTTTGACTTGTATACACATTTTGAGAAAATCTGGACAGATAGGGATCTCTGTGATTTTCTCTTTTGGAGAAATAGTTCTTTTAAGAACCTCAGAGGAGAATTTAACATCCTCTGTGTCACAGTGAATTATCCCTGATTTTGAATCAGTCTCTGAGTCGTCAGAGGATGAATCGTCCTCATATGCAGAGGTTGAGTCATCTCTTTCGATAGAGGCTGGATTTTCTGAGCATGTATAGTACGAGCTTTCTTCCTCTGTAGAAAAACTTTCATAGACGGCAGAGGTTTCTGATAAGATCTCTTCAGCGAGAATTTGATCCATAGAAGATGTACAGAGATTTTCTAAAACATTTGATTTCCAAACTTCCAAAATTTCTTTTTCAATTGCTTCTTTAAAGTTTTCTTCTGAAAAGTTGGGTTTAAACTCAGGAGCTTCTGCCGATAATTTCTTTTCGACATTTATCATACAGACAAAAGCGACCTGTGTTTGAGTCTCTGGTTTACCAAACTTAAAGATACCAATCTGATCTTGTGTTTTCAGATATTTCTTTGGTTTGATTCCTCTATTTTCCGAGGTTGAAGATAATGAATCTGTGTTTTCAAACCACACATTGATCATCTTCGTATGTTTCCTCAAGTGAGATTCCACAGAGATTTTAACCCTTTTATTAACAGAAAGTAAGTTTGGAAAGTTTGGTTTGTTTGTTTTTCCCAAAACGAATAGAGAAGACAGAGGTTTTAGTCTTTTATTTTCAACACCTAAGGTAATATCACTGTACCCTATACCTCGTCTTGCTATTTGGGAGTTTACCTTTTCATACACCTTCTGTGCATCTTTATAGTTTTTAAGTAAAACTTCTCTTCTTAGAAGATCTTGCCAAAGTACCTCTCTCTCTCTTTGAAAGTATTCTTTAAGAGCTCTTATGTCAGTTGTTTCACTCCTAGAAACTAAAAGCTCTTTTGTTTTGATTTTTAAAGCAGAGGTTAATTCAGAAATTTGCCTTTTTAAAGGATCTACATTTTTGCTCCAATATTTTTCTACTCTTTCCTTTTCTTCAAAAAATTTGGCTTTTTCTTGAGTGAGAAGCCTTACTTCTCTTTCATTAAACGTGAGTCTTTTCTGAATGCTTTCATTTATCTCTTTTAGTTCAATCAGTTCAATGTTGAGTTTAAGTGAATCATTATCTACAGAATTAGTACAAGAGGTAGAGTTTGAAGTGGATACCTCAGTGTCAGTGCCGGAGTCGACTTCTGCCATGCCACAGAACAGGGCATTGGTGGTGAATTCATCGTCAGAGGTAGAGTCTGACTCGAAGTCCTCCTTGTTCGCTTCAGAATGCCCTTTGTTCGCCATTAGGGATTTTTACGCATAATATTCAGCCTTCTTTTTGTAAAAAGTTGAGTCCTTCTGTGGGCGATTTTGTCTACTTCTGCATTCTTTTGCGAAATGGCCTGGCTTGCCGCAGTTGAAACAACCTTGGGAGGTGTTTCCAACTCGATCGTCGGACTTCTGTTGGTCTCCACCTTTCTCTGTTCGGCATTCGTTTGCGTAATGACCAGGCTTACCACATTTGTAGCATTCTTGTGTGTGGCCTACCTTGTCATCTGACTTCTGTCGGTCATTTTCTCTGTAGATTCTGTCGCTCGACCTTTGTTGGTCATCATTTCTGTAGTCTGACCTCTGTCGGTCATTTCTATCATCCGATCTCTGTCGGTTACTCGATTCTTCTCTTCTTCCATCATCTCTTCTAATGCTCTGGTTGTCTCTGCCATATCGGTCATTTCCAGAATTCCTTTGGTTACCTCTGAACTCTCTTGTCAATAGAGCCAATGATTTAGCTAATGACGCAAGAGTTATCTCTTCCTCTATCAGCTCGTCTTCTTCGCTATCAACCAACACTATCTTCTTCTTCTCCTTCTTCTTCTCCTCTGTTGCTCTCTCATTTCTCGGTCTTTCTGTAGCCTCTGTTGATTTACTAACCAATGCGTATGGTGCAATGGTTAGTGTTTTAGCCTGTGCTATTTGAGGCTCTTGTGCGGCTAGTGTTCCATAGAGATCAGAGAGTGTCCATGAGTCTAGATCTTGGTTTGTTTGTAACGACATAGACAATTGAAGCCACTCATCATTCAGGCTCTTTAGAAACATGACGTTATTTTCTTCCGAGGTTCTGTGAATGCCAGACTTTCTGCATTTGTTTATGAGAGAGTTGAACCGGTCGTATGTTGTTTGCAGAGATTCTATTGCAGAGGCTCTGAAGGCATGATATTCATTAATGCATTGTGCCCTTCGGTTCTTCTGAGTTTTAGCACCCCCTTCCAATTGTCTTTCTAATTCTTTCCAAAGATCGTGAGCTGTTTCGCATGCATCTAAGGATTGAAAAAGTTCGTTGGGGATAGCCATGATCAATATTCTTTTTGTTTTCTGTGCAACTTCATCTTCTGCCCTATCTTCGTCTGACCATTCTCCTTTTGGCTTAGGTTTTTGATGTTCAGGTATTTCAGGAGATTCAGCAGTAGCTGGTACACGTGGCATAGTTATCATGGGGACCGGAGGAGGATTGTAAAGATATTGTTTGAGATTTTTTTCAGTACCCTCAAAGAAATGAACCATTCTTATCTTCCATTGAGGATACTCATCTCGAAGGAGAGTAGGAGGTTTGGTTAATGAGCCAGCAGTGAAAAAGTTATTGGTATTTGTCATTGTAAGAGCTTTTCAGGGGTTCAGAAAAGGATAATATGACGAAAGATTTATGAGTATGAAGATCTGGAAGGATTTCTGGGTAATAACTAATATCCAGAATTACTTTAATGGTGTTCTAACCTGGAAAAATGGTTTCTATCAGAATGAATCGAAGGGTGATAGGAAAACAGAAATTTTTTAATATGATGAAGAGTAGGTTAAAAACAGAATGAAATCTATCAATAATGTTGTCAAACGAGGATCACTTGATATTGAAAATCAAGCTTTGCTCTGATACCAATTGTTGGTTCCCGTTTTGTTTGAACAAGATTATCAGATCTATTAGTTAGAGTTTATGTTTGATGCGGAAGCGTATTTAAGGAACTAACAGATATGTTTGATAGATTTAGAACACAATATAAATAAACAATGATCAGAATAAGATATCTCAAAGTTTACTGAATATTTATCAAGAACAGATTTAAGACCAGTGAGTATGAAAAGCTTTAAACAGATATGACTCTCAAAGTGCATAAGCTATGTGTTCTTGTGATGATTTTAAATATTGATTTCTTAATTTTGGAAGAACTCAACATGAGTCTCCCTTTTATACTACTACAAGGGAACCATAAAGCATGAGCTACTGTTGATCGGACGGCATGAATAGTAGAACGTGTTGTATTGCATTTAATGCCGCAGACGTCTATTTTGTACTAAGCCCTATTGAGTCCACTCAGAGTTTGACACGTTGAAGTTGGATAGGGTACGTTGCCATGCAAGTTGATGAACAGGTCCAGTAACAGTAGCAAGATATTATAAATATCTTCCAAGTCTTTAGTGAGGACCGCAGAGGCTCTGTAAAGGGTTACAGAGGTTCTGTGGTATGGTTCCTCTGTTAAGTAGTCTTCACCGGATTCCGAGTCTTTGGTCTTCTTTGTGCGTATGACAGAGGTTCTGTAAGACACCTCTGTAGCTTCTGTAGCTTCTTGACCTTGATCTCTCGGTAAGTTCGGCAGAGCCTCTGCAAGAGGCTTTCTTCTCTTAGCCTATTTTTCACTACTTCTAAATACTTCTATGATTAGGAAGATTGAAGCTAACAGTATAAGAACCAGTAATGTGCATAACTTGTGATTCAATTTCATAGCTCGACAAAAGAGTGAGAAGATTCGATTACTCAAATCTTCCTCAACCTTCAAACCTAGTAAGAATACTCTGGACCTGGAGATGGAATGGGTTTTTGGCCAAGGAGGTTTCATATATTGGTTCGTATATATTGGTTTCATATATTGGTTTCATCTATTGTTTCATATGTATATTCATATGATGATGTGGGTTTCTGGCCAGGGAGGTTTCATATATTGGTTCGTATATATTGGTTTCATATATTGGTTTCATATATTGTTTCATATGATGATGCATGAAAAGTAATAGGGAGGTTTCATATATTGGTTCGTATATGAAATAATTTCAAATGTGAAAATTGTTGAAAAAATACTATGGTTTCATATGAGGTTTTGCACATATGAAACTAATGTGGTTTTGCACATGTGAAAGTTTATATGAGCTTTAATGTGTATTTTTTTCAATTTTGAAACAAACAGGAATGAATATGAAGCCAGAAAAAATTAAGAATAATGAACTTCAAAAGCATATAACTGTTAACATTCAAATCGGAATGGATTGGATATTCATTAAAATCAAATAATTAATTAATTAGTTTCCTAAAAATTTGCTAAAAAGATTCTTTCCATAATAATGCTCCGACTGGATATTATTGTATGGACAATTTTGCCCCTGTAGAGTGTTACCATAATTGAGAGTTTACATTGTTTACATAAAAAATGTTTACATTTGAAGCTCCCTCTATATATATATATATATATATATATATATATATATATATATAGAGAGAGAGAGAGAGAGAGAGAGAGAGAGAGTCCCACTAATATGAAACCAATGAAAAAAATGAAACTTATGAAACTAGATCTAGACCATTGATTGTTTTGATCAAAGGTCGAAATTAATAAGGTGGCAATTGTGTAATTATATATGAACCCGGTGGCATAATGGTCTAATATGAAATATGAAAAGGGTATTATTGGTATCAAACGTACGAAATCCTTTTGGAAAGATTCATCTGCAGCGATTTTTTGGGGACCACTTCGATTCCCTCCCTGATTCCACGGCAAGCGATTTCAAATATTGGAAACCAATTTTGTATGAAATTAGATTGATTCAACCCTAATAGAGGCGACGATAAAAACCTGTGAACGACATGGAAGGCGAAAACAGAGGTTTGCGAGGTTAGGGTTCGAATTTCAAGTTTTTCATATGATTTTGCTTTGAATAATCAGTTGTTCATATGATATTTTCACCAAAATTTTCGTACAGCAAAGCGAAAAAGCGAAAGAATCAAGCATTTGACTTCGTTTTCAGATTTCAAAAACACGAAGGAAAACCCAGTAGACGTTGAGATGGAAGGGGTTTCGAGTTCTCTGAAATTTGAAGGAATGAAACTCGCAATTTAGTTTGTATACTATCTTTATTTCATAACTGAAATAATTGTTGTTAATGTGTATGAAAAAACCCCAAGAAACTGTTTGTACGATAGTTTTGTGGTGAGTATGAAAAAACTCAAAAACCTTATTGCTGCTATGGATATTTTCATATCAGAAATTGTTGTGGTTAATGGGTACGAAAACCCAGTACATTGTATTTCGAAAAAATTTGGCATTCTTGTGCATAATTAGTTTCATATGAAAGTGGTTTTTATTGATCGGTATGAAAAAACTCAAAAACCTTATTGCTGCTATTGATATTTTCATATCAGAAAGTATTGTGGTTCATGGGTACGAAAACCCAGTACATTGGTTTTCGAAAAAAATTGACATTCTTGTGCATAATTAGTTTCATATGAAAGTGGTTTTTATTGATGGGTATGAAAAAACAGAAAAAAACTATAAGAGCCAAAAATTACATGTTAAAAATTACAAAGGCTATAAAAATAACATATGAAAACTGTGTTTTAACGTAATGGAAAAAAGGTATGAACTGTCATTGGAAACCATGTGGTTTTAAGGATTAACTGTTGTGAAAAAATAATTTGATGTTGCCCACTTTTTTGAGCCATGAAATAACATGATTCCATGTGAAACTGGACTACCTAAAAATGATAATGTAACATACGTGTGTGTTTAACAAGTTTTAATGATTTTCCATAAGGAGCAAAAACTAGAAGTATATCTGCAACAAGAGAACTAGCTGAGGGGCGAATTGAGGAAGGTAAATTGTTACATGCACTTGAAAAAATTATATAACTAATATTGAGATGCATGGACAAATGACGTATATATAATTGAATTTATCAGAACAAGTGGAGATTATTATGGTCGAGAGTAGTAGAAGGAAAAGAGCAAAACGTACAGGTATTGTATATTTTTTATGAAACTATAATTGCCAACATTTTCTACATTAAATGTCATGAAACATTGTATGCTTTAACAACATTTGATGTACATGTTTTCACGTAAGTTGATAACCAAGGAACTTCAAAAGATGGAAAGCATAATGCTAAAAAGACAAGTGATAGAGAAAACAAACGTAAAAAACGAAAGAGAGCAGGTATGAATTTTTTTTAACAATGCTTATATTCGTTATATTGAATTATACTATTATGTTCATACCAGACACAAATTAAGTCATGTGAATCAAATATTAACAAATATTTTACTGATAGTTGTTTCACGGCCAAATCTGCGGGATGAATCCACAGACGACGACGATTTTGTAGAGCGCCATAACCCAAAGTCAAGTAAGGAACTTAGATGCTAAAATTTACATAAACCTTTGTTACTTTTTGAAGGCATTAACAAATTTCCAATATATTTAAATTCAGTTGTTGCTGCAAATAAATCATCATGTGCATCACAGGGTGAAAAAGCTGATGAAAAAAAGAAAAAAAGGGGTAGAAATCCAGGAAGTGTTAATGGTATTAGAACTAGGACGTCACCCGTAAATTTCTATCAAACGATCATTCATCTTACTGATGATCAAAAGGAGTCTGTTAGGAAGATGGGACTAGAGTCAATGCTGGAGTTGTCTGTTGATGGGATACCATCAAAACTGGGGTATTACGTGGTAGACAACTTAGATACTGATAGATTGGAACTAGAGTTAGAAATGGCAAGTATCGGGATTAAAGAGGAAACGGTTCACAGTATTCTAGGCCTTAAATTGGGGGGAATAAACCTAGACACATTGGAGGTTGACCCAAAAAGCAGCGATATTATAAAGCGATGGGAATCTATTTACCAGAAACAAAGACCAAGACCAGTTGATGTGTCAAACGCAATACTCGAATCGACAGATTCCGGAGAGATGTTCCAGTTAAACTTCCTTGTGCTATTTGTTATAACAATGGCGGAAGGCAGCCCATCGGGAAACTGCCATAATCTTTTTTTTTAAAGATTGGTAGCATTGATATGATTCCAAATATAAACTGGTGCCGCTACATTGTCGATAGTTTGAAAAGAAGTAAGCGTAAATGGAAGCGTGACACATATGACAGCTTCTATTCAGGGCCGCTGACATTTCTGACGGTAATTTTTTCATGTGTTTTTATTTTTGAATTTGCACGTACTAATAGTATTATTATTGAATAAACAGCTGCTTTACGTCCATATGACATCATGTCCGTCGGTCCAAGTTGATAGAAGTTTGCTACCATTACACACATGGACAATGGAGAAGCTACGAGACAGAACAAAATACGGTTTCGATCACGGAGGTTTGCGTAAAGCACAAATAACAGCTCTTAAATCTGGTAAAAAGACATTTTCTAAAGGAAGGAAACGGAATGCTCCGGTAAGACATGTTCATACAAGTACAGCAGAAAAGGTACATTCAATTATTATATTCTCATGATTTATAATAATACCTTCTTGTGTTTTATTTCATACTTATAATGTACATTCACTTGACTGTTTTGACTATGCTTTTGTAAAACACAACAAAGTCAAAGGAAAAGGATGCTGAAGGATCAACTATAAAAGATGTGGTAATAAAAACTAAGAACCTACATTGTTGCTTAAATGTATTCAATTGATAATTAAACATATTTCATAAAATTATATCATTGAAGGTCTTTGAAGAAGTTGAAAAGGTTCATGGAGGGGATTGCGGTGAAGAGGATGCACCGCCAACGGAATATGTGGATAAGGTATTGTCTCGCTATAACAAATTATCACGTGTATATGAAATATTTAGATAATATTTGAAAGAAAACTAATGTAATTGACATTATAATGTGTAAGAATGATGATGGGTGTGAAAAACAGCAAGGAGGGACTGTCAAAACAGTAGAATCATCGGCCGTATTAACTGGGCTGGAGGTAATGTCATGATCTACTTTGTACTAATGTTTGTATGAAATGTATGATGTGTATGATGAAAATCTCCTTATTTTATAGAAAGTGGTACTGATTAATGTTTTAAAAAAATATAAACTAAATAAGTATATGAATTTCTTAGGAAGGTGATCAATTGGGAGAACATCATATAGGAGATGTGAACGAGTCGTTGGTAATGTCTTCGCACAAAGACAATGTGGAAATGATTGTTAAATCAGATAAGAAAGAAAAGGTATATTACTGTAAAAAGATATTTCTTGCCATATATCACTTTTAAATAGAAATATAACATGAATAAAATTAATTTAATTTCAAAACGTCTTTACCTGCAGGAAACAATGGGAGTTGTAAATGGTTGGGATGATGGGTTTGATATTACAGATGAGGATATCGCAGTGGCATTTGAAGCGATTGAAAAGGTGATAGACGATACAAAAAGATCAAGTAACGTTGCCGATGTTGACGTAAGAGAACCAGACGGAGGGGTTGTGGATGATGAAGACGGCCGCGAAGATTTTGAGGACGAAAATGAGCTCAGAAAGGTACTGGTTAAGAATTCTCGTATAAAACAAATGTGTTGAAAAATAATTCATAGTAAATTGTGTCTTTTCATATGGAAATATATTACAATGTTCATAATTTCAATATTTTGGTATTCTAGCAATAAATCAATTAAGAATAATATTTATTATGATGTTATACGAAACACAGGAATACATGGCAAAAATCGAGGCACACCTGGAGCAAATATATTGCAGTAAGCATGACGTGAGAAAACTAATTCAGGAGGCGATGGAATTGTTCCCAGAAGAGATGAACTTCGACGACTATCAGGAAAGATTTGATAATATTTTCAGAAACGATCCAAAGACAGATGAAGAGACTGATACGGATGAGGAAAGTGAGGAAAAGGAGTATGATGATACCTTTCAGCAGGTTACCCCCACCAAGCTAGACTTTGAAATTACTCCAACCCCACTTTCACAGATTTTATGCACTCAAGACCTAAATGAGATAGACGACGAGGTAATACAACGATCTGTCAAATCGTTGTCCAAAGATGCAGTTTCGGATGCAGTGCACGTTAATGATCAAACTCCTGAAACGTTTGATACCAAGCTGGTTAAGGACAACGCGGCTGAAAAGGGTAAAGGGACTGCAATAAATGATGTCATACAACGTCGGGGTAGCAAAAGAGATACAAGACTTGGGGATCAGATGAGGTCACCATACGTTAGGCGCTCAGTCGATGTTCGAATGGTATTGACTACGGACGAAAGGAAAGCCCATGAATTCTGCTTGGCTGGCTATGGTGGCCTAGAGTAAGTACAATCACGTTATTAATTTGATTGTTTTTTGTGAATTTATTCGGGAAAGTTTATGTTAACATATGAAATTATAATGAAAATTTTATATTAACCAAGGTTTAATAATCTGTATTTGTAGTGACATTCTGTACTGGTCAAGTACAGACCAACAAGTGATAAGGGCAGCTATGGAAAGCTTGGCTGGTAATGAGCATATCATAACCAACGTGATCGACGGATGGGTTGACATTTTAAACTACGAAGAAAAGTACAGAAGCGTCTATTCACCAAAAAGGTTATTCTTCAAGACATTAGTTCTGGTCAGTATTAAAAACAACTTTAAAAAATTAAACTTAATTTTGTGTTTCGAATGCTAATGCGTAATGAACTAATCAGGAGGGTGGGGTGTTATTGCCACACATATACGACTATAACAAGCGATACAATTGGTTCGTGAAGAACATTGCTGAAGCAACAAAGCACCATGTTGAAAACGTCAACATGAAAAACGTCGATCTGGTATGAAATAAAAACATAACATTTATATTCACTTGTATGTTTTAATAGTGAAAATATTTATTTAATTAACTAATTAATTACGTATGAACAGATATTCTTTCCGATTATGCAAGATCGACATTATTACTGTGTGGTGTTCAATCTAAAAAGTAACTTGGTTGAGGTAATAGACAACAGGCATGAAGCGTCTTTGGGAAGGGATGTAGCAGACAAGTGTGACAGGGATGTTAAAATGTTGGTACGTATAAATTTTCATACTGGATAGTTACCATAAATTTAGTGTTGCGAATAAATATGTATAATAAATTATTGTAATGTACAGCAAACAATGTTGTCTACCCATTTGAAAGAGACAAATCACTCGGCGGGAAGGGTTGTGGAAGGTTTGTCAAAGGTTAGGCTTGTTACAAGTTGGCAAACAAGAGATAACTATGTGGATTATGGTGTTTTCGTAATGAGTCATATGGAGTGCTACATGGGTGGAGGGAGCAGGGGTTTGACAACAAATCTAGAAAGGGAAGGCCCGGCACAAGCGAAACAATTGGAGGAGCTTAGAAAAAAGTACACTGCAAAAATCCTGTTTAGCGAATGGAACATTAGGCGTGATTATGTTCAATCGGAAATAAGACGATTCTACAAGATGGACAATATAACACAAACACATATTCTTGGTCGTGCGAACGCAACACGGGCTAAGCGACTCGCTAAGTTTGGTTGATTTGGAGTTTTACCACTTAAACAGTATATTAGTTGCATGTTTCATATTAGAATATTTTGTTTACGATTTCGGATTTAGATTACACTTAGCTACTTTGCAAATTGGGGTTTTTTATGCTGCTAAGGATTTTAATTTTGTTTGTTTCGTTTTCCAAATTATTGGTTTTTATGAAAGTATTTAGGTATGGATGGTTTTTATGAAAATATTTTCTGGAATTTGAAGTGTTTATGGTGTTGGTTGACTTATTTGATTAATTTTATCTTATGAAAAGTAAGTAAAATGTATTCTATATATGAACTGTTTTTAATATTCTTCTGACTTGAAACATTAAACAACGAACTTTGTAATATTTTGGTAAAACATTCAATTATTCATATGTTTATTAATTACTTAATTGACTAACATTTCTTGCATATAAAGTTTTCATAATATATATTCAATCAATGCCAATACTCTTTAAAACATTAAAGTTCATTAACATGTTCATATGATTTAAGTAGACATTAACAGTATTTGGGTTCATACCATAAAATATCACATTTAACTCTGGTGAATACCTTCATCTACATTAAAGTCTATACTAAAAATACTTTCATTTCATACCTCAAAAGAGAGAACCATACATCAAAGAATCTTTAATACAAGAACACAAACTACATAACACAAACACAACAAAGCAACCTGTCTGCAACAAAAAGATAGAAATACAAGACACTACTAGCGGTAAGGACAACCATCCGGAACATAAACACCGAGAGACAACCCTAATCAGATGGGGGCTGCACTTGCAGTTCCTCTTGAGAGCATCATAGAAATCCCTTAAAGTATTTATATCTTCATAGTACTTCCAAATCATCTCTTGAAAGTTGGAGTTTTGCGATTCCAGGTCTTCAACACGCCTACACCTTTCATCTAGATGGTTTTTTGCCCACTCAAGATGATGGACAGTGTCGTCAAGTTTCTCGTGCAGGCGCTTCACTTCGTCCATTAGGACTTTGTTCTCTCGGATCAAATCATCTATCACAACAACTTGGTTAGTATGTGATCCAATGGGATTAGGACCATTGGGGTTTCTGGGGTTGTTTGCCATGAGTATAGAATGAGAGTGAAGATAGGTATAAGGCAATAGATATGAATAAAGATGGGTTAATATATATAATAGAGGTAGAACACAATCTTTGAAAAACGTATGCAATAGTGGTTTTCAAGGCTATCACATTGTCTAGTCTTATCCCTAATGATGTTTGTAAGCCCTATGCACATCACACATGCATTTCCTATGCTAAAATGATAGCCTATAATTACATCTACCAAGGGTGTGTAAGATGCTTTTTCATAATATGTGTGCTTGTGGTTTTTCATACGCAATATCCACAAACAAGACAAAAAAGGTATACTAATTAATAAAAAGAATATGAAACAAATATTAAAATCTATCAAAAAATATTAAATAACTTATGTCAAACTAAATTTATAAATGGGTTTGCATGACAAACATCAAAAACAGCATAAAATGTATAAATAGGTATGAAAAACGTATGAGAACAACCGAACTAATACTATCCAGATTTATTTCGGGTCGGACAATTCCTTGAATCATGTTGACCATAAGTGTTACACCTCCTACACAGACGTTTTTGCTTCTTGGACTTCTTGGCAGCTTTCTCTAACACACCTACCAAACGTTTTCCTGTACCACATCCTTTGTTCCGTATACCAGCAGGTGGTAGCACGTTAATCTCTTTCGGAACATCTACACCATAACATTCCCTAAGAGCTTCGTTTCTGTCCGCAGCAGCTGACGGAATTATATTTTCAACCTGGAACTCAGTTTTCATGTTATCCATCATTTCGGTTAGAACAGTCAACTTACTTTTATCATTTCTAATGCGACTAACCAACAAATCAAGCTTAGAATACAACCCATTTATCAAACGCTCCTTCTCTACATCAACCTCGCCGTAACGTGCCCGAGCAGCTTGAACTTCAACCGGTACAAGATCTCTGGTCCATCGACGCGATATAAGTATTTATGGTATTGATACAAAGTCGAAGTTCAGCAAAATCTTGAAAATATGGCGACACGGGGTACCATGTCGTGGAAAGAATTTACATTCACATTCCATCATGTCTGTCGATGTGTTGTGAGAAACCTGTAAAAAAGGGTATTATAAGTAAGAATTTTCATAAAATATTATTATTGAATATAAGCTACTACAAACAATATTACAAAGGAATTGTGAACAAAAAAAATAATCGTACCTCATACGAATACTTGGTGAGAGCCTTTATATTTTTATGTAAAACCCTATACTTTCGTATATCACCATCTTCACCAAGATAAACGACGCCACAATGATACGCGGCTTTTTTAATCTTTTTTTGAACTTCTTTAAAAACATCACGTGTGTATATCTCCGAAGCATGCCTCTCAATTACACACGGTGTAGCACATCGAGGGAACGTGTTTCTTGTGATGAACTCAAGGATGCGATGCTTGTTCCTATGCTTTTCAATAGCACCATCAAACGCATGTATAAACTTGACAAGATCATTACGATAGTATGCATATATACGAAAAAACGCGTGAGCACTCTCCGATCGTGATGTTGTCCTCATTAAACCCGAAAAGGGTACGTCCCTATAGTACGCAGATATCCATGACTCTCTAATCCGGTACATCTCTCTTAACCATTCATTGTCATGAAGTTCATAATCATCAATAATACTAGCCCACTCAAACTCAAATTCCTCAGGACTCATATGGTCATTCCATACTAACTTGTTGAATCTTCTTTTGAAGGTTATATTCGCATCAAGATCAGACGTTATCTACAACAGTGTACATATGATTAAAATGTTGAATGGACGTACATATTATGGCTACTAAAAAATTAGGCATTCAATTACATAATAATATAAAACGAGTAAATAAAAGTATAAAAAATACCTTGCCAGGTAGTTTTTTCATGATGTGCCACATGCACAAGCGATGTTTTGATTCTGTGAATACAAACGGAACTACTTGTTTCATAGCCGCACATTGATCAGTAATGACAAATGTAGGTTGCTTCTCATGTGCTCTCAGGAACGCAGCCAACACCCACTTAAAATTCTCTATAGTCTCGCGGCTTATCAACGCAGATCCAACAACAGCTGAACGCCTATGGTTGTCTATAGCTATGAACGGGACAAAACTCATAGCATGACTGTGGAAAAATGAAATAATTAGTAAAAATGTACAAAACAATTATGATACATACAATAACTCGTAATATAATACGTACCGATTCATTCGATACGTTGCATCAAATGATATAGTGTCACCAAACTCTTTATAGTTTAGTCTAGCAATCTCATCGGCCCAAAAAACAGCCTGTAACTCCCCATCAGTAACCAATATGTCAAAGAAATATTCAGGAACTGCCGTTCGACGCTTACACAACAAATCAACCAACATTTGCGCATCTTTCTTTCCAACAAATGGTCCCATAGCAGTCCTAGCATTTTGATAGTCAACTTGAGTCTGGCTAACATATTCGTAACCACCTTTAAGCGCAGCTTGGATATTATACGACTTTGACCCACCAACAGAAGACGATGCTCCATTGTATACGTTCCTAAAATCAGTATATTGCAACTGTCGCTTCGAACGTGACATCGTCTTGTCAACGGTGTTTTAAAGAGCATGGTTATGCCTTTCTTCAAACTTGTAAACAACATACGTGCCAGTCTCTTTCCTAAGACGAAACTTAATGCATGCTCTACAATTCGTACGTTTAACGCATGAATTCCTAGTCATGGACTCGAGGTCTCTACTCACAGGGATACCTTGCCTACTACAAAGTAGATAACGTGATATAACCTGCTCAAACTTGTTTTTTTTTCTTATTGGATTGACGAACATCAAATCCAGCTTCTTCAGCATATTTCATGTAGGCAACATCAGCAAGCTCAATAGTCTTAAATTCATATCCAACACCAATCTTTGTACTTTCATCAACATAAGGTATCCAATATTTAGTACCTCCAGGTGACACAAAAGTCTCATGATGTACTACGGAAAAAAAAATAAAAAAAAATTTAATAACATAACTATTATGAGATGCAGTACCATAAAAAATACCAACATATATATGGCGCAGTAATGATAATTTTTCACATACAACATATAAGTAAAATAAACCATGCTACATATTACATAGTTTTCATATATAACGTAACATAAATGTATAAATTCGTAATAAATTGTATTCTGAGTATATAATTTCATACCATATAGTCATTCGTATGTTTTCATATTGAATAAAATCTGAAAAATGGAACTCGAATTATCTTACAATACTATTCTATAAAGCTATGAAATCTAAATTTCATATGAAACACATTCCAAAATTTTCATATGCAATTTACAAATACGGTTACCATGTCTGATCAAATATGATGTTAGTAAGATAATCTGAGTACGTATAAAACTAATTACGACATGAAAAAAAATAGAAACAGTACCAATCGTCTAATATATTTAAACATACGTATTGCGAAAATTAAAATAACACTTACCGTTTTTTTGGGAGTACCATCAATTGAATCATGAAGATCGCCTGGAAATGTATCATCGCGTTCTTCGTGTGATCCATTAGCAATCACAAAGTTCGCTATATCATCATAAATGTCGATTGGGTCATTAGCAATTTCTTCTTCAACATTTGAGTTTTCGTTATCGAAATACATGATTGTGATGCAAGAAAACACCAAACTGAAAACTGTTAATCTCGTTCCAGTAGAGCAGTTAAGGAATTTTTCATATATTAAAAACGGTTTGATTGAAGAAGACGATAATTATAAAATATGGATAGAATCAAAAAACAATAAAAATTAAAATAGAATAAATCAATTCCTAAATTAACGCCTAAAATTTTTTTTTATTGAAAATCGGAAATAATATTAATGAATACAAATGACTTAATTACCCTTAAGTATAATTAGATCAAGATTAGAAATCAATGGTCTGGATTTGGTTACAAAAGTTTCACACATTTAGCAGTTACATTTTATTTTCTCTCTCTCTCTCTCTCTCTATATATATATATATATAGCCTTAGGTTCAAATGAGAAGTGTTAAATATTTGAGAAGTAATATTGGCCATTTATTCGGTCAAGATCGGTTATAATTGGTCAAAAGTTGCGGCTTTGACTGGTCAAAAGTTGCGGCTGTTCCAAAAATAGAAGGGCAATTTCGTAACTTTTACAAAAAACACGGGACGAGTTCATATATGAATCTGTGCGATTCACATATGAACTATACGTTCATATATGAATCTTTGTAATTCACATATGAACTCTTTATAACTAATTCATATATGAATTTTGTGATTCATATATGAACCTTTGTGTTTCATATATGAAACTAATTAACTGTAGGTTCATATATGAATCAGTTGAACCAATTAACTGATTCATATATGAACCTTTGTGATTCATATATGAATTTTTTTTAACTAATTCATATATGAATTTTTTTTAACTAATTCATATATGAACTTTTGTGATTCATATATGAAATTTTTTAACTAATTCTCATATGAACAAAATTAACTGATTCATATATGAATCACAAAGGTTGTGTGTGTGCGTTGTGTTCGTGGTAGTTGATCGAAAGGGTCGATGTCGTTATGCCTTCCAAAAAAAAACAAAGGTTCATATATGAATTAGTTAAAAAGAGTATATATGTGAATTACAAAGGTTCATATATGAACACAAAGGTTCATATATGAATCACACAGATTCATATATGAACTCGTCTCGTGTATTTTTTACGAAACTACCCCTCTATCTTGTGCAGACCACACGCAGACCACGCGAGGAATTATCCGCTGCTTCTCGGTTAAAGCCGCCGATCTTGACCGAATGAATGGCTAAGATCACTTCTTTATTTCTCAAATATTTAGCACTTCTCATTTGAACGTCTCCTTATATATATATATATATATATATATATATATATATATATATATATATATATATATATATATCGGATACATCGGGTTGGGTTGGGTTCAAATTATTGTAACCCGATATCAACCCAATACATACGGTTTGAAGATTTTACAACTCGATTGGACATCGGGTTGCTTTGGATTGGGTTATTTCACGTCGGGTTGGGTTGGGTTGATCGGGTTAGTTGGGTTGGTCGGGTTTTTGAGCACCCCTAGTTGTGAATATGTTAACCAGACCCTTAAATAAACATAAAAATTTATTTTGGCCCTAAATGACGATTTTAAAAGTTGTTTCCCTAAAATAGGAATCGTGTAAAAGTTGGTTCCACTTGATAATATCAAATATTACGGTTACCTGCTGAACAGATTAATCAGACCTTTAAATAAACATAAAGTTTGATACTGACCCCTAAATGTCGATTTTGAAAGTTGGTTCCCCAAAATAGAAATTAGGTGAAAGTTGATTCCAAAGTTTTCCACCATCATTCTTCCCCGTAGACATGGATGCGGATGGAGGATGGGATCGGAAATTGGGATCCCATCCCCGACTTCGTTCCTTTATGATTTTATTATATTGAAAACATTGTTTGGTTGATGACTTTTGGCTGATTTTGGAACAGAGTTGGTGGATTTCTTCCATGCCCCTCTTTTGTTTAATCATATCTAGGAGGTTAATTCAGATTTTAACTTTAAAAAAGCAACTAATAGTCTATTTCCTACTTTTCTTGTTCCTTCCTTTTGGTTATAAATCCTGTATTTCAATCTATATTTTGCAACAAGAGTATCATATTCTTATCCTTATGCTTTTTATTTGTTGTTTTGAGTTTATTTACTCCTAATAATACTTCAACATTTCATGAATATTTTGCTCATCTTCATCTCAAACTTTTATATCATCATGGGATGATTATTATGCTATAAAAGTGGTATTCCAATGATTTTGAATGTACATGTTAAATTACTTTTATCGGTTTGATTTTGATATGGGTTGTCACAAACGAAAGTTGGGACATGTTCGGTGACTATTTATGCAACTAATCGACCGATCCTGTCACCGTGAAATAAATGTTTAAAAACACATGACACAAATTTATAGAAAAATTAAAAGTTATTTGCAATATTAAAAAAAATCTAGTTAACAGACTCTAAAAATCTCACCAAAATAAATTGCATTTTCATGCTATTTCACATGTAAATCATGTATTTAAATGTTTGAGATATCACATCTGATAACATAAAACAAAGATTATATAAATACATTGCACAAAACAAGAATCAGATCTGAAATTTGCCCCAAAAAGTAGCAACATTTTAGAAGAAAATGTAATAACCATTTTTTCTCATCTTTGTGTAGTCATTAAAGTGCAGTAAAATTTTATCATCTTTCAATCATCATTACACAACTTCCGACTCCATCGGAACATGAAACGCGTAACATCGATCGTAGGGTTAGGCACGTTTTTTATACATACATGACACAAATTTTACAAGGATTCGATAAAACCTTATTCTCGTTTGTCTTCTGCTAGATCTTCGGTTAGCCCAATAAGATGATCGGTTGATGCAGAACTTTTCTTTTCCTTCCTTTCCATCATCGTTCCAACTTCGCCACCATCCACTTTCACTCCGGTGGTCAGAGATATCGCCTCCTCGTCATAGTCATCTCCAGTATCCCCTGCATATGCATATCTATAACCCACACAACAAAAACACATTATCTATACTATATTATAAAGCATTTATGAAAAACTCTTAAAAACAATTCATAAAGACTTATGTATAGCTATTTAATGCTGATTACTTAAAAACAACTAACGAAGCTTTATGTACCACTGTTAATGCTAATTACTTAATTAGTCCTTATCTCCAACTTCTTCATTTTAGCCCTTATCTCTAACTCCCTACAAATTCTCAAATGGTAAACCCCTAAAAAAAAGCATCATTCTTTAATCCTCATTAGTTACCCTAATTAATCCTTATCTCTTAACCCCTTTCAAATCCTCAAATCATGAACCCCTCTAAAAACGTCATTCTTTGTACAAATTTATAAAAAAGTATTATAATTTTCTCAAAACTACACAAAACCGTTTTATAAAATCGACAATGATAAAAAGTAAAACAAAACATTAAAATCAAGATATATCGCGCTGCATTGCACGAGTCTTCAATAATGAGAGAGTTAAATATAACTTAAAAACATTATAGACCCATATCACTATCATAAATTCTTTGGAGTAACAATGGGCCAGCTCAACCGGCAAATAAAAGTTATATATATATATATATATATACAAACAAATCTGAGGAACAACTATTCATCTGAAGGTACATGTGCATACAAGTAATTTGTAAGTAAAAAAGGTTATAAGATGTTCCTCAGTTTTTCATTTTTTTGGAGGTTTTCCCCTTAACCGCTCTCTCTCTCTCTCTCTCTCTCTATATATATATATATATATATATGTATATCTTCAAAGCTCCATGGGATTAGATGTCTAGTCCAGCTCGTTCTTCGGAAATCCGAAACATTTTGTATCAATCAAGAAGATGGAAGAACCTTTTGAAGAAGATTCAAGAGGAGCCAAACAAGGATCAAGACGGTCAAAGCATACTCTAGAAAGAACCACACCATTCAAGCAGTTATGTAATTAGAACTTTCATAGAATAGTATAAATAGAGGTAGTCTTTCATTTGTAAATGACACTCCGCATTCCACAACTTGAGTAAAAGAAGAATCTCCTTGGCATTTTGTTTACTCATCCTATCCGCTATTCTTGTAATTTGGCTGACTTAGTCCGAAAACTAAGGCTGCACGTGAGCTTGTGAAAACAACTACGTGACAACAAGCTGACTAGACACCCACGATTACAGAAAAACAAAAAGAAAAACAATGGCCAAGTAACTGGAACTACCACAAGAAGAAAATGTTTAAACACCCTTCAAGAATGATAAAACAAACAAATCATGTGAACCCAAATCAATATGACAAGTTCAATGCAATAATAGCAAGTAATTGTTGGTTAAGAAGTAGTCAAAAAATACCCTTCGGTAGTTACAAGAGAGAATAATATTGTGGACCCTAATCAACATAATTGGTTCTTTGCGACACAAGAGGCAAGTAATAGATTCTACGATGTTCATAACCAGAAATTGTCAGAAATACCCTTCAACAATGGCAAAACTAAAGGATTTTATGTACTTAAATTGATATCAACTCTCGGTAATAATGACAACAAATAAAGTGACCATAAATTCAAAAGTTATTGTAAAAGGAGATTGTATGTGGACGGGATGGGATAGGATTGGACAGGCGAGAGTGAGGTAGGTGGGTGAAAGAATAACGAAACGTTTTAGGGTTTTAATTTGACAAATGCAGTTTAGTAACTTACCAGTCAACCGATAGATTACCTGGTGGGATTGCGAGAAGGAGCCCAAAGAATGCATATCACAACCAATAGAGAAAAGGCGAGCAACGACCAAAAGGCCGGAATAATCCAGTAGATACGCCATAGCTCACTTATTGGGTCAGTTGCATTAAAGTATAGCTGCAAAACTCGTCATAAAATAAAACGTAATTAGCAGAATAAATATGACAATTATAAGAGAAAGATAAACAGTAGTACCTCATAGCCAATCCAAGCAATGGAGAGAAGCACAAAAAGTGCAAGGGCGTTTGTGAATTTTCGATAAACCTCCAGTTTAGCAATGCTTCTCCGCATCTAAAAAACATTAGAAAAATAATAACCATTATAAGATAAAGATAGATGGATATCAGACCCAATTGTGAGTGTGTGTGTGTGTGTGTTTTGTATGATTTATGTACAAGGATTAAAAAAAAGGGGGGCTGAATGGTTTGGTGCAGAATCATTAATTGATCAGAATGATTAAGAGGCTCTTATGATATAGTGCAAAATGAAATATGGTTGTTTGGTAATTGTTCGGAATTAAATTAGGGCGCTGAATGGTTAAGGGAGGCCCAAGATACAAAATCCATTAAGAGGGTTTTACAACCATTAAGAGGTTTTTGCCAAACAAGATTCACCTCAGCAATTCAGATGTTGCCTCTTAATGGAACTATTAAGAGGTAAACAAACAGCCCCTAACAAATTTGTTCTGCCTAGCTTGACCGAGGGCCTGTTTGTTAGCAGCTTAATGAGGCTCACAGCTTATTCGGTCAGCTATACATGACTATTTGGTAGTGGCTTAATGATATAGAAAGTGGCTTACTCAGTAAGCTTCTAGGGGGGCTTTATGTAGAAAGCCAATTTTTTCCCAAATGCCCTAGGGTCACATACTTGAAAGATTCATGCCATACTGCCTATAAGATCAATACAAACAAAATCATTGTTATCCAGAAGCAGAGTAAGGGGCTGTTTGATTGGTTTTCCATTAATCCTGAATGAAATATGGATAAAGCTGTCTGTATAGACTGGGAAGGTTTTTGTTGAGGAGATTTTTTTATAGATGGAAAGGGCCTGTTTTTTAGTTGGGAGGGGCAGGCTTGGAAAAAAAACTTAGCCTTCTGTATAAAGCTCCCCCTAAAAGCTTACTGAATAAGTCATTTTCTATATCATTAAGCCACTACCGAATAGTAATATCTAGCTGACCAAATAAGGGCAGTTCAGTTCATTTTCTACCAAGACCGGTATGGATAAAGTTGTCGGTATTGATAAAGTTGTCGGTATGTTAAATTTACAATTTGTTGTTCGGTTGTTGTGCTGAACTAACGGTCTGAATATCAAAAATGACCATTTTACCCCCAGTCTATACTTTTGTCTGAATAAAACAAACTATTTAATGAAAATGTTGAACAAATGGCTTTTAATATTAAAAAATATCACATGTCATTCAGAAGGAAATGTGAATGGAAGCTAGGAACTTGGAAGCATGAACCAGAATAGATGTGAAAATAGGGTTGATTGTTATAAGGGTTGTTTGGGAAATTAGATGGCTGAGTGTAAAGGAGTAAGGATTTCCACCTGATTGATTAAGTCACTGGCTGAGCAAATAAGCCACAACCGGACGGCTTTTATGGCTGAGCGAATAAGCCGTATAGGCTATACAGCCCATTAAGCCACAACCGAACAGCCTTTAAGTTGTGAGTCCCATTAAGCTGCTAACAAACAGGCTCTTAAGAAATATTAAGTGATCAGCATGATTAAGTGATCAGAATGATTAAGAGGCTCTTTTGATATAGTGCAAAATGAAATATGGTTGTGTGGTAATTGTTCATAATAAAATTAGGGCGCTGAATGGTTAAGGGAGGCCCAAGATACAAAATCATTAAGTGATCAGAATGATTAAGAGGCTCTTTTGATATAGTGCAAAATGAAATATGGTTGTGTGGTAAGTGTTCATAATAAAATTTGGGCACTGAATGGTTAAGGGAGGCCCAAGATACAAAATCATCAGAGGGTTTTTGAACCATTAAGAGGCAAGACTTTTTTTTGCCAAACATGATTCACCTCCTAGCGATTCAGAGGTTGCCTCTTAATGGAACTATTAAAAGGTAAACAATCAGCCCCTAAGTGATTTTCTAAATCATTCAGCCACTACCAAATAATCATGTATAGCTGACCAAATAAGTTTTGAGTCCCATTATAACCTCATTAAGCTGCTCATTTGCAAGAACAACAACAATACCTGAAGCTTCTCCAAAGTCTTGGATAACGACGAAAATATCCATAAAATAAACCAGGCATCCAAAAACGCAACCGGCAACACCAAATATAATTTCGTCCTTCCCGCAAAATCATTAATATTTCCCAAATGTTCCACAAACTCGAGTGCCTCAGAAGCAACGAAATACACCAAACCAAGAATCAACACTTTCGAAGTCACACCGCCATATGTCGGTCTCACCACACCATACCCCATCGCAACCACCAATAGCAGTAACCGAGAAAGGGTCTTCTTAACCGCCGTAATCGTCACCGCCCACACCGTAATACCCACCGGCCGACTTCCGGTTACACCAAGATTCGAATAATCAAAATACCAAAAAGCCATTTCACACATCCCGAGAGCAATCACAGCCGAAATATGATAATGCAACTGCATTATATCTTTCCAAAACTGAACGAATCTTAAAAACCAACCGAGCCCGAGAATAAGATAAGCCAACGACATGACTCCGTAAAACGTCATTAATGGGACCATCTTTCCGGGTAAATAGCCATCGGGATTTCTCCAAACGGTTCTTCCGGTAATAGTTGTGCCCTTGAGTTGTGGGTCGCAATACATAAAATAAAGATAATACATTCCGGTTTTGTTTATTTCGACGGAATGAGTAGGCATTTTAGCTTCTTGGTCTTTTCCTGCAAAGAATGTCTGAATGCGTTTAGGCCATTCGGGGTTATCGTCGTTTTTTTGGATAATAACCTCTCCGAGATTGCAGGACCCTTCTGAAGCGAGCTTTGGGTTGCAACATAAAACGTTGGAATTACTTTTTAGAAAATTCCCTCCGATCCTTTCTGTATCTTGTACCTCGAATATAATAGCTTCGATTAAGCCAGTTTTGCTTTGCATTTCGTTTTGAGTCTTGGCTGATTCATCTGTTCTCTTGAAGGTGACACTTTCAAACCTGAAATATCGTCAGTGAATTCGATCTTAGATTACTTGCAATCAAGAAACCCATTCAAATAATGGTTGTTTGGTTGGTTTTCCATTAAGGGGTTGTTTACCAAATTTTCAATCAAGTCCTGTATGGATAAATTTGTCTTTCTGGATATGTTTGTCTGGATAAAAATGTGTTATTGTTTACTTTTTATCCTGAATCAACTGTCTTAATTACATAAATGACCATTTTACCCCTTCATGTAAAACAAATATTATTGGATAATTTTAAATGACAAATCAACTTAAATTTCAAGTTACAGGAAAAGCCAATTGACACATTTTTTTTAATTTATTCAAATAATATATTATTTATAAAACTAATAAAAGATAACCCTAATTCTTGGTAGAAATGAGTTGTTATGCACTGCATTCCAGAGGAGGTGATGCATTCCAGAAATGAGTTGTATGCACTTCTCCTTCGCTTTCTTATGTTCTTCGTCCTCTACTTTCTTATGATCTTCGTCCTCTATCTTGTATTTCTTCGAATAGAATCAAGGATGGGTCAACAGAGAGAATGAGTTGTTTACTTGCAAGTGATGAAGTTTCTGGTCGAAATCGGCTAGGGTTTTTTGAAGGTCGAAATCGAAAACCACAAAGACGATGAGGATGGGGATGGTGACTATGGAGACGAAGATCGAAATTGGCTAGGGTTTTTTGTAGGAGATGAAGTTTGGAGATGGAGATGAAGTTTGGAGATGGAGATGAAGGAGGTGGGTTTATAATCTTGAAGGAGGTGTTTGTAATATGGAAGGAGGGGTCTCTTTTTGTGTAAGGGTAGTGATGTCTTTTTTCTGGCTGAATGGGGGCAACACAACATCTCCATCTGTGCGATTAAGTCACTTTTTGTGCGAATAAGCCACAAGTAAACAACCTATAAGAGCTGTGCGAATAAGCCGGTTACACCATTAAGCTCATTAAGTCGCAAGTAAACCCACCCTCCCGACCTCCCGACTCTAAAGCCCCTTCATCTCTTTCCCATCACGCCGTAGCTTCTCGTCCTAACCACAAACGAGAAGAGGAGAAACCTTTATTTCGTCTTCTTCTCTGAAGTTCCAGATCTCGTTTTATTTCTGAAGTTTGTTTTTTTTCGTTTTCTTATGTGAAGTTCCAGATGTTGTTTGAAGTTAGATCTCATCTGAAGTTCAATCTTGTTTTCTTTTTTGAAGTTTCTGATTTTTTAGGGTAGTGAAATTTACCCCTTTGAAAATTCAATTGGAAGTTGTAGCTGGCAAACTTAAACCTTTAAGATTAGAGTATACTGATCAGGGATGGTGTGCTGAGAGTAGGTTTGTTCTGAACAAATTGTTCATGAACAATCTAATCCAGAAAGATAGAACCATAATTGATGAAACTGCCACAGTCTGATGATGATTCTGGTTTAGAACATGATTCTGTAGTTACCACTTCAGATTTCTTGAAGAAAGTTGCCACACCCACAAATGTGAAGTTAGGAGCCTTTAATGGTAAGCATGGAGTTGATGGTTCTTGGGAATGGATTGAAAAATTAGTAATCTGTCATTTTGATTTATAAATAAACATAATTAATTAACCGATGCATAATTAATATTGAGGGGTAAATCAGTCATTTATGTTAATAAGATCGTTGATTCAGATAAAAAAGTAAACACCAATACCTATTTATGCAGACAGACAAATTTATCCAAACAAACAAATTTATCCATACAAAACTTAATAGAAAATTTGGTAAACAGCCCCTAAGTCCTGTATGGATAAAGTTGTCAGTGTGGATTAATCTGTTTGTATAGAGTGGGAGGATTTTGTTTGAGAGGGTATTTTCATAGATGGAAGAAGCGTGTTTTTTAATTGAAAGGGGTATGTTTAGAAAGAAAAAAAAAACTTGGTTTTTTGCGTAAAGATCTCTCCTAAAAGGTTAATGAATAAGTCACTTTTTGTATCATTAAGCAACTACCATTCTACCAAACAGTCATGTATAGCTGACCGAATAAGCTGTGAGTTCCAAGCCCATTAAGTTGTTAACAAACAGAACCATAGTCAAACTATCTCCACCAAAAAAATTAAAATGTTACTCATTATTGAATATCATCAGATAAGCAAGAAAACATTTCAAAAAAATGAACGGGTACAGACAGCCTATTAGAAAAGAAAAAATACTAATATATATATATACATATATATATTATGTTGCAAGAATCCAGCATATGAAAATGCCGTATTCAAACCGAAGTAAAATGTCACAGTGTGACAACCATAAACCAGTAAACTTAACTGACAGCTATAGGCATCCTGGGTTGGGGTCCCGTGAGAAGGGTAAGAAGGGATATCCAACCTTGAATACACATTAGAATGAAGTGCACCGAGATGAGATGCACCAAATCAATCCCCATACCAACTGCGATTCATCAGTGGGTGTGAGATTAAAAGTGATCAAGGGTCTATTGAACAATCAGTATTGAGAACTGGTTACCTTAGAAATGTTTTCAGATTAAATCATTTTAAAGCATATAATAAGAGGCGAATGATCGTGTGAGAAGTTGAGGTTAACGTGAGAATTGGGTCTTAACCGTTGATCACTTTTAATTGCGACTTACAAGAGAATTGATCCCGTGCATCTCATCCTAACGTGCATCCATTTCATAACCACTTCTCACGCTTCTCACGTTAACCTCAACTTCTAACCGGAACCCAACCCTGTAATAAGAAGGGTTAAACTTCAACTGAAGTAGTGCCTCTGGAACATGAGCAAAGATCCTAGGTGAAATCACATCAGATATTATTTGGAATTAGTGAATTACATCATCAGTTTTTGTTCATTTAATCTGTTTAATAATTTCAATATATGAATGCCTGTTGAGCACACAAAAACATTTATGAATGCCTGATCAATATGCAATAATTTCAATATATGCAATAACATTTCAATATATGAATGCCTGATCAAATCTACTCAAAGGAATAACATAACAATAACATTTCTATGGTGTTCTTCACTGACTAATTAATGAACACTAAGCAACTAACTTGTTTAGGGCTTTGATTATCAGTATGAGAAATCAAGATCAAAATTGAAGACATAAAGTGAGAAAGTGAAAACCTGATGAAGGATTTGCCTTCGAGAGGTTTATTTCCTCCTGGAGAAATAAGTGAAGATTGGTTACTATTATGATCTTGTTTGGAAGCGAAGATGCCTTCACTGCCGCCATGAAAGAGGAAAGCGTTCAACTGAGGAGTGAAGAATTGGTTGTGATACTCATGAATCGAAGCTTGGATTGGTAGGATTGAGTGATCACATGATAAGTAGACTAAACCCAATATAAACCCTAGCACTAGTTCGCCATTGTAGAATCCAACTCTCATCTTTCTCTTTCTCTTTCTCTTTCTCTTTCGTGAATCTAGGAAGTTGAAACGTGACGCTTCTAGAGCTCGATTTGGAGTGCACAACGACGTCGTTTTATGGTATGGTTTTATTATTTTTGTTTTTTGGCTAAAAAGAATTGACATTAATAATTCAACAACTTTTGTAATTTGTTGTGCACCTAAATAGCAACATGTTACATAGTCGTGCTCAAAAATCCGACCAACGTGACTAACCCGATCAACCCACCTAACCCGATGTGAAATAATCCAATCCAAAGTAACCTGATGTCCAATCGAGTTGTAAAATTTACAAACAGTATATATTGGGTTGATATCGGGTTATGATCATTTGAACTCAACCCAACCCAACCCGATATACTTTTATTTCTTAGGAACATTAAACAATTACACCATTATGCACCCTATATATATATATATATTCAATCTCTTATCCATCTCTATCAGACTTATCTGTCTTTGAATCTTCTATCGGCAAGATGATAAATACAATCTACTTTGGTGTCTATCTAACTTGACTTCAACTAGTCCTCGGTGTTTTGCTTGATGAGATAAGATATTATAGAATAGGACTTACAATGGAAATCTTATTTAAAAGGATGATTGGTATCTGAATTAAATTACCAGGTAGGTGTATTTTGGATACACCAAAAACACACCCTTATCAATTTAGGATCTTAGACTATTATACAAATCGAATCCTCTACATTTCAGATTCTCTTTATATTATGAATAGTAACCAACAACTTAAAATCCTAAAATGGTGTTTGATAAGATGCTATTATGTATTATTATCGAATTCGATGATTGATACCAACAAACATCCTTAGTTTGCCATTGCATTTATGCATATGAACGATTTCCATGACACCATTATAAATTGATGATGAGACATACTTTGTTTTATCTTCTTTTCCAAGCCATTTGTTTTCTTTAGTTGGTTTGAGTTAGATGTTAGTATTTGGTTTCAACTACGTTGCCGATCCATTGGCCACTACCCTGACTTGCCGTTTTGCAAAGTCGTGACTCGTGACCACTCAATAGTTTGTTTCGATATCGACTCGCACATACTACTAATTTTCACAACACATGGTATCAAATTTATTAACCATATTTTATCAATAATATGTTATTGTTTTTTTAGGGATACACAAATCAAGTGTAAACATGATTTCTACGCAAGTTGGGAGTCTCTTCGCATTTATTGTTTCTTGAGTGCATTTTATTATCAATATACAAGGTCATGTCTTTCTTTATGGATGTACAGTATCATATTGATAGTGAAACCACGTTATATGTATTTGCTCTTCATTGTTTTCATTTGTGTTTTGTGATTGCTAGTGTTTCGTATTGATCTTGATATTGTGGACCTTTGTTTGACCATACTTGAGATTCTATTTTGTTTTGTATTTGAGTTGTTGGGTTGTGCATAATTTGTTATGGATTTGGGATTAAGGTGCATCTCGTTGTGGGATTTTTTTTCGGACAGGTATCGTGTATCTATGAGTAATTTTTAAAGATTCAAATATTTTGTCACAAAGTAAATATAGTGTGTGATTGGTAATATTTTTTAACTAAAACATTTAGTTATTGCTCATAGGGATGGTGATTTGACCCGACCCGGAGGAATGTGGTTGTCACCATATTTTGTCACCAATTTTAAATATGGTGATTTGACCCGACCCGAGATATTGAAGAATGAACATTTGCTTGGATTTCCCCGTTCATCGAACCCGGAAGACAGAGTTTGATTGCATGGCACGCGCTAGCGCTTTATTAATTAGATTGAAGGGTTCAGAATTTAAATAGAACTAGTGTTGAAACCGCGCATTGCGCGGTAGAGTGAATAACTTAGGTGACGGTATATAGATTGTCTATATAATACATGTTAATTGTTAAATATGATAATCAACACACATTATATAAATTATTTGTAGAATCATTAGAATTTAATTTAAGAGTGAGAAAAAAAAAGATTTGTTCTCTCCTACGAACAATTTTTTCGTAAAATCTTGTCTAATAACTAATAATAAGTTAAGTTTCTATTAAAGTAATTCCCAACTGGGTCAACCCAATAGATAATTCTTTTTTGAACTTTTTCAATAAATGACTAATTGTTTGTGTGGATCTGGCCAAAGGTGTAGCTAGACACAAAATGCATGGTCACTTCTTTGCCAAAGAGGTCTTTGCGAATTACTCACTGTTTGAAAGTTATCGTGGCCTTGAATCTTTAGTTTGTCACTTGGATTTGTCAATCACAACCTATAGGGAAAAAATCACATTAGAAACTAATAGGATTTTCTGATAGGTCATTCTACTTTAGCTGTTGTTATTGCTTTTTATGTTTGTATTAAACAGAAACAACAACAAAATTCACCCAACATATGCATAAAAATTGTAGGAGAAGTGGATATAAATCTGTAACAAATTTAGAGTCAAATTTGTGAAATACGAAGTAGTCTGGATCACACAATAATGTTAATATTTAATCATAGATTCATAGTATGCAAAATTAAGGGAGAAAAAGGAAATCGTTGGAAGAATATGAACGGAGCTAGTCAAGTGTTTTTGGTACCAAATCAGTTATGTGAGAGGAAATAAATATTATGATTACCATACTCGAAGTGCATTGTTATTGCTAACAGCATCAAAAATTCTGAACACTAACATCAATTATATTTAAACTTATGAGTTTTTATGCAAGTTTCAACTATCGGTAATCTATGCATTAAAAATTTAATCTTTAAGATCACAAAGGGAAGAGTTGACTTACTTCTTGGGAAGATGAACGAAGGCGGAGTTCTTCGTGTAAAACCCACAACCATAAATCAGTGTCTGTGAGTGAGAGATGGTGATTGAAATGTTGTATATACTATCAACGTGGATGTATGACCTTCTTTTCACGGCAGTCCATTCTTCTCAAAAGATGCCAAGATGTTCTTAGAAAACGTTTCCTACCGCAACATTTCAGAAATCACAATGACTCCCAGTATCTATGTAAGAGTAAAACCAAACCAAAGCAAACGAACCCAGAAATGCTATCGAAAAGGAGAAAACAAAAGTATAAAGTTCCACAAATATAGAAGACAAAAGTTAAATAACATAGGCTAATAAAGTGTAAAAATGTATTTCACGGTTTTGACCTGTTGTTCCTTCTCTTCCGTCGCCAGCAAAAGCCGACGGGCTCTCGATGATGACTTAACTTTCTTCCATGGATCTCAGATCCCTAAAGCAAAAACCTGGTTCTGAAACGATGACAATTTTGAAAATGGGGTTATATCAAAATATAGCTCATAGCATGTTTTTTTTCCTCCACAAAGAATGCAAAACAGTGGCTACCAGATCAGAACTTGTGAATGCCTTTTAGAAACAAAATAGTTCCTAATTGTATACAAAATGCTTGTAAGATGCTCATAGCAAAAGGACACAAATGCAATAACTTACCCACTAATCTATACTAAGTCCTTGCCCAACAACTTTTGAACACAATGCTCCAAAGCTTGCCCCTGTAAAGAATAAAAGCTTATAGTAAAATTACCATGTTAATTGTTGTTACCTTTGAAGTTATAGCTCTCTAATATCTAAGGGTTTACAATCAATTTAGTGCAAATCAACTACAAATGCCAACAAAAAACTTGGAACTCCTCAATCTGTCCACATAGTAGCTTATTAAATACTTCTGCCATTGTAGACAATAATGAAGTTAGAATCCATGGCGATATATGCTTACCAAATTGCACGCAAACCGAATAAAATTGAGCTTTTATTTTGCTAATATCTTCATCGTCATTATCCTCTGCTACTTTATTTTGTTAATTCTGAAAACAAAAGAACATAAAGCAGATCAAGTTTTCAGTAAAAGATGAAAGATGGTTGAGAAAGATCAAGTCTGCAACTAATTTTTTTGGGTCTTTTGTTCAATGCAACATGTTAACTAAGAACATAACAGCTAAATTGTCAAAGAAAACTGTCTTTTACCATTAATATCACTTCACAGAAAAGACTGAGGTAGAGAAATCGCTATGAAACACCAACAATATAAGCATTCCATGAATCTTGCTGCTGAAAACTTGCAACTTCTTCGTACTTGATATCTCGAGCAACACCAAACCCTTCCATACTTTTGATATTCTCGCTGTCTGGCATTTGACGGATCCAGAAATGGACAGACCCAAATCCAGCTTCTTCCATACAGTCTTTAATCTCAGGCAACGACCACCTGGATATAATTATGAATCAGCCTTTGAATTTGAACGAATAGTTCAATGAAATCATTCAACTATTAATCAGATGCAAAAAGATAATCTTGGATCGAAAAGGAAAAGTATTGACATCCACGAAGTATAAAGTAAAGAAATTTACAGTCTCCAGCTGTAAGAAAATGCATGGAGAAGTTTCTTCTTCTGTTGCTTTTACAGAGTAAAATGCAGACTGATCCTTGTTTTCCTTTGAATGATATGAAAACCAGTTTGTTCCCACGTATACTGGCAAAGTATGGATGATAAAACGAAGCATAATAACCGATATTCCATATGAAAGTAGAACAAAATTCTCAAGAACCATGGTTTTGCTACAAAAGATCAAATGAGCACAACCTTCCCATTTTCAGGAAATGAAAGATTGAAAAAAAAACCTTTTCAATATATTAAGTTTTATCCATGTTTAGACATTTTCTTGGAAAAGAATGTTAAAAGGCCAATAAAACATAAATAATTGATTCAAGTGATTACCGTGAAATTTGGAAATCTTCTTTGCATCCTAAGTTCACATTCGGATGATGTACCTCCATAAAGATCCATCACAAAAATCCCACCTTTTTTAGACAACGCACGAAGGGCATGTTTGAAATATGAAACCAGCTCGTGACGACTATGGACGACTATGGAGGCAGCAACAACTATAGTTAAACGCACATATTATGTCTCTAGGTGGAAGTGCTTCAGACTCCATAATTCCTTCAGAACCATTTTCCTTCTCTTCAATAATCACATTATGCATGATGTTTTTGTTACTTTAGGCATTCCATCATACTTCATCTTCAATATAGATTATTTCAAAATGCAATTACCATATAGAAAATGCATATATATCTTTAGAATAGACTTTACTTTTTCACCCAATAAAATGTTAACACAATTATCAATTTTAACCCTCTCCTTGTCTAGTAACTACATACTCAATTATATATATGTGCAAACTCCTAATTAGGGTTATCCATGAACCAGATAGTAGTAACAGTAGCAAAATTGATGGATAAAAGTAGCAAAATCGATGGGAAGCAGTAGCAAAATCAGACCCATCGATGTAGAATCAGTAGCGATAACATAAAGATTAAAGAACACATAGCAAAATTAGACTCATCGATGTAGTAACAGTAGCAACATCGATGGATAAAAGTAGCAAATTAAAATCGATGGGAAGCAGTAGCAAAATCAGACCCATCAATGTAGAAGCAGTAGCGATAACATAAAGATTAAAGAACACATAGCAAAATCAGACTCATCCATGTAGTAACAGTAGCAAAATCGATGGGAAGCAGTAGCAAAATCAGACCCATCGATGTAGAAGCAGTAGCAAAAAGGTATACCTGCAGAGTCAATCGTGAAAGAGTTCTAGAAGAAGAAATCGATGGGGCGGTTGCGTTCATATTTGCAGAAGTGGAAGTGGATCCGACGTAGAGAAAGAACCTTCAAGGGGGATTTGGGGCGGGGCGGAGGAGGCTAAAAAACCCGGACGAAGGAGAAAAAAGAAAGATGGGAGTTCTGGCTTAGGAGGGTGCCACGTCAGGACCCTTGGTTTTTGTTTTTATATATATATAGATTTGAAGTATGGTCAAACAAAGGTCCACAATATCAAAATCAACCAAACATACTACAAAATACTCGCAATCTAGCGACAAGGTTAAGTTTAGATTTGACTGTTTGCAGCATGGGAGCAGATTACCCAAAAAATATACAATAATGATGAAAATAATAAATATTTGTCAAAGTGAATGGTTTTAATTATTATATGTACAATTTTGTACTAACTAGTCATTATATTTTGCTAAAATACATAAAAGAAAGACACTAAAACATGTGATATTAAGCAACTCTCTTCCATTGTGCATATAATTTTGATGCAAAATATCAACTAAAAATTATCTACAATAAGTTATTATAATATGCTTTATTGTTCTTGTGTGTTGCCTTGGCGGTAGGATAACGGGCATACGAAAATGAGGTTTGGGGTTCAAGCCCGGGCATGACCACCGATTGCTGACTCGTAATGATTTCCTTCCCCATCATGATCGTCTAACAGTGGGATGGGGACACTCTAGAGGATGGCATATAACTTTTATTGTTCTTGTTATACTTTAACAAGTATGATTATTAGTTTATTACAAAGGAGAACAAGATGAATCTATGCATAAGATAATGCGTATGAAGACAAGAAGATGCATTTCCAAGAAGATGCATTTGGAAAAGCATATATTCAGACAAGATAATACAACAATTACATTTGTCGTCAATTTTGTAAAATATTACTGAACATCGTATAGCTACTACATCTATTTCATAAGAAACGCAGGTCTTGAATTTGTACACACTGAAAAGATATCGAATCTCACGTCGTTTGAAAACCATTAAATAGAGCAACTGGAAATTGGGATTCCAAGTATGTTGGGTGTGTAAACATACACATACACATACACATACACACATACATATATACTAGTTGTGTACTGCCGTGGTGAGATATACGATTTTATTGTAAACCGAGAATGATAATACAATTCCCCATAAAAATCCAAAAATTTATGGAGTATTTTGTTGTAATAGTTCGGCTTAATGTTTATTTGTTTATCAGTGGTATCTAGTTAGTTTATGAGATCAGACATAAAGCTTTAAGAAGTGTGGTACGTTTTCAATAATAAGCTGTACATTTTTTAAGATATTTTAAAAACAAGGGTAATATCAGAGAGATGAAAGATTTTGTTGTAAACTGAGAATAGAAAATTAATACAATTTCTCATCAAAAAGAAAAACAAATATATGTGTTTGAATAAAATAGAAATTAAAAGTAGTGGTTAAACCCTTATGCTAATTTGAAAATCAGGTAAAAGAACCCATAACAATATATCAATCCCTAAACACCCTTACCCCATTCCCTCAAACCCTTTTGCCACCTCATTTATTTTAATTCTTTTATTTATACATTTAATTATTTAACAAAATAAAAATATTTATATATTTTTTAATAAATAAAAATAAGATAAATAATAAAAATAAAAATTCATACCTTTCATTAAAAATAAAAATTACAAAATACAAAACACTACCAATTATGAAATTTTTGAATTTGCTCTTTTCTCGCTAAAGTAACCCTCAAAGCGTTTCCCGTAAGGTGATCATGCGGGGTCATGAAAAACTCGAAGTCTTTCTCAAATCGTTTTGAGCGTTCGATTTCGAGTTCTTGTTCCAACCTATGTCGTTCGAGTTTTGAGCGTTCGATTTCGAGATCGAGTTTTTTCATTTTGTATTCCATTGTATCATCAATCTTGTCGTTGAACGTCGTCAACAACTGAGTAACACTTTCGTCCGTATTCGTCCCGGACGTATTACTCGTTGATGTTTTTTTTGCCTTGTTTCTCCCGATGGGTCGTTGAATTTGCTCGTCATCGTCATCATCGGAAGGTTGGGTACGTTTTGAACCCCGCGATGAAGTTGTCGTCATCGTTGGAACGGCTCCCCATTTTGGACATTTTTTTAGGACGTCCCAAGCTTGTTCGTGAGTGAAAGCAACTTTATGGCGTGCTAGATACCGTTCGTGTGCCGTTCGGGATATATCGGCCTCACTCATCCCGCTTGATCTATTATTGAGCAAGTTGTTGTAGATGCCGCCAAACGAATTAACTCTTTTATTGAGGTCGTTGAACTTGTTATTGAGTTGATGGGTTGATCTATAACCTGGTTGACGACCCAAGCGAGTAAAGAACACATGCCCGATTCGGCCCAAAAAACTTCCTACATTTATGTAAAATTAAGTATAAGAATAATAATAATAATAATAATAAAAATAATAATAATAATAATAACAATAAAATAATTACCACCGCTTTGTGCGTTACCAATAACGGGGTCCTCCGAAACGTCAACCCACGCCGACACTAACGCGAGTTCCTCGGCTTTACTCCACGTTTGTTTGGCGGCTTTTGTTGGTCTCGGATTTGATGGTTCCGGGTTAGAATGTTGTGTCGGGATAGATTGTGGTGTGTTCGGGGTAGAAGGTTGGGTTTCCGGAACAATGTCGTCGTCGAGATTGATTGCGGGTGAAGGAAGATTGTAGTTGGCCGGAGTAAAACCTTGTTCAATCAAACCGGGACGTGTAAATTGGTAAGGAAATTGTTGGTGAAATTGTTGGGGAAATTGTTGCGGATATTGTGGCGGATTTTGTTGCGACCATTGTGGCGGAATTTGTTGCGACCATTGCGGATGATAACCTTGTTGTGTAAACGCTTGGAAACCAAGCTCTTGATCTTCTTGCGATTGTGGTGTATTCGGTCGGTTACGACGGGATGTAGGTGTTGTGTTTGGATTCATGATGAGAGAGGTGTGAAAAATAAGAGGTTGAGAGAATTTGAGAGAGCTTAAGAGGTGTGAAAAATAAGAGGTTGAGAGAATTTTAGAGAGTTTGAGAGGTGTGAGAAATAAGAGGTTGAGGGTTAAATATATAGTGGGATTAAATTGAGATTTTTTTTACAAAGAGCCGTTCAACGGCATTATTTTTAAAAATTAAATAAATTTTTTTTTAATAAACCTTCGGGATGAATCGGGATCCCGAACCCGGAATCCATCACGCACCCCGCATCCCGCTGAGCCTGTAGCCCATTCCCGCTGAGCCCGAACCCATCCCGAGCCCCATCCCGCGTCGGCTACGGATGGCCTAAGAAGTTGTACATATGCAATAATAAGTTTTAGAGTAAATTGCATTGTTCGTCCCTCTGGTTTGCAAAAAATTGCAGATTTCGTCCCTGAGGTTTTGAAATTTCGGTTTTCATCCCTATGGTTTGCAGTTCATTTCTATTTTCGTCCCTGAGATGAAAACACTACTTTTAAGTATGAAGGACTAAAATAGAAATGAATTGCAACTATAGGAATGAAATTAGAAATAGAATTTAAATCATAAGAACGAAAAAGATGATAAATTATAAACCATGGAGGTGAAAATCGCAATTTCAAAACCATAAGGACGAAATTAGAAATTTTGAACAAACCACAAGGACTAAAAATGTAATTTACTCTAAGTTTTAAAATATTTTAAAAACATGGGTAAATATCAAAGTTTATGGAAAATTTTATTGTAAACCGAGAATAGAAAATTAATAATTTTCTCATTAAAAGAGAAAAACCAAAGTTTATGTATAAATAAAATAGAAGTTAAAAGTAAACATCATGTTAAAAGGGTGTGTGACTCTAAGATGTAGGTCACATAATCAAATCCTATTGGTAACATAATAAATTTAAGTACTTGGGTTGTGGCACATTGATAAATCCTTTTGGGATGTAGTGGAAAATCTAATTTATCCAGAGTTCAAATCCACGCGTTGCTAAAACCCTTGTGGCCATGGAGGTTCACCTGCGACGACTCCAGACCATTCGTGGTTGCCCGGGGATTAGTCGGTGCGCGTAAGCCAGCCCGGAAACCCACATTTACCAAAAAGAAGTGTTCAAAAAGTCTTGCCAGAACATCCACCATGGCGTGCCATGACTCAAGGCTTGTATCTCACGTCACGTTAAGCTTATTCACCCCATGACCTAATGTGCGGTTTCTAGAATGCAATATTGATTTTTCTTACCTTTTTAATGTCTTATTTGTTAGTTTTTTTTAATAAATATACCTAATTTGAATTGTCTAGTATGATTGATTCATTGAGTAATAGTAGAAAACGTAAGTTTATATATGTAATATTATATATGATATAAAGATTTGTTGTCATAAATCATGCATTGAAAAATATTGTGGCCTCGTCGTGGCTCCTAAGAGCTAGAGACATGGCTTTGCCGCTACACACCACTTTACGCCATTTAAAACTTCGTAAAAAACCCAAAAATCAATTTCTCACCTAATGGAAGTATATGGATATTAATGTTAAATTAAAGATTATACAACTATCGTTTTTTTGTATAAATTAAATATTTTACATATAAAAATAAAGACATAGTTTATTTTTATTTCAGTGATGGAGTACTTTTTGCGGTTAAAGATGATGATGGAGTATTGTTTAATGGTCAGGTTCGGTGAAAAACCTCAAAAACGGAAAACTAAGGAATACTTTGGTAGCCCTTTATTTAGACGGTATGCACTTGTGCATCCATGTAATTTGTAACATGCACACGTGCATATATGCACAAATGCATGATGCACTTGTGCATAAAACCAAAAAAACAACTTAACTTACTTGTATGCACAAGTGCATACCGTGTAGATGAAGGGTTATTAGAGTGTTCTTCAGTTTTTCATTTTTTTGAAGTTTTCCCTTGAACCTCCCTCTCTCTCTCTCTCTCTATATATATATATATATATATATATATATAGGGATGAGATTCAAATGAGAAATGTTAAATGTATGAGAAATAGAGAAATGATCCAAGCCCTTCATTTGGTCAACATTTGCGCCTTTGACTGTGAAGCACCGCATAATTCTTCGTGTGGTCTGTAGAGGATAGAGAGATAGTTTCGTAAAATACGCGGGACGAGTTCATATGTGAACCTGTGTGATTCACATACGTTCGTATGTGAATCAGTTAATTACTTCATTTGAGAACCAGCTAATTAGTTCATATGTAAATCACAAAGGTTCATATGTGAATCTTTTAATTAGTTCAACTGATTCACATATAGTTAATTAGTTTATATATGAATAAATTAATTAGTTCATTAATGAATCACAAAGGTTCATATGTGAATCGGTTAAAAAGAGTTCATATGTGAATTACATGGGTTCACATAACAACATATAGTTCTTATGTGAATCACACAGGTTCACATATGAACTCGTCCCGTGTACTTGTAAAAGTTACGAAACTGTCATTCTATTTTTGGAATAGCCGTAACTTTTGACCGGTCAAAGCTGCAATTTTTTACCAGTCAAATCCGATCTTGACGGTATGAATGACTAAGATTACTTTTTTATTTCTCACACACTTAGCATTTCTCATTTGAACCTATGGCTATATATATATGTGTGTGTGTGTGTGTGCACGCGTGTGCGTAGTAAGGTTGAATTCTAATAAGAATGAAAGTTATGTTGAGAGGAGTAAAAGGAAATATTCACTTTTGGATGCACATAAAGATGAGATATACCGGATCAATATCGTTGGGTTTAAGATTAAAACCAATCAAATGTCAATCTCTTTCTACCTTAAATCTTCTTCTCACACGACCTTCATCATGTATAGCGGTTACTTGTAAACTTAAATTTTAGGTATTATGCATTATTAAACAATAGCTAATAATTAATAAATCAATTTTTAAAACTTATTTTGAATGATATGCTTTGATATAAAGAAAATCTTTACAACTTTTGCTTATTCTGTCATGTATTCACACGACACTTGTGAATAATCTCTTAAAACTTATTTTTATACTTTTTTAAAAATATGTATAAACATATATAGGGATTGACCTAATTTTTTTCCTTCATACTGTAATAACCGAGATTTAATTTAGTCAGTAATTAAAATTTTTGGAAGAATTTCGAATTTAAGAAAGTTGTGTGGTCTAAGTGTGAAGAAATTAAAAGTGTGGTGTCTAGTGAGAAAAGTATAAAAGGGATGAGAAAACCCTAATACACTCATTTTAGCATATTGTTCTAGTGTGTATGTGTGTGTGCGGCTAAGAGAGAGTGCAAGAGAAGGAGGTGTTGGCAATTGAAAAAGAGGAAGCAGTCTTGGGCAGCTGAATCTTTGAGTTATTCAGTGGGAATCTTCAGGTAACCATCAATCTGTCCTCACCTTTAAGTTTTGTGAAATGTGTGGGTTGTGAGGAGAAACTTGAATGTTATGGGTTTCTTTGTGTTTTTCCTCATTAACTTGTCTAAGAAAGGTTAAGAATGGGTTATTGTGTTAGTAGTCGACCTATTTCTGATATCTGGAAGAAATGGTGGGAATTAGAGCGAAAGTGTGTAACCCTCTGCGATTATTGCAAAAATCGCCGCGTCCGAAAACCTCCTTCGTCTTGTTAGTGTCCGGACGGTTCGGGGTGTCCGGATAAATCTATTGTCCGGGTAGTTGTAGTGATAGTTTCCGGTAGTTTGACCGGAAACCCTTGGGAATCCGGGAGTATCCGGAATGTCCATCCGGAAAGTTCGTCTGACCGATAATTTCTTGTATCCGGGTAGAACGTCCGGATAGTTCAGACCGTCCGGATAGTTTTGGGTGTCCGGGTAAGCCTTCCGGATAGTGCCTGTGTGACCCTGTAGTGTGGTCTGTTAGTCCGAGGTGTTATCCGTGTGAGTGTGTAGTCCAATCAAGTGACTTATCACTGTAGTGTGTATCCTTATAGGTGCAGTTGAAGAGAGAATCAATCTAGTAAGAGGATTAAGCAGGACGACAGGTGAGTTTTTCTGATCCTAAAACCTGTTTTAAGTGTGAAACTTTATGCATGTTCTTGTTGACAAATGCTCGTACGTTTTCTTTAAACCATGCATGAAAAGTGTTATTTAATTGTGTGGATAAAAACTGCTTTTATTTCAAAGCAAAGAGTAAGTGTGTGGCATGATCATTATCTAACTGTGTGCTTCCAACTGCTTTTATTTCAAGGCGAGTAGTAAGTGTGTGACAATATGTGTGATTTAAATGTGTCAATGTGTGCATATCATCTTAGTGTGCTTGTTATGATTGGTATAAATGCTCTCATAACTGATTTTATAAACTGAAATATTTTGGTGTGACTTGGTGTGGAGGGAACTCACTAGACCTCATGGTCTAACCCTCGCTTTTCAAAACTAAAACTTTTTCAGGTAAGCAGGTAGCCGTGAGCACGCTAGAGGTTTGGCAAGACGTGGGTCGAATCTTGCGTCTAGAAGGAGTAGGAGAACTTTCTTTGATGTCTAGTAGATTTCTCAGCTGTATTTAGGGTTATTTCCGCGAACCCTGTATTGTAATCTAGATAGTGTGACCATGTTGAGCCGTTAATGGCGTTATGAATTAAAGAGGTAGCTCTTAGCTTGTATGTGTGAATTTGGGACGTTACAAATGGTATCAGAGCCCTAGTTTAAGGGATTTAGGTGACCGGATGGGCCTAAACTTAAACTGCGGAGTAGAAGGACACAACTGAGATATAGGAAGCCTTTAGTGAGGACCATAATCATCGAGGATCTAGGATGATGGTGGTGAGGACTTTCATGTAAGGTAAATTCAAATCACATCTGGCCAATGTCATTTTGAATTTACAGGTGCATGGGTGTGCTTGCTCACTATTGTTCTGATAGTCGATGGAGGTGTTAGTGTGTGGAGAGTAACAGTAGTGTGCGGCGTGTGGTGGATAGGGTGTGGAGAGTAATGGTATGTGTGGAGTTCTAACCTTGTCATGATGACAACGGCTTAGTGTGTAGTGTGAAATTATTCTTGGTATGATTGTTGACCCTATCTAGAAGGGTGTTGTTGTAAGGTGTGGGATAAGTGCCCGAGTGAAGTAGAATCTTTAGGGTTCTTAAGGAAAATAATTGATTGGAGGTGAGCTCTTAATCCCTGTTGAGTCTTTATTCTGGGAGTTCCGATGTCGGTGAATTGAGACCTTGAGAATTTCAGTTCAAGAATCGAAGGGTAGAGGTGTACGTTATTACTCTCTAGTTAGTGGAAGAGTGACAAGGGTAGTCGAGAAGTGATAGATGTATGGATTGGTAACACTAATGTTGGTTAACCTATGTGGGATCGAGGTGAAGCTGTAAATTTTACAAATTAGTAGGCAGGTGGTAACTGTGAGGATTGAACCTCTAGTGCGTGGTAGTGGTGTGGATAAGTTGGTGGTCACTTATACTTAGTAAGCATGCAAGGCACAATGATGATAAGTTGCTGTGAGGGAAAATGATGGATTAGTGTTGGTATGGGGAGAGCGTAAGTGAAGATCGTTGCTCGGGAATTGTTTATAAGTTATTCCAAAGGTGGTAGAAATTGTGTGTGGTGATGCATGAGTGTCTAAGTGGCGTGTGGATTGTATCCGAGAATAAAGGAATAGGGTGGCAGTGGATGGCTAGCTAAGAGGGAATTGTGTGTTCTTGGATTGGTTGGTTAGGGTGTCGTAGAAGATACGAAATCTTTGGGAATGTTTAGCTAGTAGTTGTACGTAAAGGAAATGTAAAGGAGTGGGTTAATATTGTTTGGGAATGAGGAGTGTGTGGTCGCTTCGAGTATTGAGTGTGATTTCGGATTAACTTGGTTGAATTTCTCGTATGAGATGTGGGGAAGCTGTTAATTAAGCATAGTAACCGTGAAATAGTGTGTATGAAGTGGTCAATGTTGAATGAGGAATGTTCCATTCTAGCCTGAGGTAATCGAGACGGTAGGTTAGGAAAGTGAGAAACGGGTAGTAGAAAGAGTGGCATGTGGCACAGAAAGTGAGAGACAATGTCTTCAGAACGTCGTTATCGGGTGTACGAATTTCTAGGAGGAGTATGAGAAAGAGGATTTGTGTGTATGTGTTTGACCAAGAGTGTGTACATGATAGGGAGTCGTTCCTTGGAAGCGTGTTTTATGTTTGAGAAGTAAATGAAAGGAATAATTGAAGGTAGTGCTCAGGGTGAAGGACTTTTAGCCTTGGTAATAGTATGGGAGTGACGTTGTGGTATAAGCGTGTGACTTGTTGCTATTATTGGATTGTGGTCAGTATAATTAATGTGAGAAAGTGGTAACTGCCTTAGACGTACTTGGTGTTAGGGAAGTGATTGTAGATCGCAAGGTTAGGAAGCTGAGGAACCGTTTCCTCGATTGTTTAAAGATAGAATTCCGGGGACGGAATTCTTTTGAGGGGGGGATGTTGTAGTAACCGAGATTTAATTTAGTCGGTAATTAAAATTTTTGGAAGAATTTCGAATTTAAGAAAGTTGTGTGGTCTAAGTGTGAAGAAATTAAAAGTGTGGTGTCTAGTGAGAAAAGTATAAAAGGGATGATAAAACCCTAATACACTCATTTTAGCATATTGTTCTAGTGTGTATGTGTGTGTGCGGCTAAGAGAGAGTGCAAGAGAAGGAGGCGTTGGCAATTGAAAAAGAGGAAGGAGTCTTGGGCAGCTGAATCTTTGAGTTATTCAGTGGGAATCTTCAGGTAACCATCAATCTGTCCTCACCTTTAAGTTTTGTGAAATGTGTGGGTTGTGAGGAGAAACTTGAATGTTATGGGTTTCTTTGTGTTTTTCCTCATTAACTTGTTTAAGAAATGTTAAGAATGGGTTATTGTGTTAGTAGTCGACCTATTTCTGATATCTGGAAGAAATGGTGGGAATTAGAGCGAAAGTGTGTAACCCTCTGCGATTATTGCAAAAATCGCCGCGTCCGGAAACCTCCTTCGTCTTGTTAGTGTCCGGACGGTTCAGGGTGTCCGGATAAATCTATTGTCCGAGTAATTGTAGTGATAGTTTCCGGTAGTTTGACCGGAAACCCTTGGGAATCCGGGAGTATCCGGAATGTCCATCCGGAAAGTTCGTCTGACTGATAATTTCTTGTATCCGGGTAGAACGTCCGGATAGTTCAGACCGTCCGGATAGTTTTGGGTGTCCGGGTAAGCCTTCCGGATAGTGCCTGTGTGACCCTGTAGTGTGGTCTGTTAGTCCGAGGTGTTATCCGTGTGAGTGTGTAGTCCAATCAAGTGACTTATCACTGTAGTGTGTATCCTTATAGGTGCAGCTGAAGAGAGAATCAATCTAGTAAGAGGATTAAGTAGGACGAGAGGTGAGTTTTTCTGATCCTAAAACCTGTTTTAAGTGTGAAACTTTATGCATGTTCTTATTGACAAATGCTCGTACGTTTTCTTTAAACCATGCATGAAAAGTGTGATTTAATTGTGTGGATACAAACTGCTTTTATTTCAAAGCAAAGAGTAAGTGTGTGGCATGATCATTATCTAACTGTGTGCTTCCAACTGCTTTTATTTCAAGGCGAGTAGTAAGTGTGTGACAATATGTGTGATTTAAATGTGTCAATGTGTGCATATCATCTTAGTGTGCTTGTTATGATTGGTATAAATGCTTTCATAACTGATTTTATAAACTGAAATATTTTGGTGTGACTTGGTGTGGAGGGAACTCACTAAACCTCATGGTCTAACCCTCGCTTTTCAAAACTAAAACTTTTTCAGGTAAGCAGGTAGCCGTGAGCACGTTAGAGGTTTGGCAAGACGTGGGTCGGAGCTTACGTCTAGAAGGAGTAGGAGAACTTTCTTTGATGTCTAGTAGATTTCTCAGCTGTATTTAGGGTTATTTCCACGAACCCTGTATTGTAATCTAGATAGTGTGACCATGTTGATCCGTTTATGGCGTTATGAATTAAAGAGGTAGCTCCTAGCTTGTATGTGTGAATTTGGGACGTTACACGTACGGTGTCACTATTTAATATAGACAAAAAGTAATTATAAAAAACACGTTTTTTATCGACATGTTACCAACGTTCAATATCGTCCGATGTGGTTTTAGCATAATTCCACAATTTCGAGATATTTTTAAAGTTTTTTGTTTAATTTCGAGGGATTTTTAAGCTTTTTTTATCGATTTCGAGAATTTTTCGGTTTTTGGCTTGATTTCAAGAGTTTATTTTCTCGGTTGTTGGTTGATTTCAAGAGTTTGTTTGTTTTTGTTTTTTGGTTGATTACGAGGTACAGTTATACCTTCTTGAATTTTTGAATATCATACGATGACAACTTCTAAAAATTTACGAATACACTTTTCATAAGATAAATTTTTAACCTTTTGACGGAGCGACAATACTATATAATTTAATATAAATAGAATAGTATGATTTTTTATATTATTTCAAGATAACAAAAATAATCTCTCATTTTTAATAAAGACTAATTAATAGTGGAATCCCATTCAAAGATAAAAAAGAGCAATTGTATGAATCATGTCCCAATATCCTTCTCATGGTCCATTAGATCATGCACCCAAACAAAAGCAAGATCACTACCCCCATCAAGAAATCTTTGTTTAACTAATGGTAGATTTTAGAGTGATATTTTATAATAAATATATTAAATACCATATATTTTATAGTGTAAGGTTCAAATAATAAAGCTAAATATCGTAGGAAAATAAAAAGAAAAAAGATTAAAGAGAGATTCATTTGTAAATCATTGAAAAAAACTCATTTAAAGATACATGTGTAATTTCATATGAATAATCTCTAACGTCGATTCACTCTTATTTTTGAAGTTTTTCAATGATTCACATATGAATCTTCTATTAAGCTTTTTTTACATCTCATGATATTTGTCCCCTAATCATTTTAATTAAACAAATTATATAAATAACAAGTATTTATATTTTTTTAATTTAAAGCCATATCAGTATGTATGTATGTATGTATGTATATATATAGGAAAGTGTTCAAACGAGAAAATATGTGATTCATGCAAATGCGAGAACACTTGTAAACCCATCATTCTATTTTCGGTCACACTCTTAAGATGATTGGAGCAATAAAATATTAAATATTTTTTTTGTAGAATATCAAAGGCATGCAGGAGTAAAATGGGAAAAACAACAAATCAAATAATGAACAGACGGAGCAGATGATCATTGAGATGATCATCATTGGTTTATCACTTGAACCACCAATTTTACAATATTGATGACTGTAGTTGTCGATCAACATTCAAAAGGGTAAAACAACATTCAAGAAGGGCAAAATCGAAGTCGATAGAAAAGGGGTATCAACAACGGAGGCATCAACATAAGAAGTTTTCAATATATTACATCATTATCACAACAAAATCACATCATAATTAATCTTCAATTATCAGTGTATTATCACAACAAAATCACATAATTATCGACATGAGACACCGACATTAGAAGTCTTTAATAACATCAGAAGTCTCATAAAACTAGAAATTGGGCGTGCTAGAAAAACCGATTGGATATTGCAACAATACTAACATCATTTAAGAGATAAAAACAAAAGATAATAAAAAAAACTATTGATAAATACACAATTACATTAGTATCCTTAATGATTTATTTTAATTTATGCTAATTTAATTATGGGGTTAAATAATTTGGAGGTCCAATAGTATTCTTGTATTTTTCATCAAAAATAAGGATATTTCTCCTTTGAACTACATTTTATATGTTTATATATGTTCTTTAACAAAGCCTTTAAAATTTCAATCATAAATAATTCATATATGAATATAATTAAATTAACATGTAACTAATATATATATATATATATATATATATAGAGAGGTAGGTTCAAACGAGAACACTAACTATTTACGAGAAGCACGAGAACGACCGTCAATGTACAAAATCACATGTGATTCACAGTACAAAATCACATGTGATTCACAGTACAAAATCACAAGTGATCCGCGCGGCAAACCGCGCGACTTGCAAACCGCAAGCCAAACCGCACGGGTCCAGAATTTTAATCACATATGATTTTGTATGTGAATCACATATGATTTTGTACATGTGCGGCCGTCATCGTGCTTCTCGTAAATAGTTAGCGTTCTCGTTTGAACCTTTCTCTCTCTCTCTCTCTCTCTATATATATATATATATATATAGAGAGAGAGAGAGAGAGAGAGAGGGATCTTCAAATGTAAACCATCATTTTCGTGTAAACTGTGTAAACCTTCGATTTCATAGGTTTTTTTGATAATTTTTTTATGGAATTGTTTATTTTGATGAAATTGTTTCATATCATTCATTTCTTGATGATTTTTTTTACGAAATTTGTAGTTTCATAGGTGAAAACGAAAATTTATGAAACAATTTCATAAGAATGAAAAAAACCTATGAAGGTGCAAATTTCATAAAAAAAAATCATCAAAAAATGAATGATATGAAACAATTTCATCAAAATAAACAATTCCATAAAAAAAATTCATCAAAAAAACCTATGAAATCGACGGTTTACACGAAAATGATGGTTTACATTTGAAGATGACTATATATATATATATAGATTTGAGATCATGTGAGACCAGACTATTTCCGTGAGACCGTGAGACACAAAAATTAACCCTAAACCTTCACAACAAAAGACTGTGAAGGTACTGTGATGGTAAACCTTCACAGTGTTTTTGCTGTGAATGTTTGCTGTTTTTCTTACCTTCACAATGAATCACTGTGAAAGTTTAGTGTTAATTTCTTGGACTCACGGTCTCACGAAAACGGGTTGGTCTCACGTGAACCCAACCCTATATATATATATATTACAAATTTTAAATAAACGTTGCAATTTTTTTTCAAACCTAGAAAAATATGATTAAATCAGTTATCAATGCACATCCGATACCAAAAGATAATATAAATAAGAATAATTCCAATCAAATAATTCTTTCCTTTTATCTCACTTTTGATGGCAACAACCCCACTATCATTCAAAAGATAGCTTAATGAATCCAATTCACCTTCAATAAATTGGGGAGCTGTTTCCATCTTCACCATCAACAAGTTCATTCAATTCAACCCCAAATAATTTCACCAATCTTTCTTGTAACTTGGGAAAAATGGCAGTTCTTCATTATCTTGACACCATTTTAGTCCCATTAAGCTTCTTCATCACATTTGGTTATCATGGCTATCTTTGGTACCAATTCAAGGCAAAACCATCTTGCACCACAATTGGCATCGAATCAATCAAGCGAAAGCATTGGCTCAAAGACATGAAACAGGCATCAATTATGTGTTTTTTTGTTTGAAAACCCTAAATCTTGACGAAGATTTTGCTCGAATCAAGAAAAACCCAAGCTCAAATACGGGTTTTTGTTCAAGTTAAGGAAAACCCTGACCCAAATGTGGGTTTTGTTTGATTCAAGAAAAAGATCTTGAATCAAGAAAACCTATATATATGGAAAAACGGGTTTTTTCGATCATGAAAAATCCAAATCTTGACACGAATCTCGGGGTTTCCTTATAATTTGTAGAATTTAAAACTTTGTAGTTTATTATATTTTGATCGATTATTTTGTTCTTTTTCAACAGGGAGATGATAAGCAAGGTACGTTAGCAGTACAAAGTTTAAGGAACACGTTGATGGGTTCTATACTAGTTGCTATGGTCACATCCATCATAACGGTGGCGTTGGCTGCTTTAATCAACAACACGTATAGTGCGAAGAATCTCTTCAGCAGTTCATTTTTCGGATTACATACGACCAAAATTCTTTTCCTAAAATATGGTTCATCGTTCCTCTTCTTGTTAACTAGCTTTCTTTGTAGCTCTATGGCGGTTGCAAGCTTGATCGATGCAAATTACTTGATTTATGCGTTGGGAGCTGAACCAGATGCCGAAGGAGTAGCATCACCATCGCCATCAACATCTCGTAAATACACTAGGGATATTTTGGAAAGAGGGTTTATTTTAGCAATTTTTGGGAATCGGACGCTTTGCATAACGTTTCCGTTGCTATTTTGGTTGTTTAGTCCGGTTGTGTTTGTGATTGCTTCTATGGCGTTAGTTTGGGGGCTTTATATGCTAGATTTTGTTAATGTCGCCACTTGTTATTAACAAGTGGAACTCATTAACAAAAATAAATTTTGTACTAAACTACTAATTATATAAGTTAGTTTTTTCTACTTGATTTGCTCAAACGAGTCGTGTAGATTACTCGTTGTGGGAACCTTTTAAGGAGGATGATAAGTGTATACATTACAACAAAAATGTCGAACTTTATTTATACGTAAAAGTCTGAAAAACTTTTCTAACGGTTTTAGAGATTTTTTTGTTTCTTTCAAAGCAAATTCCGCTATAATTAAGGGTATCTAAAAGTTTTATATGAAGCTTGTGAAATTGAAATTAATGTTAAGTTTTAAAGATGAATTTCTTGGCTTTTAGATACGTTTTTAAAGCTTCTTTTAAGAGTTGTCTACCTTTTTTAAATTCAATCTTTAGAGATGTGTATTTTATCTTTTTGAAAGACAACAATATTATTAAGGAAAAAAAGCGAAGAGAATACGAAAAAGGTCAATGCGAGGTGCATAGATCAAATAAAACATGAAACAAAACAAAACGGAAACAACGAAGAAAATACAAAACAAAGATCACGAAGGCGAACAAGACTTAAAAACGTCACATAAAAGGTATTTCAAAAAAATGTTGCAGAAGAACCTTTCTAAAGGTAGGTTTCTTATATAGAGAGGGAGTTTTAAACACAAAACCTCTAAGTAATACAAACCATACAAATTAATAACTATTCATATAGTCTAAAGAATGTCTGGTTTCATAAATATATCGATTATTTTTTGATTTAAAACGTTTATCATAAAGAATGAACTTTGATCATCTTTCATAAACATCTTGATCATAATAAATAAACTCTCATAATTTCCATAAATATCTCATTTGATTGGTTTGTACTAATTTATACTCGAAGGTTTAAATGAGAACCACAAAAAGTTAAGAATGCGGTCGAAGATTCATGTGAATCATTGGTAAACTCATAAAAAATATATTTGAACATGCATATATGAACCCACATTTTCTTTTCCCGATAATTCATATATGAACCTTAAATTCGCATTTCTCAACTTTTTTGTGTTTCTCATTATTTGAACTCCCCCCCCCCAACACACACACACACACATACACACACACATATATATATATATAGAGAGAGAGAGAGAGAGAGAAATGATCATGTGAGAAGTACGTTAAACATTTTGCGAGAAGGTGAGAAGTCTTAATACTATATACGATTATACTCCGTGTGTGTGTTTAATCTTATACGGTCAAGCATCTTGAGTTGTCATTGCATCATGTGTTTAATCATATATGATTAAGCTTGTCTATCATACGTGTAACCATATATGATAACGAGACTTCTCGCCTTATCGCAAAATGCTTAGCTTCTCGTTTGAACATGTCATTTGTTAACCATATATTTAGTGTTTACTATATGAACCAATCATGACCTTTCATTATTCAATTTACGAATGAAATTGATCAGTGAAATTTTGTAATAAGATTGAAACTAATATGTGTGAACAACAATGAATAGTTTTTTAACCACAAGGGTTGTGGCGTACTGGTTAAGGCCCTGTGGATGTGGTGGAATATCTGATCTGTCCAGGGTTCGAATTCAGGCGTACACAACAATTGTGGCAACAGTCATATATTGCCAAGGGATTAGTCTAGGCATAGCCTAGGACACCTTTCCAAAAAAAACAATGAATAGTTTAATTTTGAAAAAAAAATCTATAATGACTTTTTAGTTATTTTTAAATAATGAATTTAATGGGATGTTATAAAAAAGAGTTGCATGATTTAAGGGAGTATAATTATATCATATTTCATCAAGTTTTTCAATGAACACATTTATTGAGGGAGAAATATGGAGATTCAACTTGAAAAAGTTCATAAGTGAAACTATGTTCACTAGTGAAACGATAAATTTGTTCATAAGTTAACTATGTTGGTGAGTTAACCTTGTTCATAAGTGAACTAAATTATTTACACTATCAACCCCACATGCATCAAAACAAACATATGTCTACATCAACATCGATAACTTAAAAATCGTATCAGGTACATTCATGAACAACAATAAATGCATTATTAAACCTTAAAACGTTGGATAAAATTACTCAAACTAACAGAACAATAGCTAATAAGGTTATGTGTAACACCATAACGCTTCTTTGTTCATAGGTAAATATGTTACCATCACTTGCAACGACTAACTATTTCTCATATACATGATTATGAACATATGAAAGAAACTGAGTTTATAGTAAAATATATAGAAGTGAATCATAATTAAACCTTACCATTACATGCCTTTTCATTATATTGTTGAAAACCAACTCCAGAAGATCGACTTCTTCCATTTTCATTTGAAAATATCCAAGGCTAATGTCATGGGACTCAATATCTTCGGCCATCAGTGATTTTTATGACAGGTAATTATATGTTATGCTACTGCCTTCCATGTCGGTTAGAATATTGGATGAAGGAATTATCGGAACCTGGTATTGTGTTCACTTTGATTAATCATTGTTCAAATTAATTTTAACATAATCATTCGAGAATCTTGAGAATGATTCGAATGATTATATGATTTTGATCCCTAAAAACATGCATTCATTTATTTTTTTGTAACATCCCATGTAATACCATAAAGTAACTTACACTTAAAAATTATCTATTTACCCTTCTTCATTGATTATAACTTTGAAGTAACCATGACTAAATAATGAATCTTAGTAGTCCAAGAAGTTCAGAGAGTTAACACCAAGTATATGGTTAACAAAAGATCTCCCTTTATTTTGTTAACCCATTTATTAGCACTAACTTTATTAACCCAAGTATAAGCCATTGATCTTAAAATGAATGGCTGAGATTAACACATCTAAAAAATTAATTACAAAATGTGAGGTTTGAGTAATAAATGAAATGAACATGGGTGTTGAAGGGCATCTGAGTAAAACCAATTACATAAACCTTTTGTAACCCCGTGTCATTTATGAACATTAAAAGTGTATATAAGTTTTGTTATCCATATTAACTTTTTGGTACACATACTCTATTTACATGTTCAACCTTCGCAACTATTCAATTTTCATTAACACAAACCATTTATTGAACCCATGAACATTTAGGAACAATGGGCAAGTTTGTTGCCTTTTAGTTGTTTCATAAGTGTTCAACAAGTTGAAGGTGTTCAACAAGTTGAAGGTGTTCAACATTTATCACCACGTATTGTTGCTTAACTTTGTTAGGAATAAGAGAACGTTATGTTTTTGTGAACTGATTAGAACTTGTATGCCATGAAATTGTTTTCTAACGTTTCTTTTATTTTTACTGAAATATCATAATACCTGTGAATAGTTAAACATGATTTGAACACGTATGAAACAACTAAAAAGCAACAAACTTACCCATTGTTCTTAAATGTTCACAGTTTCAATAAATGCTTTGTGTTAATGAAAATTGAACACTTGTGAAGGTTGAACACGTATGAAAAGAGTATGTGTATCCATCGACAACGTTCAACCTTGCGGAATTAGTAGAATAGTTCAACAAAACGGGATGAATGTAGTCTTCATCACGGAGAAAATCCATCTTCGATGCAACGAACTTTGATGAACGAAAGCAAACTCAAAACACCTAGTTATTTTGATAAAAATTAAGAATACCTATATCAATTTCATAACTCCCCATTGTTTAATTTTGTAACTCAAATTTAAAAACTCTACAAAAAACCCCATTTATAAAATACCAAGTATATCCTTGGACAATAATTAATATGTTGAAACCAGCCAACTTAAAAAGATGAACTCCTATTGGTTGAAAATGATTAATAAAGTTAACACCATTTGGGAGGTTAACAATATAACTACACACACACTCTCTCTCTCTCTCTCTCTCTCTCTATCTCTCTCTCTATCTCTATCTCTCTCTCTATCTCTCTCTCTCTCTATATATATATATATATATATATATATATAGGGTCAGGTTCAGGGGAAAACCTAAAAAAAACTGTAGTAACCGTGTCCAAATTGGAAGAGTTTTAAAGTCTTGTGCAAGTATTTTTAATTATGGAAGTTGAGGGGCCATTTGTTAAAATTGGGATAGGGTATTTAAAGGGCACAAAACCCTAGGAGAAAACATTCTCCTGCTGAAATCTTGAGTTTGGCGGCTGTATGGAAGAGAAAAGAGGAGAGAAAGAGGTTGTAGAGTTCTTGGGCATTTTGGGAGAGAAAGAGTCATCAAGCTTGGAAATCAAAGAAAAAGGGTGTTGGGGATTCGTTTTCAGCAAAGAATCAATCAGGTAATTTCCTTTCTCTACCTTTCAGCTGTGGATTTGTTGTTAAAGATTGAATATCTATGTGGGTTTTTGTTAAAGTTGGGTTTGAAGCTTAATGGGAGAAATTGGGTATTTTACTGTGTTATTACTGTTAAGATTTCAGTAATTGTTGAGTTTAGTGACCTTGGGTGGTTGCTAATCGTTATCTGTGAGATCTCGGTCGTATCCGTGATTTCTCGGCCCAAATAAGGATCAGATGGGCGTCCGGATTGTTTCGTGGACGTCCGGACACTTCGATCAGTTGAAGGTTTCCGGGTAAGTATCCGATAATCGTGTGTGTGTCCGGATAGGGTGTTGTCCGGATAGGAGTGTTGTCTGGATAGGTTGTTGTCTGGATAGGTTGTTGTCCGGATAGGTTGTTGTCCGGATAGGAGTGTTGTCCGGATAAGGTGTTGTCCGGATAGGTTGTTGTCCAGATAGGTTGTTGTCCGGATAGGAGTGTTGTCCGGATAAGTTGTTGTCCGGATAGGGTGTTGTCCTGGGAGATTGTGTTGTCCGGTAAGTTGAGGTAATCAGCTTATGAGTTTATCCTTTCGCCCAGGTAGATCGTTTGAAAGTGCATATCAAGAGTAGGAAAGGACCGTAAGCGTAACAGGTGAGTTTTTCTAACTAAAGCTTGATGGTACTTGTTCATTTACTCGTACATGCGTGTTTACTTAATGTATGTTGCATATAAATTACTTATGCATGGCATGATCTATATGGGGGGTGTGTCCCATACGATATGTGTAAAGTTTATGGGGGGTGTGTCCCATACGATATGTGTGATGCTTATGGGGGTGTGTCCCATATGTTATGGTATGACGCTTATGGGGGGTGTGTCCCATAGGTCATAGTGTGGTGCTCATGGGGGGTGTGTCCCATATGTTACTTGCCAAACTGTCTATTGATTTATGTTTCGCAACTCTTAAAAATGTTATTTGTGGTGTGGATGAATCTGAGGGTTCTCACTAGACCTTGTGGTCTAACCCTCGCCTTTTTCAAAACTGAAATCCTTTTTAGGTAAGCAGATTAGGGGCAGCTCCTCTAGTGGAAAGGAGAAGGCATGAGAACGGGCGTGGTTGATACTAGTGGACCATCCTTTTACATTTCAGTATTTAGATACTCTCAGTTGTAATTAGGGTTATTCCGCGAACCCAAGTTTTGAATTTTGATGGTGTGAATCGTGGGCCATGTTTTGGCGATTTATTATATTCACATGTCCTATTTTTGACATGTTTTGGAGTGGGTTGTTACAGTTGGTATCAGAGCCATAGTTTAAGGGATTTAGGTGACCGGACGGGCCTAAACTTAAACTTGGGAGTAGAAATCACAACTGAGAATCAGGAAATGCGTTAGGAGGACACTATTGCAGATACAGGTAATGCGTTAGGAGGACACTATTATAGAGATAGGACTAATAGGGTACTGAGGACTGTCATGTAAGGTAAGTTTGAGATTTCACTTGGCCAGTGTAATTGCGAACTTACAGGTACATGTATGTGCTTAACCTGCACTATTACTCCGAAGTGGTAGTCAGAAGCTAGTGTTTATGTCGTGTTCCAGTACTTTAGAATGTCAGCAAGATCCCTAAGGGGTAGACTGAGACCCCTTGTTGGGGAAGTTTCTTGAGGAGTCCTGGTGATGTGAAGTACGTATACATCGTAGAGAAGAAATGTTGTATAGAGTGTTATGAGTCGTCTATAGGTAGCTCTTCGTGAATTCGGAGAAGAAGAATGGTTGATTTTTGAGTAAGACTCCTGTTTCTAGAGTGTCTCGGTTCTAGAAATCGGGGGATAGATCAGTTGGTTGGTAAGGAAAGACAGTATCAAAACCTTGAAGGTATCAATGGAGCCCTGGCTTCTTGGATGAGTTTTCCATTAGCAGGATAAATGAAATAAGATACCTATAGTGAAATGAAACCCTGTAGAAGTGGAAAGTGGGATAGTTGATCAAAATGAATTAGTATGAATGGTTGAGTAAGTGGACCGTTGAATGTATGTATAGCAAGTCGTTGCAAGCCGAGAGGGCGACCTCTGGTCGAAAGTAGAGTGTCAACGATAAGTTGGGTGAGTAAAGCGATTGACCTTGTTTGAGTGAATAGCCTTCAATTGCAAGTGGAGTTTCATGCGTTGGGTTCGTATATGTGTACATGATAATTCTTCATAAGTAAAGTAAAAGTGTAAGTATCAAATTTGATCGGATATGAGTCGGCATGTGCAAGCGTATGTTTAAATATATATATATATACAAATCCATTTACATCGTACAATGAAGTCTTGAGGTTTACGATTTGCAAAATATTCTACTCTTTTTCATGATAAGTCAAGAAAACGTTTGAATGCACAACTTTGATAACTAAAATGAGTATTGACATGTTGAAGTTATATAAATGAGTGTGAGGACCGACTGGTTTACTTCGTGTCGGTAATTGCTTTCAAAATTTTGTCGTATGGAAAGATTTTCATCCAATATTTATTTCTGTCGTAACAACACGTGTTTGGTTGAGTAAGATTAAGTTTTACAGAAAGATTGCATGCAAACGACCCTCAAGATCGTTGTGCAGGGCATTGGAGTGATGAGAATGTTGGGGTCGTATGTACCCAAGTTGTTTTCAAGTGTGGTTTCTTTAAAATGATCAAAAATGTGAAATGATTCATTTATCGCGTTGTCAGGCATGAAGGCTATGAACTCAATAGGTCGTAGAGTATTACATTTTAAGCTAAGAAAGAACTCCTAGAGTAGAGAGGTGTTGGACAAATCAGGGGAGAACGTTTGTAGCTTTGATATTTGCGTTCTAGAGGAAAGGTGAGCAGTAGAAGAGTCGAAAGTGGACTTTAGTGTCGGTTGTATGAGGGTCTATACCCTTGTCCAGTGACTGGAAATACAGTTGCCGAGGGACGGTTGTGTTCAGGAGTAGGGCTAGAAGTCATCAGGGTGTTGGTATTAGCAACTCGGTATGAGTAGGGTGGTGAAGTAGGAATGAAATATCCTCGACGTCGAGTAAGGGTTGTAATGAGATCTTATGATACTGACGATGCATGAGTGAGTTTGAAAAGAGGACGGCGGGGTGTAAATTTGATTAGGATATGTTGGAAGGTTTAGGTTCAATAAGGGACCCTTGTTGAAGAGTAAGTTAAGAAAGTATCAACAGTTCAACTATTGACGTTGAAGTCGACAGTTGTGTAATGTGTTTGAGGCCGAAGACTTGAATCAGAAGGTTGAAAGTTGAAGGACCACCTTATGGGGGTATTAAGTTAGTGAAAGACTGTTGTTTTAGATAAGATTGTTACTTACGAGGTGGATAGTTCGTTAAGAATGAAGTATTTAGCACAAACGAAGTGAGGGTATAGATTATGTCGATCTGTGAGGAAATGTTCCCTGCCGAAGTAATGGTTTGGTATTGCAAAGAGCTAGCAAGAAACGAGTATGTTAGAAATAATCAGAAACTCGGGTGTTGTGGTTCAACTAGAGCTGGGAGAGAGGCAATGTGGCGAGATAGACTCGATTATTTTTGCGTGAGGTCTTGAAGATAAGTTTGAGTTGTGTATGATTGGCCATGAGAGTTTTGGTATGCAGTGTGATGTTATGAGTGAGTGATGTACAGTTATGTAGTGGCAATAATTGCCAAGTTAAATGTGCCAGCTAGCGTCGTAGTGATGTGAGATTAGAGAAAGAGGAAACTTTAGATAGAAATTTTTGGAGGTTTCGGTTGGGGTGTTCGAGTTGTTAACCATGTCGTTGGAGCGCGTAGGGTGTGAGTTGACGTTGTCGTATGATTATGTTCGGGATAGCATCACGGAGTGGCGGTGGGTAGATACCCAAAGGAGAAACCAAGTGTCTTTAGCTGTAAGAGTCGCTAAGTAAGCATATTTTGGGATAATTGGAAGTTTAAAGAAGATGATGGATGTATTAGTCAGAATGTGGGGGAATAGATGTGAAATCCTTAAAGAACGTGAGCTGTTGCTTAGGTGTGAACGAATTGTGTGAGAAAGTAAAAGTTGGAGTTTAAATAATGTATAGTGGCGTCGAACTCTGGTGTTAGTTCGAGGTGATTTGGTCAAAAGCCTTAAGTTAGAATGTTAGCGCAACTGTTTGGTTATGTTTAGTGATGAGAAAGCCTTTGCAGCTTGGGAATTGTCGGAAGAGAGGGGCGAGTAATGATGGTGGGCAGTGCTCCACGCTCACGTGGGGAGGTGAAGACAGTATGTCGGATTAAGTAAGTAAATCGGAAGTAGTAAACTTGACAGTAATGCCGATAGGTGCAGTGTTGTGTAGACTGTCCTTGGTAAGTGTGCGAACTTTTGGAAAGAGTATTGAGGAAGGAAATTGTGTATGATTTTGTGCAGGAAAGAAGTGGGTAAGACGACTGATTGAGATAAGTTAGTGACTTTGTGAGAAACGTTCAAACGAACCAATCGTTCAATGTAAGCTATTGAGAACAGTAGGGTGTGATCGTGGTTACCCCTCCTAGTTGAGTGGGAGTAACCGAAGTTATGTTTTATGACTGGACGCTTGTGGCAAGCAGTGAGAAATTTATAAGCCTTCAGGATAAGTTCAATTCGGATAGGTAAGTACTCAAATAAGGAATTATAGAGGTTTCCTACCTTTAGTCACGTTAAGTGTGAAATGATGAAGTTGTGAGAACGTACGAATTAGTTGACGTGTTGTAGCAGTGTGGTTCGGGAAAGGAGTATGATCTGCATAGACGAATGTCGGTTGGAAGAAGTAATCTAGAAATTTCAGGTATACCAAGGGGAGGCTCATGGGTGTGAGCTTGTCGGGATGTACAAGGTGGGCCTGGTGCCAAGTTGTCAGTGAGTGAGTTTTCCTGGTAGAAGATTCTCGTTGTTGTGGCGGGAAATTTCTGCCAAGTTCTTTATCTTAAGAAAGTATAATGTATGAGAGACCTTAATTAGACATGTTTAAAACCGTGAGTCCCGATGTGTGGACGGAGGCGCGGTTGGCCTTAGTTTTATCAGGTAGTTTTAAGCGAGTATAGTGATCGAAGAGGGTACAAGTAAACAGTGCAAGATGGCACGTTATAACAAGTGATGACTAAGCGAGAGCGGTTTCATGTTTGGAGTGCGATCATGTTTCCCATCTGAATGATTTGGGGCAGCCGAGTAGAACTGAGTGGTTGGATTGAAAACAAAAGACTGTGGAACCTCGAGAATTGAGAGATAGGTAAAGTGGACTACGTCTGTGGGTCCGTCAGAGTTATGAAAGTTGATTAGATAGTGCGCGATCTTGAGGTACTAGACGAAATTTTGGAGGAATTCGTAGTGTGATGTGCGCCTCTGTTATGAGGAACATATGAGGGAAGCTGTAGTGATGTCGTCCTTGCAAGAATTACAGGCGATAAGAAGCCGACTTTTGTCTTTAATGAGCAAGTTAGACATGCCGGAAGAAGTAAGAGGAGTTCATCCAACATTTCATGTGTCAAATATGAAGAGATGTTTGGCCGAGACCGATGTAGCCATTCCATTAGGAAATGTTAGCATCGATGAGAGACTGTCGTACGAAGAAGAACAAATAGAGATTGTGGACAACAAGGTTCGGAAAACAAGGAATAGGGAGGTCAGATTGGTTAAAGTCCAGTGGAGATATCACAAGGGACGAGAGGCGACGTGGGAAGTGGAATCTGATATGATGTCCAAGTACCCTCATCTTTTCAAGAATGGAATTCTGGGGACAAAATTCTTTTGAGGAGGGAGTGTTGTAGTAATCGTGTCCAAATTGGAAGAGTTTTAAAGTCTTGTGCAAGTATTTTTAATTATGGAAGTTGAGGGGCCATTTGTTAAAATTGGGATAGGGTATTTAAAGGACACAAAACCCTAGGAGAAAACATTCTCCTGCTGAAATCATGAGTTTGGCGGCTGTATGGAAGAGAAAAGAGGAGAGAAAGATGTTGTAGAGTTCTTGGGCATTTTGGGAGAGAAAGAGTCATCAAGCTTGGAAATCAAAGAAAAAAGGTGTTGGGGATTCGTTTTCAGCAAAGAATCAATCAGGTAATTTCCTTTCTCTACCTTTCAGCTGTGGATTTGTTGTTAAAGATTGAATATCTATGTGGGTTTTTGTTAAAGTTGGGTTTGAAGCTTAATGGGAGAAATTGGGTATTTTAATGTGTTATTACTGTTAAGATTTCAGTAATTGTTGAGTTTAGTGACCTTGGGGTGGTTGCTAATCGTTATCTGTGAGATCTCGGTCGTATCCGTGATTTCTCGGCCCAAATAAGGATCAGATGGGCGTCCGGATTGTTTCCTGGACGTCCGGACACTTCGATCAGTTGACGGTTTCCGGGTAAGTATCTGATAATCGTGTGTGTGTCCGGATAGGGTGTTGTCCGGATAGGAGTGTTGTCCGGATAGGTTGTTGTCCGGATAGGAGTGTTGTCCGGATAGGTTGTTGTCCGGATAGGTTGTTGTCCGGATAGGTTGTTATCCGGCTAGGAGTGTTGTCCGGATAAGTTGTTGTCCGGATAGGGTGTTGTCCGGGGAGATTGTGTTGTCCGGTAAGTTGAGGTAATCAGCTTATGAGTTTATCCTTTCTCCCAGGTAGATCGTTTGGAAGTGCATATCAAGAGTAGGAAAGGACCGTAAGCGTAACAGGTGAGTTTTTTTAACTAAAGCTTGATGGTACTTGTTCATTTACTCGTACATGCGTGTTTACTTAATGTATGTTGCATATAAATTACTTATGCATGGCGTGATCTATATGGGGGGTGTGTCCCATACGATATGTGTAAAATTTATGGGGGGGTGTCCCATACGATATGTGTGATGCTTATGGGGGGTGTGTCCCATATGTTATGGTATGACGCTTATGGGGGGGGGGTGTCCCATAGGTCATAGTGTGGTGCTCATGGGGGGTGTGTCCCATATGTTACTTGCCAAACTGTCTATTGATTTATGTTTCGCAACTCTTAAAAATGCTATTTGTGGTGTGGATGAATCTGAGGGTTCTCACTAGACCTTGTGGTCTAACCCTCGCCTTTTTCAAAACTAAAATCCTTTTCAGGTAAGCAGATTAGGGGCAGCTCCTCTAGTGGAAAGAAGAAGGCATGAGAACGGGCGTGGTTGATACTAGTGGGCCATCATTTTACATTTCAGTATTTAGATACTCTCAGTTGTAATTAGGGTTATTCCGCGAACCCAAGTTTTGAATTTTGATGGTGTGAATCGTGGGCCATGTTTTGGCGATTTATTATATTCACATGTCCTATTTTTGACATGTTTTGGAGTGGGTTGTTACAAAAACAGAAAACTGAGGAACACCCTAGTAGCTTTTCATCTGGACGACATGCACTTGTGCGCACAAATAATTTGTAACATGCACACATGTATATGCACAAATGCATAATGCGCACGTGCATAAATAGCAAAATACAACTTAATTTACTTGTATGCACAAATGTATACCGTGCAGATTAGTGGTGGCCAAAAATCGGGTTCGGGCCGGGTCGGGTCGGGTCGGGGAACAAACCGGTTCTAAACAGTAACCATGAGAACCGGGTCAAGAGATAACCGGGTCGGGTCGGGCCGGGTTTAACCCGAAAACCCCTGGCCCGTTTAATGTTATATAAAACCGGTTCATATAAAACCGGGCCGGGTCGGGCCAAGAACCGGTTCTAAATCGGGCCTGCGTTTTTTTTTGTTTTTTAACTAATTTCTTTGTATAATAATTAATTACTAAACTTTAACAAGTAAAAAATTGGATTGCAATCATTGGATCAGTAAAATACACTTCAAAAATACGTTTTATTTATAATATATATCACTAAAATACACTTTTACGTTTTATAATTTATATATAATTTTAAGTTACAATACATAAATTCTAAACACCCGAAGGTCCCGCTCCCGAACTCCCACCCCCATCACCCCATCCGTATGGATTGTAATTGAATGGATTGTATGGAGCGTAGTATGGATTCTGATCTGGATTGTAATCTTCAAGAGTATTGTACTTCTGCAGTCGTGTAATAGCCGTCCGATCGTCAAGGCGGTCGGTGTCTAGTTCTTCATCATCGTCGTATCGGGAGACGTCACCGACACTACTAACATCAGAATTGTCGGAAACGGTTCCCGGCGTACTTAGATTTTCATCGGCTTCGTTTTCGGCTAAGTTTTCTTCCACGCCGTCGAGATCATTCTCCAGGTTCGTTTGATTTTGAATGCGGTCTTCTCCATCCAAGTAATCCTTCAGACATATGCAACACTCCACCGATTGCGGGGTTAATCTTGTCCGACTCGCCGATATGATCCTGCCACTAAGAGAAAAAGCCGACTCCGAAGCTACGGTACTAGCTTGGATTGTTAGTATATCAAGTGCAATAGTCGCCATAATCGGGAAACTCGGTTGTTTATTTTTCCACCATTCTAATAAATCTAGTGATTCAACATCTAAGACGTTTGTGGAGGATGCCGTTATAAAATTAGTACGTGTGTATTGATTGAATTCACCCAAATTATCCCCATCATATCTAGCTTTTTTAGTAGATTCCACGACAACCGATTGCATTAAAGTTGACATTAAGTCTTGTCGGTTTCGGCCACGGCTGCTACTAGAACCCGGTGAAAACATTTGAGGGGTTTGTTGGCTTCCTCCCCCATAATTAACTCTATAAATCTCAAATAATTGATGAAAATCATTATTAAATTGAAGTATGCGGTTCCTTGAAAAATAATTATTTGTAGACGAATCCAAACCAAACGAGAAACATATTGAATGTATTAAAACTTCGACACCCGTAACATTTAAATACGGGTTTAATGCCGCGGCACAAAGAAAAGTGAAGGGGATCTCTTTAAAATATTTTACCAATTTTGCTTTCATTGGTTTCACCAGGTCGTGTAAGTACAAATCCGTTTCGTATTGAGCAATTTTACTTGCCAAAATATATATTTGATTTAAAAGTAAAGGACTCGTTGGATAATAAACACTGGATAACATATTGTTGCAGTTTTGAAATCGCCCAAAATATCGTGAAAGCCATAAATCATTGCCCAATCATCCTCAGTTATCGTGTTATCCGGGTAACGAACGTTATAAAATGCTTGAATATATTGTTGTTGTCTTATTAAATTATCCATCATTTTCCAAGTCGAATTCCATCGAACCGGCATATCGTGCCCCGGTCCCAAAGCTTTAAAACCGACTTGATTGCAATATTCTCTATATGCGTTTTGCATTTTTTTATTTCTTGTGAAAATCCGGCGTAACATAAGCCTAAACTTAGTTAAAGGCTCACTAAGGCAACTTAAGTCGTCTTGAACGGCTAAGTTTATTATGTGTGCGCAACAACGTGTATGAAATAATTTTCCCTCTAAAATAGGGGATAAAGCCAAACGTAATTTTTGTACGCATGCCGTATTATTACTAGCATTATCAAACGAAATACTAATAACTTTATTTTTTAAATTATAATATTGAAGACATATCATAATTATAGTAAACTGACGCTCACCCGAATGTAATTTTGTTCGGCCATTTTTTTGAGAGTTGAGACTAGAGATTTGTATGCGTTTTTTTGCGAGAAACGAATATAGCGAGAGCCGAGAAATGAGAATTTGTATGCGTTTTTTGCGAGAAACGAATATAGCGAAAGCCGAGAAATGAGAATTGTAAGCGTTTTTTGCGTTTTGTAAGTGGTGAATCACTCCATAACATCCCTAGTATTTATATGGGGTTGGAGGGGGTATTTTTGAGCCAAAAAACGGTCACAAAGCACTCCAAACGGCTAGAAAAAACGACTATTTTTTTGAAATAATTTCGGGTCGGGCCGGGTCGGGTCGAGGAAATTACTGTATATGCGAACCGGTCCCGGCTTTCGGGCTTGAAACCGGTTCCTGACCGGGTCGGGCCAAAACCGGTTCTTGGCCGGTTTCGGGTCGGTTTAGCCTGTCGGGTCGGTCCGGGTCGGGTCGATTTGGCCACCACTAGTGCAGATGAAGGGCTACCATGGTGTTCCTCAGTTCTCCATTTTTTTTAGGTTTTCCCTTCCACTTCCACTTCCCTCTCTCTCTCTCCCTCTCTCTCTCTCTATATATATATATATCTATATATTATATATATATAATGTTGGGTTCAGTGAGAATGAAATTTCTGGTGAGAAGTGTAAGAAGGGATCCCACTATTGGATGCATATTAGGATAAGATGTATTGACATGCACCAGATCAATCATGTATCAAACGTGGTTCATGGGTAAGTTTGAGATTGAATGTAATCAAGGGTCCAAATTCTTTCTTACCTTCTCACCTCCTAAGTGTTCATACTTGACCATTGATTTGATTCTGCACAAATTGTTCCTAAAGATTCTGCACAAACGTCTCTCATGAACAAATATCAAGTAACATATGAAACAAATAGTAAAAACGTTGTCATTTTGCGTCATCCATTCTTCGTTAGGATTGAGCTGCGTTCCATCAAATAATCCGTCGTAGTTATCATTGACGAACAATGATATAAAACACCTATGAAAATATAATCCATTATTTTCCATACAGGAATGTTGAACACATGTGAATTAGAATAATCGTCCAACATACCAGGTTGAATGTAGTATCAATCACGGGGAGAATCCATTTTGATACAATGAAAGTTGATGAACCAATGAAAAATCAAACCAAATGAAAATTTTGTTAAAAATCAGTAATAACTAAAACAATATTGTAACCTCCTTATAAGTAATGGTTAATTTGTAACTCCCTAACAAAAATTCTTGAAATAAAAAAACATTTTATGAAATACCATTTCTACCTTTGGACATTTAGTGAGTATGTTGAAATCAACCAAGTTTGATGGTGATTTTCTATTGGTCAATAGGGGTTAAAAAGTTAATACCATTTAAGAGGTTAACAAATTAACCTCCCTCTATGTATATATATATATATATATATATATATACTATCTTATAAAGCATTTTGGCCAAAAGTCTTAAAGTCTTAAAAACAACTTATAAAGCCCTGGGTACAATCTTTTAATGCATAAAAGTCTTAAAGTCTTAAAAACAATTTATACATCACCCCTTAATGCATAAAATCTGAAATGATGTACGTCCCAACTCAACAATCAACAGTCGGTTCTTCTCTCAAGATGTCAATTCCTTCTCTCAAGGCAACAATCCCGCTCATTCTTCTTCGTTTTCAAAATTGTTGTATACGTTACGGGCTTTCTTCATCTCAAACCTTTCCCCACTATGAGAAAAGAGTCGTTCAGTTTGGATCTACAAAGGTGAGTTTGGATGGCTTTGGTTTTAGAGTATGTCATTTGGGTTTCATCTTCGGGGATTTCTTCATCATTTTTGCATGTCTAGGTTTTTGGGGAATCGTTGTGGGAAAGGGGTTTTCTTCATCGTTTTTGCAATTATCGCTGATTTGGGGCTTTAATTTTCTTCTAGATCTGGAATTCTTTTGGGGGTTTCTATCGTCTTCCAAGCTTACATGGGCTGGAAGATGAAACTACAAGCTTACATGGGCTGGAAGATGAAACTACAATTCAGTTTTTGGTCCTGGTTGTGCATCTTGTTTCTCTTAAGTTTTCCTTCCAGACTCGGTCAATTATGCAGGTGGGGATTTCGATGGCAAGGGTTTGTTCTTTTGGCTTCAAATGTTTTTCTTCGGCATTTCATTAATGTTTGGTCGATTTCCAAGTTTTTTTTGTGTAGTATTTTGATAATTTATTGTTTGGATGGATTCAAGTGGAACCCTATAAACAATCGAACAAGATATGGGACGGAGTGCTGAAACGTTTATAGTTCATAACTTATGATGAACTTGATTTTGAATTTTATTCTTTTGTTATTTGTGTTGCTCACTGTGTGTTCGTTGAAAGTCCTCAATGAAAATATTCGACTTTTTCTATGTGTGTTTAAGCTTAGGTTGTTATTAGTTTTATAGGGGACACATTACTTATTTTGTTAAAGTCTAATACTCTTATGCTTTTTGTCTAACAAGTATTGTGTTGTAATTAAATATTGAATCTTTTTTAACGTGAGATCATCCTAAAGCAAGCCATAAGCACTTAAATGAAGGGTATGATTTGCCATTTTCAGTTTCATTCTTTGTCGATATTTCGTTTCTCAAATGTTGTTTTTCGATACTGCTTCTGTCCCCTGATTCGATACGTTGGTTTTTCAGGTTTAGGTTTCAAGTTGTTTTCAGGTATGATTTCCCGTTTTTAGTTTCTTTTTTTAATGTTGTTGGTTTTTCTTGGAGGTTTATACTTTAGACAGACAGTACCAGTTTTTGAGATAGTAGAGCAAGCAGTTGGTTTGTTGATCCTTCACTAATATGCTATAATTGTTGGTTTTTGTGTTTGATTTGTCTGGACTTGATTGATGTTTGACAATCAACATTTTAGCTATATTGATTTGCAAACTTTTAAATATGTATCTTTTTCCTTGTTGAATATTTTTTCAAATTTTCTTCTCTCTTTTTTAGGTTCTAATATGACTGAAAGCTGATTAATAGATTCCGTTGACATAGCTTCTTAAAGTCAATTATAGACTAGCTGAGGATTAACAATTAATTTGTTTTTGAACCCTATATGTTTTGTATGCAGGATTTTGTTTTCAACACAATGGCTGATCAAAACCAGTATTCAGCCACTGTTGGTAAATTAGCCAGCCAACTACACCTTTTCCCAGGATGTTCGAGGTCGTTATCGTTCCTTCCAGAGGCCTGCTTCGAGTCAAAGGCAATTCACACACGGCAATTATACAAATGCAGGTTCCAGTATCCAGTGACACAGTCATTGGTAGCTGCAAATGCTTCTCCTGTTTTCGTTCAAGCTCCATCAGAGAAAGGAGTTGCTGGGTTTGCCATTGATTTTCTCATGGGCGGTGTTTCCGCTGCTTAGGTTTTGTTGCTTGCTAAATTAAATTCACCAAATTTGCGATTTTACTCAAAGTAGAGTTATTTACTATCTTTGTGGGTTGAATATTGGAAAAAGTGAGATAATGTAGATGGTTTCTGGAGGATTGAAGATTGGAAAGTGGATAAGATATTTGAAGTTGATTGAGATCATTTTAAGGTTTGAAATAGCCACGAGCCAGATTGATCAAAATATGTGGCTTCCAAAATGATTTAGCTTTTAGGGTGTTTATTTCTTTGATTACTGGGTTTTAGAGTTAGACTTCTATTGAGTATTTTCTTAAAATATTTCTTTGGTTCAACTACATTTTATAAACTAATATGCCATTGACAAACTTGCAAAGCGCTATATGCCATTCTTAAATTATGAACAATGTGAAACATTTTGTTAAACATTGTGCATTTTGAAAGGTAGACGGGTGAAAATGAATGACCATTTTTGAATTTATGATACATTCCGTTGCATTATGAGAAACTCTTTAAGTGTTATGTGAATGTGCAAGTATTTCAAAAATATTTTGCAAAAAATTGATATTTAAAAGCTAAATCTATATAGAACTTTTACATCTCGCGCGCATTGCGCGGTTACTCAACTAGTATATATATAATTTTTGACAACCTTCTCTTATATATCCTTTACTTACGCTTTCCTAGCTTTCTCTAAATGCTATTCTAGTTACATTTCCCGAACCTTTTCCTCTAAAGATATAATTTTTAAGAAATTAAATCATAAAATCAACATTTATGTAAAATATGACTATCTAAAATTCGATAAAACAACATAAAAGTCATACCAAAAGGTCATTAGCCCAACTAAGAGTGTTAATAAGCCGAGTTGCGAGTGTAGTTGAAAGTTATTCAAGCCTAACTAACAAAATTAGTACTGTGATCGAGCTTGAGCTCTAATTACTTTCTCACAGTAAGGGGCAGAGACAGAAAAATCATTAAGGGTGGTCTCTCTAAATAGGGGTGTGCAACGGACGGGCCGGGTCGGCCCCAGAAACCTAAACCCGATCGGGTATCGGGTGGTTCGGGTTTTGCTCACCCCTACTTCTAAATAAGGCAAAATGTATCAAAATGAAACAAATTTTGGTTTGGTTCTTATTTAATGTAACGATAATTTTTTTCTCAATCATTGTAACAGAGTTTCGACTATTTTTAATTTGTACCCATGTTAGACCAGTAATCTGCTAATCTTGACGTGATACCCGTTTACGAAATATTTATGATATAGTGGACAAAAAGTTTGACATTCAAGTCATCAACTTTACATTAAATAGAACTTTTAAAACTTGTCGCTTAATTGAGAAAAAAATGTTCTTTATTACTATAAATATAAACTAAAACAAATTTTGTTAGAATTTTAGTATAATATATTTTATATTAATAGAAATATATACAAATATATATTTTATATATTATATACACTATATTAATAAAACCATCAGTCCATCATCATTGGCGGGCATTAGAAACAATCCATTTAGGCCCGAGCTCGAGCTCGAGCTTGAATAATAGTCGTTTTAACGAGTTTTAGTATGTGTTCGAGATCGACTCGAGCTCGAAAATTATTATGTTCGAGCTCAAGCTCGAATAGCTCGTTAAAATTCTGACTCGTTAACACTTCTAGGTCCATCGATAACGATTACATGTAGAGTTCAGCCTCCTAGGTTGTCGAAGGTTAAAATTTAATTGACCACAAATGAGAATATCTCGTGTATATAAGTATTATATACTTTAAAAATCATAAAAATCACTAAACAATTCAATTGCATATATTTGTAAAGAAACAAAATTCAAAACAAACCATGATGTATGATCGACCCGTTACATCCGTCCATATTTACTAAGAAAAACATATAAATTATATTACAACATTCCAAGGTCTCGGGTTTGATCAGTACAATGTTCCTACACATTTAGCGACTCTGATGGAAATTTGAGTGATTAGACGGATGCACATTTTACCATACTCGGTAATTCCATCTTTATATTGAGCGAGCTCATATTTGATTGAAGCATCAGAGACTCCATCGAAACAAGTCTAGCACAAGAAGAAATTATAGAATTTTTCACCACGGAAAACCATTCGTAAAATCTGTTGCCAACCTGTGTTATGATGGAATGAAAGCATCGGAAAGGACTTGGTTGGAAATTATACCACCAATTTAAACTTAGCAACGGAAACAAATGTCGGTAATGAGTCATTAATATAATTTTTTACCAATAACATTTTTCATTGGTGGTTGTTATAGTCGAAATCCGTCTGTATATCCAAAATTATGGTCTGTCCATAATCCAAACAACTCAGTGTAAGAGGTCATTTACCAAATGCTTACCCGGGGTAAGCGCTTGCTTACCAAGCCACATTACCTTACCGGATGAATATAGTAAGGACCAAGAATGTTACCGGTAAGAGCGAGACAAGCAGCAAAAATTTATCTCTTTGATTAGGGTGATACTTCATAAAAAATTCTTTCAAATGGATCCAAAGAACATATCATTCAAATTAACAACAAAAAGTTATCAATTTATCATCAAATAACAAATCCCGACTCTAACAACGTAACTAATAACTAACAAAACAATTAACAATATACGTTAACTAAAAGACTTAAAACCCCAAATAATTCATGATGAAAATTCCTATAAAAAATAAATTAGCTAAAAAAAATAACAAGAGAGTTGCTTTAAAAACATTATGGGTCAAACCATATTTTTTGGGGGTCAAAACAATTAGATCTCATAATATAGAAAAAACAAATTTGTTGAAACATAGAGTTGCTTTAATCATGGTTGATGTCTTACGGTCATAATTTGCCAAGGGATTAGTCTAGGCATAGCCTAAGACACCCTTCCAAAAAAAAGTGTAGACGATAGACTTTTCCTACGGTTAACGCTTATCGGGTAAACTGTTGCCTATGAGAACGTTTTAGTAGATTAAAATCCTTTTTTGGAAAGGGTGTTCTAGGCTATGCCTAGACCATTCGCTAGTCAAATTATGACTGTAAGACATCAATCATGATTAAACCTCAATGACCACAATTGTTGTGTACGGCTGGATTAGAACCCTGGACAGATGGGATATTCCACCACATCCCCCCAGGGCTTTAACCAGTACGCCACAACCCTTGTGGTTAGGGGTGAGCAAAACCCGAACAACCCGTCCGAACCCAAATCCGAATAAGCCGATATAATGCTACCCGAGAACCCGCAACCCGAATAAACCGAACCCGAAGTTTTTGATCGGATATTTCGGTTCGGGTTGGGTCTCCGCTTCCCACACCCGATCCGACCCGATCCCTAGTTTTTAAAAAAATAATTATTAATATCTAAAAAATAAATACTTAAATCAATCGACGCACCACCTCTGTGAGTTTGGAACTAGTCTTTGGTTGATTGTTTGTCTAGAGTTTCTTGTTTTCTTCTTACTTTTGTAATGTCATATGCATTTCAAATTCAGATTGGTTGTTTATGGTTTATTGTTTTGCATTCATTTTGGTTTCATAACAACTAACAGTGGCTATACCTTCAAGCAGTGGCGGATCCATGATTTTTGCATAGTGGGGTCACTTTTAAGATAGGTTAAAGGTCCGTAAAGTCGTTCGATGTGTTTTAGCCTAATTTTACGGTTTCAAGAGATTTTTGAAGTTTTTCGGTTGATTTCGAGAGATTTTAAAGTTTTTTTTCCGATTAAGGTACATTTTGGTTGATTTCAAAAGTTTTTTTTTTGTTTTTTGATTGATTTTGAAGTACTTTCTTTGGTTTTTTAGCTAGTGGGGGGACATGCAAAAAATCACGGGGAGGACCATGCTATAACGCTAAAAAATAATTGTTTTTACACTAAAAAATCATATTTTTTATTTTAGTGGGGGGATGGACCCCCCCCCCCCTTTTGCAATTGCATCCGCCAATGCCTTCGAGACATAATTGTAATTTGTAGGTGATTTGCTACAACCAGATATATCATATATGTTCAAGCTATCATCCAACATCCATCCATGTCTACATAAAGTTAAAGAAAATAATACAATTTCATGAACTGTCATTGCAAAGTAATTGGCATTTGATTTTGGTTGCAAAAATCTGTAGACTGTGTGGAGGAAATAACAGTGGCCAACCCGAACCGCCCGATCCGACCAAGGGCGGAGCTACCCTTGGCCTAGGATGAGCAAATGACCACCCTCAAGTTTATGCAAAAAAATTATATAGCTAATTTGTAACTTAGTTTCTTTCTCTCCCTCATTCCATATTCATTTAGTTTAAATTATAAACAAAAAATGTCTCTGAGACTCGGAAGAACAATGACCATTTTAATCAATATTGCCCTACATTTAATTAATATTTTTTTCAGTTTGTTTAGTTTTTTAATTTTTTCAATGTACTGTTTTGGTTTTGGTTTATCCAATTTATGTTGAATCGAGGATGTTTATTTGTGGACGGCCAAGATTAGAGAAATAGGGTTGGGTTTTTAGGATTTAAGAGTTTAAGGGGTGTTTGGTTGGGGGTATTGAGGGATAAGGAATGAGAATGATAATGAAAACTGTGGTTTGGTTTGATATAATATAATGGGTTCATTACTCCAAACCCATTAATTTCCATTTCAGACCAAATTCGGGGGAATGAAAATCTTATTCCCGCCCAGTCATCTATTCTTGTGCGTCTCTTTATCTCTCGGTGTTGAATGGAAAATATTTTTTATTTTTATGTTGAACGTTGTATACTTGTGCATCTCTTTTTCTTGTGCTTCGCCCTTGGATCCGACCCATCCGAAACCCGAATCTACCCGACACCCGATCCCCGAGCTTAAGTTTGGATGGGTTTCGGGTTCCGTATGTCCCCCCCAAAACCCGATCGGGTTATGGGTTTTGGGGCCCCACCCGACCCGGCCGATGCTCATTGCTCACCCCTACTTGTGGTTAGTAGATTAAAATCTTAGCCGTTAAAGAAATGATAGTGTTAAATCTTACCGGTAAGCGCTTACCCGGTAAGTGATTGGTAAACTACCACTTAGCCAATAAACACTTACCGAGTAAAAAGCTTACCAACGATCTATTTTGATGGCTAAGAATAATACTTGATCAAGTAAGTAAAAGCGTTCACCCTTGTCCGTGAGTGCTTACTTGGTAAGCGTTTTTGATAAGCATTCCCTAACTTTGTGTTACGATAGGCATCGTTGTATTTGGTGGGAGGTAGTTGCTTAAACCTGTTTCAGTTGTCGACCTTGATTAGTTTCCAAGTCTTAGACGTTTGTGTCATGTTTTCTACATCCAATAGGCGGTTATAGCCCTGAGTTAATACCAACTCTACCAATCTTTCAACACTCTTATATGTAGTTCCCACTACAATAAAATAGAGTTTATAAGAAGCCTAAAATAAATATGCGTCATAATAGAGTGTTTTATAGGACCTAAGTTTACATAACCAAACAAAAAAGTGTCCTATCTAAAAGTGTTACAAGAAGTTTATAGGACGCCTTTGGACGTCGCAACAAGTTTTTTAGAACATTTTTCAAATAAACGGTCCTATCAATCATTTTATAGGACACTATATGAAAAAGTGTCCTATAAACAGAAGTGTCCTCTAAAAAGACGTGTTTATAGGACACTTTTCAAAAGCGTCCTATAAAATTAGCTAATACGACACTTTATTTTGAAATTGTCCTAAAAACCTTGTTACGACGCTCAAAAGCGTACTATAAACTTATTGTAACACTTTTAGAAAAGATGCTTTTTTAATTGGTCCTATAAATTAAGATCACATAAAATAAAACACTCTATTAGAACGCTTATTTATTTTAAAAATGCTATAAACTCAATTTTGTTTTAGTCTCTTTTCTGGGGATTAGTTTAAAATTCAGTGATGTGTCTTCAAAGTCTGTTTTTGTGTGATGTGTGGACGATCATGTGCTTCCTTGTCATAAAAAGGATGGGCAATGGGAAATCTGGAGTGGAAAGGCTCTGGGCATCTCCAATGTATTTCTCTATTTTACTCTGTATAAAAAATAGATATTATGTTATGTCTTTCAATGTATTATTTTATTGAGTAATTCATTGAAATGCCGCAAGTTGGATCACTCACTTACCAAAATGCCGAAACTCTCTCCAATTTAACTAAAATACCCAAAAAAATCCGTGAAAATACCCCGTGATCACGAACTCCTTAAAAAACCAAGCTTCGAGGACCAAAACCAACCCCATCACGGACCAATTTCCCACGATCGCGGACCAATTTCCCACGATTGCGGACCTACCAATCCTCTATCGCGGACATTTATGGCTGATCGAGGACATTTCATGGGTGAAAATCCAACTTTTTTAAGGAGTCCGTGATCACGAGGTATTTTCGCGGATTTTTTGCGTATTTTGGTTAAATTGGAGAGACTTTGGGCATTTTGGCAAGTGAAGGATCCAACTTGGGGCATTTCTATTAATTTCTCTACTTTATTTTCTACTTGAGAATATTTCAAGTATACTATTTTTTATTTTGATTGCATATATTTTCAAAAATACCCTTATATTTATTAACTTTATAAATTGCATTCGTATTTTTTTTTCACAATAACCTTATTTTATCATATTATTTTAACGACGTTATAATTCATATTTAATTATACATTAAGTTATCAAAAACCAAATTTCATTAAATAAAAATGTTACATTTTCAACACACATCTAAAACTTAAATACATAAACATTTAACTGGAATTAGGAAATCTTTCCCATAAATGATCAACTAACGCATCTCGAAGTGCAATGTGACCTTCTTTATCCTTAATTTGTCTATATCGAGCAAGATATTCCGCATTAAATATGTTATGTTGTAACTTGTTAAAGTTTATTAGTTTTTTAAATTAGTTGGATAAATTTAAATTGAATTTAAAACTTAAAGATAAATATAATTCTAGTTTATTAAAATTGGTATTAGACAACAAATAAAATAAAAATACAAGAATCTAAAGAATTGAAGAACCATTTTGTAATTATCAAAAAGTTAGAAAAAAATAGAGAGTATGAATAGTAAGAACAACTCCAACAACTATGCCATCCTCTATGCTAAAATAGAGAAAAGAGAAGAGAGAGTGTAAAAAATATCTAAATTTAGAGAAATCTCTATTTAGATGGTTTCCTCCCAAAACTAATCATTATCCCAAAAAGCAAACTTTTTTTCACTCAACTTTCCATATATTGAATATTTTAATAATAAAATTAAATAAACTGAATATTTTAATAAGATAGTTGATAGTAGAGTTGCTAAAACAACATAATTGTAAGAGTTGGATGCAGATTTTTTTAGCAAATGCATCATTATATGTTTATAAGGATAACCAAATCAGCTAATGCGTCTCAGTGTCAATTATTTCTTTGTTGCAATGGTTTCTGATCATTTTTACAAGCAAGGTGTACCAAATATTTGTAATTTGTAAACGTTTGCAAAGGTTTCCGATCATATTTAAAGTAGAGTATGTATACTAAAGGTAATGTTTTCGGTCATTTACATGTTCACGCGATAAGGTAATGTGAATTGATAAACGTTTACCGGATAAACAATTGATAAATGGCGCCTAAGGTTTATTTTTATTTTGCTGATCGACTGATCGTACTACTTAATACCCACCTGTTGGGAATGTTGGGAAAACTGGCCTCAGGGTTTCCCAACAACCCAAGCAATGAACAATAGTAGAGAAAATAAGAAGAAGCAATGAACAATTATATAGAAAAAAGAAGACAAGAACTTACGTGGAAAACTCCAAAACCGGAGAAAAACCACGGGCCTCCAGAGAGAAAATCTAATATGCGAAAAATTGTTACAATCGCATAACTTTAATCTCTCAAGCCTCACCCAATAATACCCACACACTCAAAGATTTAACTCACACCTTTCTACTCTCTAAAACAAGAGAACAAGAAAGGAAAAAATAAAATACTTAAAGTGTATTTTATTGAGACGATTTGCAACCTAGGCCTTGGACCCTTATTTATAGGTTTGGAATCCCTCTCACCTTTCATTGCTCCACCGATGTGGGACAACCCTTTCAAAATTATCTTTTATATTATTTTAGCAAACAATCTTCAACAAACTCCACCTTGGCTAAATAAAACAAAATCTTCGCTGCAACAACGGCAACCATTGTCTATACCGACAATCATAATTCTCAAATCAGAGAACTATCATACTCCATCATAAAAAGTATCACCACTTAGAATAATCCATTCTAAGAATTTTTACCTCGGCACATGTCGAAAAACTTGCTGAAAATTTTATGGTGCAACTTTCTCGTTTGGTTTAACCGGAAGTTCATCAGTCATCGACATAATCCCCACCACACACCTTGCATTCATGCCAAACCGATGCACATGTGTAAATACATGGAACCGCTAACCTACACACATCCTTTTTCCATGGTAAAGCGGACACACCACGAGGATGTATTCTCCCATATCTCAAAAAAACTCATCGTCTCCCGTGAGAATGGAGACATTGTTAGCATCTGAATTGGAGTCTTTTGCCGAACCCACTCTACCTGGACAGTTGCTTTTGACATGCCAAGACTGTCCACACTTCCAGCATATTAGATTCTTCCATGAGTTCTTCTTCTTCCCTTGCCTAGTCACTAAAACCATACCTTCAGATGAAGTCATATGGCTACCTTCCAATCTTTTCTCCTCTGATAGGAGTTTGCTAGTAACATCCACAACTTTAGGGTCTCTTTCCCATACATCAGAATAGGTTTCGCGTGCTCATATGAAGATGACAAAGATAATATGAGCCCCAGTGCTTTATCTTCATCTCTACCTTAACTCCGATGTCCTCCAGTTCTGAAACGACATTGTTAATAACACTAAGATGATGTGAAATTTCTGTACCTTCATCCATACGTAGAGTATGACATTGTTCCTTAAGATACAGTCGATTTGAGATGCTTTTGCCCTGGTACAACTGCTCAAGTTTCTCCCAAAGCTCCTTGGCCGTTGATATTCCATGCACGTTTGCAAAAATATTCTTTGCTAGACACAAACGAATAGTACTCGCGACCCTTAAATCCAAATCATCCCATTTTTCTCGCTTTTACTGGTACCGCTTGATTCACCGTTGGAAACTGGTTTTCCCCTCAACGCCTTATGCAACCCGGATTGTATCAACACATCTTTGACTTGAACTTGCCATAAGCCAAAGTTGATCCTTCCGTCAAAATTCTCTACATCAAACCTCATTGCACTTGAAAACTTTGACATCGTATCAACGTCTCAAAAACAATATTGTATACTATATAAGTGCTTGTAGCCTATGAGTAGCACACTTAAGAAAGGTTTTCTATTATGCACGTACTCCCGCCACACACAATTCTATCGTACACAAAGTAACCAAGAGAAATTCTTTTCTGATGTGGAAGGTCAGGATAGGCCTCAACCACAGAGCATACTAAGAACCCTCTAACCTGAGACCTCCTCAAATACGACGAAGAGATAATTCTTTTCTGATGTGGAAGATCAAACAAAGCTGCAACCACAAAGCATACTAAGAACTCTCTAACCGAGACCTCCTCCAACCTAGAGCTCTGATACCACTTGTTGGGAAAACTGACCTCAGGGTTTCTCAACAACCCAAGCATTGAACAATAGTAGAGAAAATAAGAAGAAGCAATGAATAATTATAGAGGAAAAAAAAAGACAAGAACTTACGTGGAAAACTCCAAAACCGGAGAAAAACCACGGGCCTCCAAAGAGAAAATCCACTATGTGAAGAATTGTTACAATCGCATAAATTTAATCTCTCAAGCCTCACCCAATAATACCCACACTCTCAAAGATTTAACTCACATCTTTCTACTCTCTAAAACAAGAGAACTAGCAAGAAAAAATAAAATACTTAAAGTGTATTTTATTGGGACGATTTGAAACTTAGGTCTTGAACCCCTTTTTATAGGTTTGGAATCTCTCTCACCTTTCATTGCTCCATCGATGTGGGACAACCCTTTCAAAATTATCTTTTATTTTAGCCAAACAATCTTCAATACTACCAGTATTTTAATGATAGATACAAGATTACAAACAGTTTTCCTTTAACAAAATTAACTTCATTTTGTTTTTGTTTTAATTTTTGTTGTAAAAACTATATTATATGTGATTAAGGATGGTGCCAAGCTTTTGTTCAAGTTCCTTGATTGTCGAAAAATTTCAATTCCAATAATTTTTATATGCCATTGAACATATATAGAATATCCCATGAGTATGCTATAGTTTTTTTTTTTAAAAAAAACAATATTTGAACTGTTATTAGATAGATGCATAGTCCTTATTCATAGAAAATATTGTAAGTTTATCTTGTTCAAACATACATTTTAATTAGTAATTGTTTTTATATTTTATGGTTTAGAAAATTTTAACACCCCTGAATTGCAGCGTGTATTTTTAATGTTACAAAATTGTGATTCACCTGCGTTGCATCGTGCACGTATACCACTAGTCTTCATATCTGCATGTAGTGTTTTTAGATGTAGGAATTTAAACCACTTGCTTCTCTAGCATGTGTTATGATAGTCTTTAACGATATAGACTCTTGAAATTGTCTCACATAGAGCAATAAAACTCATAATATTTTGAGGAAGTAGCTATTAGGGTTTGTTTCGGTGAATACCATCGTGGCCCCATGGCAAATGCTTATTCAGTTTGGGGATTGCACTTATATGAGCCAGAGAGATATTGAATATCAGCAAACCCGTCGTGACATCATTTATAGGTGTTGCAATCCCATTATCAATTCCATTTTTCTCTCTATAACAAAAGGTAAGCCCAAGTAAATGGTTCCTTTTAGGTACATATAGCTAACACGTTCATTGAGAATATAATATATGGTCGAGTGCATTGTGTTGAGCACAATAATGTGCTTATTGTGCCAATGGCGTGTAGCTCAGTTGGTTAAAGGGCGAGGAGATGTTTGCTTCAATAATGTGCATATTGTAATTAAATAGGGAAATCTGAATCCCAACATCTCTTAGTCTGAGAAGAAATGAATCTTCCCTTATATCTAACACTTCAACCAATCATGAGAGTGTTAGTTTTATGCGTTTTGTCCATATTAGATTGTTTGATCATTTTCTGGGCATATGTGCATCAGTGAATCAAGATTCCACAAGCTCGGTGTCCTAGCTCAAATAACTAGTAGACAAGCCAAGTTTTTCTAAGATCTTTCATCTCAAATTAAGATTGCAAGTAGCTTGTGGTTTCTCGTATTTAATTAAGAGGGTCTATTATATATGTTCATATCATCAACATATAAAGTAACCATTGAAAATCTAGAACTTGTTTTCTTTAGAAATATGTAAGGGCACAATTATTGTTCTTATATTCCTAAATCAAGTATTCAATTAGGTGGGCATGCTACATCTGTCTGGATCGCTTTAGTCCTTAATATGAAAATGGTTCAAATCCGGCAACGGTTCAACACCAAAAATAATCAAATCCAAAGGTAGTTCAATTAAAACTCAAATAGCCAATAATGTGTATATCAAAGATAAACTATGATGATATCTCCAAATAATAATCATGATCATAGACATATTGAACACCGAAAATTAGACAAGTTATCAAATTCACAATGTCCCCATATTATTTCGTGAATTGAAATATGGACTATAATCATAAATAAGTGGTAGATGCCTAGATGGAAAACGAGATATGGTACCTCGATAATAGACTAGTGATTGAAGATAATTTCAAGAATCAGATATCCATACCTTAAATGGTAGTCGGTGTAATGTTACACGTTCCATATATTCCAACTTTAAGCCACGTCACTCCAAGCTACCTTAGAGTTTTACATATGTACATAACTCTTATCCCATTGTTAAGACCCATTTCTTATCTTAAGATTGGTCCTGAATAATATTAGACATGATTGGGATTGGATTACATACATTACAAGTCCTTAAAGCACAAGGTACGAACAAGTAACGCAACTTAATCCCCTGCACCTAACAACTTTGGACCAACTTGTTTTTTCAACCTTTTTATCAAACTTAGAGGTCAATTCAGGTGTTAGTATCTAAACAAAAATTATAGGTCTACTTAAAATTCCAATAGTTTGGGTTCATGACATTTAGAGAAAAGACCGATTTTATATGAGTTTTCTAAAAACAATGAACAAATCCCGTTTTACACAGGACAGTTCCAGAAACTCACAGTTTTATGCTTTATAGAGTTACAATCAGGTCTGGACATAAACTACAAACTTGTAATAGACACAAAGACCCTTTGAGCGATATATTACACACCTTAATCACACTGATGGGTAATTTTATATGAATTTTTAAACAACCTGCAAATTCTATGACCCCTATGAACAACTCAACAAATTTCCTTTTTATAAAATTGTTACTAAAAGAGAAGGATCGTGTGAGAAGTAGAGGTTAAAGTGAGAAGCATGAGAAGTGGATATGAAACTGAAACACCCTAAAAACCGAGTCAATTTAAACATTAAAAATTACTACAAGTTATGATCATAATCTTCATACTTATATAACTTGAGGATCAAAATGTAAGGTTTCTATATACAAACGACATTACTTAAATAACTTATTAATCTAATCATACCATAACAATCAGATTAATCAAGTTATCTAAACAATCGTCCCAAAAGCTTCAAAGAATAACTAGATCCTTTGTTATCTCTAAGTCTGAATCTTTCCAAAAGTTCTCTTCTCTCATTCCCGCTTACTTGAAACATTAGGCTTTCGCCTAGTGAGAATACTCAATTCAAAATAAAATTTAATAATTAAAATATGAACAGATAACTCAAACCTGTTCTCACTCATCTTACCGTACGATAACTCCTTTCCAAATCGGGGAATCTACCCCACTCCCATACTTACGACTAACTCATCTAACCATAACACAATTTTAAGAGTTAACTATGAATCATCCCAGATTCACAGTTGATACTCATACACAAGAAATTACAAGTCAAAACCTGCCTATTTCTTAATCAGGAAGTAGAGATTACAAATTACTTTATGCCTATCTCAAATCTTCCTCTCATGACTGGGAAATCTCCGATCTTCCCTAAAACAATGGAAATCTCCGATCTTCCAAATCGAAATGGGAAATACAAATCAAAATCTGCTTGTTCCACATTCCACCTCAGAATCAATGGTCCCAATGGGATTATAATATCGCGATACTCAACCGGGACCCTCGATGATTCAAGGTACACCCAATTACTAAAAATTACATCCCTTTTTGGTCAATGGCAAGTAATCGGTTCCCATTATACCGTACCCAGGTGCCCCCGATGACCGGATGCCTATTTTTAGTAAAAGCACATAATATTTAAATATAATAATCGATACTACTATATGCGTCCGGCATACAATATATCATTTCTCTGAACATATTTTATATATACAAAAATAAAGAATATTATTAGCTCCTCGTCTCAATCTCTTAACTATCCCCTCTCTGTAATCTAATACGGGGATCAACATCTCAAATGTTATCTACATTTTCGGACTCATAGATAGGCCTTCATAATTTATCTTAATTTGGCTTCACAATCGTATTTAGAGTTCATAATCATATAACAGATTGCATATAACAGATAATCATATTCATTATAAAGAATATTAATAACCCTGGTTCATCAACTTCTTAACTATCCCCTCATAGCAATTTAGCACGGGGATCATTATAGCATAACTTTTAATCGCCCTCTTGGACTTATCTCTGACTTAATCAAGTCTTTATAAACATATTCAAGCATACATATGAAACATTTATTTCAATATTAATTACTGAATTTTAAGGAGAGTTGAATAAACTCACCTGATATGAAATCACATTTCCTTTAATCCTTTTTAAACTCGTAGGGACTCCTTTCTTCACTACCACAGTTTACTGTAATATCCAATTTACATATATACTGATATTAATTTATAAAACAGAACCCTTCACAGCTAAAAATCCTTAATCTCTTAAAATTACATCTCAAGTCGCAGTGAACTGAAGTCGCAACCGTCTATTGCGATTCCAATTCCAAGTCGCAACCAACTGTTGCGATTCCAACCTAAGTCGCAGCCTACCATTGCGATTTCACTCCAAATCGCAATCAACTGTTGCGACTACAGTACCAAGTCGCAATCCACCATTGCGATTCCACTCTAAATCGCAACCAACTGTTGCGACTCCAAAGCCAAGTCACAACGGTCTATTGCGACAATCATGAATGTCGCAACTCAAGGTTGCGACTTCGATGATGTTCATCCAAGTCTCAGTCCACTCTGTTCATCCTTAAACCCAGATTTTGCAGTTTTAAACTATGTTTGTTTCTGATAATGTGCAAATATGTTTAAGGTTATAAACTAGACCTATTCATGTACTCAAATTTCCCAAAACCTCTATTTATCATAAAAACCCATTTCCAAACTATCTAACAATTTATAAACATAAAAGTTTAAGAATGGTTTACCTTTTGATGTCTTCAATTACTTCAAAAAAACTCAACTGAAATCTTTGTTTCCCTTTTTCTTCTCCTTCTTCTCGATTCCTTTCTCTCTCTCGGTTTTTCTTTCTCTCAAACCGTAACACACACAATATCACACACTCACACACTTAGTCACACACTTAGTCTATAATGACTAACATTAGGACACCTCACTTAAATTAAACATGAGTCATATGCATGTTACCAAACAAACCTCCAACTTTAAGAGAATAGTACTACAAACCCTCAACTTTAAAGGAATAACATAACACACCTCATGCATAAATAAAACTCATAATAATAACCCTTAATTTTAATATTCTCAAAAGAAATCTTTAAACTTTCAACATTTGTATTTTAACCCTAATTGAATTATAATACTCTATATAATTCAAGGTTACTCCAAATACAAATACATTCTAAATCTTATTAAAATAATAATAACAAAATTTAGGATGTTACAATACTCCCCAACTTGAAAATGATTTCGCCCTCGAAATCAAAGTCAGGTAAACAAATGAGGATACCTATCCCTCATACTCTCTTCCGACTCTAAAGTTACATTAGTACCTCTATGGTGTTCCCACTGAACTTTCAACATAGCTACTTCTTTACCACTACGTAGCTTCCTAACTGATCTTTCCAAGATTGCCTCTGGTTCTTCCACACCGCGACTCTTTTCATCTATTCTCGCATCAGTGAGTGAAATCACATCTTTCCTCTTCGGCCAAATATTTCCGAAGATATCATACTTGGAAGGTATTATGAACCCCTTCCAACTCTGGTAGAAGATCCAACTTGTAAACCAATCTTCTTAGAGTAATTGTTATCATCAAATCCATGTTTGACTACTTCTTAGTCTAGCATATCTTTATCATTTCTTTCTTGTTTACACGGAATATCCACCACTCAGCTACAGTTCTAAAGGACAGTTTTTTTTAAACGTTAGTTACGATCTCTAGCCAAATCCTCGTAACACCGCGAACTGCATTCGATGTATTTCTTTTACATCTACATAATACTCCAATACTATAGCTTAACGGTTACAGTATTCTCTTCACCTAAAACCAATGGGATTGAGAAGAACAAGAGTCTTCCTTTTACCTCATCATCATCACAACTCACTCTCCAGGTCTCAAAATAACATTAACATGTACTACCTGAAATTTCCACGTATACCATAAATTAAGCATACTCGTTACTATTAAATACTTCAATAACTACGGCAGTCCATTATTACATCCTTGACTTACACATTTCTTCGGTATAGAATGCTATCACCTCCTCACATCACTATCTCATCGCACCACCACAATACAACCAAGCACCAAAGTATTGAACATCAAAAGTGATAACTCTATTGAACCTGCAATATGATTACATTCTTAAGTCCAATCTTTCTATCATAGGAAGCAACTCACACAATCAAAATCACTTTGGGTAAACACCCAATACCATTCCGACATTCTATTTCGATATTAGCTATATCATTACTCCATCTTACAAACTACATGCCCCAACAACTTTAATGACAAAGTGGTACTTTTCATCCGAAATCCCTGAAAAGACTTCCATCAGATGCTTCCTAGTTCTAACTTCATAATACATACTAGTTGACACATTTATCTTGGCAGTTGATACCAATACTCACTCGTACATTCTCCACACATAACCTATTACCACATACCAGGTTTCTCACAATCATTCATACACATATTACTCGAGTTTATTTCACTAAATATCTCTTCCCCAACTTTAGTTGAACTACCACTCTCGATTTGCTAAATAACTTGAACTTATTCGTTCATACTAGCTCCTTGTGATTCCAAAACAATACTAAAACACGGTACAATCCTTCACAGCTCAACATTTTCCATACCTCCCTTCATTTGCGCCTAATACTTTCTCCTTTGTAAACCATCCACATCGCAAGTAAAACACTTCTATAACACAACAATCTTTCATAATCTTAATATTCTTACAAAGTAGTCCTTCGGCTTTTTATTCTTCTGATTTAAGACTTAACAATAAATAAATCCCAAAAGAGTACCCAAAACGTTCACATCATGCAACTTCTATTTTAATACAATCCCTGTAATCCCAACCCAATCCTACAACGAGCTTATTAAATCGGGTCAATGCTCTTAAGACTCCACTGAGTTCAAAACCGAGCCATCTACTCCAAGGATCAATGATCATTATGCAACATATGTTCCGAGGCATGATAAATCTATGACTCCTTCATTGCTACTTTCCCAACAAAGTCAATTTATATAGGTATATGTAACTCTTATATACTTCACAAAGAATATACTCCGCCAATGTTCGTTAGTTCCAAAGGTATTAAAAACGCGAGAATTATCAGACAGTCTTTACACTTAAGACCGACACTTATTTAAATAGAATGCAATTAAGCATATAACTCAACCAAGACTCCATCTCGAGTCATTAAAACTGACAAACATTCAAAAGACTCATTTGAATATCAATCAAGCCTTTAAGGCCAAAATAAACGTTTGATTAAACATGTGTCACGCACCCGATTACATAAACCAAAATACATTGCTACCCAATTCTTTACCCTTTTTAATCCCTTAATTGGCCATCGGCCCCAAAACAAAGTTTTACCACTCTTAAAAACTTTACATGGTCGGATTTACCAAAATCCCTCAACTCACATGTTCACATTTTTAAAACGCAATGGCTCATAAATATTGTACATCCATAAAATATTAAAAGCGTGATTTTGACTACATATCTTTCGCTTGTGCAACAATAATTCGAAACTTCTTTTATTAGTGATTTATTCGTCAATCACTCAAAATCCTTAACCATGTCGTACACAATAATATTTGCTTTGCGCATACCCTTTGCATAACAGCATACCGATACCACTCACAGTCTTCATTCCTGTCCGCACGGCATACGCGGGACGCACCCAGACCGCACCCAATGACGGACGAAAAGGTCTCGTACACCATACACAACTATCGACTTCAAAGTCAATACTTGACATGTCGACATTTTCTTAACCTTAAAGTCCTTAACGGAACCTAATTCTTCCTCCGGACACAACCGTCCCTCGACAACTGTATTCCTAATCAGCGAACAAGGGTACAGACTCTCATGCAACCGACACTAAGTCCACTTTCGACTCTCACACTATTCATTTCTCATTTTAACCCAATTACCAAAACTACAGGTTTATCCAACACTTCTCCATTCTTGGAGTTCTTTCTTAGCTTAAAGCGTAATACTCTACGACCTAGCGAGTTCATAGACTTCATGCATGACAACTTAATACATAAATCAATTCACACATTTTTCTCATTTTAAATAACAACATTTGGAATAACTTGGGCACACATGACCCCAACATTTACTTGACTCCAATGTACTGCACAACGATCTCGAGAATTGTTTGCATACTAAAATTTCGTAAACTCAATATTTCTCAACCAAAACAAAGTTGTTACGACGGTAATATATTAAATAAAAATTCTTTTCATACAACATTTACCGACACGAATTAAGCTAGTCGGTTCTCACACTTATTTATATGATGTTATTAGATCAATACTCCTGTTGGTTATTAAACGTTTTGATGGCCAACATTTTCTTGTTACAAATCAATTTTTCATGTAAAGTAAGAAATATTTTGTGACAACTCCAAAATTTCGTTGTGCGACGTAAATGGGATTGCCTTTTCTTTAAATACACACTTGCACATACTAATCCAAACTTGACTAAAACTGTTATTTATGCATTTGGTTTGAAATCATGAAACTTCATATAACACACACTAAAACACCATGCATAAAACTTTACTCCCAAATGAAGGCTAATTACTCAACGAGGTCAATCGTCTTACTTACGTAACTTATCATTGACATTCTACCTCCGACCGGTAGTCGCCCTCTCGGCCTTATGACTTTTGCTATACATGCATTCCACGATTCACGTATCAACCATGTCATACTATCTTCGTCTTGATCAAACATCTCATATTCTATCTCCACACACATCAACCACCGATTAAAGGTTACCTTGGCGGACGTTCATGAGTCCCGCCAATTCCAGGTTGTCCTTCCAACCCCCAATCATTTCCCGATCTATCCTCCAAAGGATTTGGTAGCATATTCACCAACGTTCTACTATAACCTAAAGGGATAACCATAAGAAATGGTTATGCACATACCCCTATACAAAACGTACCTAACTGATCGTTAGTCACTGTAACAATTTTGAAATAAGCATGCTCGCGTAACAATATATTCATAATAACAGTAGCTATTTGAAATTGTGAATATATCATACATGAGAATCCTTGTTACCATTATCACAGTACTAATTTCACGTATTTCCGTTGACTCTAAGACTATCCCGTCTTAGTATTTCTACCCGCATCTCACAAGTCATAACTTAATTCATCTCAGCTTAAGTCTAAGTATCTCAAATTCATACTTAGTTCGCTTAAACTAATGCTCTGATACCATATTGAAACACCCTAAAAACCGAGTCAATTTAAACCTTAAAAATTACTACAAGTTATGATCATAATCTTCATACTTATATAACTTGAGAATCAAAATGTAAGGTTTCTATATACAAACGACATTACTTAAATAACTTATTAATCTAATCATATCATAACAATCAGATTAATCAACTTATCTAAACAATCGTCCCAAAAGCTTCAAAGAATAACTAGATCCTTTGTTATCTCTAAGTCTGAATCTTTCCAAAAGTTCTCTTCTCTCATTCCCGCTTACTTCCCGGAGCTTGTACCTGGTAAGAAGATTCAACTTGAAACATTAGGCTTTCGCCTAGTGAGAATACTCAATTCAAAATAAAATTTAATAATTAAAATATGAACAGATAACTCAAACCTGTTCTCACCCATCTTACCGTACGATAACTCCTTTCCAAATCGGGGAATCTACCCCACTCCCATACTTACGACTAACTCATCTAATCATAACACAATTTTAAGAGTTTACTATGAATCATCCGAGATTCACAGTTGATACTCATACACAAGAAATTACAAGTCAAAACCTGCCTATTTCTTAATCAGGAAGTAGAGATTACAAATTACTTTATGCCTATCTCAAATCTTCCTCTCATGACTGGGAAATCTCCGATCTTCCCTAAAACAATGGAAATCTCCGATCTTCCAAATCGAAATGGGAAATACAAATCAAAATCTGCTTGTTCCACATTCCACCTCAGAATCAATGGTCCCAATGGGATTATAATATCGCGATACTCAACCGGGACCCTCGATGATTCAAGGTACACCCAATTACTAAAAATTACATCCCTTTTTGGTCAATGGCAAGTAATCGGTTCCCATTATACCGTACCCAGGTGCCCCCGATGACCGGATGCCTATTTTTAGTAAAAGCACATAATATTTAAATATAATAATCGATACTACTATATGCGTCCGGCATACAATATATCATTTCTCTGAACATATTTTATATATACAAAAATAAAGAATATTATTAGCTCCTCGTCTCAATCTCTTAACTATCCCCTCTCTGTAATCTAATACGGGGATCAACATCTCAAATGTTATCTACATTTTCGGACTCATAAATAGGCCTTCATAATTTATCTTAATTTGGCTTCACAATCGTATTTAGAGTTCATAATCATATAACAGATTGCATATAACAGATAATCATATTCATTATAAAGAATATTAATAACCCTGGTTCATCAACTTCTTAACTATCCCCTCATAGCAATTTAGCACGGGGATCATTATAGCATAACTTTTAATCGCCCTCTTGGACTTATCTCTGACTTAATCAAGTCTTTATAAACATATTCAAGCATACATATGAAACATTTATTTCAATATTAATTACTGAATTTTAAGGAGAGTTGAATAAACTCACCTGATATGAAATCACATTTCCTTTAATCCTTTTTAAACTCGTAGGGACTCCTTTCTTCACTACCACAGTTTACTGTAATATCCAATTTACATATATACTGATATTAATTTATAAAACAGAACCCTTCACAGCTAAAAATCCTTAATCTCTTAAAATTACATCTCAAGTCGCAGTGAACTGAAGTCGCAACCGCCTATTGCGATTCCAATTCCAAGTCGCAACCAACTGTTGCGATTCCAACCTAAGTCGCAGCCTACCATTGCGATTTCACTCCAAATCGCAATCAGCTGTTGCGACTACAGTACCAAGTCGCAATCCACCATTGCGATTCCACTCTAAATCGCAACCAACTGTTGCGACTCCAAAGCCAAGTCACAACGGTCTATTGCGACAATCATGAATGTCGCAACTCAAGGTTGCGACTTCGATGATGTTCATCCAAGTCTCAGTCCACTCTGTTCATCCTTAAACCCAGATTTTGCAGTTTTAAACTATGTTTGTTTCTGATAATGTGCAAATATGTTTAAGGTTATAAACTAGACCTATTCATGTACTCAAATTTCCCAAAACCTCTATTTATCATAAAAACCCATTTCCAAACTAACTAACAATTTATAAACATAAAAGTTTAAGAATGGTTTACCTTTTGATGTCTTCAATTACTTCAAAAAAACTCAACTGAAATCTTTGTTTCCCTTTTTCTTCTCCTTCTTCTCGATTCCTTTCTCTCTCTCGGTTTTTCTTTCTCTCAAACCGTAACACACACAATATCACACACTCACACACTTAGTCACACACTTAGTCTATAATGACTAACATTAGGACACCTCACTTAAATTAAACATGAGTCATATTCATGTTACCAAACAAACCTCCAACTTTAAGAAAATAGTACTACAAACCCTCAACTTTAAAGGAATAACATAGCACGCCTCATGCATAAATAAAACTCATAATAATAACCCTTAATTTTAATATTCTCAAAAGAAATCTTTAAACTTTCAACATTTGTATTTTAACCCTAATTGAATTATAATACTCTATATAATTCAAGGTTACTCCAAATACAAATACATTCTAAATCTTATTAAAATAATAATAACAAAATTTAGGATGTTACAGAAACGTTGATCACTTTTAATCAAATGCCCTCACATGAGTTGCGACTTAGAAGAGAATTGATCTAGTGCATCTCATCCTAATGTGAATTCATTTATCATCTAAGGGTTGATAACTACATCTCACGTTAACCTCGACTTCTCACCTGAACTAACCCTGTTAGTAAAACCATTATGAATCAATTATGTGTCATTCCTATATCACAAATAACCTTTTTAACTTAATTCTCAACTTCTTTAACCAACAATAATATGAATATAACGTGAGCTTACTAATCAAACCTAATATGATTCATACCCAACTTTGACATCAATCATCAATTTAGAAAACAAATCTTGAAATTTATAGATTCATACCTTGATTATTGGCCTTCTATTCAATTGATTATCTTTAGTACTTCAAAATCTCAACATATTCCTTGTTGCATGAGTAGATTTGAGTTCAGTTTAGGGTTTGCGATGGAGAGAGCATTTAATTTCTAGAGAAAAAGCTAAGAATCAAATGAGGCTTTGATGAAATTAAGGGTTTAAATACTTGGCAAAAGAAAGTTTAAACTTTCCATCTTATCAAATATTGACTCTTCATCAATTGCCTAATTCAATATTGATCCTTATATGGATTTTTCGTAAAAATATTAGTCCTAAGCTCAAGTTTCCTTTGTAAATAATTGACCTCTACATAAAACTTTGACTTACATTAGTAATCCAAAATACAACTACTTGTAAGTATTAGTACAAGTAGGTAATGCATTCAATTCTATAAATCAATATACCGATATATAGACGGTAACAAAATCTAAGGTGTTATATTATTAATATTAATGAGGGCTATAATTGGAAAAAAGTGTCAAAAAATTATTCATAAGCTACTTGGAGTAGCTTATAAGCTAGCTTATATGCATCCAAACAATTACTTAAAAAAATAAATTATCTTTTAAACAAACTTATGTATTCAAACAATAAGTTATATTATAAGCTGACTTATTTTTGCCAAACATTGCCTAAATAGTTTATAGAGTAAATCACTGTTTCGGTCCCTGTGGTTCGTCAAAAAATACGAAACTGGTCCTTTAACTTCAAAAATTACTTTTTTGGTATCCGTGGTATGCATTTCGTTACGAAATTGGTCCCTCGAGCTGACGACCGTCTATTTCCTCCGTTATCTCGAGGGTAAAATGGTCTTTTTATATTTTTATATATTTTTTAACATTTTTTAATTAATTATACCATTTTTCTTTTATTTTTTATTTTTATTTCTTGAATCTTCATCTTCTTCAAGAAGATTATGAAGAACATGAAAATCACATAAAGAACACCATGAAGAACAACATGAAGAACATGGGATTGAAGACCACCACCACCACCAGATTGTCCCTGTGCTTCGTCGGAGATCTGAGAGGAGATCTGACATATCGAGAAGTGATATGGACAAGAGAGAGAGAGAGAGAAGAGATCGAGAGACGCCGGAGAAGACGGAGGAAATAGACAACCGTCAGCTCGAGAGACCAATTTCGTAACTAAATGCATACCACAGATACAAAAAAGATAATTTGTAAAGTTAAAGGACCAGTTTCGCATTTTTTGACAAACCACATGAACCAAAACAGTAATTTACTCTAGATTATAATTACCATTTTGTGACTAAAGCATCATATTACGTCTATGTTTATATTTATAGTGACGTAGTTCTTTTACATCTCATCATCACATTATTTTACATATCAACTTTTTGAGCATGCATGGTCCGATATTATGCTATTGGAATTGTTTTCATTTATCAGTTTTATTATTAAAACGAATAAGCCATATTAAATTTGGGTTGTTATATAATATGGGTCTAACATCCCTCTGTATAAATATGGGTCATCGTTATATCCCATATATGAGAATATAGTAATATCATATTGAAAAAATATTTATGTAATTATAATTAATAAATTATATAATTAATTAAAATATATATACAACTTATTGAGGGTAAATTGGTCATGTTACAATATATGTCTTCCAATTCTGTTTTATTAGACGTTGAACAGTTGTTATGTCCTATATCATCCTGTTCCGTCTGTGTACCAAACGGACTCTTAAGAACTCAAAGCTCTAAAACTAATCATCAATGGAAACGGTAAGGTTTTAGTGCCATATTTAATTATTGTATACCTGGACTTTATAGGTTTAACATAAATTTTCCATAAAATTCTTTTATTTCAGATCTCTCTGCTCCTCATGTTTGCAAAAGATATTGGTTTTCGTCCTTTCCGTTAACAACCGTTATTTTCTTATATGTTGAATCCAATTAACTGATGGAAATGTTGGTTAAAATAAGGATTCCGACTAGATTGATCTCTCACCATTCACACAATCATATCGAGTTAGATTCGAATTTACTAAATTAGGATTCCTACTAGGGTGATCTCTCACCATTCACATAATCGAGTTAGATTCAACTTTACACGAATTTGAAACTTAGTCCATAAAACAAGTTTAAATTTGTAACATAGTTTGTAATTAACTTGAATACATTATAAAACTCAAAAAGAAAAAACTGTTGATATCATTCCCTCCAATCATATGATCCATCTCCAAACAAATATGCCTCTGAGGATGTCATGTCCCCATGCTTTGACCCCAAATATACCCATGATCGATGATATCATGTCCTTATGATCTAACCCTACTGACATAGACATTGATTCTAACGGAACTTGTGAAACTTGTGTGATCAAATCCCATGAAAGCTAGTCATTGGAAGGTCTAGACTGGTTGTTTCTCCAATTACCTACGGAAAGAGAACCCTCCTCGGGTTCATGTTTCATGGTGTAAATATAGGGGCTAACTAGTTTGTTTCCCTTTAGCCCCTTTGCTTCAAAGTTAAGAAGGATTGAGGTATCTCTGGGATCCTGAGAATCCAAAATGATTTGCAAAGCTCGTTGTAAGTTCTTGCAAGTATGGATTCTCATGTAGGTTATCTTATATATTGGGAGATCATCTTCAACCTTTTGAACTTGTTTGGTTGCTAGACACCCTTGGTCAAGCTTGTAGGTACACCAATATATAGTAACTCCTACATATAAATAAACATACATGAGCAAAACTGGTTAGACCTATTTAATTGGTCATAAGAAAGCTTTACGAGAACCATATTCGAGTAGTGTTTCATTAAGTTGTAAGGCTTTTTTTTTTCAATTATGTCACTTATATATTTTTTTTCAATTAATTATTACTCATCATGTCTTTTTAGGATCTTTTACCATTTTAATACCAAAAATGACTATGTTATCAGTTAATTTGTAAACATAACCTAAATATCCGAGTTTAGGAAAAAAAATACCTTTCATGTTTTGATTCGAGAATCTTCTTTTGACCATATTTTCTCCATGCATGTCCGTCATCAACCAAAATTGATGTTACTTGTGTAGATGTCCATGATTTTTTTCTGCATGCGCTCAAACAAATTTAAATATCCGCAACTTGATATATGTATATATTTAATATAAAAGTAGTGCATAATAAGTTTGATATTAGGGGTAAATTAGTTATTTTATGATGCTATTTGCTAAGTAAACAAGAATAATAACAAACTAGAAAACATTTATTATACCTTTTATAACATTCCCTTTTATTTTTCAGAGGTATTATCATTCTTGAACTCTCGTCAGACTTTCTTGATTTATACTCATCTGAACCATGCAATGATTCCAAATAACTCGTTTGGAGTGGAAAAGTCTCATTAAACTCTTCTGATTTTTGCTCATCCAAACTACACAGTGATTGCAAATAACTTGCTTGGAACGAAAATAGGTCGCCATAATAGCTTGATTTCGGCTCACCCATGGTACCCGTGGATTCTGAATAATTGGTCAAGAGTTGAAAAGGCTCGTTGAAACTACAAGAGCCCATGATTGTGAGGGTGTTGTTGAACATCCCCAAGATTCGGTCCACTACACCATCGAGTGATGTGGGGTCGGACTCAATGTTTTCCGACTGTTTAAGGATTTCCCGAAGCTTATCGGTCCATTCTTGGCCATGGGTGAGTTCCTGAATAGCTTTTTTCCGGTTAATCGGCAAACTCTCCGGCCAAGTTGTTGAAATATTTTACAATCCTTCTTGATTAAAATAAAAATTATGAACACTCAAAATTCATTAATACATACGTGTATATATATATATTTAATAAAGCGCGCACACACACACACACACACATATATATATATATATATATATCATATATTTATATATGTGTCTGCCTCTTCACAGGAGCATCCTCCATCAATATGCACCAGAAAATCGTCGACATCGTGAATTAAAAACTGTACGGATTGAATCATGTCCTTAAAGGTTTTATACGACTACCCTTTTCGCTGTGAGTCTCAAAATCGCAAAGCCCCAGGATTTGATACAGTTGAAATCGATTATCAACAGCAATGATAGTCGATTTGAACAAAGATGATGCAGAAAAACCGGTAGAACTCTTTTCTTAGGAAGATGGAAGGCACAATAGAGAGAAATTATATAGAGAGAGATTGAGTTTTCTTAGAGATTGATTATTAGGAGATAGTTTAACTTCTATGTATATTGGGAGAGTGATTAGAATTAAACTAATCACTTCCCCTTTTTTTCTCTAATTTCTCCCCAAGAAAAGGAGATACAAGGAAAAGTGGGAGACTTAGTCTCCACTTAAAATTATCTCTTAATCATTAAAAACGAAGACTAAATAACATCTATTATTTATACAAATAATTATTTATTTTTCTCTATAATTTCCACTAAAAAGAATGTGTCGTGCGCCACTTCACAGCCACACATGCGAGTCCTTCCACTCACAACCCCCACCATGAGCCCACCAACTTGTTCAAGGCCCACTTGAGAGAAAAGACTTATAAAGCCCTTTATTATTATTATTCCTACCGATGTGGGATGGAAGAAAACTTCCAAACTCACAAAATCTCCAACAATCCCCCACCAGGTTGGAAAGTTTTCTGACATTCATAGAGGATGATGTCACGGTGGTGTCACAGAGATTAAACCCCGTTTGATGTAAGTATGCAAGAAGGGATCAATTCATTGGTATCCTTAGGATTTAAACCCTGAATCTAATGATCACTTCGGCTTATTCACACACATCATCTTTCCTCTTTGCATTCTCACTGAGCGCGAATATAGCCATGCGCTAAATCCTGTTTCATGACTTTTGAGAGAGAAACCACAACTCTCCAATTGAGGCGGCACCACCTCTTAGTCATATAGGCAAAGTTCTATAACATCTTCGTTGCTAAGATGCCTCTAAACTTTGTTAAGAGATTAACTCAACCTTATTCTCGGCAACGCCGTACTATCATATACCGTACATAGGTCTATCAATTTTGATAGTACCTTCTATCAATTAAATGACTTGTTATTACCTTTTAAACTTGGTAGATAGGAGCACTAAATCCAAGTTGGGTTACCATCACTAATTGATTATGCGTGATTTTAGACCCATGTCTCCGGTAGTTGACCCATCAAGACTCTCGTCAGAGGCTTGGTTAGCGGATCTGTCAAGTTTCCACATGACCTGACAAACACAACATAAACGGTACTATTTTCGATTGATTGTCTCTCATAATTATGTCAGAGACTTATGTGTCTTGATCTCCCATTATACACAACCTTGTAAAATTCTGACAGTGTGGCCTCACTGTCACAAATCATGGGAATCAAATTAACTACATGAAGCCATAAGTTTATATCTGTTAATAGATATCTAGTTCACTCGGCCTCTTTGTGTGCAACAACTAGGATAATGAATTCGGCTTTCACAGTCGAATGAGCTATACCCATTTGTTTCTTGCTTCCTCAAGAAACCCGCCCTTCCGGCTAAAGTTTAAATGCCCCTACTTGTGGATTTGGACTCACTTAACTGATATACTCAGCTGGTATCAGTACATCACTCATAGAATTTTAGAGTGTCTCTAACTCGAGTTTCACACTTGAATCGAATGAAGAGATGAACTCCTTACGTTAAATATTAGAACTTAGTCAGATTCTTCCACTATAAATGAGAGTAAGCAGGTAACTAGATTAAACCATTAAAAACGCTTTAATTAGATTGAGAATTGTAGAAGATGATGAATGAAGAACAATTCTCTCTCTTTGGAGGCCACTCTCTAAAACACACACACACACACACTTGGTAGCTATTCTCAAATGACCTCGCCTCACAAACCCTACAATTGGGGTATTTATACCTTTGACCCATACTATCTATTTTGTTGATTTTGACTAATATTGACTAATTACAATTAGTCTAAATCTTGGATCCATTTGTGTACTAACAATCTCCCCCTATGGATTCAAGATTTAAAAAATTATGACGATAGTCTTCAGCTCTTTAATCTTCAGATAGGCTTTATCTTCAAGAATCCACTTTGGCGGCTTTAATCTTCATTTAGTCTCTTTAAAGTCAAACAGTCATCAAGTCTTGAAACACGAACTTCAAATCTGTGTAGCGTTGATCAAAGTCTTCAAAACAAAATCTTTATATCTTCGAATCACTGATCTTTGCACCTTTGACTTTTGGAAAATTTCTTCAGTCTTTGAGCATGAACATGCTTTGAGGTTTCAACGGGCTTTGAGCTTTAAGACATTCTTGAATAATCTTTAAACACGGACTGTCTTTGTATCTTCACGCATTTGATAAACTTGAACAAGCTGTCTTGAATCTTGTCTCTCTTTGAACATCGCGAAATATCTTGAGTTGCCTTTCTTTGACTTTGGTGAATATCAACTTTGACTTTTGAAAATTGAGATAAAATTGAGATATTCGAATTATCTCCCTCTTTTCTTCTGTTTGATATTTCTCCCCCTTTTTGATGATTGTGAGCATCATGATCATCAAAATTCTTTTCATTTTCAACAGTCTTTGAATACCAAAAACAATCTCCTCCTTTTGATCTGTTTATCCGTCAATTCCAAAAAAGTTTATCCGAATCTTTTCAAATTCAGATAATACAAAAGTGGTAACCCTGAAACAACGGATGAAACAGTTAAAATGCCTGTAAGTTGCATAAAGCCACTTAGTACAACAGATGTACTTTGGAAAGGAGCTTTTTGATGTTCACTCCTCCAGAGCTTCCATTCAATCATCGAAAAGCACTAAGGAATTCCTATGAACGTTATGACAAGAAAAAATATTCCTTGTGTGTACGTGCAAGTGTAGAAATGATTGAAACAACTTATGCTTAATTAGTAGGCTCAAATTGTGTAAACTGTTGAGACAGCAACAAGTTTTCCACGGACTCAATGTGCATGATTGAAGTGCGAAGGTGGGGCAAATTTCCTTCTTTTTCAATATCCAAACCTTCCGAGTAAAGATTAGATAGATTATAAGCTGTGTCCCCAAGAAAAATTGAAACATTTCTTTGTTGAGAAAGAAATAAGTAGCTGGTGGGGTTAAAGCAAGAGTTGGCATGGCTAATTGCCTGTTTCAATGATGGTCACCAAAGAATGCGAACCAATCAGTAATGTGGCTGCCCGGTTCAGAAAGTGGTTGGTGCAGAGTTCTCTTATTCTTTTAACTCTGTTCACACACCCTCTTTCTTTTTTTCATTCGCTCACTTCTAACCAAACTCTCTTTTTCATTTTACCTCAGCACAATGAGATTACTCAACCAGATGAGTTATCTCCCCCACTCTTTGATTTCGACCCCTCACCTCTCAATCACTCGAGGATAACTTCTTGGGTAGGAAACACTAGTTAACGTGGATCCATAGAAGTACAATATAGCTCACACACTGATTCCCATGAAATGTTGTCCTAAAAGATATGTTGCTCAACAGTTTAGCTTGAACAAATAAGAATCTTTAGCATTTGAATAACATTGTCATCAGAATGTATGCTCCTAAAAAATATTCATGAAATATTTGAGCATTTGAACGTTGAAGATTTCTCAAAACAAGGATATAGAATGAAATGAAATGAATTTGAAAGACTTGTTTGAGAATCTAACAATGTATCAATCAGATCAAATATGAAGGATAATCATGAACGGTTAGGGTATCAAAGAATTGGATCGTTTGTTTATATGAACAAATATAAACAATCTTTGAATGAAACGTTTAAGTCTCACGCTGAATGAATGTATGATGCTCAACAAACTTTGAATTACAAACGGGAGTATTACCATCGAAAATTGTTTCATTTTGAGACGTGGTAATAACAAAGTCAAAAAGAAGATGAACCGGTGTGTATGAGTACTTGAAAGTATAGGAAAGATAATACGCAAGTATTAATCTTTGGAAACACACGGTCAGAAATAATGGTGGAATCCGAGATATACATGAAAATCATTTAAAATCACACGTCTAAATTTATAAAGTCTGTTTGAATTAGGGAAGTGGTTTGAACATTTAAGAATAGGTTTTTCATGCTTGAAAGTCGTTCTTCTTTCAAACAATCTCAGATGAAGTTCAAAAGATACTTACAGTCAAATGTATCATCTCCCCCTCAAATCATGATAGACTGATTAAGAATCAGATAAGCTCCCCCTCAAAATCTGCAAAATATCTTAATTTGACAAAATCAGTAGTTGTAACATTCAAAGTTTAAGACAATGAAGTACGAGTTCTAAACTGATGCGTTTAGAAGTCAAACACATTGTATGCTCGGGTTCTAAACTGAAGTGTTTAGAAGCCATAAATTGTGTATGCTCCCCCTACAAAAAGGCATACAGAAAGATATATCAATAAGCACAAAATATATCAAGAATATAGAAATTCTCCCCCTGAAATTATGCATATATCTCAGCATAGGTACTCTTCTTCAAATCTGCACAATTCTCTTATGTTTCCCAGTCATGTGTTTGGTATAGTTCTGACAATCAGCACCACACATGATAAACTTGCAAAATAGATTAAGTAGATTTTGGTACCCAACGGAACTTGGGTCCTGGCTTGTTATGTGCAGTTCGATTTGAAGAAATATTATAAGTACCATACCAGTACTGAACATTTTCTTTCTTAACAAAATCATGAGTTCCACAATAAGAACAACATATTTGCTTTTATGCTAACCTAATCAAATGATTTGCAGAATAAACAAGATTAGGTTTCACAAAAGACTTACCTTTAGGAGCGTTGTTCTTCTTGTTCACCGCGGGTGGAGGAACAGATGACTTTGGGGCATCTCTTTCAGGTGAAGGACCTTTCACTTTCCAAACCATCTTTACAGGCTTAAAAGTATCTGAACTTGTAGCAACATGGTTATAGAAAAGATTAGAAGGGCGCATCTGATCCTTTGAAGGAGTGCTTGATTTGACGGACATTGCCGAAGAAAGATGTTCATGAACTGAATCAGAAGCAGTCTTAAATGAACAATCAAAAGTCGTTGAATCATCATATGGCAATTGAACAATAGTATCGACACTAAATTGTTCAGATAATTCAACTTTGAAGTTAATTGCTTCCAGTTTCTGAACTTTATCGAACAAAACATTTCTTTCTTGAACAGTCAGGTCAAATTTCTTCTGTAAATCAAACTTGATCTTCTGTTCTTTCATAACATCCGTTGCTAAAGCAGACAACTTCCTTGTTAACTTTGAGATTTCAGCCTGAAAGATGTTTCTCTCCTCTTCAAAGTCTTTTTCCAAATATCTTCCTTTATCGGCAATTTCTTTGAAAATCACCATGTTTTTCTTTTGAAAGCTCTTCTTTTCTTTTTCAAATATATCTCTCTTTTTATCAAACTCTTTTCTCTCTTTCTCCAAAACTTTTTCCAAATCAGATAGTTTCTCTGAAAGCTCAACATTCTTTGTCTCAAAGGATTTTCTTTTAGCATTAAAATTCACTATTTCATTCTCAAACTTTTCTTTTTCAAGAAATAAAACCTTTTCAAAATCAGAATTTTGATTTGAAAGTTTTATGCATCTAAGCTCTACAACTTTCTTTTCCTCAAAACATTTCTTGGAGTAATCAGAATACTTTTGTTTAAACATCTTTCGTTCATCTTCAAAATCTTGTCTCTCTTTCACAAAAGTATTTCGTTCGTTTTCAAAATATTTTCTCTCTTTTGCATAAACTTGTGTTTCTATGTTAATCTCATTTCTTGCTTTATCAAATTCTTCTCTTTCCTTTCTCATCACTTGTTCAAAATCAAATATTTTCTTTGTCAGCTCGGCATTCTTTTCCTCTAAAGAAAGCATCAGACTTGCTTTAGATTCATAATCACATATCTTCAGCTCAGCTTGTGATTTCAGTTCTTGAAGTTCTTGGTAATACTTTTTACATAATGTTGTATTAAATTCACCTACTTCAATTCTGGTTTCTAAAACTTCTATCTTCTTTTTACATTGCCAATATGGACAGTTAAAATCTTGATAAAACGACATTGTTACCTGAAATAAGTAAAAAACGGATCGTTAACAGATACTTCGCGAGAAGTAGAATTTGTGCGCTTGAACGATCAGATAAAAGCGATTAAAGTCAGAAAAAATTTCAAAAATAAAATCTAAAAAACAAATTGTAAATTTGTCTCCCAAAAATTAATTCCGAAAAATTTATGCGGAAAACTGGACTTTAAATCAATAAACCTGCAAAATATGAGAAAGATATATCAGTTACGGATAAATGCAGGCAAAAACTGATAAAATCGACAAAAAATGAGAAATAACGAAGAATAAGGACTAAAACTGACAAAAATCCTAAAGATAAAACTAAAAGGACTCAATTGGACAAACTTTGAAACTTCTAACTACAAGGACTAAATCTGACACAAACTAAAACATAGAACTAAAAGGACTTAAAAATATAAAACTCTAAACTTAAAAACTCAAGGGACTAAAAATGAAAAAAAATCTAAAACTAAAAGTCCAGGGACTAAGACTGACCAAAAAAGAAACTAAAAACTATAAGGACTAAAAGTGACAAACCCTGAAACTATAAGTCCAGGGACCAAAACTGACGAAATCTAAAACTCTTAACTAAATTTAACGGACAAACTAACTAAGGACCAAATAAGTAATAAAACTAACGAAAAAGTTAACGGAAAAGTTAACAAAAACCAACTAACCTTACTAACAGACTCAGGACCAAAAATGAAATAAAAAACTAACAATTATAACGAAAACACTAACGAACTTAACAAAACAAACGAAAACGGACTAAAATTGTAACATATTTAACGGTGTACTAACGGAGAGTCTGTTAGTTACTGTTCACTATCTTCAACCCAACAACGATCTGATGATTTCAAATTCGATTTTCTTTGCTGTTCCACGACCAAAACGAGTTTCTTTCGATTTCGTTACGTTTTTCAGATCACCAAACACATGCCTCGTCGATGAAATCGTTTTTCCGGCGAAAGAGGGTTGCGATGAAAATTTTGTCTCAGCTATGTGTTTATCGCAACCATGAAGTGCGATAAAAATGAACTTGCGATAAAAAAATGAACTTGCGATAAACACTTGCGATAAGATTGATGATGCGATAACATTGAACTTGCGATAAAAATGACGAACTCCGGTGAGATTCGTTTTTTAGGCCACCACTTCTGTCGACGAGCAGAAACTACGAAACACTGATTTTGTTACTAAAAAATCGATTTGGACGCTGTAATATGATCGAAATCTAAAGAAAATCAGATCTGTGACTCTTAGATCTATCTAAACTAATCTGAAAAGTCAAATCGATCATCACCTTCATCTGAGTATCGAAGAACAGTATGTTAAACCCAGAAAACTTAAACTCACTGATTTGATGGTAATATACAGATCTGAAGGTTGCAAATCGATCGAACACATTAACGATATTGATCTCTGGAGTGTAGATCGATCGAAACACTTTGAAAAAGCAGATCGATCACCAATCTTGTGTTGTACCTTCGATGAACACCATGAACAACAAAAATTCTAAAAACAGTGATTTAGACTCAAAATCAATTCTATTAGTCTCAAAATCTTCCAAAACTTAAATGAAACAGATATGTGAGAATTAAACTGGATCAAATCACAACCAAATGTGAAAATCAAACAATTTCTTTCTGAAAAATTTCGAACAACACACTGCTGACATTTTTTATCTAAAAAATCTTTGGTTTGTTGCTGAAAAACAAATATAATCGTTGTAATCCTTTCAAAAACAACAAACGAAATGATTCGTGAACCAAATTTGATCAAAAACACAATAAAATATTAAATTATTGAAAGTTTTCAGAAAAATTCTTAAAAACTCAAAATCTTCAAATCTCTTCAAAATTTGATGAAAAATGTATGAATTGAAGCACAAATTCAGCTACTAGGCTCTGATACCAATCGAGAGTAATCAGGTAATTAGATTAAACCATTAAAAACACTTTAATTAGATTGAGATTTGTAGAAGATGATGAATGAAGAGCAATTTCTCTCTCTTTGGAGGCCAATCTTAAAACACACACACATACATTCGGTAGCTATTCTCAAACGACCTCACCTCACAAACCCTACAATTGGAGTATTTATACCTTTGACCCATACTAGCTATTTAATTGACTTTGACTAATATTGATTAATTACAATTAATCTAAATCTTGGATCCATTTGTGTACTAACAATAAATTTCTGACTTTTCACCCAAGAATGATGAGTACTTATCCATGATCTTTCATCTTAAAGTTTGAGGATAAGTGGTATGTTCTCATATATTTCATCTAATATATCTACATGCACTAGTCATCGAACATTGTGCCAAATGACAAGGAGTAATAGTCGCATCAAATCTCTCATGCCAATGTTGAGAAAATTGTTTTTATCCGTAGTTAATATAAGATTATTCTGTTAATTTGATAAGAGTGTAAAATAAAATTGAAAAAATAAGAGATGTACCATAAATTAAATAATTAACTATAAGGGTATGAATTGTAAATATTAAAAATATTTTTATGTAGTATATATGATATATAATAAAATAAATAAATCAAAAAATATTCAACATTGGGCTCATTTCGAAGGTATCGAAAAGACGAGTACAATGATATAAGTTGTTAAAATTAAAACGTATTTTTTAACGTATTTTAGTTAATAAACGATTATATGTGTTAATATGATGAAAGTGTAAAATTAAAATTAGAAAAGTAAAAGTTATAAAGTAAAGTAAGTAAATAATTATAGGGGTTGAAAATTTAAATATGAAATCAAAAATCACCAAATTGATGACTTTGAGTGTACACCGCGGGTGACGTGTCTCCAAATCCCGGGACTCCTTTCCAAATTTTTCCTTGGTCCGCGATCACGGACCCAATCGCGGATTTTTTGGGTTTTTTTGCAAACCGGTCGAGATTGTGGGTATTTTTGCAAGTCAAAGTTAAATAATGATTATTTTAATTAATTTCCCTTTCTTTTTCCATTTAGTGGACCAAAATATTATATTTAAAATATGGTACTCTCATTATCTCATAATAGGGGTGCTCAAATTTCCTACCAACTCGACTAACCCGGCCAACCCAATCCAACTCGAAGAAAAAAAACCGCAAACCGAGCCAACCCGATTTATAAATGAGACTATTTTTGACCAATCTGCATATATTGGGTTGATAACGGGTTAGGCCCAAAACAAACCGACCCAACCCGACAACCCGTGATTAATATTTAAATCTAATTTTGAATTATCGTTACTGTCATTTTTGTTATGTCAAAGCAATCTTGTTACTATTGAACATTTATAAAGAGACAATTGTTGGCCACTTGTTATTTTAGCAATCGTGTTATTGATTATTGGTGCCACATTTATAAACAGAACATTTATAAACAATCTTTTATTTGACGATTTAGTGATCTGTTGAACATTTAAATATTTAGAAACATTTAGGTGGCGTTTGTTTTTTAAGTGGTGCTGAAGTCTGAACACTGATTTCAGTCCTGATTTTTAAGTGGTGTCGCTGAAGTCTGAAATCTGAATCAGAAAGACTGTTTGTTTTTTTAAGCTGAAATCTGAAAACAACTGAATACATACTACTGATTATTTTATCTCTGAAAATGTGATACTGTTGAATTAAATTAAATTATACTACTAAAATTACTCTTCATAAATACGTTAATTGGTTCAAATACAATAGAAAACATGAAAGTCTCATAACAACTAAAATCAATTTCCGTTTTGCATCAATTGTGTCACAATTTCTTCTCTTAAAGTAGCCATATATGTTTGGTCAGCGGTACTCCCATGCAATTGAACCTCTTCGGCCTCATCACCACCATCATCCCCTTGCTCGTTGGTTTGGTCATATTTAGAAAATAACTCATCATCTAAACCTCCCTTTCGTATGAGTTAGAACAAAATTAGTAGTAAAAACATTTAAAGAAGAATTTGAAAACAATCCTAATCTAATCTTGCATACATATCCAAGAACATTAATTAAAGGGGTCATGTTCATCAAACTTCCAATTCCAGCCATATACACAAAAGGGATTTTACCAATAGAAAACATGAAAACATTAATTAAAGGGGTCATGTTCATCCCTACAACTGTATTCAAATCTTTTCTCCATAATGATGCTCCCTTTTCTTTACAGAACTTTTTCCCTTTCTTTCTTGATACAACTTGTTTCTTTTTCCCTTTCTCTCTTTACACAACTTTGCGTCTTTCAGGTTTCAAGAATACAGCATATATATCCAAGAACATTTATCATCCCTACAACTGTATTCAAATCTTTTCTCCATCCAAAAGGGATTTTACCACATATACACAAAAGTATCTCTATTCAAGATTTTAGCACCTAGTAAACAGAGCAAACAAGAAATGGAGCTCAATAACTTGAAGCTATAAATCTTATGTATATTGGGGACAGAGGCTGCTGTTTACAACTTGCAAACTGCAGCACACCTTACGGTTGGGGATGATGCGGTCGTTCCACATAAAAAAAACAAGAAACTTTTGACCTGCAAAATCAAAAAAAAGAAACTTTTGACCTGCAGCAGCCGGAGGTCGAGTCGGAGGTGGTGTGCAGCTGGAGGTGGTGTGCAGCCGGAGGTCGGTGCAGTGTGTGCAGCCGAGAGGTGGTGTGAAGCGGAGGTGGTGTGCAGCGGAGGCAGCCGAGAGAGGGATTGGGAGAGAAGGAGAGCAGGCTGAAAGTGGAATGAGAAATAAGAGAGAAAAAGTGGTAACCTAAAATCTTATTCGGTCAGTGCAAAAAAAGTGTTAAGTGGCAAAATAAGAGAGGCAAAAACAAACATACTTATTTGAGGTAGATCTGACCGATTAAGTGAAAAGAGTCAATTAAGTGCTTAATTTGAAAAAACAAACAACCCCTTAGTAATTTGTTTAGACACGATAACTTAGTTAAATGGTAAAATGATCGATAAAAGTTTCAACCGACCAACCCAACCCAACCCGAACGGTTTGGGTTGGGTTGAGTTGCATTTTTTATTGGGTTGGGTTGGGTGGAGATTTTTCAAACCGCAATGATTAGGTTGGGTTGTTAAAGTGCCTTCAACCCGGTCAACTCAACCCGTGAGCACCCCTATTTCTAGGTGGGGTTCAAATGAGAACACCTCTATTTTACAAAACTACGAGAACGTTTAGAGGCCTCCAAATTATTTAATCCATAATTAAAAGAAAAATAAAATAAAGTAATTAACTAAGAATAATCATGTATTTTTCATATTTATCTATAATTTTGGTGATATCCTTATCTCTAAAAGCGCACACAAATAATATGTTAACCAGTATTAAATCATTATCACATTGTTATCACAACCCAATCAAATCATTATCACATTGTTATCTCTAAAGGTGCACACAAATAATATGCTAACCATTTGAAAAATCTCAACCCAACTCAACCCAATCAAAAATTTGTTTGATCTAAACACCACATACTTATAGGTAAAAATCAAAATATCATCATATTATTAATTAAAACAAAACGTTTAAAGAAACTTATAATTAATTGTATATTTTATCTGCATGCATGCTTCTACAAATATTACAACTATATTTACTATATCATTTATATCAAATAAAGTGGAGTTTTATAAAGCATGAGTTCACATAAATCTAGAGCCCGTTCGACTACAGTACACTGCAACTTTACCCCTCCGAACCCAAAATGGTTAATTGCCAAATCAACTCAACTCAAACCTTGATGTTTTCACTTCATTCTACAAACCTAAATTATGTGTTACACATTGGTGTGGTCACTACTCTCAATCGACGTCGTCCAAAGTTCCAAAGCCCGACACTATATATATATATATATATTGTACCAAAATTGAAGTAATTCCATTGGCATTAATTAGTTATCTTGCTTTTTGAAACATACGATTACTTTGTTCGGTCAACATGAGGTGTTTGATCATGAGTTTAGATCAAACAAGTGAGAATAGTAGAACTTGGACCCATGATTTTGTACAAAGGCAACAACATCTATATACCATTTGTGCCATTAAAGTTTGCATTAACAGTTCACTTTTAAACACTATATGATATGGTGACATCGAACAAAACAATACGGTAATACCATTCAAAAATGTATACAGAACCATAAAACAATGATTTATGCCACTGTATCCTTCTATATAGGTTTGTCTATGCTGAATGAGTTGATCCAACTTTTATATGATAAAAAGATACAAAAAAGACAAAAGAGTTTAGATAAAAAGACCATATATAATGTCATCTTGTACCCCCTAGCTCTCGTGCGGGCACTTAACCGGCACAACCATTGCGACGAGGAACAAATTATGTAAGAATTGACAAACGATATTGGTTGTCACTATACTAAACGAAATAATCCATCTTGTAAATTTATGTTTGAACTTATATTTTTAGGTTTTATTTTAACCATGTTTAAAAAAATATGTAACTCAATCCATGATATGATTAGTAGGGTAGAGTTGTACATTTTTTTTAAAGAGTTAAAGATTGCATACATAAACCAGATCGAATTAGGTGGCGTTTGGTTCGCATAATGTTTTTGGATGGAATGAAATCTATCATATGAATTTTACTTGAAATGAATTGGAATGAAATGTTTTCAGTGACCACCTGTTCGATTGACAGAATTGGAATGAAATCTGCTAAATGAATTGGAATTTGTATGTTTGGTTCACAGAATGTAGCTTTGGAATTTGTATGTTTGGTTCACAGAATGTAGCTTTGGAATGAAATGTTTTCAGTGACCACCTGTTCGATTGACAGAATTGTAATGAAATCTGCTAAATGAATTGGAATTTGTATGTTTGCCACCTTAATGTCTTGTAGATCATTCAAGGCGCTTTAAGTCCAGCCCATATATAGAGGTGGGTTCAAACGAGAATGTAGACTATTTAAAAGAATAAAGGGACGATTCTCAGCCAATCATTTTTAAAACACTTCCGAAAATAATAATTTCTAAAGTTTAGATTAAAAGGGTATTAAGGTCATATTCTAATATGGATTAATTTAAGTTACTATTGACTTCCTAAAAATAAGGGATTAAATCAATTGATTTTCTGATTCCATATAATTGATTAATCCCTTATTTTACGATTTTCTGATTTCATAAATTATTAGTATCACAAGTGATATGCTATGGGGTAAAACACAAATTGCTGGTATCACATATGATTAACAATATAAAAAACTAAAATCTGTTATAGAATATCACTTGTGATAATCAATAGAGAAGCAACAATCACATAATATCACTTATGATTAACAATAGAGAAACCTAAAATCTGTTATAGAATATCACTTGTGATAATCAATAGAGAAACAACAATCATATAATATCGCTTATGATTAAGAATAGAGAAACCTAAAATCTTTTAAAGAATATCACTTGTGATAATCAATAGAGAAACAACAATTACATAATATAACTTGTGACTAACAATATAAAAACCTAAAATATGTTATAGAATATCACTTGTGATAATCAATGACAAATAAGAAAATCCACCACCAGTTTTTGCCATATTGTCGAGCCAAATCGGTGAACCTCCAGTCTCAGACACCACTAACGTACGTTGAACATCCTCTACCGTATCCCCAATGGAGTCGAAATTCATCTCTATTTTACCTTGAAACTCGCAGACATTCAACTTCGTGTTACCTTCAATGCTTACCTCGCATAAAATCTCTTCACCTGACGGTTGTCACATGAATATCTGTCGTTTTTCTTGAAGAATAAGTCGGGTATTAGTCCAATATGGAATACACAAAAATAGGGAATTGGTTGAAAAATTGGAGACGAAGACGGGAGACGAAACATATCAATTTGTATTTGAGAAAGATTATGTTATCCCATGATTTTAGGAAATTAAGTCTATCCAAAAATAATGAAACGTAAATTAAGAGCACAATACCCTTGTAATCTGATTTTTGAATAAATAATTGTAATATTTAATTTATTAAATTGATTGGATGAAAATCGTTCATTTATTCTTTTAAATAGATGTCATTCTCACATGATCATCCCTCTCTCTATATATACATATATAACTAGTTGATTGGTTTTTAAAGGTTTTTGTTTTAGTTCACAAATGATTAATCGTTTGTTAATTTACCAAGTAATTAAACTCTTTATTTCTTTAAGTTAACTGACAATTTATACAACGATATTATTCAACATGAAAACGTGAAAAAATTTGATTATCGATCGATCCACTTGAAACCCGTCTCTATGGGTTGAACTAACCGAGGAAGGGGGAACCAAACCTGAAACCCATTTTATATTTACACAAAGTTCCTTCGCCTTTTTTACAAAACTTAGCTACACATCGACAAAATATAAAAAGAAAATGTTATAAATATATACTCATATCACCTCAATAATATGATTAAAATAAAAAATTAAATATTAATTTCAAACGAAAATGTTATAAATATATACTCATAGCTTTTAAGATTTCTTAATTCTTAATTTTTTTAGTTTTATTCCTTCATATTTTCGTGATAAATTAATTAATCAGTATGAAATTCTTATAGATACTTGAGTCAAATAGAAATTCGTCTATGAACTATTTGAGTTTCTATGCAATAAGGTCTCTATCACGTGTAGAATATATCACTACTAAAATCGACCCTATCAGTGACGGACGATTCCGTCACTGATCCGTCACTGAAAGCAACTCTCGTCGCTATTCCGTTACTGAAAGTCCGTCACTGATAAGGAGGTTGCTGAAAGTATCAGTGACGGATCCGTGACGGATCAGTGACGGATCAGCGACGGACCAGATTAGCGACGGATCAGCGACGGACCAGATTAGCGACCGATCAGCGACGGACCAAGTTAGCAACAAAATGGACTTTTAGTGACGGTTTTCCATCACTGGTCCATCACTGATTTTTGGTAATTTTTTTAAAAAAAATACAATTTTATTCATTTCAGGTTCATTATATCATATATATATATGTATGTATACTACTCGTTTACCCTTCACACTGCAACAGAAATCAATAATAAAATTAAATGAAAGTGCCCATTAAAAATCTAAAATTTATGTTCAAACAAAAAAAGTTACAATCTTGTCTCTCATTGTTAGGACATAAAATGTCCTAATTATAAGATAGTTTTGTAAAGGGGTATTAATTGTCATATGGGCTTGGGTATAGTGTTATGGGCTTGGGCTTAATAGTGTAACAAGGGGGTATATATAGATTATGTGTGTGTAATTAGGGTTAGGAGAGTTATTCACAATGTAGGCTATGGTGTGTGTAATCTAGAGAGAGATCCATTCTCTCTCTAGGATAGTCTCCTAATATGAATAATACACCACCTTGATTTATATTATCTCTTCTTGTTATCTTCTACACATTATGTGAATCGTTGCCTTGTTTAAATGGGACTAACACTCATTTAATGAACAACAATGTATTTTTAGAGTACAAGTGAGAACTTAACATAATTGATAAAATACATATGAAAATTTTGCCCATCTAGCCCATTGTACCTCCCCATAAAATGAAATTTATGATCTACAACAAAGATCAAACCTTTTTGTTAGTTTAGAGACTTTAAAAGAACACAACAACAAAAAAAAAAGAATTGTCTTATGCAAAAAGAGTCCCTTTGAAATGAAGGAACTTACCCACTGTTGCCATAGTAGCTATTGCAAAATATAAAGATGTTACATAGGGGTTCCAAAGATCAACGTCTCTGAAGTTTGAGTCGCTACAATCACCAAGAAAGATAGAAATCATGAATATGACTATAACTCTATATATACATATATAATTGTAAGGACGTTTATAGAATTGTGCTAAAGACATTACAATACAGAATATGAAGCTGGATTAATCATTTTACGAGAACACAGAGCAAGCATATATTAACTGGATCAATGTAATTTTAGAAGAAACAACTTTTTACAACATGTTCAATTTAACACCATACACAATTATTAATTAGATACAAAATTAATGCCAAATTGCAAATAATTCAGCATAACATGGGTGGAACGTAAAATTAGTGAAAAATATTAATCAAATAATTATACACATAACAACAAATGCATGCCTACGAGCATATGATAATTAAGAGACCCATCTTCATTCTCATAGCATAAACAACTAAAATGTAGTAACATATGAGAGAAGAGAGATATAAATGCATTATATATATTTATATGCGTGTAAAGTACAAGAAGTTGGCAAAACTATTCAACCCGCTGATCATAAATGATTTCCAATTAAAGCTAAGGCCATCCGTACCCCAGGTTCTGCGCCACATCAGCGCCACATCAGTTTTCCACTTTGAACCCTCTTGAACCTTTTTGAACCCACAAATTCCGTACCCCAACCTTTTGAACCTCTTGAACCCACATGCCACCTCATCTAATTTTTTAATAAAAAATCATAACATTCATAAAAATAAAAATAAAATTACAAAATAAAATTAAAAATTACAAAATAAAATTAAAAATTACAAAATAAAATTAAAAATTCCAATTATGTTTTTGTCGAATTCTCTCTTTTCTCGCCAAAGTAGCATTCAAAGCAGCTCCCGTAAGGTGATCGTGCGGGGCAATGAAAAACTCGAAGTCTTTTTCATATAGCCTTTCCAACTCGATTTCACACTTTTGTTGTTCGACTTGCCACTTTTGTTGTTCGACTTCAAGTTTTTTCATTTTGTAATCAACCGAATCATCAATTTTACTTCTCAAGTCACTCATTTTGGAGTAAAGGCGGTTGTCGTCCGTACTACTCGTTGCTGCCTTTTTTGCCTTTATACAAATAATAATAATAATAATAATAATAATAATAATAATAATAATAATAATAATAGTACCTCCGTTTTGTGCGTTACCGACAAGGGGGTCCTCCGAAACGTCGATCCACGCCGACGCTAAAGCCACTTCCTCCGCTCTAGTCCACGGTTGTCGGGCGGCTCTTTTTTGAATTTTTTTCTTTTTTTGGTTTTGCGTTGGTGACGGGTTTGGTGTTGGGCTTGGTTGTCAATCCGGGGATGATTGTTGTGTGGAGATCGTTTGTGGTGTTTCCGGAACAATCTCTTCAAGATCGATTCCGGTGTTGAAAGCGGGTGGAGGAAGTTGGAAATTTGGGGGCGCAAAACCTTGTAGGATCAAGCCTTCACGAGAAAATGGATGAATAGATTGTGAGAAACCAACGTTCGGGGCAAATTGCGGAAAATAAGGATTTTGTTGAAATTGTTGGAAACCAACGTTCGGGGTTTCTTGCGGTGAATCCGACCTCGTCGATCGGTTACCACGGGGTGTGGGTGGGGTGTTTGAATTCATGATGAGAGAATTTAGAGGATTGAGAGAATTAAGAGTGAAAAATGAATTGAGAGAATTTAGAGGATTGAGAGAATTGGTATGAAAAATGGATGAGATTTGAGGTTGATTTATAGTGTTTAAATTGAAAAAAAAAACAAAATAAATTGAAAATAGCCGTTTGATATATAGCCGTTGGAATTAAAAATAAAATAAAAATTGAGAAAGTGTTCGGGTAGGAGCGGGGTGGGGAACCCGCATGCCGAGCCCGCAGGAACCCGCCGCCCCCGTACCCGGTTGCCGCCCAACCCGCTGGCCACCTGGCGTGAACCCGAGCCCGAGCCCGCTCCCGCTAGGGTACGGATGGCCTAACAGCTAGCAATTATGTAGAAGAAAGACCAAGAAAGATGTAAACACCTTACACAAAGCACTTGAAAACATAATAAAAACTTAGTCCTACTCCTACAACTATGCTTAACCAAATAAACCCATATGTGATTTTCAAAATCCCAAATATGTATATAGAATCAGGACCCAATCTTAGACACATATATGAGGATTATACAAATAAACCTAATCTAAAGTCTATACAATAAACTTTAAATAAATAATCGATTGGTAGCTTTGCCCTCAAATTCCATAATAGGAGGGCATTAGGAATTAGGATATTTATGTTTTTTTTTGCCTTTAGGGCAGGTTATAGAATAGACTGAGTAGTGAGATTGAGAGGCAGATTTACTAGGCAAATTCGAGATTCACAAGCATTCAGATGGTTGTGATCGAGTTAGAAATAAAATACCTGGTAGGGCAGCAACCGTGAACCAGTAGGCCAACATAAGATCGATTAACGACGACAAACCTACAACTGTAGATCGATTTGGGGCAGCAACTAGGGCAGACGAAAGAATAAAACTAACATCGATTGAAAGAGATAAAAGAGCAACCAAAGGCAAGAGGAGATCTGACTACTGAATACTGATGCGTGAGAGAAGCAACCATTGATCAATTGATTTAGGGCTGCAAAACTGAACCTACCATACCATGGAAAGTATGGCGCGATTAGGGTTAGGGGTCTAATTTTGGGGGAAAATTTCATAGTCTCGTCTCTTTTCTATTTTCAGTTTTCATATTTAAATAAATAAAATATTAAGTAATTTATAATAAATACACATACATAATTAAATATATATACTTAATTCAGTTTATAATTATCACTCCATTTGTAAAAACATTTTAAAGTTATATGTTTAAACCATGTAAACTATTATCGAATCATATTAATTTCCTATTTTTGATTTATAATAAATACTTTATTTCTCAACATAACGCAAGGGTACACAACACATATCACCCAAACATTAGTCGCATTTAACAAACTTTGGTCTTAATGAGTTTAAATAGGTCTTCACGTATATGTATATGTTTAGAACTTTACATATATATATATATATATACACATATAGGCATGAGATCATGTAAGAAGTACTTTTACACCATTGATCACTTTTAATCAAATACCCTCCCATGAATTGCGGCTTAAAAGAGAATTAATCCAGTGCATCTTATCTCGGTGTATCTCATCCTAATGTTCCTCCATTTCTCATCCAACGGTTGATAATCACTTCTCACCGGAACCCAACCCTACACGTATATGTGTGGGCTTAAAAGGGATTTGATCTGGTGCATTTCGGTGCATCTTATTTAAATGTTCATCCATTTCTCATCCAACGGTTGGTAACCACTTCTCACGTTTCTCACCAAATTTGGTACTTCTCACCGGAAGCCAACCCTATATGATTGGGCCTTTTATGGGCTTTGTTGCTCTTAATGAACTCTAATGGGTCTTGATGTATCTTATTGCACTAAGTAACTGTTAATGAACCTCATTGGGTCTTTATGGGCTTCAGTGGCTCTTAATTAACTATATTGGGTGCTCATGGGCTTTAGTGACTCTTATTGAACTATATTAGGCCTTGGTGAACGGTTCTTAATGAACTATTGGGCCTAGATGGGTCTTATTGTATCGAGTGGTTGTAAATGAAATGTATTGGGCCTTCATGGGTTTAAGTGGCACTTAATGAAATGTATTGGACCTTAATGGACTTCAGTGTCTCTTAATGAATTGTACATGTTCGTGGTGTTCAATCCATTAAATCAAATAAAACTTATTAAAGGCCAATAATACTCATTATAACCCAATAAAACTCAATAACAATCAATTAAACACCAGTGAAACCCTTTTAAGCCCAATAGATCTGATTTAAACCCAATGTACACTAAGACCCACTATAACCTATTACGAATCATCAAAGCTTATTAAGGAGCATTATAGCCCAATCAAACACTATGCTTATTAAGGCCCAATAATAGTATTGGTAACTTATTACGTGTTTGTGCGCATGTATGTAATGCATATGTACATGTGGTGTGTATTGGGCTCTATAAGAGTATTAAGAATCGATATAACCAATTAAGAACCACTAAAGTCTATTAAAAACTATTATAGCCCAACAAGACCTTTTATGACTTATAAAGGTATAATAACACCAACTGTAACTTATTACGTGTTTGTATGTAGGATTGTACTACCTATATGCATGTGTATATTGGGCTCGATAAAACCACTAATACCTATTATAGTTTATTAAGAACTGTTAAAGCCTAGTAAGAAGCATTATAGCCCAATAAGACCTTTTATGACTTATCAAGGCCCAATAACCCAACGATGACTTATTACGCGTTTGTATGCAAGTATATACTACATATATGCATGTGTTGTATTGGCCTCGATAAGACCGCTAAGACCCAATATAGCCTGTAGAAAATCACCAAAGCTTATTAAGAACCCTTACAACCTAAGAATATACATATAATGGACATACATTCGTATGGGATAATGCATATATGCATCTCAGATTATGCACACATTGTTCACATATGCACATGTATGTATGTATGCATGTATGTACGTATTGGGTTTTTATGGGTTATAGTGGCTATTAATGAACTATTGGCCCTTTAAAGCCCAATAGACCCATTTAAAGTCTGATAGATCAATTAAGATCCAATTAAACCCTTTAAAGTCCAATAGAACCCTTTAAACCCAATAGATCAATTAAGGCTCAATGAAACCCTTTAAAAGTCAATAGAACCGATTAAAGCCCAGTATAATAGATTAAAGGCCAATAGATACTTTAAAGTCCAGTAGAACCGCTTAACGCCCTATAGAATTGATTAAAACCTGATAAGACCCATTATGACTTATTACATGTTTGTATGCAAAGTGTGCACTGCATATATATATGTGGTGTCTATTGGGGTTGATAAGACCACTAAGATCCACTATAGGTCAATAGGACTCATAGATATACATATTATATGCTATCTATACATTCATATATACACATGCATGTATACATATATATAATACATATATACATCATATGCGATTACCAAATAACACACACATTAACTATATATTCACATATACACATGATATCAATATATATACATATACACAATATACACAGATCAACAACCAACACATGTATACATACAATTTACAAACATATATATATATATATATATAGGGGAGGTATCCGTTGCAAACCAGTCAGTTTGTGCAAACCTCGTACAAACCAATCTACCAATCACGTAACTTTGTTTTTTTATCCATAAGGGTATTTTAGGGCTTTTAGCATATTGTTTCATCTCCACCAATCACGTAACTTATTTTTTTATATCCATAACTTCTTTTTTATATCCATAAGGGTATTTTAGGGCTCTATCGGAAAATATAGATTCATGAAGCCAAATTATATATTCATGAAGCCAAAATATAGATTCATGAAGCATCAACAAAAAAAAATTACAGATTCATCATTGTAGATTGGTTTGTACGGGGTTTGCACAAACTGACTGGTTTGCAATTGAGACTTCACCTATATATATATATATATATATGTGTGTGTGTGTGTGTGTGTGTGTGTGTGTGTGTGTGTGTACGGACCAACGGATACATATAATACGTACACTTGTTTACATATAACACATAAACATGAGAAACAAGAAATATGAAAAACGAAAAAAAATCCGTCACTAATTAGCGACGGATTCCACGTGTCCGTCACTAATCCGTCGCTGATTAGTGACGGATTAGTGAATTTAATTTTTATTTATTTTTTATATGAAACTCCACGAGTATGTCACTAATCCATCACTAATTAGCGAAGGATTAGTGATGGACACGTGGATTTTATTTTTTAATTATTTTTAAATTTATTCCGTTACTAATCCGTCGCTGATTTGTGACGGATTAGCGACAGACATATATATTTCATTTTTTAATTTCTTTTCTAATACATTCCGTCGCTAATCCGTCACTAATTAGTGACGGATTTGTGTCCGTCACTAAGCCGTCACTAATTTGTGACGGATTAGTGACTGATTGTGTTCTTGTTCGTTCCGTTGCCGATCCGTCACTAATCCGTCACTGATCAGTGACGGAAATTTCCGTCACTGATTTTTGTCACTGATACCTCTTTTTCTAGTAGTGATATATGCTTCGGTATTCGTGTAACACCCCAAAATCAGGGTTAATTTGAATCTTAAATTTCAACAAGTTATGATGACATAAACTTCAAACTTACATATATAGCAAGTGAATTAACCACTAGGAGTACATTTACAAGTACAGAATTCTCCAAATAACCTATTAATCTAATTATGCCACTATAATCAGATTAACTAAGTTATCTAAGCAATCCTTCAAAACTCCTCCTGTTAATTGACACATCTGCTATTCCAAAACGCTCGTCCCACAACCCTTTACTTTCCCGAGCTGGTACCTGGTAAGAAAACATCATATGAAACGATTAGGCCAACGCCTAGTGAGAACATTCGTTTCAAACATAATATTTGCACAATCAATGTAAACAAGTTACAACAAACCTGATTACTCCTTTTCTTACCGCATGTGTAACTCTATTCCATTACACGATTTCATCCAATTCCATGAATATGACTGACAATAATTCCATCAGTATATCATGCCTCAGAGCCACACTACGAATCTTCAATGATTCTAGATTAATGCTCTTATCCAATAAATCGCAATTACACATGCCCATTTATCGGAAAGGAAGTAGAGATTACAAGCACTTATGTCAATCCCATTTTCTTCCTTAGAAATTGGGAATAACGATTATTACCACACGCCTATTCCACAATTTCCACACACACTGGAATAACGATTATTACCACACGCCTATTCCATGTGATTACCAAACACTAGTGCCTATGGATCCATTACACTTTACTAACGTATATGCATAACAACATATTACAGCTCATATCATATTCTCAAATCTAAGAATACTAGATAACCTATCGTATCTTCATCCTCAAATGCCCCCCTTCGGCAACTTAGCACGGGGGTTCCGCTAAGTTTTTAGAAAACTTAACCAGACAAAACATCTAGAATCTGCATCCAGACATTCGAACCTAACATTCTCAATTTCACAAAAGTGTCCGGACAACAGGGGTTTCCGGATACCTTATACTATCCGGACAACTATACTTTCCGGATAGCTACAACTCACCGGGTAACCAAACATTCCGGATACCACTACTTTCCGGGTAATTCCTACTTTCCGGATACTTATCTAATCCGGACAACACCCGGAGACTAAAAATAATCCGGATACTACATTCATCCGGAAACATACAAGAAAGCAATACTTACCATATACTTAATCGCGTCCGGAGACATTCATCACCACGGTTTCCGGATACTGCGTTTTATCCGGAAACCTTCGACCTGCAGCTTAAAATTCGATCTAAATCCATATCTGTTCGATTCAGCTCATTCCAGACCATTCCATACATTTCATAACGAATTTATCCAACTATTTCAAGGTTTAATTTAACATATAAACACTGATTTGCACAAACCACAAATGAACTCACCTTTTTAAAGAAGTTATACCCACTTTGCACAATCTGATTCCAATCCAATCTGCTGCTGATGATTCTGGAAATCAGTCCAACACACAGATTCGTTTACAATCATATAACTACAACATATTTTATCAGCAACCAAGATCCATTTTTTACCAATTTTGAAGACCAAAACCTTTGTTTTTCCTTCTTTATCCCTTTTCTCCTTTTTCTCTCTTTCTCTCTGCCTCTTGACCGACCCAGATACAAAAACACTGAGATATTTTCCATCTCAGTTGTTTTATCCATACACACTTTCATAAATGACCAATTACACCTCCAAGTTCCAATATTTCCAAAATAGAATCAAACTATAATCACTTGCATTTTAACCCTATTGAATTATAAACTTACTATATAATTCAAGGTTTTAACCAAAATACACATAGATCCCAACCCTCAATAAAGTAATATTATTGAAAATTCAGGATGTTACAATTCGGCTAATAAATCGGGATTGGGTTTGTTTTCAAAACCGATTTGAATTATTGATTTTTATCACATATGATAATTTGTTCGATAATCATGTCATAACTATAGATATTTTTGTTAATCATATGTGTTTATGTATATTTACGTATATAGATCTTATTATGATTCAAATATTATCACATGTGATGATACGTCACTTATACTCACACGTGTATAATCACATGTGATAATACGTAACATAAGTTATACACAAACTATCAAATTTGATATGTAAAAAAAGTTTCATAGAGTGGATCATATGTGATCATGGTTCTAAATAATTTGATTTAGCCTCGTTATGGCGTTTATGGCATCAATTTTAGGTTCACAGCTACGTTGACCCATGTGGCTCCACTTTAAGGCTTGACTTGCATCGTAACACATTATGGAATGTTATGGCGCGTTACGATCAGTTATTTAGTTTGTAAGGTGTGGGATTAGTTTCAATATATAGCTTGAAAAATAAATGATAATTGTTTATGGGGCATAAGACTTAAATAAACGTAAAAAGGAAACTTAAAAAACTAAAAACCCTAACTGGGTAAATATTCGCTCCCATACCCATACACGAAGAGTCGAACGGGAGTTCTTTGAAAATTGAATAAAATTGCGAGTAGAGATGCTATGTAAACTAAATTTAATGTTCTCCAGAAAAACCACACATAGGACTTAGTTCCTCCTTCCCAGTCACAATATTTCATTGGGTGTAAATGGGTGTACCGGACAAAATTTAACTATTGAGCATCACAAAGCTCGAGTCGTAGCTAAGGGATTTCGCCAACGGCCTGGCCTTGACTACACTGAAACCTTTAGCCCAGTCATCAAGTCAGTCACCATTGGAACGGTTCTCTCTCGTGCTGTCACTCATGATTAGCCACTTCGACAAATTGAAATAAACAATGCTTTTCTTCAAGCCACTCTAACTGAAGATGTCTATATGTCCCAACTTCCTGGCTTCGTTGACCCTAATCATCCCACTCACGTTTGCATGTTGCGTCAAACTATCTATGGTCTTAAACAATCTCCTCGAGCATGGTACAATGAGCTTAAATCATATCTTCCTAGTCTTGGTTTCCACAATTCCATACCCGACTCTTCCTCATTCATTCTACGTCATCATTAACACATATTTTACATTCTAGTATATGTGGATGATATCACTCTAGCCGGCTCCAACTCTTCCCTCACAACATCTCTAATTTCCAAAATTTCAGCTCGATTCTCCTTAAAGGATCTCAGGCACCTTTCTTATTTCCTTGGCGTCGAACTCCAACCTCACACCCAAGGTCTCTTCCTCGTCTAACATAAATACATTCAAGATCTTTTTCATAAAACCAATATGTCATCTGCTAAATCTACACCTAACCCCATGGTCATTCACCCCCTCTCACTCTACAATGCGGATCTCCTATTCCCAATGCAACCAGATTCTGATCCATTGTGGGTAGTTTACAATATTTATCACTAACTCGTTTAGATATTGCTTTTTCTATGAACACATTATCTCAATACATGCATAAACCCACTGATCTTCATTGGGTTGCACTCAAAAGCCACCAATCATGGTATCCTTCTACACCGCAACTACCCTAATTCTTCATATGTATTTACCAATGTGACTAGGCTAGAGAAAAAGATGACTACATCTACATGACAGGGTAAATTGTGTATCTTGGTAGGAACCCGATCTCATAAAGTTCTGTCAAGCAACGAACTCATGCTCGATCAACAACCGAAGCTGAATATCGAGTCATTGCCAACACAACGGCTAAGGTTCAATGTGTTCTTAATCTTCTTGATGAGCTTGGTTTTTAACCTATCTCTCCTTCGGCTATATATTGTGATAATAAAGGTGTTACTCACCTTGCCGTGAATCCAAAGTTTCACTCCAAAATGAAACATCTTGCTCTACGCTATCACTTTGCCCGTAAATATGTTCAAGATGGTTGCATACGCGTCTGCTACATTTCGGCAACCGATCAAATAGCAGATGCCGTAACAAAAACTTTAACTCACATACGGTTTCAGGCGTGATTTTCCAAGATTGGACTCACTAACCGGTCGTCTATCTTGCAGGGGCATATTAGAGAGAGATCATATCAAGATCGAATCAAATAATATGAGAGTTACAAATCAATTGATATATGAGTTACAAAATCAAGCTACATTAGTGTGATATGAAAGTTACAATATTATATTAATTGGATAGATATTATTGCATAGGTTAAGGGTTTTCATACTTGTATAAATAACTTGTAATTCTTCTTGTAAACACACTTCTCAATTAACAAACATATTTCTCACACTTTTTAGACAAAAGGATATTTTTACTTCTTGGGATTGTAAATATGACTTGTAATATCATTTTTCTTATTTCTTTTGAAAGTATATATCAATTATATAAAACAAATATTTATATATACTCTTCATCTTTGGAAGACTCATTTTACGAACCCCCCATGTATCATTAGGCCAATAACCTTTTGGTAACTATCATACTTTATTTATTGCTTAAATAATAATGTGTAAATCTAATTTGTTAAAACGAAAATTTCTGTTTTTTTTGCAAGTGGTTGTACTAATATTTTGTTACTTGTCTAACTTTTACACTCTACCACATTACAAAGGTACACAACTATTATTATATAAAAAATAAACTATATATCCCCTATCCCCCTCCCCAACCCTAGTCCCTCCGCCTTCCCCATCGATCCAATTCGATTAGCAAGGCATCAACTCACTATACTAAGGCACAAATTCGACTCCAAGGTCCCGAATCACCGTACCAAGGCACCGATTCAAGCCCCCCAACTCAAGGACCAAGGCATTGGTTCAATCCCAATCTCTCCGCCTTCCCCCGTCGCTCCAAGCACAACTTCTCTTTCCCCATCCATCAGAACCCATTAACCCTAAATTAAACTTCTTTGGTGTTTCAACAAATCGATATCCCTTTCTTTGTAAAAATGTAATATTTTGATCACATCAAATTGAGATGAAATTTACGTTGATTCAAAGATGAAATTTAGATTGTCTTATCGAGATATTAGATTTGTAACAAGAATTATATTTTGAAAAAAATATAATAAAAATAAAAATAAAAATTAGAGCAACATTTTATTAAGTTTACATAAATATTGATAGGAAAACATGGCATGTTTTTAAACCTTCTAATGTTTTGGTGAAATATATAAATGCCACACATATCTCCGTTTCCTCCTATGAGCAACATAAAAAATAGAATAAAAATATAAATTAATATTATAAGAAATTCAAAACACTACAAATCAACATTATTTTTACTCATAAAAGTCATCCAGAGAAATTTTCGTTGGTGATTATCAATGAATCACCTACAAAATACCAATGGATTAGGTAGAAACCCGATGTTTTCAAGAAAAATATATAAATAAATGCTCTACCTAATCCGCCACTGATTTGAGTTTCCCACGGTCCCACCAATAATTCACTCACCAACTTTTGTGAAGGTTTTGTGACCTTTAGCGACGGATTTCCCAGAAAAATTTCCGCAAGTTAAAGTCTTTCATTTAATTGCGAAAATAACAATATCATATATTTATATTGATGATATCCAGCCTCTACATATGTAAGTCAGGTACTCGGCGCTCCTTTTTACGGTAGAGTAGTCGGTTTTTTATTTATGTGAAAACGCGAGTGACTTTACAATTAGATGAGAGCGACAAAAAAGAGACCAATTTACAGATTTTTCATTTTAATTTTATTAGCAAAGCTTAAATGAATGATTGGAGGAGGAGCCACTTCAATAAAAAGTAAAATGTTAAATATTTGGTTTATTAGGCTGCGTTTGATATGCAGACTGGGTGGGACGGGACGGGACAAAAAAAACAGTTCCAAGTTTAATGAGCTGAGATGGAACGGGACGGGACAAAAAAAAATAGTTCCAAGTTTGGTGAGCCGGGGGACAAAATTGAGATGGGACAATATGGGACAAAAATGATTTCACCTAGGACAAAAGTTAAAAACTTTTGTTCCACCAAAAATGGTGGAACAACATGGGACTATTTTTAAATTACCATTATGCCCTTACAATTCATCAGACTAACCCTAAAACAAAAAACACAAATCGTTCACGCTGTGTTCTAGAGTTTGTTTTACGAAGGAAAGGAACGGAAAGGGGATGAAAGTAGGAGGAAAATAAAAAATGTTGTGTTCTCGAGTTTTTTTAAAGAGGGAAAGAAATGGAAGGAGAAGAAAACTATTGCTGATTTTCCTCCCAAAACTTTCCGTTCAAATGTGGGAGGAAACGGAAGGAAAGGAAAGAAATAAAATAAAAAGAATTAAAAATATTTATAAAATTACACATATACCCGTTAATTACATTTCATTATGAAATAAATGAGGGTATATTGGTAAAAGTAACATCTTTCTTTTTCTTTCTCTCCTACTCAAGAACATGAAAAATTTATTTTCTTTCCTTCTCCTTCCTTTCTTTTCCTTCAATCTCAAGAACACAAATACAAATATTTATTTCCTTTCCTTTCTTTTCTTTCTCTTCCCTTTCTCTTCTTTTCTTTTCTTCTAAAACTCGAGAACGCAGCGTCAAGCTCTATCGCCTCCATCCTCTCTCCATCGTTGGCTCCAACTTCTTCCATCAAAACTTCAAGGTACAAATTGATCTCGTCTTCTGAACAAGTCAAGTTCTTTAACCTAGAAATCGGGTTTATCTTCTCTAGATATTGATTTATCAGAGTTCGTCCTCAAATCATTTTCGTTTTCTAATTTCAGAAATCGAGTTCTTAGTCTTAATCTCCAGAAATCGGTTATTATCGATTCTTATCGAGTTTCTATCGATTCAAGTTACTGATTTCGATTTCTAATTTGAGTTCATCGATTTCTGGAGGAAGAAGAACCTAGAATGAACAAGCACCTGGAATACGAACAAGAACCTGTAAGAAAAAAGAACCTAAATTTTTTGAACTGGAAACGAAGATGAACCGAAACGAAGAAATGGCATCTAGGTTTGGAGCAGGAACGAATATGAACTAGAAGTTTGGAACGAAGACTGAAAACAACATGGGCTTTGACGTGGCCACATGGGGTGGGTTATTTAATTTGATGTATTGTTTTGTAAATATTAAAATCATTAAAATTCTAAATATTAATATCATTAAAATTCTAAATATAAATCATTTAAATATATAAAAATCTAAGTTATTTATAATATTTTAAAGTAAAAGAATTATTAAAACTCAAGTTAGGGTAATCTGGTCATTTTAACAGTTTTGTCCCGTCCTGTCCAGTTTACCAAACTCAAAATAGTCAATTAGTCGAGTCTTGTTCTAGTCGTACCAAACATAGAAGAGACAATTAGGGGTTGTTTACCAAAATTTTCATTAAGTCCTGTATGGATAAATTTGTCTGTCTGGTTAAATTTATCTGTCCGGATAAATTGTTCTTGTTGTATACTTTTTTATCTGAATCACAAGTCTGAATAACAGAAATGACGAATTTACCCCTATTAAGAAAAAAGATAACAAAGAATCAAAAAGCTATCCACAATGAACAATGAACAAAATCAGAACAATGAACAATGAACAATCAAAGAATCAACAAACTATCCACAATCAAAATCTAAACAATGAACAAAAATCTGTGAAACTACCTTCAATGAACAAACTCAGAACAATGAGCAAAATTTATGAAACTATAAACAATGTAACTACCAAAATTTATGAAACTACCAACAAAGAGCAAAGTTTATGAAACTACCAAGAATGTAAACAAGGAAACTTGCAGAAAATCAACAGTTCTGAGAGGTAAGCAAGACACAAATGAAAAAAAAAATCCATAACTCTAGCTACGGTTTGAAGGGAATCGACAGGTAGGATAAGGAGTCGCCGCAACCGAAGACAATCGCCGCTAGAGTGAGGTGCTGGTGCTGCCGTTGCCGCCTGCGTCGCCGGAGAAGAAACCATGGCCGGAGAAATCTTGGAGAGCGAACTGGGAAATGGAGGCGATGGAGGCGACAATTGAGAGAGAGAGAGAGAGAGAGAGAGAGAGAGAAGGAGAAATGAGAAATAGGGTTATGTTATTTCAAGGGTAAAATGGTCACTTTTTTTCATTCTTTCATCTTAATGTGGACAAGAGCTAAAAATATACTGAGCGAATAAGCCGTTAGCTGTCTCATTAAGTCATAAGTAAACACCTAAATTTGTCTGTGCGAATAAGCTATTTCCTTCATTAAGCCCAATAAGTCACAAGTAAACAGGCCCTTAGTCTAGTTCTATCCAATCTTGTCATGTCCAGTCCGTCATGTCCCGTCCCATTCCGTCTACGTACCAAACACTACCTTACTGATACATTATATTTTATTATTTTTGAAACGTGAGGTGGTGCCAATGCACCCGATGGTGCTCACTTGGCTCCGCCAGTGCCTATATATACATGCATTTCTTTCATTTCTTGGCAAAAAAATACTCATAACTATATATATATATATAGGTGGGTTCAAATGAAAACTCATTTTCAATTGTGAACATGAGGACAAGTCACAACCATTGATCTAGATTTGGAAAACTAATCAATGGTTAAAACTTAATTAAACCAATTGAGAAGTGATTAGGGGCAAATCTGGAAATTTGAATCAACGCCTACTATGTTTGACTTTTTATTTTCTTTTTTAATTAAAAAACTTTTACCCCCTTAAAGTTTAAAATAATTTATCTTAAAAATTACTAATATTTTAATCAAACAAATTACATCAAAAAAACGAGAATTTCGTGCTCTTCGATATGACATCCACCTCGATATAGTTTTTTCTTCATTTTAACCGTTTTTACGTGAAATGCTATGTATGTGTTATATTCGGTATGAATATGTATGCACGTTTCCTGGTGTGCATATTCAGTATGAATAACAAAGAGGAACGTTCATTCACTATTCATGACGAACAACACGGTATTCAAAATGAATAATACAATATTCAGGATGAATAATACACGAATTCCTGATTCATGTATTATTAAACATGAATCGTGTATTATTCATCCTGAATAACACATTATTCACCCTGAATAACACATTATTCATGTTGAATAATATATGAATGACCCGTGAAGGTTGAACACATGACACACTCTCTTTGTTTTCCGATTCACAACCGAAACTTGGTTTTATTCTTTATGAATATGTATGCACATCTTCATGTGTCCACATTAAATATGAATAACAAAGGTGAACGTTCATTCACTATTCATGATGAATAATACAATATTCAGGATGAATAATACAATATTCAGGATGAATAATACAGTATTCAGGATGAATAATACATGAATTCATGAATCGTGTATTATTCACCCTGAATGATGTATTATTCATACTCAATGATACATTATTCATGAAGAATAATACATGAGTGACTCGTGAAGGTGTGGAGACGTGACACACTCTCTTTTGTTCATCGGTTCACAATCGAAACTCGATAGGTTCCCGATTCATCTCGATAGGTGTTGGGTTATGGTAATGAAGAACACGATACCTTAGGACGCTGAAGAAAGTGTTGTAGAAGGTGATGTCGAGTTACGGACTTATGGTGTCGAGATGTTGTACGCACTTGAACATGCATAAATATTCATACCGAATATAACACGTATATGACATTCCACGTAAAAACGGTTAAAACAACAAAAAAACTATATCGAGATGGATGTCATATCGAAGAGCACAAAATTCTCGTTTTTTTGATGTAATTTGTTTGATTAAAATGTTAGTAATTTTTAAGTTAATTTATTTTAAACTTTAAGGGGGTAAAAAAATTTAATTAAAAAAGAAAATAAAAGATCAAACATGGTAGGCGTGCGTTTTAATTATCTTCCCTTTTTACCCTAATCACCTTAATTAATAATTTCAATTAAAAACTCTATTTAATATGATTCATTGGATCAATATAGATGGAAGGGCCAAAATCCGTCCTCATGTTCACAATTGAAAATGAGTTTTTATTTGAACTTTCCTCTCTCTCTCTCTCTCTCTCTCTCTCTCTCTCTCTCTATATATATATATATATATATATATATATATATATGTTAGAGTATAATTGAATCCCCTTTCAGAGGGTTTGAGAGGAATTCTCATTATATAACCAAGAGATACAAAGTATCTTACAGAATAAGGAAATAATCACAGAGATACCAAATATACATAAACTAGGAAACTTCACCAAATAAAATATTTACAGAATATTTACTATCACACCCCCGCAGTCGAATCGGGAGGAGAGCGAACGTTGAGACTGGAGCAAAAATCCAAGAACAAGGAGGAAGGGAGACCCTTGGTGAAGATGTCGGCATACTGAAACCGAGAGGGGACGTGTAGAACGCGCACATGGCCAAGGGCAACCTTTTCACGAACGAAGAGAATGTCCATCTCAACATGTTTAGTGCGTTGGTGCTGAACTGGATTGGTGGAGAGATATATCGCACTGACATTGTCACAATAAACAATTGTGGCCTTGCGAAAAGGGCAATGCAACTCAAGGAGTAGGTTGCGTATCCACGAAGTTTCGGCCACAACATTGGCTACACCTCTGTACTCGGCTTCGGCACTAGAGCGAGACAAGGTGGCTTGGCGTTTAGAAGACCACGAAAGTAAATTGTTCCCCAAAAACACGCAATATCCAGACGTGGAGCGACGAGTGTCCGGACACCCGCCCCAATCTGCATCCGTGTAAGCTGTAAGGGTGGTCGGGGGGGGGGGGGGGGGGGAGGCATAAAGATGTAAGCCAAGGTCCATAGTTCCATGAATGTAGCGTAAAATACGCTTAAGAGCGATAAGATGAGGTTGGCGAAGGGCATGCATGAATAAGCACACCTGCTAAACCGCATAACTAATATCAGGACGGGTAAAAGTGAGATATTGCAGAGCACCGGCTAAACTACGATACAAAGTGGGATCGGAGACGGGGTCTCCTACATCAGCACTTAGTTTTGCCTTCGTATCAACTGGAGTAGAAATAGGCTTGCAGTTTGTCATTTTGGCCCTTTGTAAAATCTCCGAAGCATATTTTGTCTGATTGAGGAACATGACGCCATTCGAGCGATGAACGGAGATGCCAAGAAAGTAACTAAGAGGACCCAAATCAGTCATAGCAAACTCAGAACTGAGAAAAGAGATTACCTTGCGCAGGAAGACATCAGAGGAAGCAGTGAGAACAATGTCATCGACGTACAATAGCAGAAAAGCAGTGTCACCCCCGTGCTTATATATAAAAAGAGACGAATCACTTTTACTACTGACGAACCCAAGGCGGGTTATATGAGTAGCAAATCGCTGATACCACGCCCGAGGCGCCTGTTTGAGGCCATATAAAGATTTGCGAAGGCGACAAACATGGCCCGTTGGAGCTTCAAAACCTGGAGGGGGTGCATATACACGGTTTCCTCAAGATGACCATGTAAAAAGGCGTTCTTGACATCCAACTGATGAATGGGCCAAGAATAAGAAAGAGCAAGACTGGGAACGGTTCGGATGGTGGTGGGTTTGACCACCGGACTGAATGTTTCATCACAGTCAACCCCAACCTGTTGAGACTTGCCATTCATTAACAACCAAACGGGCCTTATACCGCTCAAGAGAACCATCTGAACGAAATTTGTGCTTAAAGAGCCACATGCACCGAATCACATTAACATTAAGAGGTCGTGGTACCATGTCCCAAGTTTCATTTTTAAGCAATGCACGATATTCCTCTTGCATAGCAGCATTCCAATTAGGGTCCTTAAGGGCACTAAGGTGGGAGCGGGGAAGAGGAGATATGGTGGTAGTGTGAAGGTTGAAAGGAAGCTTGGGTTTGTGGATACCGTGTTGGCTCCGTGTGGTCATTGAGTGATGCGGTGAAGGTACGATAGGTGTGTCGGACATGGATTGAATGGGATTAGGGGTGGGTATACAAGGGATGTTTTGTGGAGCAATGGGAGGCTGTGGGGAGGTTGTGGCAGCAGCAGGTAGGCCTTGAGATGGTTGTGGTCTGGGCTGGTGGGTTGGGGGGACAGGGGTGGGGCTGTTTTGAGGGGTTGAGGCAGCAGTAGGGGGACACAAGTATCTTGTAGGGCTTGTTGGACAGCAGGGGGAGACAACCGTGGAGGCATATAGGGAGGCGTAGGGACACGACGAGTGTATACTTGGCCAAATCGATGAGAGGCATTGGTAGGAGGGGACTCGGAGTACTTCATCAAGTGATGCACAAACAACGGGGAGGGGTCATCATGAGACAAAAAATCATAGGACAATTGTAGCGAGGACCCAAGGTTAGAGAAGGGGAAGACCGACTCGTCAAAGGTGACATGACGAGAGATGGTAATTTTATTTGTGGAGAGGTCGAGACAAGAGTAGCCACGATGGGATAAAGGGTATCCCAAAAACACACATGGAGTAGACCGAGGAGCAAGTTTGTGTTTTGTTGTTGAGGAGAGATTAGGGAAACAAAGACAACAAAAAATGCGAAGGTGAGAGTAAGAGGGTTGACGAAGATAGAGAGCGTGTGTAGGAGTTCCAAAGTTTAAGGCTTTGGTAGGGAGAATATTGTGTAGGTAGACGGCCATGTGAAGGGCATCGACCCACCGAGATGGGGGAATTGAGGCATGGGTAAGAAGGGTGCGAGTGATATCGTTTAGAGTGCGAATCATGCGTTCCGCCTTACCATTTTGAGAAGATGTGTGTGGGCAAGAGAAACGGAAGACCATGCCATGGGATTGAGAAAACGAGTGAAAAGGAGCATTGTTAAATTCACGACCCATGTCACATTGGAAGGACTTAATAGATTTTTCAAATTGTGTTTGTATGAGTGTTCGAAATTGTAGAAACTTGGTGTAACTGTCAGATTTGTATTTTAGAGGATACACCCAGACAAAGTGAGTAAAGTCATCAACTAAGACAAGATAATACTTATGACCATAAATGCTATGAATAGGGGAAGTCCACAAATCACAATGAACAATGTCAAATGGTGCATAAGTAGGAGTGAGAGATGGGGAAAAGGATAATCTTTTACTTTTTGCAATTTCACATGAGGAACACAAATGAGAACGTGGTTCTTTATTACATGAAATAAAATTCTTAGTCCTAAGAAAACGAAAAACATGGTCGCCAGGATGTCCTAAACGATCATGCCAGACTTGAGAAGATAAGGCCGCAAGCGAGACCGGAGTAGACTTAGTTGTGGAGGAGGTGGTAGTAACAGGATAAAGATTCCCAGAGCTAGTGCATCTTAGAATTCGGTCCCCCGTTCGAAGATCCTTCACAGAAAAACCAAAAGGATCAAATTCAACAGAAACGTTATTTTCAGTGGTGAATTGACGAACTGACACGAGGTTTTTAATTATGTGAGGGGTATGGAGGACATTAGAAAGGGTAAGTAGTGGGGAGTGGGGGGTCAAGGAGGCCGTGCCGGACCCCGTAACTGGAATACTACTGCCATTACCAACATAAACAAAAGGAATAGTGCTAGATTTGGACATGGTACGAAATATACCTTGGTTAGCTGCCATGTGTGAGGAAGCACCCGTATCCATGTACCAAGTGTCATCGGGGGCCTGCAATGTCATACCACTAAAAGCATGGGAAAGATCAGTAGGTTGAAGGTCCGGCGAAGTGTCAACGTTGGTGAAGAAGGCCTGTTGAGAGCGAGGTGAAGGACCAAGCAGCCCTGCATCGGAAGTGCGGGGGGTGTACGGGAGGGGCGTAGTGGGGTAGGGACATGGCGACATCGCCCATGGGGTGCCCCAGTACGGTTGTTGATGAGTCCACTGCACGGGAGGGGCTGCTGCCCAAGGAGCCATGTTGGTAACCGGGTGAGCCGTGTGCTGCTGTTGACGATTCTGTTGTAGACGGACCTGTTGGCTGCCCCCTCGAGAATGCTGTTGGTTGGTGTCGCGGTTATTGTTGGCACTGGTCCTGTTCCGATTGGTCCGCCCTTTGCCACGATTGTTGACCCGGGAAGAGTAAGATGTATTGTAGGAGGGAGGGGGCTGGCGCGAGGGCGAAGATTGAACCACCATGGTTGTGTTCTCACTGGACCGAGCACGACGGGACTCCTCCCGTAGGAGCATGCTTCAGGCAGTATCAAAGGAAGGCAGGGGTGTGGAGTGACTGATGATGCCGCCTACAGTATCAAATTCATGAGTCAAACCATTGATTAATTGCAACACTAACCGCTGATCGCTGATATTTTGATCAACATCTGATAGCTGATCATAGAGCATCTTCAATTGTTGACAATAAGAAGTGACGTTGGGAAAATTCTCCATGGTTGTGTGGTTAAACTGGTGCTCCAGATCAGCAGCACGGGCAGTCTTATTGTCATGGAAGATGTTCTTGATGCGAAGCCACGCATCATGTGCCGTGGCACCCGGTTTGAGAATCGTTAGGAGCAAGTCTTGTGTGATCGTGCCATAGATCCAAGACAAGACAATGGCATCAATTTGCTCCCATTTTGCCTTGGTGAGATTAGGATCTCGGGTGGTGCCGTCGATGTGATCGAGGACATAATGGGCACGGGCAGCAATTTGAAAGAGCTCGGCCCATGAATGATATTGCACTTTTGTCGGATCAAGAGTGAGAGGAATTAAATTCCTGATGTTGCTTACGGTTTGTGCGGGATGTAAAGACGAGGATGGCGACGGTGCTTCCCTGTCTTCAGCCATAAGCAATACACGAGAGTAGATGAAGCAATAGCAACGGGAGGCTTAAAGGAGAGATAGAGAGAAGAGCAGCGGCGAAAGGCAGACTGCAGCGGTGACAAGTCTGGTGGAGCTGTTGGCTGGTGGGAAACAAATATAGGTCAAGAACGTGAAGCTCTGATACCATGTTAGAGTATAATTGAATCCCCTTTCAGAGGGTTTGAGAGGAATTCTCATTATATAACCAAGAGATACAAAGTATCTTACAGAATAAGGAAATAATCACAGAGATACCAAATATACATAAACTAGGAAACTTCACCAAATAAAATATTTACAGAATATTTACTATCAATATATATATATATAGAGAGAGAGAGAGAGATTAAGTTTTGCAAGGGAAGAATAATCAGGGAAAACAGTGTTTTGATCTCCGACATCAAATCCCGTTCATGTGTTTTAACTGGCTCGAGAAAAGGAAGCAAATGGCGATTTTGTTTCTCATTTCGTCAAAGTTGGCAACCTCAAAATCAAAGAGAGTATCTTGTGATTTTTAAACGAGGTATATGCATATATAAATATATATTATTTTCGAGCATGTTTTGAGATCCCAGTTTACGGTTACATGCTTTAGTAAAATTGTAGCATGAGATATATATATATATATATATATATATATATATATATATATATATATATGTTTACGTTATTTAATTAGTGTTTTAGTTAAATCATGTCAATACATATATATATGTTTCAAGGTTATGCATAAAAATGTTCTCCCGACATGTGTGTAATCTATTACCGGGACGCCAATATAAATACGAGGGGCATCGTGACTATGCAAAGAACCGGTACATGTATCACAAGGATGCTTCTGTACTTGGTTGTTGAGTTATTGACCACACCATTCTGGTTCATATTGAGATCTTAAATGTCAAGATTTCATGTTGCATTTGTACAAAGTTTAGAAGAATATGCATAACAAAGTTTAGCATTTTGAGAAGAGAAATGTGTTGAGACAACTAAGTTATGCATTCCAGAAATTTGTAGATTATATCTACACCGAACGCATCCTAGCTTCCCGTACGTGATACCGACCTGACCATTCTTTCACTACACCAAATCTCACTTAGGCAATAAATGAAAAATGTTGCCTAAGAGGGGTTTATATGTTGCCAAAGGCTTAGGCAACATGCCTATGTTGCCTAAGAAGTGTTGCCTTCTCAATATTGTATAAGAACCTAGGCAACATAAGCAAACAGCATATGTTGCCTAAGCGGACTCCTTAAGCAACACACAACTGGTTATGTTGCCTATGATAAAAACATATGTTGCACCAAACAAACACTAAGGCAACATTAGATTTATGCATATGTTGCCTAAAATATCAACTTAGACAACATATACTATTTGCGTATGTTGCCTTTGAACTTTGATTAAATTAATATAATATTTCTCTTAGGCAACACTTATAGATAAGTTGCCTAAGATGTTTTATATAAAAAAATATTATTGCACATTTTGTGCACCATGATGCATTTTTTTACTCGCATGTTTTCTACAAACACCCATAAACAAACAAACTCGTGTGAATCGACAAACAACTCCAATAACCAAATAAAACTAATAAATTATATAATTGAACGATGATGTTTTTCCTAAACAAGTCCAAAAGTCGGCAACAAGTACGATAACATAAAAATAAATATTAACCTAAAGCCTTGCTTGTCGAGGTTGTTGAGTTAGAGTTTGCATCGCTAGCAACACCGCAAATTTGCATCAAAGATAATATCATCTTTTTTTGTTCGGCGGCTTCCTTTTTTGTTCGACGGCTTCCTTTTTTGCTTCCTCTTGTGCCTTTTTTAGTATGAGAATCTCCTCGTCACGTTCGGCAAGTTTTCGCCACAAATCATCAACGGGCATAGAGGTTCCCTTCGTCGGACCTCTCATCGTCGGAGCTCGAACCGCCAAACAACCCATACCTCGAACAACCGTCCCAACCGAAGGACCAACTATTTCCTCAATTATTGATATTTCTTTTTCAATTGGGCAACGCATTGGAGGAACGGTAGAATCTGAAGTGTCGCCGGAATCATTCTTTATCTTCTCAATCGCTTCCTCAACAAGTTTCTATAAATACGATTCAAACAATTATTAACATATTTAAAACTATAAATGACATTGCTTTTAATTATAATTAGTGCAAGTGTGTAACCTAAATATGGATAAAAAGTTCTTTACAAATCATCATATACTATAAGTACTTACTTTACGGTCTTCGCTTTTAGTGGTCTCGGCAATTGTACCGAGATAAGGAGCCACGTGTCCGTTAGCTTCAAGTTTATTAGCCCTAAACTTGAACAAAATCGGTCCCGATTTATGCTCGACCCTATTTGTAGACGATCTTGCTTCCGACATCCTCTTTGATTTATTCTACAACATGAGAAACACTTATTTTACAATCTAAATTCAACAATAATTTGTATGTTTAATTATATACTAGTTAAATACCTTCCATGTTTCTTCTTCAAAAAGCGTGCACAAAAAGTCCCACTGATTTGGCCGATGTACAAAGTTTTTCGGAATGGGAAGACGACCTTGATGCTTGTACAATGTGTGACAATCAGTTCTCCACCTATTGTATGCGCGACGCGCAATTGCGTGGATCCACTCAAATAAGGCTTCACCCGGAGGTCCATCAAAATCAATCTAAAAAAAACCTGAAAAGCAAATACAAATCAATATGAAATAAAAAGTTAATCATTATTAATAAAAAGTATAAATCATAGAATAAATTTAAGAACTAACAATCAAAATGTACTTACGCTAAGTTGATCAACTACAATCTTAAAATCATCTTTCTCGAGATCAAAATAATATTCGGTCAACATCGGAATATGTTCCCGAACAATGCTCCCAATTTGCTTTGCGATCCTAATGACATTGTTTGTGTCAGGCAACTCCTTATCCATGTTCCACTTGAGTGGGAGACGTTTATTTTCATTGTTTGCGATGTCTCTCTTGATCGCCTTTCCCGTGATAATCCCCCGTCTTGCCTTCTTTGTCACCAGCTCTTCCGTCGGTTCAACATGGATGCGGGTGCGGCGACAATTAATACGTATATCTAAAGCCGGTGGCCCACTAGTAGACGTGCTCACCTCGGTGTCGAAATGTGTCACATCTGTAGTTGGTGACACCGGTGTAGTTGGTGACACCGAAGTCGGAGGGTATAATCGGCGTTGGACGGAAACGAAAGGTGTCACCTCTAACGAGACATCCACCGGATCACCCTCTGAACGTGTGGTAGTCCTCTCCAAGACCGATGCCTTTGCTAAATTGAAGGCTTTACTTCTTTTTGGAGGCATATCGATCTACAATTCATGTATATATAAAAACATATATAGACTTATAAAATACACACTTGGCAGAACAAAATAGACTAATACATTTATAAACAACAGATAAATTACAAATATAAGATACAGGACATGAAGATAAAACATCTTAATAAAACCAAGAAAAAACCAAGCTGCTAACAAAAAGCCACAAGCAAAAACCCACTGTTTGGTAATTTATTTTTTACAACTTCAATTTCAACTTTTTCAACTTGTTGATAATTTTTTTTTATATACTAAGATTTATGATATATATATATATATACAAAGCCTCAACATACAGTGTGTTTTTTTTTTTCAAAAAATCAAGATTTATGATATATATATAGTGTGCTTTTATATACATACAGTGTGCTTTTTATATATTAAGATTTATGATATATATATATACAATGAATCTTTGATAAAAAAGTCTCGATGAAACATCAACACAGAATCGATATCTTAGAACATTAAATCTCCAAAATAAAACCAAAATCTAATTCTTAAATTAAAAATAAAATATAAAAAACAAACATTATCTCCATGATAGGGAACAGAGATAGCGAACACAAAAAATTCTTCAACCTAAGAACGACGCCAACAACAAACAGGAACAAAAATTGTTCAACAAACAACAACAAAAATTGGGGGTTTCGGGTTTTACCTCTTTTAGTCGTGGGACGAAGACAGTGGTTCCTCTCGATGGCGACGGTAGACTGGTGGTGGTGGCTCGTGGTGGTGACAACGGCGATGGAGACTGGTGGTGGTGGCTCGTGGTGGTGACAACGGCGATGGAGACCGGTGGTGGTGGCGGCTTGTGGTGGTGACAACGGCGATGAAGACTGGTGGTGGCTGCTGAGTTCTCGATGGTGGCAAATATTTGGAAGAGTGGTGATGGTGATGGCTGCTTAGTTTAACCTAGTCAAAATTAAGGGGTGGGAAACGTATGGTGGGAACCAAATTTTGGTTAAGCTGGTGGGAACCAAATTTTGGATGGTGGGGCCAAAATTTTGGGTGGGAACCGTACCTAAATTTTGGTTAAGCTAGTATTTCAAATTAGTATAACTTTTTAATTTATTAAACTATTAAGTGTTATAAGGGGTGTTTGGGATTGCTTATTTTTTTGACTTATTTGCTTATTGCTTTTCCTCACCACAAATAAGCTATTTTGAGTGTTTGGATTGAAAAAAAGAAAAGTGCTTATGACTTTTCCCCACCACAAATAAGTTGTTTTTGATAAGTTAATCCATTTTAACTTATTTGAAAGTGCTTATAACTTATTTGTTCAAATTACATTTTTACCGTCAACTCCTTTTTATCATAACATAAGTTGATAAGCATTTTTAAAAAATAAGCATAAGTTGTTTTAAATAAGCAATCCCAAACGCCCCCTAAGATTACGTGGTCGATTGTGAAGTCTAATACTTGGGGGTGGTCGTGTGATTAGAAGTTGACCGTATTATAAAGAAACTTGAAACACAACTAAAAATCTTCAAGCTTAGCTTTTCTTTCTCTTCTTCGACTTATTTCTCAAAAACCACAAAAATTGCTGACTTAAACATGATAAGATCAAACAAAAGAGATGATCCTTTTTATACTTATCCATAATTGCACATGAAAATCCTCATCTATCCACTATGAACACTTTAACCCCCTTAACTTATATTAAAAAATAAACTTACCACTAGATTTACAACACATACTTATAAAACATCCCTTAGACTATAACAAAACATAAAGTCGTAACAAAACTTACCGGGTTATTACAGTTTTGATGTCAATGTTTGAGTCTAGTGATTGGTCCCAAGTCATGTTTTTATGTAAGCTTGCGGTGGTGCTCTTGGAGAGCCGTATATGGAGTTAAGTCTTGCAGTGGTGCCCATGGTGAGCCAAATACGAAGACTTGTGACATTTGTGTTGAAACTTATCTAGAAGTCGAGTAGACACTTGGGTCATTTGTGTACCTTGCGGTGGTAACTCAATGTGGAGCCGTATATGGGGATCCATGACTCTATGTGAATCTCGAGAACGTTGATAAGTGGCTTAACTTTGTGTACCCGCCACATTCAATGGAATCGGGTCTCCCCCGTCACCGAAAGGTGTTAATTGTGGGTATTCCCTTACCCATACTTTCGGTGTTAAAATGTACAACTTTGTTATACAAAGGGTAATTTTGGGAAAACATCTCGTGTGTGTTTTGGGAAATTTAAATGTTGGACGTTTATCATAAATGGGTATTGGGTGTTGAAATCTAAGTAGTGCCTCAAGCACGTTTTGAGTAAATATGAAAGGATGATTTATTGTACAAAATATTATTATGGATTTGGGGTACCAACTTTACCGTCATAATTCCTTTATAAATTTTATAATTGATGGACTAATCATACTTATGGTAAACTCTTGGTTTCAACCGTTTTATGTTTTATATGATGAAAACTGCTTTAACTCCCTAGGTGTTAAGCCTAACACTTTTTCTTTTCGACATGTATATTAGGTCTTAGATGGATCTGAGTGGTGTGTGAAGCGTGATAGAAGTTCTGGTAGGATGGCTTTAGAGATGTCATCCGTTTTTGAGAAGATAGCAGATTTGGTGATTTTAGTAATACCCGACTGATTTTCTCCCCGTTTGTGGGACTAGATAGTTCCGTTAGATCTCTGATACATGTTGCAGTGTTTCTTCCTTTGTATACTTTAGATATTTATTATTTAGAGTTATGTATTTAAAGGATTTTTGGAAGTTCTTATTTGTCTGTTATTTTCAAGTTTTAGGGGTGTTACAAGGACCAAATTTGGATGTTTTTGCAAACCATGATGGCCAACATGTAATTTCAAAATTGCAGGGACGAAAAGTCTTACTTTTGACCAACCACATGGACTAAATTTGTAGATTACTCTTTATTTATTTTTTTACTTTTTTGGAAGGTTGTCCCACAAGGCCACACTATACCCAAACTAATATTGGCAAATTGTGACTATAAGAACATCCACAACAATGAAATTTCATCTAATTGAAAATGGGTCACATCAGCGCCACATCAGCTTTGCAATTATCTTGAAATTATACCCCACAACAATGAAATTTCACCCAATTGCAAATGTGACACCTCATCATAAAAAACTATATTTTAATCAAATAACAACAACACTACAATTAAATACTCTTTACTATAATTTAATATGAAATATTTTATTAATTAAATAACTATAATTAAATACTCTCTACAAAACTACAATTAAATACTCTCTACAAAACATCACAAAACATGATTTGACATAAAACAATTTCTAATTTAGAAATTATTCCCTACAATTTCATATACTATTCACTGCCACATCAGCAAAAAGTACTGATTTGACATTTGCAAATTACCAAAACCAATTTTTAATTTTGCAATCATACTCACAACCACTACAATTTTTAAATTAGCAATCCTACGTGTCACATTTGCAATCCATATGAAATTGTTATGAAATCCTTGTTGTTGATGCTCTAAGTATTCAATACGGATAAACTCGGTGGTCATAATTGTTGGGTACACCTAAAAGTGAACATTGGATAGTTGGGATATTTGTAACATCCTCGAATTGGGAAAGAGCAACTAATTAAAATTTTCGATAATACATCCGAAATAATATGATTTCTTCCTATAATCAAGTAGGTATAATACCTCAAATTACAAACTATGATTATCCTCAAACAATATATTACAAGTTTATTAATTATATTTTAAGTAAGACAGTATATAAACATCTATAGATTATAAGTTTATTAATTATCTTTTTAGTAAAAAAATATATCTTATATTATATATAGATAAATTATTAAATATCTAGCCACCACATATGGTCTCTTAAACTACTAGTTTATTATTATTATTTTTATACAGAAAAGTGATTTTTTATTTTCAAATTTTCATTTAAGTCTCTACAGCGACGACAAATCGTCGCCATAAAGTACCAATTTATTATTTTCTTTTTTTCTTTTTTTCTTTTTAATAAACACATATTTTTTATACGTCATAACAAATTTATTAAATATCTATAGCCATGACATGTCGTTCCTGTGACCCTTCAAAATTTCCCTCCAAAATGTTCGTTGAATTTTGATTTACAGCGACGATATGTCGTCTCTTTAAGTTACCAGTTTATTAATTAAAAAGTCATCTTTTTTTAGTTTTAAAAAAATTATTAAATAGTTACAGCAATAATATGTCGTCTCTATAAGGTACCAGAATATTAATTAAATTTTGATTAGATAATCAACAAGAAATTAATTTTTTAAAAATAGTATTAAAAATCTATAGCGACGAAATGTCGTCTCTATAACGCTCCAAAATTTTCAACAAGACGCCATTTTTTCCCTCCAAAATTCAAATCCAAAATTATATTTATAGCAACGACATTGTGGTTGCAAAAATTCCAATAAATATTCGAGTTTTTTTTCACCTTATAGTGACGACTGGTCGTCGCTGTAGATATTTATAGCTACAAATCAAATGTCGTCGCTATAGGTGTCGTCGTTAATACCGTCATTTCTTGTAGTGTGTGCAAAATCACATATGATTTTACATTAACCGCAAAAAACTGGACGCGGATGACTTTGGCCGTCGCGAGGCACAGTTACGTGAATCATATATGATTTTGTACGTGAATCGTGTATGATTTTGTACATTAACGGATTGTTCTCGTGTTTTCTTAAATAGTTAGCGTTTTCGTTTGAACTCACTTCTCTCTCTCTCTATATACATATATATATATATATATATTACAATATAAAAATGTAATCAACAAAAATACACAATTAGCGCTAACAACATAATAAGAAACATTATAGGAAACAAAATTTAAATAATACATACTAACAATCTAATAATATGTAATATAAAATGCGTTAATTGCTATTTATGAAAAGATTATTTTAATATGTAATATTATTTTAAATGTGTGTGATGTTTCTTATAGGTGTATGTGTAACATTTATGTAAATGTGTATTATAAATGTAATGTTTTAGTTTAATAAAACATTTGTTTTAATAATATGATAATTTATGTTATATATAATTAATGAAATTATTGTAATAAATAGATGTAAATTATACTTGATTTTTTTTTTTTGATGTTAGAAAGGAGTTTAAAGGTCGGAGATAATCGTTCTTGAGACCATTTTTTTCTCCTTTCTAGCGTAGAAAATGGGTTTAAGGGTTGGAGATGATCTAAATGCATTCTGAATTTCTCATGGCGGCATGGCACAAGATTTATCTTGGACGTTATGTTAAATCCGTGACATGCAAATATGCAATGTCCCAACCGATGCCCCCATTTTTTGTAAGATATTATTTGATTTTTTCCAACTTTTTTAGTGTTTTATTTTTAGGTTTTTAATATATAACATACTTGTATATGGTGTTAGGTTAGAGTAATAGTATATATAAAACAACTATGTATATATATGTATGTAATTATATAAATGATCTATATATTTGTCGTCATAAGCAGAGGCGGAGCCAGGAATGTGTATGAGGGGGAGCATCAACTATAATTCATATAGACTTATAAAGCAAAGCAAAATCAACACTTAACATTAATCACGTAATTAGGGGTGTAAAAAAATAACGAAACCAAATAACTTACTAGAAGTCAAAACGAAACCAAATGGCCCGCAAAGTCCGGATTATTCGGTTTTCGTATCAAACGGTTTGGTTAACCGAACAAGTATAACCTTATTTGGTTTGATCTCGGTTATTTATTTACAGATTTGGTTAACCTTATTTTATAAACTATCTTGAAATTCTAACAACATTAATTTCGTAACTCATTGTTAACTTTTTTTCAACTATTATAACTTATCCAAGAAAATCTTAATCATTTCGTATAATTTATGGAAAAGACCGACAAACTTTGTTCTACAATATTTTTTAAAATAAAATCCTTATGCGGCTTATTAGATACCGGAATCGAATAACTCGAAGCAATTCGGTTTGGTTATCGAATGGTTTTAAAAACAATGAAAGCTGAATAAATCAAAACAAATAAACCGACTAAATAACACCCTTATAAATAATCACAAACTAATATTTTTTTTGAAGGATAACTACAGGCAAATATATTAAAACAACAAAGAAACGGAAAAAACAACAAAGTCTACGCCCCCGGCGTCAAAACCAAAACAGCAACATTACTGTTACACAGCTTATACCAAGCCACAATGAGCCAAAACCAACATAACTCCCCGGAAACCCAACTCATGCACCAAAAAATAATACCAACCCAAAACAAAAATAAAAACCCCCACCTTTTATGCACGACCAAGCACTCATCTCGATGCACCATTAATTTCCTGCATAAACTAATAATTTTACATTATCAAGTAATCTCAATCTAATTAATATTAACATATATTAGATAACATAAATGTATAGGCTATTGTTTAGAGTTGTATATGCTTTAAACGAAGATAAATGGTGTAAAGGTGGTGAGGATTAGTAGTGCTAGACAGGTGAGGTGATGAGAGGATTGGGAATTAACATTTTTTTTCAAAATCTCAGGGGGAGCAGATGCTGTGGCTCTGCCCATGGTTATAAGTCACGTCTTGATCAAAATGTTGTGGTCTTGCTGTCGCTCCTAACACTCTACACCATGCTTCACGTGCATTAAAAACCTTTAATTATCGTAAATTATCGAAAGATTACCAACAAAATTTGAAAAATCTCGAATAACTTTTTTAAAATAATTTGTTGACAATGCTTCATTCATGCAGGACTACAAAAGAGAACCATGTACACTTATTTCATGCATACATATCTACAAAACCATGCATAACCATGTGGTATTGTGGTGGCTTTGAATTAGTGGCTCATGTTTGAGGATTTATTTATTGTTCAACTTTATTTGGAGGAGTGCAACTCTATAGCAAAATGGTGTTTACAAAAAATATTTAAATGCTTAGAGGCCGTTTACAAAACGCTTACTCGGGTAAGTGTTTACCAAGTCACATTAGCTTACCGGATGAATATGGCAAGGACTAAGAATCTTACCCGGTAAGAGCGGAAACAAGGACCGAGAGTCGAAAACAAGGACAGAGAGTCTTACCCGGTAAGTGAGTGCAACGGCTCTTACCACGGTTAGCGCTTACCGGCTAAATTGTTGCATACGATGCCATTTTGGTGGACTAAAATCTTACCCGGGAAGTAAGTGATAGTGTTAAATTTTACCAGTAAGTACTTACCCGAGTAAGTGATTAGGTAAACGGCCCCTTAGTTAATTAATCTGATCTATGAGACTTACATTTAAAGAACCAAATAATTATATCTTCTATCTACAAGCTTGCAATAAGTTTATATAACCTTTTCTTTGTGTTTTATAAGTTTTTTATGAAACTTTTAAAATAGAATGTTCTAAACTTTATGATATTATTTGAAAAATTTTATCATAAAGACAAATGCCTAGTAAAAACATTTTGACATTTATAAAAAGATTTATAGGTTGCTTTGGGATTCCTACTAGATTGCTCTCTCCTCATTCATACAATCATGGTAGACTTGACTCTGACAAAAATTTAAAACTTAGTTCATAAAACAATTCTGCATTCTTTACTATCTTAAATACATCATGTAACTCAAAAGGAAAAATCATTGAAATCATTACTTCCCAACATATAATCCATATCATGCCATTGGGTACTAGCCATTGATGAATATGCCCCGGAGTATGTCATGTCCCCATGCTCCGGCCCCAAATATACCCCATGATCTAACCCTACTGACATAGATACTGATTCTAACGGAACTTGTGAAACTTGCTTGATCAGATCCCACGAAAGACGGATATGAGAAGGATCAGATTGGTTGTCTCTCCAATTACCCGATGAAGGAAAATCCTCCTCGTGTTCTTTTTTCATGGTGTGGATATGGGAGCTAACTTGTTTGTTTCGTGTGAGTCCCTTTGCTTCGAAGTTAAGAAGGATCGAGGTATCTCTAGGTTGCGGAGAATCTAAAATGATTTGCGGAGCTCGTTGTAAATTATTGCAAGTATGGCTTCTCATGTAGGTTATCTTATATAACGCTGGCTCATCTTCCATCTTTTGAACTTGTTTGGTTGCTAGACACCCTTGGTCAAGCTTATAGGTGCACCTATAATAGCTCCTACATATAGGAGCAAAATTTGTTAGACATGGGTATTTAGTCATAAACTAACTTTTCGAAAAGCAACTTTAATTAGTGTTTCAATAAAGTTTAATTATAATTAACTATTCAACACATCTCTTTATGGTATTTTACATTGTCATATACCTTATTAGCCTTTTAATACCACACATGACTTGTTTATAAGCCATCAACTAGTTTGTCAGTTATTTTGCAAAATATAATATAACATAAATATTAATATTAAGAAAAAACACCTTTCATATTTCGACTCAAGAATCTTCTTTTGGCCATATTTTCTCCAAGCATGTCCATCATGAGTCAAAACAGAAGTAACTCGCGTAGATGCGCATGAGTTTTTCCTGCATGTGCTCAAACAAGTTAATTGATGTATGAACATATTTAACTCAAAAGCAAATAAGGTGCATAATGAGTTTGATATTAGAAGTAAACTAGTTATTTTATGATGCAAAATAACAATAAACTAAAAAACAATAATTATACCTTTTATAACATCCCCTTTTAATTTTTAGAGGTATTGTCATTTTTGAACCCTCGTCACACTTTCTTGATTTATGCTTGTCTGAACTATTCAAGGATTCAAAATAACCAGTTTGGAGCGAAAAAGTCTCGTTAAACGTTTTTGATTTTTGCTCATCCAAACTACACAATAATTGCGAATAACTTGCTTGGAACGGTAAAAGGTCGTCAGACTTGCTTGATTTCAGCTCATCCATGGTACCCATGGATTCTGAATAATTGGTCGAGAGTTGAAAAGGCTCGTTAAGACTACAAGAGCCCATGATTGAAAGGGTGTTGTCGAACATCCCCAAGATTTGATCTACTACACCATCGAGTGATTTGGGGTCAAACTCCATGTTTTTCGACTGCTGAAGGATTTCTCGAAGCTTATCGATCCATTCTTGACCTTGGGTGAGTTCATGAATAGCTTTTTTCCGGTTAATCGGCAAACTCTCTGGCCAAGTTGGAGACCCCATTAGATAATTGGTGGTGTGAGCCGTGCAACACCTCTCAACATATATGCACAAGAAAATAGGGATTTGTTTTTAAAAATAAATAGGAAATATAAAAAAGGAAAGTGACATGACGCTTCCTCTATAGTTTAGGAAATAAATATTTATTTCCACGCGCCAAAAGGCGGCCATTCACGAAAAACAATGTGGAATGTGAAGCACGCGCTCACGTGCGAGTGGGATAAAATGGATGACGTTTTTTCAAGAGGGAATGGTGACGCATAGGAATTGACGAATAGTTGGGAAATTAACCAAAATAACCATTTCTCCAACCTATCTTCAACTTTTAACCACTCAACTTAACTTTTTACAAAAATAACGAAGATTTTGCAAGCCTGACACCGCAAGACAACTTTTACTTGCGGTGTTAGCTTTTTCAGACAAAAAATGTGATTTTACGTTTCGCTTGCGGTTTCTATGCTACCGACTTGCGGTCTTCTTTATCCCTTACACGTGTCTCTTTTTTGGCAAAACCTCAACACTTGCGGTGGCTTGCGGTTTTGTCGTTTTTTTTTAAAAAATTGTATTTTTTTGGAGTGTGTCACACTTGCGGAATCTTGATTATTTTTGTAAAAAGTTAAGTTAGGTGGTTAAAAGTTAAAGATGGGTGGGTGAAATGGTTATTTTGGTCAATTTCCCCGAATAGTTACCATGGTAGCCATGGCCCTGGGTCGTCAGGAATATATTTTTTAAGTAAATAACGCCCTTGGTCCCTGTAGTATGTCAAAAATCAACTTTTTCTTCCCTAACATCAATTTTAGTACATAAAAAGACCTCTGGTTCGCTCTTTATCATGGTTTTGATCCTGGAATAACGACCATCCACCATCTCCATTAATTACGTAGGTAAAATGATCATTAAATTAGGCCCGTTTCTAACATTTTATAGGCCCTTGACGAGATATAAAATTGAATCCTCGATAACTACGAAACTATTTTTAATATATTGTTTGTATCATCAAAAATGATATTGAATTCAAGCAAAACTAATTTATAAAAAGTTGTTTCCCGGTATTTTACTAGCGCAAGATCAATTTCTAAATTAATATTATCTATCATATCATTTTTACATAAAATCGTCAATTCGTTCCACCATCAAATGCATCTTATGATATATATCCTTTAATATATAAATTGAAATCATTTTGAGATCACTATGTTGACCATTCGGAATAATACTTTAAGTATATCAACATAAGTCAGTTGAGTGTTCACATGTTACCTGATGTTAATGGTTTTTATCACTATTGTAACACCCTAAAAACAGGGGTTAACACAAACTTCCATAAAACGGAAGAGTGGTACTCATTACTAAAGTAAAAGTATTCATAATTATCATTACATAACCATTAATACAAAGATCTAGTTAATTATAACTACTAATGGACCACTAGCTTATTTGATCACTACTATAGCAAATCAAATATAAAAAGGATGTCAGAAAGTTCTATTATCAATCTTCCAATCTTTAACTCTCCAATAATGATCCCATGCTCACAACCCCGTTCTAGACCTTCTTGTGTCCGGAACCACTAAAATCTGTAACACATAAAACACATAACAAGTGTTAGGCTTTTTAAAGCTTAAGTGAGGTTTACACATAGCACATAGAGCATAATCATAGCATGTAGGAATAACAATTCGATACATTCACAAATTGGATTCCATGGAGAAGACCCATATCGCTACCCAGTTACATCATAATTGAAGATATACCTTGATTGATACCCCACGGTATTGTCACAAGGCATAACACAACGGAAAACCCCACGGTATCCGAAGGTTTGAACAAAATACATTTTTACCCCACGGTATGTATGATTATATCCTCCAATGCCTACTAGGTGCTCCTCCAATTATGTGAATACCAAACATGTTAATCCAAATAATATTCATAGCATATTAAGCACTTAACAATGGTCCAACCATTTATCATAATCAATACTACTTCCATGTAGTTCATATACATCCACATGTATTTAAATCACTTTCTATATGATTTCAATAATAAACCACCATGTTTACAATTCAAGAATAAGTCCATTTTGACCATTAAGCCATCAATTCATCATTAAGACATCTATTAAGTCATCATCTCAATATCACATACTTTGGATATATAATCCAACCAAACTCTTAACATCAACATTTATTATGGCATACAAAGTAATAAACACAATTAAGCCACATAAACTTACTTGAACTCCTCTTATTTCCCTCTTAACCATTAAGAGCATTTATTCAAGATTTCCCATTAGCTATACCAAAAATCAAGATGAGGAATAGTATATAAATGAAATACAAACAATTAATTACAAGTTACTCACCTCAAATCTTCAATTGCTAACACCCTAACTTAAATACTTGAACCTAATTGCTCCAAGAAGAAGAGTGAAGATGAAAAGCCCTAATTCAAGTTTAAATGGGTAAGATTCACATACTAGTTGCTTGAATTAGATTAGGATTAATAGATATGAATTTACCTTAAGCTTAGATGGATATCGCTTGAGAAGAGGATAGCAGAACCAAAAAATCGGATTTGAGAGTTATATGTGAAAAGGGTGGATGACTAAGGGTAAAGAGGTGGGTTTAATCCCCTTTTGGCACGTCAGGAAATCGGCGCCGATCACCCGCGCCGATGCATCGGCGCCAAGCCATTGGCGCCGGCTTCTGTTTGCTAGTCTTCTCAACCTCCACTAATTTAGCCGTAACTTCTTCGTTAGAACTCCGTTTTTGCTCCGGAAAGAACCGTTGGACTCGTATTCAAATTACCCATCCAACTAATCCATAAAATCTAATATTTAACTTTATTATCTATTTTTCATTTATTTCCTTAAGGAATAAACTTACTGATTTCTATCGGAGGTTATCAAATAACAAGTGACAATCACCGAAATTACTTAGGAAATCAATTATAATCTAAGAAGTCAAAATATAAAGAAATATTAGGACTATTATTACTTACTAGGATTTTCCGGGTGTTACAATTCTCCCAACCTTAAAACGATTTCGTCCTCGAAATCTATATTCTTTACAACCCAAAGTCAACCGACTCACTGTCGACCAAAATTCAACAATTCCTAACGGGAATCTAAATTCCATCCACACGGTCTATAAAGACAATTCCTCGAACAATTGTTTATTAACAAAGTCCCTACACATACGTTGTACTTATGTACGGATAAATGTTCCAACCATAAAGAAACTCCCAACCATACGACTTCAGTCGTCTCCCAACCTTAAAATGTTCTATACATCTTGATTTCAGTTTCAAACTCTACATCAATTTAAGGTTCAATTAATACTGAGACCGACCGAATCTCTAATTTCAATTGTCCCTATCGTTAACTGCCATTCACATCCAAAGAGCTCTAATAGACTCCAAAATCCATCTCGAATAATTAATCATCAAACGGACAGGTTCATTAACCATACACAAAGATTATTTCCCTAAAACCACTCATCACAAATGAGTATCTTAAGGTTACTACTACCATCACCATCATTCTTTTTAAAATCAGTTACAATTCCCCGATTAAACTAAAGGTGTTTGATCTTAAGCCCAAAAGTTGACACCTAATTATCACCAACCGTTGCACTCTAACCAAACCCACACATGAATTCCATTCACAAATAAAAATCTAGAAGGAACAAGGATTCATCTTTCATATTACATGAACCTTACTTATTTCCCCATTATCCGCTCCCCAACTTAGATTTGTAAGCCTCCTTAAAGTAACCGTTTATCATTAAACCTTTATCCGACTATTGCTTGGTCTTCAATATCGTCATCATCCACATCTCAATCTCCAAATCTCAAAATAACATTAACGTATACCGCTAAAAAATCCATACTCACTTTAAATGGAGCATACTCACCACTTTTGAATACTTCTATATCTACGGCACCCATTACTACATCTATGACCCATACGTACTACCACTTCCTCACATCAATATCGCACTACGCGACCATATTGCAATCAAGCACTAAAATATTATATATCAAAGGTGATAATTCCATTGAACCTGTAGTATAACTACATTCTTAGGTCCGACCTTTCTATCATTACTTCCTACGTTAGCATGAAGTACTACCCTCCAATCATTATTTGTCTCTTTTCCCCAACTTTTCCACCTACCGATAACACTTTCTCATCTTTATTAAACTTCCTATGATTCAAAATCATAAACTTATTTAGCGACTCACACAACCAAAATCACTTTGGATAAACTCATACTACCGCTCGACATTCTATTCCAATAATAGCCAAATCACTACACCATCTTACAACCACATATTCCAACAACTTTATTGACAACTAGCACTATTCATCTGGAATCCCCGAATAGACTTTCATCTAATGTCCCCTCTTTGTCACTTATTATTACTTCTTTGTGACTCCAAACCATTATATATACAGTGCACACTACATCACAAATCGACATAGTCCATACTCTTACTATATTCGTGCCTATTTCTTCATTATATATAAACCATCTATATCATAAGTAGAATGTTCATCTACAATGATAGTCTTTCACTATCCTAACACCCCTCCACAAGGTGATCCTTCAACTTTTAATCTTCCGATTCCAACTTGACCTTCATACATGATCTCAAAAGAAGAAATTAATGTATTCACATTAAGTACTTTAATTATAATACAATTCATGTAATTCCAACCCTCAAGCCTATGTCAAGTTAATTTAAACCGACGAATACCCTTAAGACTCAACAGAATCTAAAACCAAGCCATCCGCTCAAAGGGTCTATTGATCATTTATCAATTATCAACTCATGAAATTTAAAATACATCTAATCCCACATCATGCAACACACGCCTCGAGACATGATAATCTCACGACCCCTTCATTGCTACTTTCCCAATGAAGTCAATTCATATATGTATCTATATGTACACGTATGTACAACTCTATATACTCCACAATATAAATATACATATTATTATTTTGCCATAGATCACTAGTCCCAAAAGTACTAAAGTTACAAGACCATCAAACTGTCCTCGCACATAAGACCAAAAGTTAAACCGACACTTATTAAAATGCGATTAAACATATAACACACCATAATTATTGTACAACTACAATAAACTTCTAAAAGCGTATTTCAACCACCTAACTTCCACTTATGTAATAATTTAACCAAAACCTTTTCCACTCGTGATTTATTCGCCAATCACTCAAATCCCCACATATGGTGTTTCACAAGATATGTATTGTCCGCATTCTACAACATTCTCAGTCCACCGTACACGATAATATTCGCTTTGCGCATACCCTCTGCATAACAGCATGCCGGTACCGCTCATAATTTAGTTCTGCCCGCACAAGCATACGCGGGACACACCCAGACCGCACCCTGTGACAGGCAAAAGGCCTCATACATCTTACACAACTGCCGACTTCGATGTCAATAGTCGACCTATCGATACTTCTTTAATCTATTCATTAAATAAGGACTGAACTTAATCCTTTCGACAATACATAATACAATTTACATCTCATCGTCTTCATTTCAAACTTATTCGTGCAATACTAATATCACAAGATCACCATAAATTCTTATTTAACGTCGAGAGTATTTCCTTACTGTCTCACCATACTACTCATAGCAATTTGCTAATTCCATTTCCTTGATTACTACTAATCCTTCCTCCGGACACTACTGTCCCTTGCCAACTGTATTTCTAGTTACCAAACAAAGGTATATACCTTCTTACAATCGACACTAAAGTCCACTTTCAACTCTCCCATTGTTCACCTTTCTCTTGAACACAATTACCAAATCTACAAACATTCTCCCATGATTTATCTAATACCTCTCCAATCTCAGAGTTCTTTCTTAGCTTATAGCAATATTTTACGACTTAATTCGTTCATAACCTTCATACATAACAATGTATTAAATGTCGTATTTCGCACATTTCCTCCTTTTAAAGAACAACACTTGGAGCAACTTGGGTACACATGACCCCAAGATTCTTATAACTTTAGTGTACTGCTCAACGATCACGAGAATCAATTACATACCACTTTCCGCAAAACTTAATCTTTTTCAACCAAAACGATATTGTTATGATCGTAGTATATTTAATGAAAATCTTTTCATACGACAAAAGTTGCAAGAAATTACCGACACAAAGTAAGCTAGTCGGTTCTCACACTCATCTTTATTTAACTTTTCTTGTAAAGTATAATGTATTTTGCAAATTACTAAACTCAAAATTTGACTGCGCGACGTAAATGGTATTACCTCTTTCTTTTAATACCCACGTATACCTACTGACTCATCATCGACTAAATTGTTATTTATGCATTTGTTTTGAAATCACAAAAACCCATGTAACACTCACCCGAGAACACTATGCATAAAACTCTACTTGTAATTGAAGGCTATTCACTCAAACAAGGTCTATCGTTTAACTCTCGCAACTTATCATTGACGCCCTATTTTTCAACCAGTGGTTACCCTCTCAACCTTCTAACACTTGATATACATGCCTTCCAAGGCTCACTTACTCAACCATTTCATACTATTCCCATCTTGATCAAACATCTTACATTCTATCTCCACACATTTAATCCACTTACTTAAGGTTGTCTCGGCGGACTTTCATGAGTCCCACCAGTTCCAGGTTGTCTTTCCAATCCTCAATCATTTACCGATCTGTCCTCCAAAGAATTGAAAGACCTTGGTAGTGTTTTTACCATCACTACGATATCGAACAAAAGTTAACCCTGAAAAATGGTTATATAAATATAAACACACGAAACGTACCTTACCGATCATTAGTCAACTGAACAATTTAGAAACAAGTATACTTATGTAACAATATATTCATAATAACAGTAGCTAATTGCGATTATGAATGTATCATACATGAGAATCCTCATTACCGTCGTTACCGTACTAATTTCACGCATTTCTGTCGACCCTAAGGCCATCCCGTCTTAATACTTCTACCCACTCTCACAATTCATAACTTAATTCATCTCAGCTTAAGTCTAAGTATTTCCTCATCATACTTAGTTCACTTAAACTAAAGCTCTGATACCAACTTGTAACACCCTAAAAACAGGGGTTAACAAAAACTTCCATAAAACGGAAGAGTGGTACTCATTACTAAAGTAAAAGTATTCATAATTATCATTACATAACCATTAATACAAAGATCTAGTTAATTATAACTACTAATGGACCACTAGCTTATTTGATCACTACCATAGCAAATCAAATATAAAAAGGATGTCGGAAAGTTCTATTATCAATCTTCCAATCTTTAACTCTCCAATAATGATCCCATGCTCACAACCCCGTTCTAGACCTTCTTGTGTCCGGAACCACTAAAATCTGTAACACATAAAACACATAACAAGTGTTAGGCTTTTTAAAGCTTAAGTGAGGTTTACACATAGCACATAGAGCATAATCATAGCATGTAGGAATAACAATTCGATACATTCACAAATTGGATTCCATGGAGAAGACCCATATCGCTACCCAGTTACATCATAATTGAAGATATACCTTGATTGATACCCCACGGTATTGTCACAAGGCATAACACAACGGAAAACCCCACGGTATCCGAAGGTTTGAACAAAATACATTTTTACCCCACGGTATGTATGATTATATCCTCCAATGCCTACTAGGTGCTCCTCCAATTATGTGAATACCAAACATGTTAATCCAAATAATATTCATATCATATTAAGCACTTAACAATGGTCCAACCATTTATCATAATCAATACTACTTCCATGTAGTTCATATACATCCACATGTATTTAAATCACTTTCTATATGATTTCAATAATAAACCACCATGTTTACAATTCAAGAATAAGTCCATTTTGACCATTAAGCCATCAATTCATCATTAAGACATCTATTAAGTCATCATCTCAATATCACATACTTTGGATATATAATCCAACCAAACTCTTAACATCAACATTTATTATGGCATACAAAGTAATAAACACAATTAAGCCACATAAACTTACTTGAATTCCTCTTATTTCCCTCTTAACCATTAAGAGCATTTATTCAAGATTTACCATTAGCTATACCAAAAATCAAGATGAGGAATAGTATATAAATGAAATACAAACAATTAATTACAAGTTACTCACCTCAAATCTTCAATTGCTAACACCCTAACTTGAATACTTGAACCTAATGGCTCCAAGAAGAAGAGTGAAGATGAAAAGCCCTAATTCAAGTTTAAATGGGTAAGATTCACATACTAGTTGCTTGAATTAGATTAGGATTAATAGATATGAATTTACCTTAATCTTAGATGGATATCGCTTGAGAAGAGGATAGCAGAACCAAAAAATCGGATTTGAGAGTTATATGTGAAAAGGGTGGATGACTAAGGGTAAAGAGGTGGGTTTAATCCCCTTTTGGCACGTCAGGAAATCGGCGCCGATCACCCGCGCCGATGCATCGGCGCCAAGCCATTGGCGCCGGCTTCTGTTTGCTAGTCTTCTCAACCTCCACTAATTTAGCCGTAACTTCTTCGTTAGAACTCCGTTTTTGCTCCGGAAAGAACCGTTGGACTCGTATTCAAATTACCCATCCAACTAATCCATAAAATCTAATATTTAACTTTATTATCTATTTTTCATTTATTTCCTTAAGGAATAAACTTACTGATTTCTATCGGAGGTTATCAAATAACAAGTGACAATCACCGAAATTACTTAGGAAATCAACTATAATCTAAGAAGTCAAAATATAAAGAAATATTAGGACTATTATTACTTACTAGGATTTTCCGGGTGTTACAACTATTTTAAACTTTTAGAGTTGAAACAAACTTTTTAAGAACCATATCTTAGAATCAAAAGTCCATGTTGGTTATAGTTTGAGATATTATTCTTATTTTAGAGATAGTAGAGTACTTAAGATTCATGTACTCAATATTAGGTAATACAGAGTCAATAATGTATGAAAAAGGAAGAAGAGAGTCAATGTAGATATAAGTTGGGTCGTCTCATATAGTTGGTAAAGATTTTCAAAATTTAGAAGCTTTCTTAGTTAATATATAACAAGAAATCTACTATATTCTAACACAAAAATAAAATTCATTCAGATGGAATCAAAAGAGTAAGTGGTAGATGAGTAATGAAATATATATCAAGCTTTGTAGGCAAAAATAGTTTTTAGATATTAGGGGTGTTTGAGATTGCTTATTTAAAGTGCTCATTAACTTATTCTGGTGTAGTATCGGTAATAAGGAGTTTTTAATGTTTGGATGGGAAAAAATAAATGCTTATACAGGTGTCAAGTTTTTGATAAGTCACTTGATTCTAACTTATTAACTTATCTGAAACAACTTATCAGCTTTTTGGTCATTTTACTTGTAAAAGCAGTCCCAAACACCTCCTAAAAACAACTTATCAACGATTATGTTTGGGTGCCATAACTTAATCCAAACACTTTTTATAAAACTCCGATTTAACACCACATAAGTTGATAAACACTTGTAACAACCCAAACAAAAATAAAGCATATCAGTTCATAGAATATAAAAACATCCCAAAATCGGTCTCAAAATTCTCAATACATCTGACTCAAAACTAGGTTGGCGGAAACAACCTATTCACAACTGAAAATAAAATAAAAGTCTATAAAGTGAAAGTGAAACACTATCTCTAGAAGCGTCCGTACTCTAGTTCTTCTCTTGACTCTTACCGGAGCTTCCTACTATCTGCTTCCTTGAAAAGGTTTAGTTTGGAAAAAAGCGAGGGTTAGACCATGAGGTCTAGTGAGTTCCCTCAAGAAACAATAGTTCGATAATACATATTTAAAGCAGTTCATAACTTTCATAAATAACAACTTTAAACAAAATTTTCAGGTAACACCACACATGTAAATGGCACACTGAAGTCACTCAGAAGTGACAACGTGTCAGTCTCACACTGCCTTATTGGGTCACACCTCCCATGGCATAAACTTTCATACTCCCATATTCATAAAATAAAACGTATTAAATCATATGCTCTTACTCACTTTAGAAATCACATTTTTAAACACATGTTTAGTTAGAAAAACTCACCTGTCTTTTTTTGCTTCAAACTCCCCACTTAGACTGCAACTCCTAAGTGGAACACCTACGATTTTAAAGGAACGAAAGTGATAAGTTCTAAGTTCAACACTCGAGGTCACTCCTGAACAGTTCTCAAAATCATCTAATTAAGGACCAGACTTCTCAGTCTCAAATTCGAATTTCGGTTCCGGACTACTAGTTCCGGACTACTTCTTCCGGACTTCCGCCATCCCGGATTCCGGTACCGCAAATCCGGACCCCGGTACCGCTTCCAGACCTATACCGGACTTGGATCCGGACTTCCCCCATTCCGGAACCCGATCCGGATTCCCTAAACTCCAGACTCCTCAATCATTCGGACAAGAAGAGCGACGATGTTCGATAACTCCCGAGAATTCCAAAGGCTCCCTTAAACCGACGTTTACGAGTCCGATAACGATGGGGTTTTAAAGCTATTAACATCAGGCCATTAGTAGATCACCTAATCACTAACTTGAATTAACAGCATCTTCGTTATAAATTCTCAACAAACAAGAGACTTCTATTAATCAGAAGCTAACCACAAACGCGACAAGGATAGAGATTAAGAGTTTACCTTGACAAAATTGATTTGAAAACCTCCCCTTCTTCTTCACAAATGCATAATGTAGCTTCTTCCTCTTTCTCTACTCTCACTCCCAAGCCGCCAAAATGAGAAAATGATACTCACCTAGGGTTTTGTGCAATTCCTTGTGGGTTTTATACCCTCTTACAAACTTTCATAAAAACCCCTGAAGTTTCACAATCTCTCACTTTCTCCATAAAATTCTTATTTCGATAAACCGCGAATCTTGATTATTACAATACCTCCCCCTCAAAAGAATTACGTCCCCGGAATTCCATTGCCGAAAAAATGAGGGTACTTGGACCTCATGTCCGCTTCTACCTCCCAAGTTGCCTCCTGACCCTTATGAAACCGCCACTGGAACTTTACCAACCTGATCTCCTTGTTCCTTAATTTCTGAATCTTGCTGTCCACAATCTCTACCGGTTCCTCTACGTATGTTAGCCTCTCATCGATACTGATATCCTCCAATGGAACGGTCACATCTGTCTCGGCCAAACACTTCTTTAGATTCGAAACATGAAACGTTGGATGAATTCCTTTTAATTCTTCTGGCAACTCTAACTTGTAAGCCACTGCTCAAACTCGTTCAATAAAGACGAAAGGCCCCACATATCTCGGTCTCAACTTCTCTTTCTTCCCGAAGCATACTACTCCCTTCCAAGGCGAGACTTTCAACATTACTTTGTCACCCACTTGAAACACAATAGGTTTCCTTCTTTTGTTCGCATACTTTCTTTGCCGATCTTGAGCGATCCTCATTTTCTCACAGATTAGTAGAGATGGCAACGGGGCCGGGGATACCGGGGATCGCAATTCCCATCCCCATCCCCGTCGGGGAACAAAATTCCTTCCCCATCCCCATCGGGGAACGGGGATCCCCACCGGGGAATCGGGGATTTTTTCCCGTTTACAAAACTTAATTTTTTTATATAATATCTTTATAAATGTCAAATTCACGATTGAATGACACATTTTTATAACCTTTAGTTAACCAACTTTTAATTTGTTGCATTTGTAAGAGAGTTTTTTTGTAAATAAATATTTTAATTACAATACATAATACTATATATTTGATACATCCACGTTATATAACTAAAAGTTCTCCAAACAATAATACCAATACTTTAATATATCTTGAAAGTTTTCTCATAATCGAAAATTGATTATGTTGGTGTGTTATATATACTATATATATACTCATTGGATTTATCATTTTTATTATGTTATATATACGTATATATATAAACACATACTATATATAAAACTTATATTAAATACTCGGGGTCGGGTTTGAGAGGTATCCCCATCCCCGGTTATCAAATTCGGGGATTCCCCATCCCCGTCCCCATCCCCCGGTCAACTCGGGAATTCTCCGGTCAAACCGGGTTCGGGTGTCGGATCCCCGTCGGGGACGGGTTTTTTTGCCATCCCTACGGATTAGCTCTATCTTATCCGCAGTCATTTGCACAATTTCTGGACCTGCTAACTGTCTTTCTCCCACTTCATTCCAACACAACGGCGTCCGACACTTCCGTTCGTACAAGGCTTCAAATGGGGTTGCTTGAATGCTCGCGTGGTAACTGTTGTTATACGAGAACTCTATCAAAGGCAGGTGCACTTCCCAAGAACCCTTGAAATCGATCACACAGGCTCGGAGCATATCCTCTAACGTTTGAATAGTCCTCTCACTCTGGCCATCCGTCTGGGGATGATATGATGTGCTCAGCTTCATTTGCGAACACAACTCTTGCTGTAGACTTCTCCAAAACGACGACGTAAACCGACTATCCCGATCGGACACAATCGATCGCGGTACCCCGTGCCTTGACACGATCTCATTAATGTACAACCGGGCTAGCTTCTCCAATGGATCCGACTCCCTGATTGGTAGAAAATGCGCGAACTTGGTGAGACTATCCACAATCACCCATATCGCATCGTTACCCTTCAGAGTCCTTGGTAACTTTGTAACAAAATCCATGGTGATGTTATCCCATTTCCACACTGGTATCTCCGTAGACTGAAGTTCCCCATAAGGGCGTTGATGCTCTGCTTTAACCTTCAGACACGCCACACATCGTTCCACAAAGTGAGTGATGTCCTTCTTCATCCCTGGCCACCAGTAAAACTGTCTTAAGTCCCGGTACATCTTATTCGTCCCCGGGTGCATAGAATATCGCGACTTATGCGCTTCTTCCAAAATCCTTACTCTCAAGTTCCCTAACTTAGGAACCCACACCCGATCTTTCATACACTTCAACCCACCACTATTGGCATTAAGCAAAGATGTAATCCCAACGATCCTTTCACTCTTCATATTTTCTTCCAACAACGCCTCCTCTTGAGACTTCTTGACCTCGTCCAGGAGACTCGGGGTCGCCTTGACTCTGAAGGCCACCACTTTGGTCGATTCTCCTCGCTCTTTCTGACTCAACGCGTCAGCTACCACCTTCGCTTTACCCGGGTGGTAAAGGATTTCGCAGTCGTAGTCGTTCAACAGTTCCATCCATCTCCTCTGTCTCATGTTTAATTCCTTCTGATCGAAAAGATGCTTAAGACTCTTGTGGTCTGTGTAGATCTGGCACTTCACTCCATACAAGTAGTGTCGCCATATCTTTAAAGCGTACACCACTGCCGCTAGTTCCATGTCGTGCGTAGGGTAGTTTTTCTCATGATCCTTCAACTGTCGAGATGCGTAGGCAATCACCTTCCCATTCTGCATCAGTACACACCCTAATCCAAGCTTAGAAGCATCACTGTAAATTACAAAACCTTCTGATCCCTCAGACTTTCTTTCAACCTCTCAAATGCGGCCTCTTGAGCTTCGGTCCAAACGAATTTAACATTCTTCCTCGTCAATGCGGTCAACGGTGTGGCTATTCGAGAGAAGTCCTTAATGAACTTCCGATAGTAACCCGCCAGTCCAAGAAAACTTCTTACTTTAGATGGTGACTTTGGCGACTCCCAATCTTTAATAGCTTCGATCTTAGCGGGTTCCACTTTGATACCATCCGCCGACACCACGTGGCCCAGAAACTGAACTTCTCTCAACCAGAACGCGCACTTTGAGAACTTAGCGTACAACTTCTCATGCTTCAACAATTCCAAAATTGCTCGGAGATGATCTTCATGATCACAACGAGATCGGGAGTAGATCAAGATATCGTCGATGAAGACGATTACACACTTGTCTAACAACGAGCTACACACCCTGTTCATCAAGTCCATGAACACTGTTGGGGCATTAGTCAAGCCAAAGGGCATGACTAAGAACTCGTAGTGTCCATATCTTGTAAGAAAGGCTATCTTGGGCACGTCTTCCTTTCTCACCTTCAGCTGATGGTAGCCCAATCTTAAGTCTATTTTCGAGAAATAGCTCGCACCTTGCAACTGGTCGAAGAGGTCATCAATCCTCGGAAGCGGGTACTTGTTTTTCACTGTTACCTTGTTGAGCTCACGATAATCTATGCACATCCGCATAGATCAGTCCTTCTTCTTAACAAATAGTACTGGCGCTCCCCAAGGCGATGAGCTTGGACGAATGAAACCCTTGTCGAGTAGCTCTTGCAACCGCGTCATCATCTCCTTCATTTCTGCTAGTGCCAGACGATAGGGCGCACGTGCAATCGGTGCCGCCCCAGACATCAAATCTACTCTAAACTCCACTTGACGATCTGGTGGCAGAATCGTCAAGTCATCAGGAAACACTTCTGGGTACTCATTTACTATAGGCGCATCTCCGACTCCCTTCTTCTCTTTCTTAGCATCTAGCACGTAAGTTAAATACCCCAGACATCCCTTCCCCATCGCCTAGCTTTCAACATAGATATCATACACGACTTCCTATCCCGACGATCCCCATAGATTACTACTTCCTTCTTATCCGGCAAAGCGATACGAATTAAATTCTTATTGCACACAATGTTAGCGTCGTTACCCGCTAACCAATCCATCCCTAAATCCACATCAAACTCCCCCATTCCCATAGGGTACAAACGCAAAGGGAACAAATGACCATCTACGTCAATGCTATACCCCTCATAGACCTCTTTCACCCAGACTCGACTATCATCTGCCACTTCTACCTCAAACCCAAAGTTCAACCTCTTGGGTTTCACTTGCAATTTCCGAATAAAATTAGGCGACACAAACTAACGATTGGCGCCCGAATCAAACAATACTTTAGCAGAAGTCGAGTCAATAGGGAAAGTACCTATCACCACATCAGGCGTATTCACCGCCTCCTCTGCCGACATGTGGAAAGCCCTCGCTATCGCGCGAGTAGGCTCCACCTTTCTATCTCCGTCTTTTCCTCCACTACCACTGCCATAACCTCCAGCAAATTCCCTATTCAACTGTGGACAATCCATCTTGATATGGTCTGGCGAACCATACTGATAACACGACCTCGAACTACGACAATTCCGCGCCATGTGTCCCGTCTTCCCACACTTGAAACACCCCTCCTTATCAGCCAGACATTCCCCTTTATGCATTCGGTTACACTTACCACAAGGTTTCTCTCTTGATTTGTATCCCGCCTGCAGCTCGGGTCTAGGAACACTCGGCCTCTTAGCTTCATGATTTGGTCCTTCCCACTTCCGCTTGTCTCCAACTCTTTCCGTCATCTGTCTGTTATTCTCTTTTTCTATGAGTTCTGCAGTATCTACCGTAGCTTGAAATGTAACCGGATCTTTCACCTGTACCAACTCCCTTACACTGCTCTTTAGTCCCCAGATGTATCTCTCTATGCGCCTCTCCTCAGTAGGCACATACAATTCAGCAAACCGAGCTTTCTCAATGAACTTCGACGTATACACTTGGACTGACATCGTCCCTTGCTCCAACCCCAGAAAATCCTCCTCAAGCTTCTTAACGGCCTCCACTGGGCAAAACTGAGCTTTAAATCTTTTAGTGAACAATTCCTAGGTAGTTGTTTTTGTGATCTCCGAATCCTTACCTCCCGTATCGATATCCCACCAGAAAATGGCATCTGCCTTCAGCATAGACATGGCAAACAACACCTTGTCTTCCTCGGCACACTTGCTCGTGTCGAAAGCTAGTTCCATCTCGCGTATCCATCTCAGAGCTAAAACTAGATTGAGTTCCCCGTTGAAAGATGGAGGTTTGCACGACGCAAAAGTCTTGAAGGTACACCCTTTCGTTGTCTTCGGTTCGTTAGCCATAAACGAAGTTGATAATGAATGATCTCCCACCACAGTCGGAGGTAGGCCAAATGCCTCAGTCCTCGTCTCGTTCTCACTTCTAGTTCGCCCCTCCGACGTAGTCTTGATCTGATTTTCCAACAACCCTTGCAAGGTCTCCTGTAATTTACCCATCTCAGCCGTAAACTTCTCATCAGTCACAAAATCTTGGTTCCGGTTTCTCCTCGGCCTATCCGACTGGATCCCTCCGCCTACCGAGGTGGTACTTTCTTGATGTAAAGGCTCACGCACTTCGGGCGCTCCCACACTCTTAGCTCGACGGGTGGTCGGCGTCTTTTCCCTCCTCGGGTTGCCACACCCAACCACCTGAGAGGTAGCTCGCAACGTCGGTCTTCCTCGTCCTCTTCCTCGGCCTCCGCCCCTTTCGCGGGTGGCCGTCTGTCTCGGAGGATTCACCGGTTCTCCTCCAGAATTTCCTCCACGCGAATCTCTCCCGCAACTGGATTTGTACCCACCACTGGCACATATCTACTCCTTAAAGTTCTTTCAGACATACTGGATTACTGAAACATACCAAAATAAATTACTTAAGACTACCGCTCAAGAATAATACAATTTAAGCACGTACATGTACCTGTAAATTCGCAATTACACTGGTCAGGTGTAATCCTGAATCTACCTTACATGACTTTCATCGCTACCCTATTAGTCTTATCCCTATTATAGTGTCCTCCTAACGCAAATCCTGATTCTCAGTTGTGATTTCTACTCCCACAGTTTAAGTATAGGCCCGTTCGGTCACCTAAATCTCTTAAACTATGGCTCTGATACCAATTGTAACAACCTAAACAAAAATAAAGCATTGCAGTTCATAGAATATAAAAACATCCCAAAATCGGTCTCAAAATTCTCAATACATCTGACTCAAAACTAGGTTGGCGGAAACAACCTATTCACAACTGAGAATAAAATAAAAGTCTATAAAGTGAAAGTGAAACACTATCTCTAGAAGCGTCCGTACTTTAGTTCTTCTCTTGACTCTTACCGGAGCTTCCTACTATCTGCTTCCCTGAAAATGTTTAGTTTGGAAAAATGCGAGGGTTAGACCATGGGGTCTAGTGAGTTCCCTTAAGAAACAACAGTTCGATAATACATATTTAAAGCAGTTCATAACTTTCATAAATAACAACTTTAAACAAAACTTTCAGGTAACACCACACATGTAAATGGCACATTGAAGTCACTCGAAAGTGACAACGTGTCAGTCTCACACTGGCTTATTGGGTCACACCTCCCATGGCATAAACGGGACCCCTCGGTATGAGCACTGGCGGGCCACACCCCCCGACTTAGCCAATTTACATCTAATAACAATGTATGCATACATCTCAAGTAAACTTTCATACTCGCATATTCATAAAATAAAACGTATTAAATCATATGCTCTTACTCACTTTAGAAATCACATTTTTAAACACATTTTTATTTAGAAAAACTCACATGTCTTTTTTTGCTTCAAACTCCCCACTTAGACTGCAACTCCTAAGTGGAACACCTACGATTTTAAAGGAACGAAAGTGATAAGTTCTAAGTTCAACACTCGAGGTCACTCCTGAACAGTTCTCAAAATCATCTAATTAAGGACCAGACTTGTCAGTCTCAAATTCGAATTTCGGTTCCGGACTACTAGTTCCGGACTACTTCTTCCGGACTTCCGCCATCCCGGATTCCGGTACCGCAAATCCGGACCCCGGTACCGCTTCTAGACCTATACCGGACTTGGATCCGGACTTCCCCCATTTCGGAACCCGATCCGGATTCCCTAAACTCCGGACTCCTCAATCATTCGGACAAGAAGAACGACGATGTTCGATAACTCTCGAGAATTCCAAAGGCTCCCTTAAACCGACGTTTACGAGTCCGATAATGATGGGGTTTTAAAGCAATTAACATCAGGCCATTAGTAGATCACCTAATCACTAACTTGAATTAACAGCATCTTCGTTATAAATTCTCAACAAACAAGAGACTTCTATTAATCAGAAGCTAACCACAAACGCGACAAGGATAGAGATTAAGAGTTTACCTTGACAAAATTGATTTGAAAACCTCCTCTTCTTCTTCACAAATGCATAATGTAGCTTCTTCCTCTTTCTCTGCTCTCACTCCCAAGCCGCCAAAATGAGAAAATGATACTCACCTAGGGTTTTGTGCAATTCCTTGTGGGTTTTATACCCTCTTACAAACTCTCATAAACACCCCTGAAGTTTCACAATCTCTCACTTTCTCCATAAAATTCTTATTTCGATAAACCGCGAATCTTGATTATTACAATACCCCCCCCCCCCTCAAAAGAATTACGTCCCCGGAATTCCATTGCCGAAAAGATGAGGGTACTTGGACCTCATGTCCGCTTCTACCTCCCAAGTTGCCTCCTGACCCTTATGAAACCGCCACTGGACCTTTACCAACCTGATCTATTGTTCCTTAATTTCTGAATCTTGCTGTCCACAATCTCTACCGGTTCCTCTATGTATGTTAGCCTCTCATCGATACTGATATCCTCCAATGGAACCGTCACATCTGTCAACTCTAACTTGTAAGCCACTGCTCCAACTCGTTCAATAATGACGAAAGGCCCCACATATCTCGGTCTCAACTTCTCTTTCTTCCCGAAGCGTACTACTCCCTTCCAAGGCGAGACTTTCAACATTACTTTGTCACCCACTTGAAACACAATAGGTTTCCTTCTTTTGTTCGCATACTTTCTTTGCCGATCTTGAGCGATCCTCATTTTCTCACAGATTAGTAGAGATGGCAACGGGGCCGGGATACCGGGGATCGCAATTCCCATCCCCATCCCCATCCCCATCCCCGTCCCCATCCCCGTCGGGGAACAAAATTCCATCCCCATCCCCATCCCCATCGGGGAACGGGGATCCCCACCGGGGAATCGGGGATTTTTTCCCGTTACAAAACTTAATTTTTTTTATATAATATCTTTATAAATGTCAAATTCACGATTGAATGACACATTTTTATAACCTTTAGTTAACCAACTTTTAATTTGTTGCATTTGTAAGAGTGTTTTTTTGTAAATAAATATTTTAATTACAATACATAATACTATATATTTGATACATCCACGTTATATAACTAAAAGTTCTCCAAACAATAATACCAATACTATAATATATCTTGAAAGTTTTCTTATAATCGAAAATTGATTATGTTGGTGTGTTATATATACTATATATATACTCATTGGATTTATCATTTTTATTATGTTATATATACGTATATATATAAACACATACTATATATAAAACTTATATTAAATACTCGGGGTCGGGTTTGAGAGGTATCCCTATCCCCGTTTATCAAATTCGGGGATTCCCCATCCCCGTCCCCATCCCCCGGTCAACTCGGGAATTCCCCGGTCAAACAGGGTTCGGGTGTCGGATTCCCGTCGGGGACGGGTTTTTTTGCCATCCCTACGGATTAGCTCTATCTTATCAAGCACGTAAGCTAAATACCCCAGACATCCCTTCCCCAAACATCGCCTAGCTTTCAACATAGATTTCATACACGACTTCCTATCCCGACGATCCCCGTAGATTACTACTTCCTTCTTATCCGGCAAAGCGATACGAATTAACTTCTTATTGCACACAATGTTAGCGTCGTTACCCGCTAACCAATCCATCCCTAAAACCACATCAAACTCCCCCATTCCCATAGGGTACAAACGCAAAGGGACCAAATGACCATCTACGTCAATGCTATACCCCTCATAGACCTCTTTCACCCAGACTCGACTATCATCTGCTACTTCTACCTCAAACCCAAAGTTCAACCTCTTGGGTTTCACTTGCAATTTTCGAATAAAAATAGGCGACACAAACGAACGATTGGCGCCCGAATCAAACAATACTTTAGCAGAAGTCGAGTCAATAGAGAAAGTACCTGTCACCACATCAGGCGTATTCACCGCCTCCTCTGCCGACATGTGGAAAGCCCTCGCCTTCGCGCGAGTAGGCTCCACCTTTCTATCTCCGTCTTTTCCTCCACTACCACTGCCATAACCTCCAGCAAATCCCCTCTTCAACGGTGGACAATCCATTTTGACATGGTCTAGCAAACCATACTGATAACACGACCTCGAACTACGACAATCCCGCGCCATGTGTCCCGTTTTCCCACACTTGAAACACCCCTCCTTATCAGCCAGACATTCCCCTTTATGCATTCGGTTACACTTACCACAAGGTTTCTCTCTTGATCTGTGTCCCGCCTGCAGCTCGGGTCTAGGAACACTCGGCCTCTTAGCTTCACGATTTGGTCCTTCCCACTTCCGCTTGTCTCCAACTCTTTACATCATCTGTCTGTTCTTCTCTTTTTCTGTGAGTTCTGCAGTATCTACCGTAGCTTGAAATGTAACCGGATCTTTCACCTGTACCAACTCCCTTACAATGCTCTTTAGTCCCCAGATGTATCTCTCTATGCGCGTCTCCTCAGTAGGAATATACAATTCAGCAAACCGATCTTTCTCAATGAACTTCGACTTATACACTTGGACTGACATCGTCCCTTGCTCTAACCTCAGAAATTCCTCCTCAAGCTTCTTAACGGCCTCCACTGGGCAAAACTGAGCTTTAAATCTTTTAGTGAACAATTCCCAGGTAGTTGTTTTTGTGATCTCCGAATCCTTACCTCCCGTATCGATATCCCACCAGAAAATGGCATCTGCCTTCAGCATAGACATGGCAAACAACACCTTGTCTTCCTCGGCACACTTGCTCGTGTCGAAAGCTAGTTCCATCTCGCGTATCCATCTCAGAGCTAAAACTAGATTGAGTTCCCCGTTGAAAGATGGAGGTTTGCACGACGCAAAAGTCTTGAAGGTACACCCTTTCGTTGTCTTCGGTTCGTTAGCCACAAACGGAGTTGATAATGAATGATCTCCCACCACAGTCGGAGGTAGGCCAAACGCCTCAGTCCTCGTCTCGTTCTCACTTCTAGTTCGCCCCTCCGACGTAGTCTTGATCTGATTTTCCAACAACGCTTGCAAGGTCTCCTGTAATTTACCCATCTCAGCCGTAAACTTTTCATCAGTCACAAAAGCTTGGTTCCGGTTTCTCCTCGGGCTGTCCAACTGGCTCCCTCCGCCTACTGAGGCGGTACTTTCTTGATGCAAAGGCTCACGCACTTCGGGCGCTCCCACACACTTAGCTCGACGGGTGGCCGACGTCTTTTCCCTCCTCGGGTTGCCACACCAGTCCCAGCCGCCTGAGAGGTAGCTCGTAACGGCGGTCTTCCTCGTCCTCTTCCTCGGCCTCTGTCCCTTCTGCGGGTGGCCGTCCGTCTCGGAGGATTCACCGGTTCCTCCTCCAGAATTTCCTCCACGCGAATCTCTCCCGCAACCGGATTTGTACCCACCACTGGCACAGATCTACTCCTTAAAGTTCTTTCAGACATACTGGATTACTGAAACATGCCAAAATAAATTACTTAAGACTACCGCTCAAGAATAATACAATTTAAGCACGTACATGTACCTGTAAATTCGCAATTACACTGATCAGGTGTAATCCCGAATGTACCTTACATGACTGTCATCGCTACCCTATTAGTCTTATCCCTATTATAGTGTCCTCCTAACGCAAATCCTGATTCTCAGTTGTGATTTCTACTCCCACAGTTTAAGTATTGGCCCGTCCAGTCACCTAAATCTCTTAAACTATGGCTCTGATACCAATTGTAACAACCCAAACAAAAATAAAGCATAACAGTTCATAGAATATAAAATGTCAGGATCGATTCTTAGCAAGATTAACAATACTTAGAATTCAGAATTAAAGAATCTGCGGAATAGAACTTTAACTCTCACAATCAATGAACAGAATATCAGAAAATACACAATTGTTTGTATTCACTGTTTCGACTCACAAGATTAACAACCAAACCTCAATCTTGATGAACAGGCTCAATCAAGACGACTTCTACTTCTCTAGAAATAGGGTTCTTAAACCTTGAGGTTAATTCTCTCTAAAACACAATCGAATTCTAATTGTATTTCGTATTTCGTATTATTTTTTCTCTTCGTTTTCGTCTCCTTAATAGCTATCTATCAACAAATATATATACTGAATAATTACAAGATAACTATCAAAATAAGATTGATCTTCAGAATATTCTTTTAAGTATATCTTCAATCAATCCATCTTTATCTCCTTCAATCTCGCATTCCATGTTCTGATCCCAAGCAGTATTAACTTCATTCTTCTCAAGCAGTACTAATAATCTTCCAGCAGTAGTAATGTTCGATATGCCCAAGCAGTACTAACAGTTTTCGTAAGACACCAGCAGTACTAACTTTTGATCAGCAGCATTAATGATATTCCAGCAGTAGTAATATACCAGCAGTATTAACTTTGTTCAGCAGTATTAACCATGTACCAGCAGTAGTAACTTGTCTAGCAGTACTAATCATGTTCTTGCAGCATTAATGACTCAGCAGTACTAACCTTGAACTAGCAGTACTAACTTGATCCAGCAGTACTAACTTGACTAGCAGTACTAACTTGATCTGGCAGTAGTAATGTTGTTCTGGTAGTACTAACCATACTTAGCATATCTTCAGTTCCCAACAATCTCCCCCTAACTTGACTTTTCAGGAAGAGAAGTCAAGTTCTTCAGATGATGCTTCCAAAACCTAATCATCAACGCATAAATTTGGATCCAATCCCAGACTTTGATTGAGAATCCTTTTTACAAGGTATCTTGCCATCTTAGAGTCTTTGTCACTCACCAACTTAGCATTCAGCATTCCATTCAACTTTTTCATGCTGTGCTTGTATACAACATCCACCAAATAATATTCATGAAATGTATTGTCAAGAGAGATGACATACACTCCACAATTCTCAATGAGCATCTAGTTGGTAATGACTTGAAAATTCCTTGCCATCAAATACTGAACTGCTTCTGGTTTGAACATTAAGCACAAGTATTCAAGAACCATCTTGGTGATAGACATACCTTGCTCTGTCAGCATGTTTCCATATAGCCTCATTCCCACCTTGAACATCTCTTCCAAGTCAGATCTAGAGCATGTTCTGATAAGTTTTCCCCAAGTAGGACAAACTTCAAACTTTCCATCTGCCCTTTTGATTCTGATCAACTCCTTTCTTCCATCTTTCAATGTGTCCCAGAAGATGATCTCAGGAGGCATGGAAGACAATGGTGTAGTCTTGATTGGATTAGTATCAACCACAGTTATATACACATCAGATTGAGCATTTGATTGTGATTGTACATTGCTTGGTTGACCTGATGAAGTTGCCACTTCTTCTTCAGCAACTTTTGGATCAGATTTCTCTTTCACTGCTTCCTCCTGGGCTTCTTCTACAGTTGGATCCACCCTTGGCTTCTTTACATATTTCTTCTTTGAGGCTATGGACTTTGTTCTTGGCCTCTTTGTTCTTTTGAAAGATTTAACAGCTTCATGAGTGGTTTCAGCTGTTTCTTCTTTGTGGCTCTTAGCAGCACTAACAGTTTCTGCTGCCTTTTGTTTTTCAGCAGCAGCAACCATTTCTACTGCTATAGCTGTTACTGCTTCTTTTATGACCTTTAATACTGCTGCTTCGACACTGTCCTTCACAATCCCATATATCTCTTCATCAATCTCTGTTTTAGTTACAGTAGGAACAGATTCTGCTTTCTTCTCACTTTCAATTACTGCTGCCTCCACAAGATTCTTCAAAATTTCAGTTACTGCTGCTTCAGTCTCAGACACTGCAGCATTAACTGTTTCTACTTCTTTTGCAACCTCAGCAGCAGTAACTGTTTCTACTGCTGGTTCTGTTTCTGCTTCCTTTGTAAGATCAGCAGCAGTAACGGTTTCTGCTGCTGTTTCTGTTTCTGCTTCCTTTGTAATATCTGCAGCCTCCTCAGTCTCCCCCTCAACCTTATACTCATACTCCCCCTCAATGTTTGCATCCTCCATGTTTAGATCAGAGTCTGACTCCCCCTTTTTGGAAGCATCATTGGTAGGGTTTCTTCTCTTAAGGACAAACTGAGCTTTCTTCTTTCTGTGCATCAACTTAGTGATCATCTTCCTTTGCTTCTCAAGCTGTGAGTTTTGATAGAGGACCACTTTCTTGAGTTCATCAATTTCCTTTTTCTGATCCATGACCTCAATGTTGATATTTGCAATAGTTTCCATCAATTCCTCGTACGTATATCTATCCTCACCCTGTTTAGGAGTTTTTACCTCCCTTAAAGGATCATTGGAAGTTTTAGCAGGTGTCTCTTGCCTAGCAAAAGCACTACCTACCCCCTTGGTTTCTTGGCACCTGGGACCTCTGGATGATTTCTCACCCTGAGTTGCCGTGAGGAAGGGCTTAGTTATTTTACCACTGGCCTTCTCTTTGCTAGCAGAAGTAGTGGCAGCCTTGCGACTCACATGCTCAACCTTCTCCTTAGTGAGCACCTTCTTGGGGTTGGGAGACACCCCTGTGGTTTCCCTTTCGATATTCTCCATTGGAGAATGCTCCAACAGAGGGCTTAAAGGCTTCGGGCTCTGAGGAGATACATCAAGGGAAGGAACCTTGTTACCTTTCTTCTTTCAAACTTTTTGGTTATTTTGGGAGTGGGTTGTACAAGAATGGACTGAGGGAGTACTTTTGTGATGGAAGGTTGGGATTGGTCATCAGTGGGTGTGTCCAATGTGGGCCTTGACCCTGATGCCATACCTTCAATGGTGTGGGACACAACCATCATTGTAGAGAACAATGGTGTGTCAACTCCTTCCGAGTCCCTAGGAAGTCTCCTCATATTTGAGAAAACCTTCCCTTTAGGGGGTTTTGGCACATATACCTCATCAAATTGAGGTATATCCGTCAATTCCTTAGTTATCACTTCTTGAACAAACCTTGGATACATATAAAACCGCTTTTTGGATTCCAGGTTTGATACAAGATCATTAAAAATCATTTGTGAAAAATTAAACTTCCTGGCAGTGGCCAAGCAGACCAGGGCATAAGCAATGGTACTGCTAAACTCACTCCATCCAGTAGTTTTCTTTGACATACAATGCATTAAGGTATGAACAAAGAATCACCATTGTGTATGAAATTTAGACTTGTAAAACTTAAAAACTCCAATGGGACCGTCATACCCCATTCTTGTTAAAGTTGAGTATAGTTCTTCATTAGGAATAGAAGTTATATCTGAGGCATCATCTAATCGAAGAGTGATGCGAAGGAGTTCTTCTGAAACTTTCAAGGGTTTGTCACATACCCTTGTTTGGATGACTTTCTGCCCATCTTCGGATTCCACGGTGGCATTGGCCCAAAATTGCGTCTGATGCTCGATGTAGATAGTCGGATTCACCGTTAGGGCATAAGAAATATGAGTGGACTTGAGAAAATCCACAATGTTGTGAAATCCTGCGGCCTGCTTCGGCTTCTGAAGCATCGCAATCTCATTGTGCTCGTTGACAAACTCCATAATCGTTGTGCTTCCTGAGGATTTGTATAGAAAACACAGAGATTCTAGGGAGAAGAGGTTAGAACGAGAGAGAGAAGAAGTTAATGCGAAGAGTCGTTATGAACTTTGGCGGGCAAACAGGGGTATTTATAGCAGTATTTGCCCTAGATTTTCAAAAGCAGTATTAACGACATAAGCAGTATTAACCACGAAGCAGTATTAACTACTTAAGCAGTATTAACTACTTAAGCAGTATTAACTACTCATTGGCAGTATTAACTGTGCACTAGCAGTATTAACTACCGAGCAGTATTAACTACTGAGCAGTATTAACTGCAAAGCAGTATTAACTACTGAGCAGTATTAACTGCAAAGCAGTATTAACTACTGAGCAGTATTAACTACTCACTGGCAGTAGAAAATATGTACTAGCAGTAGAAACTCTGCACTGGCAGTAGTAACTCTGCACTAGCAGTAGTAACTCTGCACTAGCAGTAGTAACTCTGCACTGGCAGTAGTAACTATACTTGCACTTTGCAGCATTTGTCAAATCCTCAAATGTCATCTTACCTTCTGACACATCACCTTTACCACTTATCTTACCTCCTGCAAGATTATTCCCAAAAGCAACATGTCCTCCATCAATTCTTTTGAAATTCTTGAGGCAGGACATGTTACCTGTCATGTGCCAGGAGCAACCACTATCAACATGCCAGATGCTCTTTCCCTTGAGCTGTTGGTTGCCCTGCACATCTGATAAATCAATTAGTTTTTATTGGGAACCCAAGCCGAAGTGGTCTTGGATCTCCCTTGCTCATCAAAGTACTTGCATTGGGTTTTGATGAGATTTTCAAATTTTGGTACTGCAGAATTGGAGTACTTTGTCAATATAATTGGTCTAGCAGCACAAACACTAGAAGCAGTATTAACCTTAGAAGAAGTACTAACAGAGTTAGCAGCACTAACAGAGTTAGCAGTACTAACAGAGTTAGCAGCACTAACTGAGTTAGCAGCACTAACAGAGTTAGCAGTACTAACAGAGTTAGCAGCACTAACTGAGTTAGCAGCATTAACTGAGTTAGCAGTACTAACGGAGTTAGCAGCACTAACAGAGTTAGCAGCACTAGCAGAGTTAGCAGCACTAGCAGAGTTAGCAGCACTAGCAGAGTTAGCAGCACTAGCAGAGTTAGCAGCACTAACAGAGTTAGCAGTACTAACTGAGTTAGCAGCACTAACACTGCTAACAGCAGTATTGGTAGTAGTATTGCTTCTAGCAGCACTAACCTTGTTAGCAGTATTGCTTCTAGCAGCACTATCCTTTTCAGCAGTACTATCTGAGGTATTAGTGCTTTTGGAGACCCACATATTGACACATTCCTTTTCAGTCTTTTTCCTCATGTGGCTTTTGGATTTAGCTTGTTTCTTAGCCACATGGTTCCTTGCAGGCTTCCTATAACCATTGGATTTATAAAAAGGTCTTTGAAAATTTATCCTTTGGTTAATAGGATTGAAATAACAGTGTTTGGCAAGGTGATTCAATCTGCCACAGATGAAACAAGGTTTTGGTCTGTTAATCCTTTGCAGATTAACTCCTTGCTTTTGTGCCCACTGGTTATTCCAATTTCTTTGATTACCCCTCTTTTTATCATGTTTTTGGGGCTTATTCTCTTGAGATTTCTTGCAAGAACAATGTTCACAAGTTTTAGAGTTCACAACAGTGGTCTGTGTATAATGAACTCCCTTTCCCTTGTCAGTCCTCTTCATCTCATTGTTCTTAACACATGGACTTTCACATTCCTCATCAGATCCTTCTTTTTCAGTCTCATCCTCAACAACTACTTCATCTAATGGATCTACTACAGTGGCTCCTTTAGGTAAGTCCTTCCTATCCTTGGTTTCTAATAGGTCTGACTTAGGAGGGATGTAGTTGTTATTGTAGGGTGGGGGTGTGGCATTGTACCCTATTCCTGGTTTCAACTTACTATGGATTTGAGAGTTGATTATGTTGTCCATGACTTTAGAGGCACAAGTAAACTTTTCTACATCAAGTTTAACTTTCTCAAGCTCTCCTTTTAGTTTCTCACACTCTTCCCTAGACTCTTTCAGTTGGAACTCCAGACCACCCTTTTCCCACTTCCAGTAGTTTGTATCATATGAGTGTTGAAGTTCATTGGCTTGAAAAGCCTTAATTTGTTCTTCAAACCTCTCAACAATCAATACATAATCTCTTATGTCCTTTTCTAATCTCTTAAGGTCATCACACATTCCCTGATTGTGATCTCTATACCTTTTAACAGTGTCTATACAAGCTTGAGAACAGAGATTAGATTTTACCTCAGTAGGAATATCTGAGACTTCTGCCATGAGTGCATGATTCTGGATTGCCTCTTCTGCTTGATCACTCCAATCAAAAGTACTGTTTGATTCAATAGAATTGTCCATAATAATTGTCGAATTCTAAGAAACACAAGCTCTGATACCACTTGTCAGGATCGATTCTTAACAAGATTAACAATACTTAGAATTCAGAATTAAAGAATCTGCGGAATAGAACTTTAATTCTCACAATCAATGAACAGAATATCAGAAAATACACAGTTGTTTGTATTCACTGTTTCGACTCACAAGATTAACAACCAAACCTCAATCTTGATGGACAGGCCCAATCAAGACGACTTCTACTTCTCTAGAAATAGGGTTCTTAAACCTTGAGGTTAATTCTCTCTAAAACACAATCGAATTCTAATTGTATTTCGTATATCGTATTATTTTTTCTCTTCGTTTTCGTCTCCTTAATAGCTATCTATCAACAAATATATATACTGAATAATTACAAGATAACTATCAAAATAAGATTGATCTTCAGAATATTCTTTTAAGTATATCTTCAATCAATCCATCTTTATCTCCTTCAATCTCGCATTCCATGTTCTGATCCCAAACAGTATTAACTTCATTCTTCTCAAGCAGTACTAATAATCTTCCAGCAGTAGTAATGTTCGATATGCCCAAGCAGTACTAACAGTTTTCGTAAGACACCAGCAGTACTAACTTTTGATCAGCAGCATTAATGATATTCCAGCAGTAGTAATATACCAGCAGTATTAACTTTGTTCAGCAGTATTAACCATGTACCAGCAGTAGTAACTTGTCTAGCAGTACTAATCATGTTCTTGCAGCATTAATGACTCAGCAGTACTAACCTTGAACTAGCAGTACTAACTTGATCCATCAGTACTAACTTGACTAGCAGTACTAACTTGATCTGGCAGTAGTAATGTTGTTCTGGCAGTACTAACCATACTTAGCATATCTTCAGTTCCCAACATAAAAACATCCCAAAATCGGTCTCAAAATTCTCAATACATCTGACTCAAAACTAGGTTGGCGGAAACAACCTATTCACAACTGAGAATAAAATAAAAGTCTATAAAGTGAAAGTGAAACACTATCTCTAGAAGCGTCCGTACTCTAGTTCTTCTCTTGACTCTTAACGGAGCTTCCTACTATCGCTTCCCTGAAAAGGTTTAGTTTGGAAAAAAGCGAGGGTTAGACCATGAGGTATAGTGAGTTCCCTCAAGAAACAACAGTTCGATAATATATATTTAAAGCAGTTCATAACTTTCATAAATAACAACTTTAAGCAAAACTTTCAGGTAACACCACACATGTAAATGGCACACTGAAGTCACTCGAAAGTGACAACGTGTCAGTCTCACAATGCCTTACAGGGTCACACCTCACATGGCATAAACGGGACACACCCCCGGGTATGAGCACTGGCGGGCCACACCCCCGACTTAGCCAATTTACATCTAATAACAATGTATGCATACATATCAAGTAAACTTTCATACTCGCATATTCATAAAATAAAACGTATCAAATCATATGCTCTTACTCACTTTAGAAATCACATTTTTAAACACATGTCTAGTTAGAAAAACTCACATGCCTTTCTTGCTTCAAACTCCCCACTTGGACTGCAACTCCTAAGTGGAACACCTACGATTTTAAAGGAACGAAAGTGATAAGTTCTAAGTTCGACACTCGAGGTCACTCCTGAACAGTTCTCAAAATCATCTAATTAAGGACCAGACTTCTCAGTCTCAAATTCAAATTTCGGTTCCGGACTACTAGGTCCGGACTACTTCTTCCGGACTTCCGCCATCCCGGATTTCGGTACCGCAAATCCGGACCCCGGTACCGCTTCCGGGCCTATACCGGACTTGGATCCGGACTTCCCCCATTCTGGAACCTAATCTGGATTCCCTAAACTCCAGACTCCTCAATCATTCGGACAAGTAGAACGGCGTTGTTCGATAACTCTCGAGAATTCCAAAGGCTCCCTTAAACCGACGTTTATGAGTCCGATAACGATGGGGTTTTAAAGCTATTAACATCATGTCATTAGTAGATCACCTAATCACTAACTTGAATCAACAGCATCTTCGTTATAAATTCTCAACAAATAAGGGACTTCTATTAATCAGAAGCTAACCACAAACATGATAAGGATAGAGATTAAGAGTTTACCTTGACAAAATTGATTTGAAAACCTCCTTTTCTTCTTCACAAATGTAGAATATAGCTTCTTCCTCTTTCTCTTCTCTCACTCCCAAGCCGCCAAAATGAGAAAATGATACCCACCTAGGGTTTTGTGCAATTCCTTGTGGGTTTTATACCCTCTTACAAACTTCCATAAACACCCCTGAAGTTTCACAATCTCTCACTTTCTCCATAAAATTCTTATTTCGATAAACCGCGAATCTTGATTATTACAACACTTTTACAAAAAAGCATAAGTTGTTTTTTGGCATTTCTGTTTTTTTATTAAATAAAAAACCCTAAACGAGTTAGTATTTGCATTCTTTCTCTCTTTATCAACCCCTCTAGCTTGAGATATTGTGTGGAACTCCCCTCCTCATTGCATCACCCTGCAACCACTGCATATCGCCATTTCTTCCAAGTGTTCCTCGTCGCATGCTTGTCTTCTTTCTATCGATGTTTCTTCCCTCACGGTGATCTCCACAACTTATTAACTTATCTGAAACAACTTATCAGCTTTTGGGTCATTTTACTTGTATAAGCAACCCCAAACACCTCCTAAAAACAACTTATCAACGATTATGTTTGGGTACCGCCATAACTTAATCCAAACACTTTTTATAAAACTCCGATTTAACACCACATAAGTTGATAAACACTTTTACAAAAAAAACATAAGTTGTTTTTCGGCATTTCTGTTTTTTTTCTTGAATAAAAAACCCTAAACGAGTTAGTATTTGCATTCTTTCTCTCTTTATCAACCCATCTAGCTTGAGATATTGTGTGGAACTCCCCTCCTCATTGCATCACCTTGCGACCACTGCATATCGCCATTTCTTCCAAGTGTTCCTCGTCGCATGCTTGTCTTCTTTCTATCGATGTTTCTTCCCTCATGGTGATCTCCACAACGAGCCGCGTCTTCCTTCCTCCACCATGATAGCCACATCTATGTCGTCTCTTATTCCCCATTCCTCTCCTATAGTAACGACATCACAATTGTTTTCGTAGATCTAGCAAGTTTACAGTAAGAAAATCGAACTCAAAGATTTAAGATTCAAGAACACAAACTGAAGGCAGAGTTTGATTTAGGGTTATTGTTTGTACAATTTTTTTTTTAATTTACGTTCATGTTTTTTTTATTTAGCCTTTTGATTTATAATTTGTGTCACAAATTTTTTGGAAATAAATTGTAATAAATCGTTGTTTATATTCATATATTCTTAATATTGAATTATATATATATATATATTAAATGATTAAAAAAAGGTAAAATAACCATTTTGATTTCATACTAAGGCATTGTTTGGCAAAAAAAAGTTAGCTTATTTTTTTTGTACATGTTTGGATGAGCATAAGTTAGCTTTTTGAAATACTACTTGCCCGTAATTATTATTAATTAATAAATATTAATTAATATTAACCAAAAATTATTAAATTAAATTTTTTATTATACATTGATATTAATTTTTATTTATTTAGAGTTATTGTTAATCATATAAATTATTTTGAATTATTTTTTTAATATTAATCAATATATTTTAATTATCAATTACTATTATCTTTTAATTATTTTTTGATTATTTTTTCATATTATATGTAACGGTTATTTAAATTCGTAAGTTGATATATATTTTTTCTAAAACTTGTTTTAACAAACGCAAAATCTGATGTGCAATTAAGGTCTACTTGTATTGTTAAATCTTCTTTTTTTACAGAAGAGCGGTATTATCCTTAAGTCTGCTTGTTTTAACAAACGCAAAATCTGATGTGCAATTGAAGTTTATTTAATAAACTCATAGAAAAGAAAAGAAAAGGATAAAAGTCCAAAATGGCCTCATCTTCTCCTCATGTGTGGGGACTTAACCGGCCTCAAGTAACAACACTTAGGATGAGAGACCAAATCCGTAAAAATTAACAAACCACATTACTTTATCTTTTTATACTTGATGTGCAATTAAGGTCTACTTGTATTGTTGGTTGTCTATGCATAAATCCACTTTTCTTGAAGTTTCTGTATTTTGTTAGATTTTTTTTTTCTGTTTTGTGAAATATTGTAGCATCTATTTTGCGATTTATGTTTCTAATTTTATCTCTTAATGATTGTAATACAATAAGGTAGCGTTTGTTTTTTAAGTGGTCTGGTGCTGAAGTCTGAAGTATGATTTCACTTCTGATTTTTAAACGGTGGTGCTGAAGTCTGAAATCTAAAAGAAAAAGACTGTTTGTTTGTTTGTTTGTTTTTGTAAACTGAAAATGTGTGAACCAGAAACAAAAACATCGACTTCAAAACACATAGTTGTAATTAAATTTTAATCTCTTCTTCACTTGCCCCCTTTACCCGTTCTAAGTTGTCATATATATATATATATATAACCAAAGGGCATTTGACCTAGCGGTATGTGAGTCTCTTTCCTCCTAGGAGGTCAGGAGTTCAAACCTCAAAGGTGAGGAGAGTGTGTGAGTTTATTTGTTGCATTTACCGTATATAAATACGATATACATCAAAAAAAAAAGTTGTTACACACATATATATATATATATATATACACACGTGTATGTGTGTATTGAAGAAAGCTTTTGACTAAAAATTGTTGGAACATGGGTGCAAAACCAATATAAGAAATTACTTGGCAGTGCTTAATTAGAACATTATTGTAATCAGCTCTCAAGGGTTACATATGAAAACAGTTAGAACCAAAAACTATATCATCTAGCAGTCAGGCAATCAAAATAATTGTGTGGGGTTGATTCACAATTAGAAATCAGGGCAGCCAAGTTTAGCTATGATTTCTATTGAAACAATTGTAACTGAAAATAATTTGAAATTTTTGACGAATAACGTGAACATAGAGCGTACAAAACGAGGAGAGGATCCGGTGTAAGAGAGAATGAGATTAGCAGCTCCTTCTCAGTAAATCCACCTGCATCTTTTGCATCTAACATCAACTCCCAGTGGCGGATCTAGAAATTTTGGAGATGGGGGTCAGGATTTAAATAACAAATATAAAGTATAAGAAATAAAACGTTTTTGTAATAAATTAAGGTCAAATCTTATTTCTTTGGGGGGTCAAAAGTGACATATTTAATTAAAAAACAAAAGTTTAATATTAAAAAAACAAAAGTTTGAAAAATTAGGGGTGTCAAATGACCCCCAACTCCATAAGGTACCTCCGCCCCTGTCAACTCCGTCATTTGACTGCAAAATATAAATACAATTACCAATGTTTGTTACTATTCAAATTACATAATCACATATTATGATGACCTAGAAATCGAACCTCAAGTTTGTAGATGGATCTGTCCCGATTTGCAGATTCAGTCGCGATGGAGGATTTTGAGGTTTTGCAAATGGAGATCGATGGAGGTTTGCAGATGGAGATCGATATGTGTTGAAGTCAAGGTTTGGAGTTACGTTAGAGAGGAGAGGATGCGGCTTAGATGAGAAAAAGGTGAAAAAAGTGATTAGGGTATCACTTTTAGTCTTTTACGGTCAGTGGAAAATAAGTGATAAGTGGATCAGAATTAGGGAAAAAAACAAACACTCTTATTTCAGATACATCTGACCGAAAAAGTGAAAAATGGTAAATAAGTGCTGAATTCTAAAAAACAAACAGCCCCTGAGGGTATTTTATTGTTTTTAAGGTTATAATATGACTAGGGGTGAGCATAACCGGGTACCCGACTAAATTTCATGGAACTGGAACCGGAACCGGCGGTTCCTAGAATGAAGGAACCAGAACCGCTTACATCGGTTCTCTATATTTTGGAACCGGCGGTTCCGGTTCCGGGTACCCGCTATCAATTTTTTTTATTTTCTTTTAACATTTCATAGAATAAAAATGTAATTTTAAGTCTATTGCAAACTACAAAGTACCAACTTAATGAAATAAACACAACAAATGATGAAAAATAATCAGATAAAAACTAATTATTACATAAATAAATTAGAAACTCCGCCGTATTGAGTCTTGACATCAACAAAACGACTTACATAACACACAGCGTTCTTACGTCAAGACCTAACAAATAAAACGTTTTGATCAAAACGAATAAAACACCTAATAAAACCAATAATACATCATTAAATATTTAAATAAAATAAATATATAAATAATTTTTATTAAAAAATAGCGGGTACCCGTCGGTTCCGGTTCTAGGTACCCAAATAAACACATCAAATGATGAAAAATAATCAAATAAAAACTAATTATTACATAAATAAATTAGAAACTCCGCCGTATTGAGTCTTGACATCAACAAAACGACTTACATAACACACAACGTCCTTACGTCAAGACCTAACAAATAAAACGTTTTGATCAAAACGAATAAAACACCTAATAAAACCAACAACACATCATTAAATATTTAAATATAATAAATATATAAATAAATTTTATTAAAAAATAGCGGGTACCCGTCGGTTCCGGTTCTGGATACCCAGCGGGTCTGGGTACCCGGTCCCGACGGGTACCCAGCGGATAACGGTTACAAAAAAATGAGAACCAGAACCGGAACCAGTGCTAATCGGTTCCGTATTTTAGGAACCGGAACCGGAACCAATCACATCGGTTCCGATTCCAGAATCAGCAGTTCTGGAGTTGTTTTTCGGTTCCAAAGGCGGGTAACCAATTCCGATGCTCACCCCTAAATATGACCGAGTTTTTTTATTTATATATATGTCAAATCCAACCAAATAAACCATAATATAATTAGTAGGGTAGAGTTACAAAATGAAAATGTTTTAAATAATTAAAATTCTATTTTGTAAGGCGAAATAATTTTATCAAATAATTCAAATATCTTTAATAAACCAATAAGATAGCTCTACGATAAAACTATATATTTGGTATTTACATGCTTTTGTTTTGTTCATGAATAATTAAACGTTTGTTAATTTAATGACTAATTAAGGTTTCTACTTTTTCCATTAATTTGATAATATGTACAACAATTTAATAAACTTCTTCGTTCTAAAATATTACTATAATAAATAACTAAAAATCTTAAATCCTCGATCAAGTATTTTCTCTGAATAAAAAATATAAAATCTTGGCCGTTCATCTGGTTTTCAAAATTTCTTCTTTTCTTTTTAGCCCTTCCCCTTTTCATAATACCCACGGTAAGCATCCTGCTCTTGATCGAGAGCTACTACTTCAACAATCAATTGAGCTTAGAAAGTCGGGTTAAGACTTGAAAAACATTTCTAGAGTTTCTACGACCCACGATGATTATCTTGTAACTTTAAAATTGCAAGGACAAAAAATCTTATTCTCAACAAACCACAAGGAACAAATTTGTAGTTACTTTTTTTCCCTTCCTTTTCCTAAAATTGCTAGTAAACAAACTAATCGAAAATGAAATATTTATAAATATGTGAGTTAGATAGAAGTTCATCTATGACCATTTGAGTTTATATGCTTATTGTGGGATTCTATATCTATATTCTGTTTTAACATTTATGTATTTTTCTTAAAACTATTAGCTATATTATTAAAACATTAAGTATAAGAGTAACTAATTTAAAACTTTTATGATACATCACATAAGATTTAAATTAACTTCTAAAGGTCAATACTTGAATACTTAAAGTAGCAAACCAAGGTTTAACATCAATAAAAAAACAACCCAAAACTTATTCAAAGTTTAGGTTAGGATCAGGATTACTAGAACTCCATAATAGTCCCAATCTCCAAATTACGGAAGACATTCCCAAACTCTTTAAATCTTTCCCGTGCCACTAACTAGCACTTATCTCATCACAATGTCGTTAGTACCATTCCCCAACGAGAACCTGATACACATGCCACAAATAAAAAGGTTTAGGCTTAACGTCTAGTATACAAAATTTATCTTCAAGCTTTACCTTATTCTGATCGTTCAGAGGACGATCACGGGGTCACTGAATGAAGTCCTCCGTTTCTTTCGGAGGTGCTGACCCGCAATGAGGCACATATGACTTTACTTAGGAATAAAGAGAGGGTCGAGCCAGTTCAAACATTTTCATCTTTAACGTAAAACAGTAAAATTTGAATGATGTTATCCAAATCACAACCACCAAAATGAAATGTATAAAATATAAAAGCAACATCTTTCCCAAAGCCCATCATTTTCGTGATGAAAACTCATTAATCAAAACATCCATTTAACATGAAACCAAAACCCAATATTCACTCAATATGTGAACAAAGTTCAATAATAAAATACTCAAACTTGGATAAAACTATAGTATCTAAAAATCAAAATATGGGCAAGACTCAATACCCAAAAGCACCAATTATGGATAACAATTCATACTCAAAACGTCAACGAAAACATGAATAAAACTCGATACCCAAAGAAACACCTTTTGGTGATGAGGAGACCCGTTTCCATCGATTACAATGAAACACAAAGTAAGCATTTCATCAACATTATCAAGTAGCACCCTAAAATCACGGTCCTGTCACCGTAATACCTAATGTAACAACTCAGTCTAAAATAAAGCATGCACTTCATAAAAATCAGAATATCCCAAAAATGGGTCCCAAAATTTCTTACATAAGTCTCAAAATTTAGGTTGGCGGAAACAACCTATACACAACTGAGAATATACTAGTTTCTACAAGTGCCAAAGGCACCGTCTCTACCTGCATCTGTACTCTATCCTGCTCTTGCTCACTCGCCAGAGCCTCTTACTATCTGCTTACCTGAAAAGGTTTAGTTTGGAAAAATGCGAGGGTTAGACCATGAGGTCTAGTGAGCTCCCTCCTGACAGTTCTCAAAATCATTTCAAAACAGTTCATAACTTTCAAATATCTTTGCATAACTTTCACATAATATTTCGTAAAACTATCACATAACTTTACATAAACTTTCACTGATAAATCCGCTCCCGTAAATGGCACCCTGAAGTCACTCGAAAGTGACAACGAGTCAGTCTCAAACTGCCTTACTGGATACTCCCTTCCATGGCATAAACGGAACCTCCCCCCGACGTGAGTATTGGCGGAACCTCCCCCCGACTTAGCCAATTTACGTCTACCACAATGTATGCATACATCTCATATAAAACTTTAAATAAACTTTCATGCAGTTAAAAACATAGGAATAAAACATGACATTTCTCATCATGTACTTACTTTAGAAAACACGTTAAAAGTCACGTATTTTAGTTAGAAAAACTCACCTGGTGCTTATAAGGTCTTTTTCTTACTTTACTTCTGGCTTACGGTCGAATTACCTGAGAAATGGATGAGATATAAACTACTCAGATGCCTAAACCAATAATCCAGACACCATCCGGACTCAACTTACCGGATAATCTATACTTACCGTGCAATCTACACTTACCGGGTACTTATACTTACCGGGTAACTTACAATTACCGGTTAACTTACATTTACCAGGTAATTTATACTTACCGAGTAACACAAACTTACCGATAACACAAACTTACCGATAACCATCCGGGAACCGTTTCACCCCGTCACTACTGGGTACTAACCAGTTTCTCTCCCGGTAACCTTCAACATAGGGCGGCTTACCGGGTGCTGCGACTGGAACGATTTCAGAGACAAAACTTTACTCAAAGCCCCTTAATCAGTACGATAATGTGATAAACGATTTCATAAACATTCTAAATCCATTTCTTAAAATTCTTTGCTACTCAAACACAATTAGAGTGCTTAATCTCTCTCTCAAGGCATCATTTACAACTTTTTGAGTAAAACTCTCTACATAGCTCATCAATCATAACAACAAGGATAAGAATTGGGTTTTTGGAATTACCTGATAGAGTTAGTAGCATAATCAGATTCCAATTTCACCTCTTCTTCCAACTTGAAATCTTGATGAAGTTTCCTCTTGCACTATGATTATTTTCTCTGCTCTCTCTAGTCTCCCAAGCCGCCACCAACAATGAATCCTAGGGTTTTGAGCCCTATTTGGGGCTTTTTATACCTACCCCAAAACTTACAAAATTAGCCCCTGAACTTTCGACTTTACACCTTTCTCACCAAAACTTTAATCTTTACCAATTTGGTCTTGGTTATTACAACACTCCCCGCTCAAAAGAATTCCGTCCCCGGAATTCCTTTATCAAAGAGGTGAGGGTACCTGGACCTCATGTCCGCTTCTATTCCTCGAGTTGCTTCTCGTCCCTCATGTTACCTCCACTGGACTTTTACTAGTCGAACCTCTTTGTTCCTCGTTTTGCAAACCTTACTGCTCACGATTTCAATCGGTTCTCCTATGTTAGTCAACCTCTCTTTTATACTGATGTCTCCCAAAGGAACAGCCACCTCGGCATCTGACAAACACTTCATTAAGTCCGAGACATGAAATGTCGAATGAACACTCTTTAATTCCTCTGACCAGTCTTACTTGTATGTCGCTGCTCTAACTCGCTTACTAATGACAAAAGTCAACTTCTTATCGTCTGCATCTCTTGCAAGGTCACCATCATCTCACTTTCCACATCGGCTCTCCACAAAAGAGACGTGCATCACACTATGAATTTCTTCTCAAAATCTCATCGAGTACCTCAAGATCGCGCACTATCTATTCAACTTTCATAACTTCGACGGATCCACAGACTTAGTCCACCTTACCTTTCTCTCAAACTTCAAGGCTCAAAAGCCTTATGTTCTTCAATCCAACCAGCTCAATTCTACTCGGTCACCCCAAACCGTTCTGATGGGAAACATAACCGTACGCCATACATTGGAACCGCCCTCGGTGAGTCACCACTTTGCTATGTCGTGCCATCTTGCACCATTTACTTGCAACCTCTCTGAATACTATACTCGCTTAAATACCACTAGAAAATCCAAGGCCAACCGCGCCTCCATTTGCTCGCTTCCGTCCCCACGTCGGGACTCACGGTTTTACAACACGTCTACTTACGGTCTCTCATACCCCTTTACTTCCTTAAAAGAAGGAACTTGGCGGAAATTCCCCGCCACTACAACGAGAATCTAAAACCAGGAACCATCACTCACCTGACCACTTGGCACAAGGCCACCCTTGCACCTCCTGACGAACTCACACCTAAGAGTTCCCTCCTCGGGTTACATGTAATTCTAGATCACTTCTTCCAACCGACATACGTCTATGCAGATCATATTCCCTTCCCGAATCACATCGGCTACAGCTCGACAACTAATTCGTACGTTCTCACCACTTCATCATTTCACACTTAACGTGACTAATAGTAGGAAACCTCTATAATTCCTTATTGGAGTGTTCACCTATCCGAATTGAACTTAGCCTGAAGGCTCATCAATTTCTCACTGCTTGCCACAAGCGTCCAGTCGGATAACATAACTTCGGTTACTCCCGCTCAACTAGGAGGAGTAACCATGACCACACCCTACTATTCTCAATAGTTTACACTGAACAATCAATTCGTTTGAACGTTTCTCACGACATCACCAACTCAACTCATTCAACTGCCCTTTTCCACTTCTTTCCCGCACAAAGACATGCACAAATACTCTTCCTCTATACTCTTTCCAGGGGTTCGCACACTTACTTATGACGATCTATACACACTACTCCACCTTTTCGGTGTTACTGCCAAGCTTACTGCTTCCATCCTACTCACTTGTCCCGACATACTATCTTCTCCTCCCTACGTTAACGTGGAGCACCGCCCACCAAACGTTACTTGCCCCTCTCTTCCGATCTTTCCACATGCTGATAACGCTCTCTCAATATTACACATAACCAAAATTCTAACCTGGGGCATCCAAACTAGTTATCTCAAAATGACACCGGTGACCGAAGTCACTACACGCTCCTTGATTTCCAATCGTTACCTTCTCGAACTAATCCTTTCGCACAAAAGGAAACAATTCACATTCCTTAAAGATTTAGCATCTACTACACCACCTCTTAGACTCACTCATCCAACATCTTCTTTAATCTTCCAGTGATTTCAAAATATACTTACTTAGCGACTCACACAACCCAAGACACTTGATTTCTCATTTGGGTAACCATCCGCTACTGCTCCGACATTCTATTCCGATAATGGTCGTGTCACAACGCCATCTTACAAACCACGTGCTCCAACGACTTGATTAACAAATCGTACACCTCATCCGAAAACTCCGAAAATACTTCCATCTGATGCTTCCTTTTTCTAACATCACATCTCACACTGGCTGGCACATTTATCTTAGCAATTGATGCCACTACTCATCCGAACATTCTCTACCCATAACATCTTACTGCAGACCAGGTCTATCATGGTCATTCGTACACAACTCAAACTTATCTTCAAGATCTCCCGCATAAATAACCGAGTCTATCTCGCTACATTGTCTCTCCCCAGCTCTAGCTGAACCACAACTCACGAGTTTTTGATTAACTCTAACATCCTCGTTTCTTGCTAGCTCTTTGCAATTCCAAACCATTACATTGACAGGGCACATTCTCTCCCAGATTGACATAATCGATACACTCACTTCGTTCGTGCTAAATACTTCATCCTTTACGAACCATCCACCTCGTAAGTAAAACGCTTATCTAAAACAACAGTCTTTCACTATCTTAACACCCCTACAAGGTGGTCCTTCAACTTTCAACCTTCTGATTCAAGTCTTCGGCCTCATACACCTTACACAACTGCCGACTTCAACGTCAATAGTCGACCTGTCGATACTTCCTTAACCTATTCTTCAACAAGGGTCCCTTACTGAACCTAATCCTTCCAACGTATCATAATCAAAATCACATCCCGTCATCCTCATTTCAAACTTACTCGTGCAACGTCAATATTACAAGATCACCTTTAACTCTCATTCGACGTCGAGGATATTTCATTCCTACTTCACCACACAACTCATAACGAGTTGCTAATACCAACACCTTGATGACTTCTAGTCCTTCCCTTGGACACAACCGTCCCTTGGCAACTGTATTTCCAGCCACCGAATCAAGGGTACAGACCCTCACACAACCGACACTAAAATCCACTTTCGGCTCTTCCACTGTTCGCCTCTCTTCTTGATCACAAATACTAAAATTACAACATTCTCTTCTGATTTGTCCAACACCTCTCCACCCTAGGAGTTCTTCCTTAGCTTAAAATGTAGTATCCTACGACCTAGTGAGTTCATAGCCTTCATGCATGACAACGCGGTAAATAACTCATTTCGCACATTTAATCATTTTAAATAAACAACACTTGGAACTAGCCTGGGTACACACGACCCCAACACTCTCATAACTTCAATGCCATGCACAACGATTTCGAGAATCGTTTGCATGCATCTTTCCGTAAAACTTAATTTTACTCAACCAAAATATGTTGTTACGACAGAAATATATTGGATGTAAATCTTTTCATACGACAACATTCTGAAAGGAATTACCGACACGAAGTAAACCAGTCGGCTCTCACACTCATTTATATAACTTCCACATGTCAATACTCATTTTGGTTATAAAAGTTTTGCATTCAAACGTTTTCTTGACCTTTTTTGCAACAATTTAACTTATCATGAAAAGAGTGGAATATTTTGCAAATCGTAAACCTCAAGACTTCACTGTGCGATGTAAATGGATTTGCATTTTTCTTTAAACATACGCTTGCACACGCCGACTCATATTTGATCAAAATTGATATTTACACATTTACTTTAATCACGAAAATCTCATGTAACACATGTAAAGACGCAATGCATGAAACTCTACTTGCAATTGAAGGCTACTCACTCAAACAAGGTCAACCGCTTTACCTACGCAACTTATCATTGACACTCTACTTTCGACCAGTGGTCGCCCTCTCGGCCTTGCAACAACTTGCTATACATGCATTCCACGGCCCACTTACTCAACCACTTCATACTATTTTTGTCTTGATCAAATATCTCACATTCTGCCTCTACACGCTTCCAATCCTCTACAGATATCTCCTTTCATTGATCCTGTCACTGAAAAGCTCGACTAAAAAGTAAGAGCTCCAATCCTCCACTCGCTATTGGACTTACGCTTTCAAGATCTCGACACTGTCCTTCCTTACTATCCCAACTGATCTACCTCACGATTTCTACAACTGGGACTCACCAAAAACCAGGAGTCTTACTCAAAAGCAATCTCTCATCCTCCTCGAACCCACGAAGATCTATCTCTAGACGGCTCATACATTCCAACAATATCCCGTCTCTACGATGTATACATACATCACCTCATAAATGATCTCTCACGATACTTTCCCAACAATGGGTCTCAATCTTCCCTTCAGGGATCTTGCTGACATTCTAGATGACTGGAACACAACATATAAACTAGCTTAAGACTACAGCTTCGGAATAATAAGGCAGATTAAGCACATACATGTACCTGTAAGTTCGCAATTACACTGGCCAGGTGTAATCCCAAACTTACCTTACATGACTGTCCTCGGTATCCCTATTAATCCTATTTCTATAATAGTGTCCTCCTAACGCATTTCCTGATTCTCAGTTGTGATTTCTACTCCCAAAGTTTAAGTTTAGGCCCGTCCGGTCACCCAAATCCCTTAAACTATGGCTCTGATACCAATTGTAACAACTCAGTCTAAAATAAAGCATGCACTTCATAAAAATCAGAATATCCCAAAAATGGGTCCCAATATTTCTTACATAAGTCTCAAAATTTAGGTTGGCGGAAACAACCTATACACAACTGAGAATATACTAGTTTCTACAAGTGCCAAAGGCACCGTCTCTACCTGCATCTGTACTCTATCATGCTCTTGCTCACTCGCCAGAGCCTCTTACTATCTGCTTACCTGAAAAGGTTTAGTTTGGAAAATGCGAGGGTTAGACCATGAGGTCTAGTGAGCTCCCTCCTGACAGTTCTCAAAATCATTTCAAAATAGTTCATAACTTTCAAATATCTTTGCATAACTTTCACATAACATTTCGTAAAACTATCACATAACTTTATATAAACTTTCACGGATAAATCCGCTCCCGTAAATGGCACCCTGAAGTCACTCGAAAGTGACAACGAGTCAGTCTCACGCTGCCTTACTGGATACTCCCTTCCATGGCATAAACGGAACCTCCCCCCGACGTGAGTACTGGCGGAACCTCCCCCTCGACTTAGCCAATTTACGTCTACCACAATGTATGCATACATCTCATATAAACTTTAAATAAACTTTCATGCAGTTAAAAACATAGGAATAAAACATGGCATTTCTCATCATGTACTTACTTTAGAAAACACGTTAAAAGTCACGTATTTTTGTTAGAAAAACTCACCTGGTGCTTATAAGGTCTTTTTCTTACTTTACTTCTGGCTTACGGTCGAATTACCTGAGAAATGGATGAGATATAAACTACTCAGATGCCTAAACCAATAATCCAGACACCATTCGGACTCAACTTACCAGATAATCTATACTTACCGGGCAATCTACACTTACCGGGTACTTATACTTACCGGGTAACTTACACTTACCGGGTAATTTATACTTACTGAGTAACACAACTTACTGAGTAACACAAACTTACCGATAACACAAACTTACCGATAACCATCCGGGAACCGTTTCACCCGGTCACTACTGGGTACTAACCAGTTTCCCTCCCGGTAACCTTCAACATAGGGCGGCTTACCGGGTGCTGCGGCTGGAATGATTTCAGAGACAAAACTTTACTCAAAGCCCCTTAATCAGTACGATAATGTGATAAACGATTTCATAAACATTCTAAATCCATTTCTTAAAATTCTTTGCTACTTAAACACAATTAGAGTGCTTAATCTCTCTCTCAAGGCATCATTTACAACTTTTTGAGTAAAACTCTCTACATAGCTCATCAATCATAACAACAAGAATAAGAATTGGGTTTTTGGAATTACCTGATAGAGTTAGTAGCAGAATCAGATTCCAATTTCACCTCTTCTTCCAACTTGAAATCTTGATGAAGTTTCCTCTTGCACTATGATTATTTTCTCTGCTCTCTCTAGTCTCCCAAGCCGCCACCAACAATGAATCCTAGGGTTTTGAGCCCTATTTAGGGCTTTTTATACCTACCCCAAAACTTACAAAATTAGCCCCTAAACTTTCGACTTTACACCTTTCTCACCAAAACTTTAATCTTTACCAATTTGGTCTTGGTTATTACACCTAAGGTCCCGAAGCCCGACCGATAACTCTAATTTTTAGAGTTATTACATGGCTTTTTATTTTTATATTCTTTTTTCAATTTTAGCCATTTTGCTTCTTAATCACCCATCTTTGGTCTAATCTCCACTTCTGAGCAAAAAGAGTTCACTATAGTATTTTTGAACCATTTGGTGCGTTTTACACCGCACTTTCAAGAAAATATCTGCAGTGGAATCGGGAGTGCCCACTCTCGTTCCGAGAAAAGACAAATCTAGATGCTGAAAATATTGAAGGCAGAAAAGGAGCCAAAATTCTGGAGTTTGAGATTCAAATCTTTCACAAAAGCTTTTGGCTAAAAGGATAAAGTGCATGTATATCCAAAAGCATGATATAAAATCAATTTTATTGAAAGACATGGTACTTGAAAGAAAAAAGTTAGAGCCATTTTTGGATAAAGGTAAAATGTTCAGTGTATATTAACTAGAAGGTGACCGGATCCATCAACTTTCGTTTGTGTTATAACCCAACTTTCGTTTGTGTTATAAGAATTCTTTCGAATCCCCTAACATCATCCAAGTTCGTGTCACTATGTCCTACCCATTTATGAGTTGAGAACTATACTTTAGACCCTCTCAAGTGATCAACTTGTTCGCATCATTAGGCAATAATCGAGTAATGAATGACCAAAACAATAAAGATTCAACATACGAATACTACTCAAGCATTTTTCATAAAATCTGGGTACTTCTCCTTCCTACATCCCAAAGAATGCTTAGCTCATGCTAAACGAAGTGAAGAAAATAAAAGATAAGAAGTTGCAAGAAGACATACTAAAAATATGAACTTTGATAAAACGATCACAGTTCCCACTCTGAGAACAGTGCAGCTACAAAATACTAAAAATATTTGAAATTAAATGCTACACTAGGAATTAAATATTGAACTTAGAGAACTAAATGCAGAAAAATACTAGAGCTAAGTTAACTAAATTCTAAAAGTTGCAAGTAGGTAGTAAGTTGTATGAGAAATGAATGCACCAAGCCTCTTTATATACTAGAGACTAAAAGTGGATAATACAAAAGAGGAATCATTATCTAGGAGTCAACACCAAAAGTGGAAGACCTTGAGTTATCACCCAACATGTAAAATGCTCTTCCAAAGACTTGTAGATAATATCCCTTGGTCTCTTTGGCTTTTTCCAAAAAGTATCTTCAAGTACCATAAAAATCAATAAACAAATAGTTTGTGCCATTCTTTAAGGGAGCATGCTTTCCACCATTCCTTTCCCACTAAGTTTCTTCAGATGAGTTTTGATTTTTTCACAATCTTTGGATCCTTTTTTACTTTTGAATATTTTTCACCATTTAATCTTTTGCTCGTCACGAGAGTAGGCACTCCTGAAGTCACCGCGGATAACTTTGGTGAAAGTGCAGCAAAAATCCACTAAATGGTCTAAAAATACTGTAATGCACTCTTTCTGCTCAATTAAAGGTAAAAGACCAAAAATGGGTGATTAAGAAGCAAAATGGCTAATTTTTGACAAAAGAAAATTGAAATAAAAGGAAATAATAACTCTAAAAATTAGAGTTATCACAACCTTAAACTTAAATCATTATTTGTCCCTAAGTAATAAGAAGAAGGGAAAAAATCAAGGAGTAAAAAGAAATGCATTCGAGCTTTTAGAAACGTAACAAATTTTGGTGCATTGAATGAACTTTGATCTCTCTCCAAAGATGCTTCTTTCGGCCCGAAAACTAAATTGTCACTTTCGTGCATTCGAAAACATCCTTTCCCTTGGAAATTATAGATTCGTAGGACTTGATTGGGTTTGATGTATTTGAGGCTTTGAATGTACTTACCAAAGGTTTTGCAATATACTTTACCAATTTGAATCGGAAATCCCATTTTTTGGGATGCTTATTTTACGAGATATTCTCGTTTTTTTAGAAGTGGACATTTCTGGCTTTTGCAAGAGTAAAACATATACACTTCTAGATTTATTTGGATGTGGGGTGTTTTTTTTGGGGAGTGGGCGCTCTGATGGTCAAGAGTGGGCACTCGGGATTTTCTAGGAGTGGGTACTCTGGTGGGTAAGAGTGGGCACTCTGGGTTTTCTAGTTTTTTTGAAGGGGGTTAGTCTACCCACCTCAAACTGAAAATCTCACAATGTCCTCATTGTGACTTTGGAAATAAGACTCGAAGTCCCTACCTCAAACTTAAAATTGCACAATGTCCTCATTGTGACTTGGAAAATAATATCGAAGAGGCTTTGGGGTACAAAAGGATGGTGTTTGGGGTAGTGTATGCAAAAACGGCCAATTTCCTTTCAAAGTGACAAGTTAAGGAGCGAACTTACCAAAGTGATTTTTTAGTTTAGGATCTGAAAGTTGGTGCACCTTAAAGTTGGAAAAAGATCAAACACCATTCAAACACAAAATCGGTTAGTAACCAAAAGCACATACTAAAAGTAGTAGGGATCTATGCATAACCAGACCAAATGATAAGAGATCAGTAGCAAATGTCAAGTAGCCAAGAGAGTTAAAGCAGCAAATAAACATAAAAAATAAATTTGTTTTAAGAGAGCATCAAGGGTGGGCACAACAGTCCCAATAAACCATCAGTGGGCAGGAGTGGTGTTGGGATCTACTTCGAGCGAGTTCACCGTTTATTCTTCAAAATGAGAGCCAAAAGTAGGGCATATGCCAGTTAGAAAGGTGGGGAGTTCTTGAACAAGTTGTGGATCCACGCGCTCAAGGAACTTCTTCATGACCGCATCACGTTGTTGCGTATATGCCCACACCAACTCGGTTGCGTGATCTAACTGCCTCCGCCGCTGCTCCATGGTGGTTATCTTGTCAATCAACGTCCTCAATTATGTCAAAACATTCGCCAAGGTGTCGGTGCCACGAGTCGAGATACTTGCCGCCAGTGGGTTAATCTGATGAGCAGCAATGCCCACTGGGGTTTGAGTAGACGAGGCGTCACCGGCAGCAAATGTGAGATTCATCCCATCTTCTTCAGAGTGATGGTACTGACGGTAGTGGCAGAGGTCATCCAAATGTCTCTTGGGGAAGTGGGCACACGAGCATCGATTAGTAACGCAGTAATTAAATGGTAGATTTACCTTCTTTTGTGTCCGAGCCTGATAGATGGTTGTTTGCATGAGAAGGCCCAGGTTGATCGGTAGATTCTTCAAGATACAAAACAAGAGAACGCATTTGTGTATGGAAAGCGTCGTATCATGAGTTGTGGGCCAAAGAGAGTGACGAGGGAATTGAAACCACACAACAACCTCAGTAGTCAAGTAGTTCGTCGGAATGCACTTTCGGTCGCCGTCCTTCTCCCAAGTCTTTCCTTCCACGACCAAGGCCTCTAAAATCTCATCCTCGTTGTTCTCGGTGGTACCCTGCATTAAAGAGGCAAAAGCACACGATTCTGGGGTTTGGAGGCCAAGGACTCGGTTTATGGCGCAAGTATCATAATGCACCCAGTGACCATGGACCTTGACCTTAGTAGCTTTCGTCCCAGTAGCCTCAACAAAAATTCCTTCACACAAGAGGAATTGTCCTTTCGATGTGCGGTGACCAAACTATCCAAGCCTTGACTTGCTACACGTTCTTTGACAAAGGGGGTGGTGTTTACGAATGTGGTATCGAACCCTCTCTCTATGTTGAGTTTATGGGTCACGGGGATTTCAAAGCGTACAAAAGCCTCAGTGGTGGTGAACTGTCTGGGGATCCCACTAGGGGGATGCCCAGTGCCCACTGTGTCCTGATAAGGGTCAGGGGATCGATAGTCCTCATCCTCATCATCACCATCAGATTCTTCTGGTGATGAACTAGAAGTAGGGATAAGGGTTCTTACCTTTCTTGGCAATGGATTTCTTGGAGCTTCCTTCACCACTCTTTTGCAGAGTGGTCACTTTCGATCTGTCATCATACCCTTTTGTCTTAGAACCCTTCGGATTGGATTCTCATCTCATTGACTCTCCATCTTTAGTCCTTCCAAGTCGATTGTGTTGCCTAGATTTTTCTTTGCTTTCTCTGCTTCTTCTTCAAGTTTTCTTGCCATCTCGGCTTATTCAAACAGCCAAGCCACTTCTTCTCTTCGTAATCTTTCCCCCTCTTCTTCCCAAGCCTTTTTCTCGGCCTCCCTTTTCTTCCTTGCTTCCTCCTCTCGCTTCTGTCGTTCTTCTTCCTCTTGCTTCGGCCTCTCTTCCTTTTCTCTTTTCAACCTTTCCCGTTCTTCTTTTTTCAGTCCCTCTTCTTTGTTTTCTTTTAAGATCGTGCTATTGAAGACAAGAAAAACATTTTTCATTAATTTAACTATAGAAGTTTAATCTTGATATTTTAAAATATCGTATCATATAAAATATTCTGGGATCACATCTAAAAATTGGGATTCGTATACCCCAATTACATAACCAACACTGATCAAAAGCTTGAATTCAAGATATGAAAATGTTTTAAAAAATGACATTGTTCTAATTTTGATTTTATCTGATTATCGGCTAAAAATATGTTTCAAGATTAAGATTGATCAGTCTAAAGCATTAACTTTTAAACAATATGGTTATCAACATATCGTACGTGGTTTTATAGATTATTCAGTATATCTATAGATGTGTTTATAAAATAATATAATTCAAATATTGAATGACTATTAAAACACAATTGATAAATAAATTTTTGTGAATTTTTAAACAACCCTTATATCTCCCAACCTATATGAAAATTGGATTGTTTATCTTCATCAATTTACAAACTACAGAACCTTGACTGAAAATTTTATAAATCATAAGATCATATTGCCATAGCAGTTGATCTTTTCAGAGAAAATTTATATAGCTTAATCAGTCAACACTTGTGTATCTCAAATCACATTTACTTGAATTATATTCTTCTATAGAAGAAGCATTCTGAGTCATTTTGATTTAAGAACAATGTTACATATAAACACACATGTCTATCTTGATACTTTGAAACTTTTCTTATCCATAGATTTGATTGTTTTCATTGGATAACTGATATGTGTAGTGTGAAGTGTGATGATATAGAATTTTTAAATATTGAGTTTTTTACTACCATAAGTATTACTTGATATTTGTATTCAGTTATGGGGTTAAGATAATGATTAATTATGAATGACAACTTATACATTCTTTTTATCGTCTTGTTTTTAGGCTTTGTCAATTTTAACTTGATCACAGTCTTGACCGGTTCCAACTATAAGAAATAGAGAGCACAAATAGAAATTTACCTTCAGTTTAATTAAGAGATTTATGTTATTCGAATGTTGTTTACAATACAACACTATAGCAGACACAAAAGAACCATCCTTAGAGAATTTTTTTTGCAAATCTTTGTCACATGAAGTTAGGTCATATCTCTAAACACGGACTAAAAGCATTAGTTTACAACAAAACATTGCCAGACTTAGATTTTTTTTATTTGAAAGATTTCCTTGAGTGGTATAAAGGCAATAGGTTCAATATGGGTTTTTAAGACTTCCAAAAGATTGAAATGGCAAAATTGAAAGACATGAAGCTAGACTTGTAGAAAGGTTTCACACATAAAGAATGTGTTGACTATACATAAATGTTCTATCGAGTATCCACTAACAACTCATTCAGAATCATAATGGCTTTAGTAGCTCATTATAGTATGGAGTTACATCAAATGGATGCTAAAACGACATTTTAAAATAGAGAGTTAGAAGAAGCCATATACATGAAGTAGCGTGAAGGCTTTGTGGAATCAGGAAAGAAAGATCATGTATGCAAACTTCATAAATCCATATATGGGCTTAAGCAAGCTTCAAGACAGTGGTATAAAAAAATCGATTAGGTTATACCAAGTTTTGGTTTTACAGAAAACATTGTGGACAAATGTGTATACATTAAAGACAATTGAGAAAAAAATCATTTTCCTCATCTTGGTATTTAGATGAGATACCTTTAGCTAACAACAATATTAAGGTTGCTCAAAGACACTAAAGGATTTTTGTCAGCTAAATTTGATATGAAAGACTTAGGTGAAGCTTCCTATGTTTTAGGTATAGAAATTCAAAGAGACAGATCACAAGGTTTATTAGGATATCTCATAGAAACTATATCTAAAAGGTTTTGAAGAGATTTAACATGTAGACTTATGCTAGAGAAGACTCACTTATGTCAAGATGTGATAAACTGTCCAAAATTTCTAAAAATGGGGGGAAGGATTTAGTTGAGGAAATAGATTACTATTCTCATGCATAATTAAAAGGAAGTATAATGTATGCAAAAGTATGTACCAGACCAGACTTGTCATATATTGTAGAATTTTTGTCCAGATTTCAACAAAACCCAACTAAAGATCATTGGACTACATGTAAGAAAGTCCTTAGGTACTTGCAAAATACTAAAGCTCACATACTAGTCCATAGACAAGTTAAAAACTTGGAATTCGTGGGCTACACATATTCAATTTGTGCGTATAAATATCCATACTCAAATAAATCTACATCTCGCTACATTTTTTTGCTTACAAGAGGGGTTGTAACATTAAAAAAAATTGTTATTGTAACATCAACTATGGATGTTAAACTTATATCCATTTATGAATGGGTTTGTGAGGGCATTTGGATCAAGAACTTCTTGATTCAAACGAATGTCTTAAGCTTTATAATTTCAATCCCTCTAAAGGTGTTTTTGATAATAAAGTTGTAGTATTTTCAGTGGAAATAGAAAAAGATTAAATAATTCAAAGCACATTGGTCCTGAATATTTCAATGTGAGACAATAGCTAAGGGAAAAGAGGTTATTGTTGAACATATTGGTACGGGATCTCAACTTGCACCATCCACTAAAGCCCTCTCACTAGTAATTTTCCAAAAACATACTAGAGATATGATAATCTTACCTGAACTCGATACTTGAGATTAGTGGGTGTCGAGATTAGTTTAGCCAGTTATGAACTCAATGCTTGAGTTTCGTGGGACTTGAGGTTAAGCCACTTATTTTATAATTTTTTTTCATTTGTGTTGTAATTTTCTGTCGGTACATTTTAATGAAGTGAAGTATTCAAGTATATAAGTCATGTTATATGTTTTACAAATTAAAGATTTATGTCATTATCTATAACAAACAAGTGAATCACCGCGCTTAAGCAAACTTGCGGATTACATAAGCAAAAATTGATTCACTAGTGTTAAGGATTTTTGCTTGTAAGTTTTAGAAGTTTTTTCTAAAACATTCGGTGGACTCTAAGCTACATATTATGCTAATTCAGGAAGATATAATAACTTGCATAAAAGCTCAAATTTAGACACTAATGAACTTATGTGGAATATGGTATTGTGTGCTAGTGGTTTTTAATCAAACTAGTTTGCCAACCTGGTGTAGATTCTGAGTTCTGCATACGGTATCTATTCTGACCAAGTTTGAATGAATTCACAACTGTTAGAATTTCTCGGCGTGCCCTTCATTTGATATGTACAATATTTATGGTTCTCTTGTCCTTACAGATTATGTTAAGTCTAGTGGGAGAATGATGGAAATAAATTGGACTTTAACATGATCTGTATTTAATATTAAAGGGCAGTTGATTTAAATACATATACTTATCAAGAGAATCTTATATCCGTTATAATCCAGTTAAATATTTGGATATATATCTTCTAATATGAGTAGGATAATTCATTAAGTTAATTACCTGATTAACATTAAGGTTAGTGTATATCTTCTATTATTTAAAATTCAAATACTATAGATAAACTAGGACTCCTTATGGGATGAGTCTTTAGTGGCCTACAAATAAAGGAGATCAAGTACCTATTGCCTACATGATACTGAATTCAGTTCAGCCCCATTCTGAAGCAAACCGTGTAGAGCTTTAGAAGATTTTGATCTACATGCGATGATTGTTGCTTCCGCTTTAATGAACTTCATTGCGTATGACTCAATTGTTCCAGGTTAGATCTATTAAAGTCTTTACGGTATCAACTACACTACAATAAAAATAGGTTTATAGAATGCTATCAACTTTTAAGTACTGTCTTTAATAAAATGTTTTATATGACATAATATATGACAAAAAATTAAAACGTCTTATCTAAGTGCATTAAATCCTTGGATAATATATCACTGATTTGAGTTTCTCACTAATAATTTAGCCATCAACTATTGTGACAATTTTATAACGAATCACATAGATTTTCCAATGAAAATTTTGATACTAAAAGTCCTACATTACTTTTATTAATTTTAATTTTGTAATATATAATTAGGAATTTTCTTTTCATAATTTTGTTGTCATCGTTTGTTTTAGCTAGCAGACATTACCAAATTTCTGGTGCCATATATTAGGGGTGTTCGTGGTCCGGTTTGGGCGGTTTAACCCCTCAAACCACAAACCGAACCACAAGTGGCGGTTTGGTAAATTTTCAAACCGAGCTGTTTGACATCAAGTGCCCAGACCGGTCAAACCGGACCGCGGTTTAGGCGGTTTGGTTCGACCGGTTTAGGCGGTTTGGGCCTTTTTTGGACTTTAAAACTTAAGCTAAAAAAACAGTTCACATTGTAAAATAATCATTAAAGTTATCGAACATTTCACAACTTTACATTGTAAATTCAAATGTTACTAACAGTGAATCACTAAAACAAATTGAGTTGCGTGCCAAATAGAAATTAGACCAACACCATTATTTACAAACAATAAATTGGTCCAATAGCAAATCACTAAAATAATCAATAAATTCATCGGAAAAAACTTACTTTAAACAATTATCAGTTAATTGAATATACGATTAAAACTAGGGAGTGTTCTATTTGGTGATTGAAGTAGTGTAACACCCTCAAAATTGGAACGAGCAACTAACGGTAATTTCGATAAAATAACTAAAAGATGATAAAATCATTTCTACAAAACATCCTTGAAAAATACCTCAAAGTTTGAACATCACAAACTAAACAACTAACATCTCAAGACGGGTGTTACTTAACCCATTTACAAGTTGCTAATCCCAAACATGTGCGGAAGACTTCGCTAAACATCTCACTTCTTGTGCACTCTACTAGCACTCATCCATTCACAGTGTAGCTAAAGCTATTCCCAACCTGGACCTGTTGCACATGCCAACAAATAAAAAGGTTAGGCTAACGCCTAGTGAGTTCAAGAGTTTACATTATGAGCAAATCATTTGATAAATCGACAGTTTCAACTTAAAAATGATTTTTCTAAAAGGGTTTGTATAAAAGACATTGACAACCCATTTTCCAACGCATTCAATTTCTGAGAGGAAAGCTTCCAATGAAAATCGTTTCTCTGCAACGGACTCAAATCCAAGACTCACATCAAGAGTTAATTAATAATAATTTCTCAAATAATCGCCACTACGAATAAAACTCCAATAGTTAAAGCATACAATAAGGATGTAACATAATTCCGTCCATCAATCATGGAAAACAATCCATATGCATATAATATAACCTCAACAATGCGAATAAATAAAATACCCGAAATCAACACCCTTCGGTGACGGGGGAGACCCGGTCTCATCGAATGTGGCAAACACATAAATTAAACCACGAATAAATACATGCAAGTAAGCTTCTTGGATGTGGAAAACAGATGACATCAACCATACTAGGTCTATAGTCAATCCTCGAAATCAATCATACTAGATCTTTAGCACATCTTAGACATCAACCATACTAGGTCTTTAGTCCATCTTAGACATCAACCAAAACTAGGTCTTTAGTCCATCTCCAGCATCAACCAAAACTAGGTCTTTAGCCCTTCTTAGACATCAACCATACTAGGTCTTTAGTCCAAGCCATCAAGTTCAATCCTACTGGATCTTTACCTTGGGAAAACCCACCATCCGAAACAAGCTTTCTCGACTTAAATATAAATACATGACCCCAAAAGAATAACTAATGCATTTAAATGATGTAAACCTCAAATATGATGCAACTCATGCAATGCAAACCCCAAGCCCACGTCGAGCTTATTAAAACCGGGCGAATGCCATCAAGACTCAATCGAGTCCAAAACCGAGCCCTCTGCTCAAAGATCTAATGATCATTTATCAACATCAAATCATGCAAATGAAATGCATCTAGTCCACAATATGCAAACACATGCTCCGAGGCATGATAGTCTCACAACCCCTTCATTGCCACTTTCCCAATGAAGTCAAATCATACATGCATCTATATGTACACGTATATGCAACTCTTTCATAACTCAATGATACGCATTGAGAAATCTATGCGTATGTATTTAGTTTAGCTTACTTATGTTAGGGTATTTTACACTTTTATCTCGATATTGAGTCATTTTCTATATTATTTTCTAGTTTTGTGTCATGAAGCTAAGTGTTGTGAAAATACCTGTTTTATTCTTGTAAGTAGGCTAATATCTCTATTTTTTTGCGAAACTGACAGCTTCTAAAAGCATTCCCACTACATTGGCTGACTGGACGCGTGCATGACCTTTTGGAGGGTTGATTCTATTAAGCTTAGGATCTGAATGATGTCAGCAACTTTTGGGCTGAGAATTGCAGAAGGTTCCAGAAGACCTTTAACAAAAAGAAAAGAAGCCTTGAATTATTATTTGTACTAGAAACTATTAATGAATAGTAGTTAGCTTTTTAGCTTTTGTACTTTTGGTTCAAGAGGTATGGCCATGCATTGTAGTTGGTGTCTTTTGGTCATATATCCACCATACCTTCTTGAGTGTATATATATGGCAGGTTTGCCATTGGTAGAAGGAGAATTTTAAAAAGTTAAGTTTTATATATTGCAATCTTGTAATCGTTTGATGAAAGCTAAGATTGAAAAGTGACATAATCAATCTCTAGATTTCTCAAGTTATTAAAGTATTGCATTTTCTTTATTTATTGTTCTTTACAATTATTGCGTTTTCCTTTAAGTCATTTAATTTCTTGTCATTTAATTTATGCACTTTATTTCCGTCATTTATATTTCCAGTAATTTAATTTACGTCATGAGTAGCTAATTTTCTTAAGCTTGGGTGTAAACCAAAAAGGGTGAGTATTTTAAACCAATGGAAAGTGGACATCGTTTCTCAATAACGATGTTCCATTATTTCATTCAAGTTTGATAAATCCAAAAACCTTCTTGACGACTTGATCATTTGAAAAGTGTTAAAGTGCCATTGACTCAGGAATGAGCTGTGATATGCACGTCAACTCGAATGACATTGAGGGTATACTTGGAAAAGTTACTTACAAAGGAATTTGTTTTCGGTGTTTTTCAAATTGATTATTCTCGACGAGTTGATCACTAGTTAAGGTGGTAAAGTGTAGTGGATTCAGGAATGAGCCACTTAGAACACGTCAACTTGAATGATATGGGAATCGGCTCGGAAGAGTGATTTTTAGACAAAGGAATTTGCTAAATCCATATATTTTGAGAACTCTGTTTGACACCCGCACTGGTCTTGATACTTCATAGGAATATGTTGATTGATAGCTAAACAAAGGTGCAACGGTGAGAATCCGGAAGGATCACTTTCAAAATAGACGATGGAGTTAGTTGTTGGCAGACACAATGCTACAGCATTGCTACAGCATTGGTCCGCTGGAAGTTGTGTTTATTTACCCACCCCAAGTATTTACACCCTTGCTATCTGTTATTAATTGTTATACAATCTGTGATAATTCCAACCACCAAACAGAAAAATATTATCTTCGAATTGATCCTTGAAAATCATTTCTTTTATTAGACTTTTATTGCGCTTTTACTCCAATCTCTGTGGGAACGATATCTGGTATTTTACCATTTTATTACTTGAAAGACAACATTAGATCTCATTGTATACTTGCAGTGAGGTTTAATTAGCACACGTCTATCGGTGTATTCAAAGCACTGTCAAGTTTTTGGCGCCGTTTCCGGGGATTGGCACGCTAAAAGTTTTTAAAAGTTTTAAAACGATTTGATTTTTCTAACACCTTCTGAATCATACTTTGTGTGGTATATGCCACGAATCCAACGTGGGGAACTTTTTGAGTTAGATCCTGACATAGAAAGAACCTTTCATCTTAGACGGAGGTTACAAAGAGCTTCAAGTTCTATGGATCCTCCCGATAGGGATGCACCACCCGGATTTGAGCGTAGACACCTACACCCATTCGTTGCAGAACCACGACCACCAGGCGTAGAGATACGACCACCACCTCTAGTGAACCAAATGAGACCACCGGACTTAGGAAATCCTAGAGCACCACCAAATTTTGGAAACCCTCCAGTTTTTGGTAACCCACCAGTTTTTGGAAATCCGCCACGTTTTGGAAATCCACAAAATCAAGATTTTCAAGAACACCACATTAATAATGAAGAAGATGATGGGGAAGAATCTCATGGTAACAATGATTTAAATGAACCATTAAATATCATTGACCTTGCAAACTCAAAAAATGGGAGAATTATAGACTATGCAATTCCTAACTTTGAACAATTAAATTCGGGAATTGTAAAGCCGCATATGGATACAACGCATTTTGAACCAAAACCCATTATGTTTCACATGTTCCAAGCCAATGGTCAATTTGCCGGATTCCCATCGGAAGATCCACACTCACATTTAAAATCTTTTAAAGAGATCACTGATGTTTTTCTGATTCCTGGGGTATCTTCTGATGCCCTAAGACTCACATTATTTCCTTTTTCATTAAGGGATAAGGCAAAAGTTTGGTTTAATTCATTGGCACCAGGTTCTGTACCATCATGGGCTGACATGGCTGAAAAAAATTTAAGAAAATATTTTCCACCTACCCGAAATGCTAAGTCCCGAAATGAAATTTGCATGTTCAAACAAATGGACGATGAAGCAATTCCCGACGCATGGGGAAGGTTTAAGAAATTATTAAGGAAATGCCCTCACCATGGCATTCCCTACTGTATTCAACTCGAGACGTTTTACAATGGACTTGATTCCAATGCAAAACAAATGCTCGATGCGACATCAGGAGGGGCCTTTACTTCCAATACCTATAACACCGGGTATGAAATTCTTGAAAAGATTTCCACAAACAATGGGCATTGGGCTGATCCAAGAGCACCAACTACAAAGAAGACTGCTGGAATGCATGATTTAGATGCTTACACCGCATTGACAGCTCAGCTGGCTTCTATGACCAATATGCTTAAAAACATAACTACCGGTCAGGGAACACAGCCGACTGCCACTACACCTACTCCAGCTGTCCTCTCAGTGCAATGTGTTTGTTGCAGTGGAGACCATTCTTATGAACAGTGTCCTCAAAACTCTGAATCAGTTAACTATGTTCATAATAGAAATAGTCCTTACTCTAACAATTACAATGCCAGTTGGAAACAACATCCAAAATTTTCATGGACCAGCCCAAGTTTAAATCAACCTGAGTTTAAGCAACAAGGAAACTCCCATTTTCAAAATCAGCATCAAGCAAGCAGTTCTCAAAACTACCAAAACAATCAAAATCATCAGAATCAGAGTTTTCAAAACAACAAACCATCGTTTCAAAACAAATCCTCTTCACAAGCAGAACCGTCTTTGGAAGCAATGTTAAAAAGTTTTATCACCCAAACCAACACTTCCATAAGAAATCTTGAAACACAAGTTAGTCAACTTTCTCTTAGTCAAAACAACAGACCCAACGGGACTTTGCCTAGTAACACTGAAATCCCAAAATTTCCAGGAAAAGAGCATGTGAAGGCTGTGACACTTAGGAGTGGGAAAGACTTAGAGAAAACCCAAGCTGAAATAGAAAAGAATCCAAAGTCCAAGACCAATGCTACAGCATTGCCCACCATCCTAGAAGAGCTATCCCAATCTCTTAAGGATTTAGAGCCAATAATCCCAATCCCAAAGGAAAACACAGTAGAAAGTGAGGTCAACAAACCAACAAGCCCTGTCAAAGGAAACATAACAAAAGGTGTCAAAGATACAAATTTGAGGGTGGAGGAAGTCCACCCTGAAAGCTCAACACAAACAAAGAAATCCGTTATTGAACCAATTCCTCCTTATGTTCCTTTTCCCTAAAGGTTAAAGAATAATAAGGAGGAATTGCAATTCAAGAAATTTTTGGATGTGTTTAAACAATTGCATATCAACATACCCCTTGTTGAAGCAATTGAGCAGATGCCTAGTTATGCCAAATTTCTTAAAGACATTTTGAGCAAGAAAAAGAAGTTGCCTGAGTATGAAGCTGTAGCCATGACTGAAGGGTGTAGTGCTCTCTTGACCAATAAAATTCCACCTAAACTCAAAGATCCAGGGAGTTTTACCATTCCTTGTTCCATAGGTGGGAAAGAAGTTGGAAAAGCCTTATATGATTTAGGAGCAAGTGTCAACCTTATGCCTTTGTCTATTTTCAATAGCTTAGGTATAGGAGAAGCTAGACCAACCACTGTCACACTCATCTTAGCTGACAAAACCATTGCCTATCCTAAGGGTAAAATTGAAGATGTCTTAGTTCAGGTTGACAAATTCATCTTTCCTTCTGACTTTATCATCTTAGATTTTGAGGCTGACAGAGATATTCCTATTCTTTTAGGAAGACCCTTTTTAGCCACTGGGAGAACTTTGATAGATGTCCAAAAGGGAGAGTTGACCATGAGACTTCAAGACCAAAAAGTCACATTCAATGTCTTCAATTCCATGAAATACCCTGATGATATGGAAGTATGTTCTGGCCTAAGTGTGATTGAAAACTTGTGTAATGAAGAGGGAGTTAGGGAAGTTTGTAGGTTGGAAAAAGAGGATGATGAGAAATATGATGATGATGATGAGAAGATAATAGATGAGACTGTTGCTAAGTTTGAATCTTTGGAACCTAATGAACAAAAGACTTTCACACTATCAATCATTTCACCACCTGACCTGGAGTTGAAACAACTCCCGTCCCATCTAAAATATGCTTTTCAAAAGGATGAGAACAAACTGCCTGTCATCATTTCATCCTCTTTAGAATTGCATCAGGAAAAGAAGTTAGTGGATTTGTTGAAGTTACACTCAAAAGCCATAGGATGGACCATTGCTGACCTTAGAGGAATTAGTCCCTCTATTTGTCAACATAAGATCATCTTAGAAGACAAGAACTTCACATCCATTGAACCACAAAGAAGGCTAAACCCTGTCATGAAAGAAGTAGTGAAAAAGGAAGTGCTAAAATGGCTAGATGCAGGAATCATTTTTCCTATAGCCAGTAGCTCTTGGTCCTGTCCAATGTGTCCCTAAGAAGGGGGGTTTTACAGTAGTGGCCAATGAAAAGAATGAACTCATCCCAACTAGAGTAGTTTCAGGATGGAGAATTTGCATGGACTACCGTAAACTTAACACAACCACCCAACAGGACCATTTTCCACTACCATTCGTTGACCAAATGTTAGACAAGTTAGCCGAAAAAGAATACTATTGTTTTTTGGATGGATACTCCGGTTACAATCAAATAGCCATTTCACCCGAGGATCAAGAAAATACCACCTTCACTTGTCCCTATGGTACTTTTGCCTTTAGGAGAATGCCCTTTGGTCTCTGTAATGCTCCTGCAACTTTTCAAAGATATATGATGTCCATATTTTCTGATATGCTGGAAGATTCCATTAAAATATTTATGGATGATTTTTCTGTATATGGCTCATCTTTTGATAATTGTTTGGAAAACTTGAAAAAGAGTCTTGAAAGGTGTGAAAAAACTGATTTAGTCCTAAACTGGGAAAAGTGTCATTTTATGGTCAAAGAAGGAATAGTTCTTGGACACTTGATTTCAAAAAGGGGGGGGGGGGGGGTTGAGGTAGACAAAGCCAAATTGGAAGTTATTGAAAAATTATCTGAACCAACCACTGTAAAAGGAATTAGAAGCTTTCTTGGTCATGCTGGGTTTTACAGAAGGTTTATCAAAGACTTTTCAAAAATCTCAAAACCTTTGTATTTGCTTTTACAAAATGACCACAAATTTGATTTTAATGATGAATGTAGAAATGCATTCATTACTTTAAAGAAAGCTTTGGTAACTGCTCCAGTGGTTGTGGCCCCAGATTGGGAAAAACCATTTGAAATCATGTGTGATGCAAGTGACTGGGCTGTAGGAGCTGTCTTGGGTCAAAGAAAGGAAAAAGTGTTTCATTCAATTTATTATGCAAGTAAGACTTTGAATGAAGCACAAATCAACTACACAACAACAGAAAAAGAACTCTTGGCTGTAGTTTTTGCTTTTGAGAGGTTTAGATCATATTTAGTGGGAACAAAAGTCATTGTGCATACAGATCATGCTGCCATTAAATATTTAATCTCTAAAAAGGATGCCAAACCTAGATTGATTAGATGGGTTTTGTTGTTACAAGAGTTTGACCTAGAGATTGTAGATAGAAAAGGAGTAAACAACCAAGTGGCAGATCATTTGTCTAGGTTAGAAAACCTAGTAGAAGAGAAAGGGGAAGGAGATATCATTGAAACCTTCCCAGATGAGAAAATCTTGATGCTACAACATTCATCCTGCATCCCTTGGTATGCTGATTTTGCCAACTACTTATCATGTGGCATCAAACCTTCTGATTGTACTGGTCATAAGCTTAAAAAGTTTTTCCATGATGCTAAATTTTATCTTTGGGATGACCCTTTTCTGTTTAGACTTGGTGCAGATCAAATCTTGAGAAGATGTGTTCCAGAAAATGATGTGGCAGGAATCTTGCACCATTGCCACACCTCAGCATATGGAGGACACTTTGGAGGTCAAAGAACAGCAGCAAAAGCACTACAATCTGGTTTTTATTGGCCTACTCTATTCAAAGATTCCCATCACTTTTCACAAAGATGTAATGAATGTCAAAGAAGTGGTTCCATTTCTCAAAGAAATGAAATGCCTTTGAATGGGATACTTGAAGTAGAGCTGTTTGATGTGTGGGGAATTGATTTCATGGGACCTTTTCCACCATCAAACAAATGCCAAGACATTCTTGTTGCTATAGATTATGTCTCAAAATGGGTGGAGGCAGTGGCATGTGTGGCTAATAATGCAAAAACTGTTGTCAAATTTCTTCGCAAACATATTTTTACAAGATTTGGTACCCCCAGGGCACTGATTAGTGATGAGGGTACTCATTTTGTAAATTATTTGTTAAAAGGAGTTCTTGAAAAATACAACATCAAACATAGAGTTGCCACTGCATATCACCCACAAACAAATGGTTTGGCTGAGCTCTCTAACAGTGAAATAAAGGGAATTCTGGAAAAGGTTGTAAAACCTAACAGAAAAGACTGGGCTTTTAAACTAGATGATGCTTTATGGGCATACAGAACTGCTTTTAAAACACCCATTGGTATGTCCCCATACAAGCTAGTCTTTGGAAAAGCCTGTCATCTCCCTTTAGAGCTAGAACACAAAGCATACTGGGCCATTAAAGAATTGAATATGTCTTTGGACATTGCTGGCAATAAAAGGAAGTTACAACTTTGTGAAATGGATGAACACAGAAATATGTCATATGAAAATGCTAAACTCTACAAGGAGAAAACAAAAAAATGGCATGATAAAAGGATCCAACACAGAGATCTGAAAGAAGGCCAGAATGTTCTCTTGTTTAATTCAAGGTTGAAACTGTTCCCAGGAAAACTCAAGACTAGATGGTCTGGACCTTTCAAAATACACAAAGTTTATCCACATGGGGCAGTTGACTTGATTAATCCAGAAAACAACAATGTGTTCAAAGTCAATGGTCAGAGAGTCAAAGCTTACCATGATCCTGTAGCATTCCCAGAGCATTGCTCTGTGGACTTGGTTACACCTTGCTAACCAAGCTTCATTCCAAAAATAAACTGGACCCTTTGGGAGTCCATCTTGTCTTTGTAAATATTAATTTTTAGAATATTTTTTAGCTTGTTACGTTTAATATGTTTTGTTTAAAATGTGCAGTTTCATAGAAAGAAGGAAAAGAGAGAGAGAGAGATAAAGAAAGCCAAAAATTAAAATTGAAAAACCTGTCTTCAAAAATGCCAAAAGATTTTTTTTAGTAATCGAGAAAGTTGTATCTTAACTTAATGTTTAGAATAACAATTTCAAAAGAACAAGTATGGAGGAAATGTATTAAAAATACATTTTCACCTACTTTGGTACCTTTGGAAAGAAAAAGAGGAAAGATAATTTCTTTGCATTAAGATTCAAGTACAGTCAATTGTTTTGAATTTTTGTCAAACCAAGTCTTACAAAAAGCATGGGTGGTTTCAAAAGTTGGTGACATTAGGTGCTACACAAATTTTCAAGAAATAATACTTTGTGTACCTAATTTATTTCATACAAAAAGAGAGAAAGAGAAATAATTTTAAAGGGAAAATTTCTTCAAAAATAACAAACTCCTTTAGTTACATCCTAACTATTCTCTCATCAAACAAGCTCCAAAGTGACGAGAAAATGGTACATGTATGGAAAGATTGTATCTTCCAACCACTTGTACCATTAAATTGAAAATGGTGGGGTAATAGTATTCTGAAGGACAAGAGTACCACCTACTGATTTTTTAAAAAGAAAAAGGTATGGTGTGTTTTAAAAAAAAGTAGAAAATTTCAGATTTTAAAAATCTTTTGTTGGTACCATTTGTACTAATAAAATCATTTTTATTTTTGAAACCCAATTTTATTTTTGAAGAAATCTTGTAAAAATCAGATATTTCTCTTTAAAACCAAGTCGACCCCACCTGTTTTTGTTCATATCCAAGTTTAACTCAAAAGGCAAAGACCCACTTTTGGAAAACTCACTTTTTGCCAACTATTCATCTTCTTCCCCATCTCTTTCTATCGACTCTTTTTAAAAAACCCACCAAAAACCCATCTCTTTCTCTCGACTCACTCTCTGTTACTCACTCACATCGATCGAGAATGGCGCGAACAAAGAGACCAGCGGTTAGGGACGAGGTCCCTGACAACCCACGACTAAGTAATCGTCGACGTGCAGTGGTGGCCACACCCAATGTGCAGCAAGAACCTGAACTATTGGTGCTTGACAACGATAGCATACCACCGATGATCCCATCTACCCAACAATCACCTCCCCAAAATCCCATTCTCAATATTTCTACACTCGAAACACATTCTCCAAAAGAAATCAGAGTCACTTACACCCGAAAAAGAACCCCTGTGAAAGAAAGTCCATTGAACAAACCCTATGATGTTGGAACTCCTTCCAAAAGCTTCGACCTAAATAAGCTTTCTGAAGAGGCTGCTGATGTACCCTCCACACCTCAGGAGCCAAACCTTACTGAAGAAGGGACCTTAGCCATGGTGGTTTACTCACCTTCGGCTAGCTCAGTTTACTAACCGAAAGCCGAGGAAGATGGTCATTTCACCTCTGATTCTGAAGAGGAGGATGCGGAAAATGTTGAAAAGGATGAGGATGCCTTTTTCTTGGCATTAAACAACAAGGATGATCATGAGGTTGCTTTACAAATGAACAAACATTGGGCTTTGGTACCTTACCAGCCCAAAGTTAGAAAGATGGTTGAGATTATGGAGGATCCTAGAAGTTCACCTGAGCAAGATACCACAGAAAAACCGAGTGAACAAAACGCAGAGGTGGAACTTACTGATTTGGGGGATCACAATAATGTCATTGATCCCTTTGATATTAGTGACATTATTGCTCCCCCTAAGTCACCCAAAATGAAAGCTGTGCAGAAGAAAAGAACAACCCGAAGCACTGAAGTAGTGGAACCACCAAAGAAGAAGGTCAAGGCAATGGCAAAGACAAAGAAAAAGAGAACTGCAGCATTGGAGGCAACAATAGGCTCACAGACTACTCTTATGGAGTAGGACAGGTTCCTTTCACAACCCTTTAGCTTCATTTTTTTATGTCTTATTATGTATGTCAGGGATTAACTTTCTCATTTTTAAGTTCGTGTGTTTCATCAAGATTTGCATGATTAAGTTAGTACATAATGTAATCATAGCCCAAATAACTTTTTGGTTTAATTGCATTGCACCTAATAGTTGTTCTTGCTAGAACTAGCAATTTGAATCTTGGGACACATTTCATTCACACATTGCTACTTAATCTAGGAAAGGATCAAGGCCATTATTTCTTTTCTCACTTTTTGGCCATTTGACATCTTATACACTTACCTTTCCACGCATACAATGAGGACATTGTACCATCCTAATTTGAGGGTGGGGGGATGTCCATCCTAATTTGAGGGTAAGAATGTCCATCCACAAAAGCCAAAAAGATCAAACAAATAGAGCAAAGCTCTAAGCTGATGCCTTGTGGAAACTGTTCAAGAAACACCAAAATGTCCCATAAGGGCAAAGGTGCATGATTTCAACAAAAAGACCACAAAAAGTGCCAAATATTTCAAAAAATTTGAGCAAAGTTCAGAAATTATGCTATGTTGAGAGAAAAGGCAAAGTGAGGAAAAGATTATGCCAAAAAGAGCGTACCCATTCTTAAAGCCCTTGTGATCCTAGAAGTGGCATGTGTTTGAGTAAACAAAAAGATTTGATTGCTAGCTTATGGTTCATACATGTTTAGATTGCATGATGCTCACTAAGGAATTATAAAAGGCTATGACAAACATTTTGTGTGGTAATCTTTGTCATGTGTGCACTTAATGCTTAAATCTTGAGTCTTTCATCTTGAGTCATTTTTTTGTGTCTTTTAGTTGCTTGGGGACAAGCAACAGTTTAAATTTGAGGGTGTGATACGCATTGAGAAATCTATGCGTATGTATTTAGTTTAGCTTACTTATGTTAGGGTATTTTACACTTTTATCCCGATATTGAGTCATTTTCTATATTATTTTCTAGTTTTGTGTCATGAAGATAAGTGTTGTGAAAATACCTGTTTTATTCTTGTAAGTAGGCTAATATCTCTATTTTTTTGCGAAACTGACGGCTTCTTAAAGCATTCCCACAGCATTGGCTGACTGGACGCGTGCATGATCTTTTGGAGGGCTGATTCTATTAAGCTTAGGATCTGAATGATGTCAGCAACTTTTGGGCTGGGAATTGCAGAAGGTTCCAGAAGACCTTTAACAAAAAGAAAAGAAGCCTTGAATTATTATTTGTACTAGAAACTATTAATGAATAGTAGTTAGCTTTTTAGCTTTTGTACTTTTGGTTCAAGAGGTATGGCCATGCATTGTAGTTGGTGTCTTTTGGTCATATATCCACCATACCTTCTTGAGTGTATATATATGGCAGGTTTGCCATTGGTAGAAGGAGAGTTTTAAAAAGTTAAGTTTTATATATTGCAATCTTGTAATCGTTTGATGAAAGCTAAGATTGAAAAGTGACATAATCAATCTCTAGATTTCTCAAGTTATTAAAGTATTGCATTTTCTTTATTTATTGTTCTTTACAATTATTGCATTTTCCTTTAAGTCATTTAATTTCTAGTCATTTAATTTCTTGTCATTTAATTTATGCACTTTATTTCCGTCATTTATATTTCCAGTAATTTAATTTACGTCATGAGTAGCTAATTTTCTTAAGCTTGGGTGTAAACCAAAAAGGGTGAGTATTTTAAACCAATGGAAAGTGGACATCGTTTCTCAATAACGATGTTCCATTATTTCATTCAAGTTTGATAAATCCAAAAACCTTCTTGACGACTTGATCATTTGAAAAGTGTTAAAGTGCCATTGACTCAGGAATGAGCTGTGATATGCACGTCAACTCAAATGACATTGAGGGTATACTTGGAAAAGTTACTTACAAAGGAATTTGTTTTCGGTGTTTTTCAAATTGATTATTCTCGACGAGTTGATCACTAGTTAAGGTGGTAAAGTGTAGTGGATTCAGGAATGAGCCACTTAGAACACGTCAACTTGAATGATATGGGAATCGGCTCGGAAGAGTGATTTTTAGACAAAGGAATTTGCTAAATCCATATATTTTGAGAACTCTGTTTGACACCCGCACTGGTCTTGATACTTCATAGGAATATGTTGATTGATAGCTAAACAAAGGTGCAACGGTGAGAATCCGGAAGGATCACTTTCAAAATAGATGATGGAGTTAGTTGTTGGCAGACACAATGCTACAGCATTGGTCCGCTGGAAGTTGTGTTTATTTACCCACCCCAAGTGTTTACACCCTTGCTATCTGTTATTAATTGTTATACAATCTGTGATAATTCCAACCACCAAACAGAAAAATATTATCTTCGAATTGATCCTTGGAAATCATTTCTTTTATTAGACTTTTATTGCGCTTTTACTCCAATCTCTGTGGGAACGATATCTGGTATTTTACCATTTTATTACTTGAAAGACAACATTAGATCTCATTGTATACTTGCAGTGAGGTTTAATTAGCACACGTCTATCGGTGTATTCAAAGCACTGTCACTCAACAATGCATATAATTCACCCAGGTTCATTAGTACCAAAGGTACTAAGAATGCAAACCATCAAACGATCTTCACACATAAGACCAACACTTAAACCGGCACATAGTCAAATAAAATGCAATTAAGCATATAACACATCCTAGACTCCACCCCGAGCCACTAAATCGGCAAACACTCAAAAGACTTATTTGAGTATAAATTAAGCCTTTAAGGCCAAAATAAACGTTTGGTTAAATACGTGTCACTCACACGGTTACATAAACCAAAATGCATCGTTACCCAACACCTTTATCTTTTAATTCCTCAATTGGACTTCGGCCCCAAAATGAATATTTACAACTCTTAAAACCCTCACATGGTCGGATTTACCAAAATCCCCAACCCACACGTTCGCACTTTAAAATACGCCACATCATAGTTATCACATAATCACAAAAACACTAAAGTGTAGTTTGACCAAATCCTCTTCACTTAAGCAATAGATTATCAAAACCCCTTTAACTCGTGATTTATTCATCAATCACTCAAAATTCCCAAATATGGGTGTTTTATAAGATTTGTAAAGCTCAACACTTTGATTAAATCACAACCTACCAAATAATTCAACAAGGGATAATTTCACATAAAGCACACAAATACTTTAAAACACATATTTTGGCATGTACAAAGTTTTCACAAAGCAACTTGAACTCACCTTGCTAGATTAGGCTAAATCTAGATTTTCCCATACGTATGCTCCTTTGAAGAAGTCCGTATCTTCAAGTTCAAATCTTCCAAAACCTAAATCCATAAGTTTCCAACCATAAGTATTTATCCCCAAACACTTAGAATCATTTCTCCCAACATATAACACCCAAAATCACCAATAGATCAAAACCCTAATTTCTAAAATGAGGATAAGAGAAGGTTACCTCAACCATCAAGTGAATCCACCAACCAAACACTTCTAATGTTACCAAAGTGAGCCTCATTCTTCATTTCATCTAAAGAAAGGAAAGGTTTAGGAGAGGGTTAGGTAAAACTCTATAAGGTGAAGAAATCTCACAAAAATGAGAGAGAGATGAAGAACTCTAACCCTTGATTTACCAAATATTAGCTAGGAGATGAAGAATCACTCTTCTATGTAGTGAAAGGCACCAAGAAAGCTTCAAAATCCGACTTTGGGGTTAGGGTTCGTTTAGAGAGAGATAGGAGGTGGAGTGGTGAAGTAACAAATGAGAAATAAGCCAAAAGCCCGATTTTAAACTCTCAGACATAGTGGGCGATTGTGACACGGCGATAGTGACATGGTCACTATCGCGAGGCACTCTCGCTAAGGATGTACCGAGGGGGTCTCAGCTTCCCCGCGACTATGACACGGCGATAGTGACACTGTCACTATCGCAGGGCACTATCGCCCAGAAGGTACCGAGGCTCGACTTTTGTCCCGAATGAACCCGTTTTGCTGAGCTTCTTTCGTACACTTCTCCCCAACGTTAAACATGCAGCTTAATAAAATTCCGGGTGTTACAATCCTCCCAACCTTAAAAGAGATTTCGTCCTCGAAATCTGATTCTCGCACTTCCAATGGTTACCTAGTTCAAACCGGTTCAAGTCCCCTCAGTTTCCAACTAAGACTCGAAATATCCTTCTTGACCGAACTGTCCGGAAAGTCTACGCAACGGTGCCGACACCTAGCGTCCCCTTAAGCTCATCCCGCTTACATTCGAGTAATGTTTAACTTACTAAAGCAACTTATATGCATTAGACTTCGATCGTCTCCCAACCTTAGGTGTTCCATACTTCCCCGACGACGGATCCCGTCCCTAAATCAATCTGTGTCTACACGCTCTTAATTTCTTCCAATTAGCCCAAGGTTTGATACATCTAAAACCAACGAACCTCCAAATCTAAGGTTCCCACTGCCGAACCGGCACTTACCTCTAACGAGTCCCACTAGACTCCAATACCGACGGTCGTCACTGACTTATCAGTTACACCATTCCCAAAACACGTCTAACTCCGATCATCTAGTCGACAGATTCTTTTACCACAAGCAGAAGGTCATCCTACTAAACCATTCGTCACAATCGAACTTAAGTTCATTATAACCGATACTACCATTTATTAAAATTGGGCTACACTCTCCAATCACACTAGTGGTCATTGGCCTCGAACTCCAAAAGTTGACACCTAGTCACACCACCAAAACTCGACTCATCACAGAGCTCCCCACACGAGTTTCATTCCTCAAATAGTTCCACAAACCCATAGTAATTCCCACGGTCTAAAGGGTCCTGCATGACTTTCACGCAATACCGACAACCCAAGACAAGGTTGCCGAAGTGAACGGTTACCAACGCACTAACGAGGGACACCGCAAGTCCCACCTTTTTGTTGCCCACAAGAAATGATTCGTCCCCGCAAACGACATCATACGACCCACGACAGTCACACGCGTTAGAAACCCAATTTTTCATCGAAAGGTTCTACACGCCCTCACCTTCAACTGGGGTCGCTTAACTTCACTAAGCTTAAAGAGTTCAAGGTTTTCAAGTGACAGACTCAATAAATATGCCAATAAAGTTTTCACTAGATTTTTCAACACAAAAGTTTTTATACTTAGATCATATACGTACAAAAACTTGCCACTACTCAGCTAGTGGATGCACAACCATGGACATACTCGTCCCACGTATGAAAAATCATTTTTGAAAACTTTTTCGTCACAAATCAGTTTACTACCGAAACGTAAAAACGTACTCGACAACCTTTAAAATGAACCACTAGGGTCCCCTCACGGATTTACTTATGCCACACGCGCAAGGTAAACTCCAACTTTAAAATAGTGGCCAGCAGCGAGTTTATACGAACTTCAAAAGAAGGATTTACACGACATCAATTTCTAAAATTCTCTTTTAACCATAAAACGACATGAACCACAATTCATTAACAACTTTGCATGTCTCAGTTTTATTCGCAAAGAAACGAAGCAAACCATCTACACACTTTGGTTAAAACACGGCATGGCCTGGGCCATCTCCCAGTTTTTAAATCGAATCACGGGATATTTTCATCATTTGGAAATGTCGTTTTAAACATCGAAAAGAAATCTCAAATCAAAATTTTCATGCCAATCTGCAGCACTTTCTTAGTAGTCACTCTGAAATGGTATAGCACATACCGGATAGTCAATACTAATTTTCAAGTAGAAATTTATTAACTCAATTTTGAAACTTCTCATTCGGTCGTAATAGGATAGGTAAATAAAATCCTTTGACCAGGCTCATACCTCAATGTATTTTTCTCAAAACTTCGAAAATCATACGTGCACATAATTTGATTGACACATAAAATAATTCAAGTCAACTTAGAGTCTTAAACCGCACAAGCGACGCACACTATCGTCTCAAAATAGTGGCTATAAATCTATTCATGTCAATGAATTAATACAGTGCATGCGTGAGAAAGAATATCAACAATGCCAACAAATGAGAGTGCATAAAACAGAACATTAGAGATGTACTATTATGATGCTCTTATATGCGTTACTCACGCCACATATAAACTAATTTGCACATCTAACAAGTTGCAACAAATATGCTACCACAATTTTCAAAGGAGAAGCCATGCGGCATCAAAACTCCAAAACCACTCTTTTTGATGCAAAACGTCATGAAGCATATTTTCAACTAAATTCGCATGAGACGCAATACTCGTTCAACACATACATTAACGCATGCAACCATTCAAGTATGCACATAACCAAGTGTCACCCATGCAACGCAACACGTCGTAAAACGAAACTTCATCGTATTTCCACAAGATTTCCATCAACCTCGATGGAACTCAACAACATCGAACCAAGTAAATGGTGTCACAATTTTCGTTTTCAATAATCAAATCGCGTAAATCAATATGACCAAATCATCAAAATTCTCAAAATCCCCTTTCTACGAGATAAAATAACACCTCTTCGCCAAAACTCGCAAAATTCAAATTCCCATTAAAGATCAATACTAAAACAAAGGAATGTAACTCTCCGTCCAGACTTTAGCATATGTGGAGGAGATCCAATGTTAAAGTCATAAGTCACAGTTACTTATCCAAAACCATAAATGACATTAAAACATGGATATCATAATATCCGAAAGTAGTAGTGGACGACTACAAGGAATAAAATAAATCCCTACCAAGTTCTTAACCGCCTGTCGTAAAATAATTTCATGCATGTTCCAAAGTCATGGTTTAAAAATCTTGCGTATGTCAAAATTTTCCAAGATTTAGTAGTACCGTCCATCCGACGATTTGAAACATAAGAAATAATCAACGCAATTCATTTTAAAAACAAATAAGTTTCGTGCATGCATTTTGTCGGCACTCAACGTCCAGGTCACATTCCTCCAGTTACTCCGATCACACTATTGTCATCCGGATATTCACACATCTTAACGCAAAGTGGAAAGTCACATCGACTAACCCCACATTTCTCCTCGAATCAAATCAATTCGATAAGCCTACGGCTCCAATCCAACTATCAAGTCCGACCACACCGGTCTTCTTAATTCAACCAATCATGCTTACCGCCACTCCAAATGGCGCCGTCAACCTCTTCTAACGACTATTCGCTTAGAACTCCTTCACTACCCCAACGGTCATCACGCTAGAGTCGTCCAAGTATTCTCATGTAGCTGGTAGGTTCACCATAACACTGGCCAGGTGCAATTATGAGCGTACCGTACATGATCACCCTTGCTACTCATGACGTGACTTCTCGCTTCTAGTAACCTCAACAACATCCGAATATCTTATCTTAGAGTTGCTAATGGTGCAATATCGCTCTCAATCACTTAAAACAATGCTAGTTTGAGTTTAGGTATCCAACAATCAACACCTAATTCTCTCAAACTTACGCTCTGATACCAACTTGTAACACCCTCAAAATTGGAACGAGCAACTAACGGTAATTTCGATAAAATAACTAAAAGATGATAAAATCATTTCTACAAAACATCCTTGAAAAAAACCTCAAAGTTTGAACATCACAAACTAAACAACTAACATCTCAAGACGGGTGTTACTTAACCCATTTACAAGTTGCTAATACCAAACATGTGCGGAAGACTTCGCTAAACATCTCACTTCTTGTGCACTCTACTAGCACTCATCCATTCACAGTGTAGCTAAAGCTATTCCCAACCTGGACCTGTTGCACATGCCAACAAATAAAAAGGTTAGGCTAACGCCTAGTGAGTTCAAGAGTTTACATTATGAGCAAATCATTTGATAAATCGACAGTTTCAACTTAAAAATGATTTTTCTAAAAGGGTTTGTATAAAAGACATTGACAACCCATTTTCCAACGCATTCAATTTCTGAGAGGAAAGCTTCCAATGAAAATCGTTTCTCTGCAAAGGACTGAAATCCAAGACTCACATCAAGAGTTAATTAATAATAATTTCTCAAATAATCGCCACTACGAATAAAACTCCAATAGTTAAAGCATCCAATAAGGATGTAACATAATTCCGTCCATCAATCATGGAAAACAATCCATATGCATATAATATAACCTCAACAATGCGAATAAATAAAATACCCGAAATCAACACCCTTCGGTGACGGGGGAGACCCGGTCTCATCGAATGTGGCAAACACATAAATTAAACCACAAATAAATAAATGCATGTAAGCTTCTTGGATGTGGAAAACATATGACATCAACCATACTAGGTCTTTAGTCAATCCTCGGCATCAATCATACTAGATCTTTAGCCCATCTTAGACATCAACCATACTACGTCTTTAGTCCATCTTAGACATCAACCAAAACTAGGTCTTTAGTTCATCTCCGGCATCAACCAAAACTAGGTCTTTAGCCCTTCTTAGACATCAACCATACTAGGTCTTTAGTCCAAGACATCAAGTTCAATCCTACTGGATCTTTACCTTGGGAAAACCCACCATCCGAAACAAGCTTTCTCGACTTAAATATAAATACATGACCCCAAAAGAATAACTAATGCATTTAAATCATGTAAACCTCAAATATGATGCAACTCATGCAATGCAAACCCCAAGCCCACGTCGAGCTTATTAAAACTGGGCGAATGCCATCAAGACTCAATCGAGTCCAAAACCGAGCCCTCTACTCAAAGATCCAATGATCATTTATCAACATCAAATCATGCAAATGAAATGAATCTAGTCCACAATATGTAAACACATGCTCCGAGGCATGATAGTCTCACAACCCCTTCATTGCAACTTTCCCAATGAAGTCAAATCATACATGCATCTATATGTACACGTATATGCAACTCTTTCATAACTCAACAATGCATATAATTCACCCAGGTTCATTAGTACCAAAGGTACTAAGAATGCAAACCATCAAACGATCTTCACACATAAGACCAACACTTAAACCGGCACATAGTCAAATAAAATGCAATTAAGCATATAACACATCCTAGACTCCACCCCGAGCCACTAAAACCGGCAAACACTCAAAAGACTTATTTGTGTATAAATTAAGCTTTTAAGGCCAAAATAAACGTTTGGTTAAATACGTGTCACTCACACGGTTACGTAAACCAAAATGCATTGTTACCCAAAATCTTTATCTTTTAATACCTCAATTGGCCTTCGGCCCCAAAATGAATATTTACAACTCTTAAAACACTCACATGGTCGGATTTACCAAAATCCCCAACCCACACGTTCGCACTTTAAAATACGCCACATCATAGTTATCACATAATCACAAAAACACTAAAGTGTAGTTTGACCAAATCCTCTTCACTTAAGCAATAGATTATCAAAACCCCGTTCACTCGTGATTTATTCATCAATCACTCAAAATTCCCAAATATGGGTGTTTTATAAGATTTGTAAAGCTCAACACTTTGATTAAATCACAACCTACCAAATAATTCAACAAGGGATAATTTCACATAAAGCACACAAATACTTTAAAACACATATTTTGGCATGTACAAAGTTTTCACAAAGCAACTTGAACTCACCTTGCTAAATTAGGCTAAATCTAGATTTTTCCATACGTATGCTCCTTTGAAGAAGTCCGTATCTTCAAGTTCAAATCTTCCAAAACCTAAATCCATAAGTTTCCAACCATAAGTATTTATCCCCAAACACTTAGAATCATTTCTCCCAACATATAACACCCAAAATCACCAATAGATCAAAACCCTAATTTCTAAAATGAGGATAAGAGAAGGTTACCTCAACCATCAAGTGAATCCACCAACCAAACACTTCTAATGTTACCAAAGTGAGCCTCATTCTTCATTTCATCTAAAGAAAGGAAAGGTTTAGGAGAGGGTTAGGTAAAACTCTATAAGGTGAAGAAATCTCACAAACATGAGAGAGAGATGAAAAACTCTAACCCTTGATTTACCAAATATTAGCTAGGAGATGAAGAATCACTCTTCTATGTAGTGAAAGGCACCAAGAAAGCTTCAAAATCCGACTTTGGGGTTAGGGTTCGTTTAGAGAGAGATAGGAGGTGGAGTGGTGAAGTAACAAATGAGAAATAAGCCAAAAGCCCGATTTTAAACTCTCAGACATAGTGGGCGATTGTGACACGGCGATAGTGACATGGTCACTATCGCGAGGCACTCTCGCTGAGGATGTACCGAGGGGGTCTCAGCTTCCCCGCGACAATGACACGGCGATAGTGACACTGTCACTATCGCAGGGCACTATCGCCCAGAAGGTACCGAGGCTCGACTTTTGTCCCGAATGAACCCGTTTTGCTGAGCTTCTTTCGTACACTTCTCCCCAACGTTAAACATGCAGCTTAATAAAATTCCAGGTGTTACAATCCTCCGAACCTTAAAAGAGATTTCGTCCTCGAAATCTGATTCTCGCACTTCCAATGGTTACCTAGTTCAAACCGGTTCAAGTCCCCTCAGTTTCCAACTGAGATTCGAAATATCCTTCTTGACCGAACTGTCCGGAAAGTCTACGCAACGGTGCCGACACCTAGCGTCCCCTTAAGCTCATCCCGCTTACATTCGAGTAATGTTTAACTTACTAAAGCAACTTATATCCATTAGACTTCGATCGTCTCCCAACCTTAGGTGTTCCATACTTCCCCGACGACGGATCCCGTCCCTAAATCAATCCGTGTCCACACGCTCTTAATTTCTTCCAATTAGCCCAAGGTTTGATACATCTAAAACCAACGAACCTCCAAATCTAAGGTTCCCACTGCCGAACCGGCACTTACCTCTAACGAGTCCCACTAGACTCCAATACCGACGGTCGTCACTGACTTATCAGTTACACCATTCCCAAAACATGTCTAACTCCGATCATCTAGTCGACAGATTCTTTTACCACAAGCAGAAGGTCATCCTACTAAACCATTCGTCGCAATCGAACTTAAGTTCATCATAACCGATACTACCATTTATTAAAATTGGGCTACACTCTCCAATCACACTAGTGGTCATTGGCCTCGAACTCCAAAAGTTGACACCTAGTCACACCACCAAAATTTATTTATTTTACCTTACGGCAGAGAAACAATACGGTGACACATGCCACCGTATGCCATTAACTAGGTCCGCCTATGTAGCTAAGTAAAGTTGGATACGAATCATGGTCAACTTTTATTACTCATGGTAGGTTTTATATTTTAATTTGACTTTTAAATATTTCAGATGTCTTTGAACTTAAACTATAAAGCTCTCTTTTAAAGTTGTTTGCACATATAATAATATATAGAATGTCGAAATTTAGTATTATAAAAAGACCATTTTTGCAACACGGAAAACTGATTTTCTCTACAATAACGATAAAAGATGACCCCTCCAGCGACAGTGATGGCAAAGATGTAGAAGTACGTCGAACCTTCACTTTGTTAGGTTCGAAGTACATTGTCTTATGTTTGAATGTTAGGGTTTATACATTTCTGTAGTCAAGGATTTGGATTCTTTTTTTTAATTTAGGTCTCAATTGTTTGCCCGGTGATTATAGAAAAATATTTATGACAAACGATCCAAATACGATGTTATTTTTGTTATCAAATGAAATAATGCAGATCCCTCTATGTTTTGCTGAAACAAGCATATTGATCTTTTTTTTACCTATTGCAACGGCTAGTCATTGCAGTGGGTAAAATGTTAAAATTTTAGTTTTAAAACTATAAAGACGACAACTCGTCGTAGTGGGTACCTACATCTATGTGCAAATAGCAAAAAACCTAATAGCGACAATGGCTAGACCGTATTTTCATCTTTACACTACAAAACAAATGACTTTTACCCACAAAATTTACCCATAGAGATTTCTGTCGGTGATTACCCTCAGAACACCCAGAAAATACGAATGGTTAGGTAGAATCCGATATTTTCGAGAAATACCCATGGATCACCCAGAGAGAATCTCTGGGTAATCCGTCACTGATTTGCATTACCCACAACAAAAGGACCCACCAACTTTTGTGACGACTCAGCCTTTAGCGACATATTTCAAAGGGAAAAATTCGTAGGCAAAAGTCTTTTCGTGTAGTAGTGTTAGCGACGACTTTTGCCGTTGCAAGGCCGATTTGTTGTAGTGTCGATATGTTATCTTTGTTACTCTTTCAAATTAATATTTGTACATCTACATATACTGACATAACCTCCCCTTACGGTTACGTATTGACACCATACATTTACATATGTCGAAACTTGATTGAAGGATTAAGATAGAAAATACAAAAAAAAAATAGTTTTTTCCATATGTCTATCTTTTCCAAAGACACATAACCCTCTATTTTGGTCATGAATACAATAAATAAATTAATGCAATAAGTGGGTTCAAGTATATGGTTCATGTCAGAAGGGTGGGTGCAAGATAAAGAACATTGTAGTATACCAATAAAGGGATCATATACATCCTAAGATTAGACCTTGATTCGGCGACATCATCAAGGAAATTAGACTACCCCTTAACTTGTAAGACCACATTTTCATATACTGGATCAACCGACTCGTTAATGAGGAAGTGCATTTATTAGCTAGACACGCTCATGGGCGAACCTACTAATACACGAGCGGGGTCATGTGCACCCGCTCACTTGATCACCGTAAAGGGAAAAATTAGCTGTCATGAAGGTGCACCCGCTTAATTTTGAGGGTGCTCAAAAATATTTTAAAAGTAAAAACATTACATAAGATGCGTGGTTGGTGGGATGGTTGGTGTTAGTCGGATAAATGCCCCCTTTATCTTGTAGGTTAGGGGTTTGAATCCAACATGTAGCAAAGTTTTTTTTGTTAACCGCTGAAAAGCCATTTAAATATCATTAAATTCTCTTTTATTAACTAACATTTAAATAACATATTGAATACTTTATTAATTTCATGTCTTGTTGTTTGATAATTAGACTTTTCTCAAAAGTTTTAAGTTTTTCTTTGTATTTTTCTAATTTACTTTTAATTATTAATTTGATTTGTTTTTCTTGAAATTCTAGATGCATAAGAAAGCGAAGCAAGATGCAAAGTAAATTTTGATTTGCAAAACCTCATATTTAATACTAGGAGTTTAGATGCATAAGGAAACAGACTTGAAAACCTAAAAAAATAGAGGACAATCAATATCAAATACTATAAATTGGAAAATTTATGAAATCAATCAAAAAAACAAAACAAAATCCGTACGGTGGAATTCAACTAAAAACCATGACGGGCATAAGATGTAGTTTATTCAATTTTGAAAAATGTATTATTTCCATAATCGACAAAATTGACTTTCCCTCGAGTCAAACCACGTCGACTTTTTTCACCAATCAAACCCACGACTTTGAGGGATTTTAAACCACCTTATCGGTGCACCCGCTCAAGAAAAATCTTGGGTCACGCTTATACGATCGATCGTTTATTTTACTTTGATATCATGCCCTCCTTCCTTAAGTATTGTAACGACACCAATTGTAATGCTACTTTTAATGAATTGAGCGAATCCATTCCTGATGATGGTAATACATAATGGCCTCTTTCCTTTTGTCTTAAAAAGAAAAAAAAGATTAGACATTTATGACATCATGTCACAAGGATTGGTTTTGAGTTAATAAACAATAATAAATTGCCATATGATTATGCTTAGCCGTCAGAAAAAGACTAGAATTTAATAAATCTTTATATATATAAATGGAGAATCCATGGTTGATAAGGTGACATCATGAGAATCAAGTATTCTCAAATGGTGGATTGTAGTAAAAATTTGAGCATCCCACATTGTTAAGAAAAGTGATATAACAATAGAAGAGTTGGGTATATAAAGGATGAGAAGTACTCGCAAACTAAGAGGGTCATTTGGCTAAGCATGTCATTTTTAACCCCCCAAATTTTAATGAAAAATAGTTATTGGTCTACATGTTGAACCTTCAATATATCAATATAGATTAATAAGAAAAATGATATATCAATAGAAGAGTCGGTATATAAAGGTTGAGGAGAAACCTTTGAAACTAAAAGATCGTTTGGCTACACGTCATTTTTAACCCTAATTTTTAATAAAAATATTATTTTTAGTTTATATGTTGAAAAATCAATATGTCAATATCTCATTAACATATCAATCAATCAATTAGCATATATTTATATAAATAATAACATACATAGAGAATGAGGTAGCAACTCCTAAGCTTTAGAAGATATAAATCATATTTTTTTATCTCGTGTTTGCATCCCACATTGGATGAAAGAGTGATATAGACATGAAAGATGTGGATATATAAAAAAAATAGTCAACTCTTTGTTTTTGGATATTGTTTGCATCCCACATCTAATGATGGAATGAAAGTGGCAAGAGCGAGACAAGTACAAAACAATTGGCTAACATGGAAGTAGGATCAAACATATATTTTCTCTAATCTCGACACTTTGGCCAAAATCGAGTATAGTATATGTTTTTTCATAGTTTAACACACATATTCCCGTTCTCGGCCGTTTGGTTAATATCAAGTATAATATTTAATATTTTTTGTTTCTCACATCATTGTTTGTATCCTAAAATGGGATGTAGATACAAAAAAATGTCAAGTTTTTTCACAATATTCTTTGCATCCCAGATCAGATGATGAAATGAACGTGACAAAAAGGAGGCGGGTACAAAAAGATATGGCTAACAATAGAATAAACACATACCAATCAATATATCAATATATAAATATATATATATATATATATATATATATAAAAGAGAATGTAGGAGAGAGAGTTAAGGATATACTTCCATGACTATTTATCTATTTTTATAGAATTTTGATTTATTTTTAAAAAAGAGCCATACATTAAATGTTCTCATTAAATTAATAAAACTTTTCATTTTTCATTTTATAATTTTATAAGATATAAAACATTATAAATCAAATACTTCTTTTAGTAGGCTAACAATCAATATATATATATATATCTTTATATCTTTATATATATAAAAAGAGAATCCATGGTTGATGAGGTGGCATCATAATAATTATTCTCAAATGGTGGATTGTAGTAAAAATTTGAGCATCCCACATTGATAACAAAAGTGATATAACAATAGAAGAGTTGGGTATATAAAGGATGAGGAGAAGTATTTGCAAACTAAGAGGATCATTTGGCTAAACATGTCATTTTTAACCCCCCATATTTTAATGAAAAATAGTTATTTAATTTAGTCTACATGTTGAACCTTCAATATATCAATATAGACTGATAAGAAAATGTTATATCAATAGAAGAGTTGGTATATAAAGGTTGAGAAGAAGCCTTTGAAAACTAAAAGATCGATTGGCTACACGTCATTTTTAACCCCAATTTTTAATAAAAATATTATTTTTAGTTTATATGTTGAAACATCAATATGTCAATATCCCATTAACATATCAATCAATCAATTAGCATATATTTATATAAATAATAACATACATAGAGAACGAGGTAGCAACTCCTAAGCTTTAGAAGATATAAATCATTTTTTTTTCTCATGTTTACATCCCACATTGGATGAAAGAGTGATATAGACATGAAAGATGTGAATATATAAAGAAAAGGGTCAACTCTTTGTTTTTGGATATTGTTTGCATCCCACATCTGATGATGGAATGAAAGTGGCAAGACGAGACAAATACAAAAAATTGGCTAACATGGAAGTAGGAACAAACATATATTTTCTCTAATCTCGACACTTTGGTCAAAATCAAGTATAGTATATGTTTTTTGATAGTTTAACACACATATTCCCGTTCTCGGCCGTTTGGTTAATATCAAGTATAATATTTAATCTTTTTTGTTTTTCACATCATTGTTTGCATCCTAAAATGGGATGTAGATACAAAAAAAAATGTCAAGTTTTTTCTCAATATTGTTTGCATCCTAGATCAGATGATGGAATGAACGTGACAAAAAGGAGGCGAGTACAAAAAGATATGGCTACCAATAGAAGAAACACATATTTCTCGAATCTCGATCTTTTGGTTAAGATCAAATATAATATATGTTTACTTTAATATCCAATATCTTGGTCATCCGCCTACTTGGTATTTTATCTTTTAGCATGTGACACTATTTTTTCACTTTATGTTTTGTAGGTTATTATATATACTTAACATATCCTTAAATAATCAACATAACATACTACTGAAAAAAATGAAACACAACAAGGATGTATAAACATATATAGATCATCTTGCATATGAATTAACTAAATTGCGACACATGCACGCACACACACACACACACACACACACATATATATATATATATATATATATATATATATATCACACACACACACACACATATATATATATATAGGGGTGGTATCGGGTACAAACCAACTAGTTTGTACAAACTCGTACAAGCCATACCTAGCTTCATGATTTTGTAAATTTGGCTTCATGAATGTATATATATATATTTTGGCTTCATGAATATATAATTTGGCTTCATGAATATATCATTTGGCATTTTAACTAATTTTTGTACAAAAATAAGGGTATTTTAGGGTATTTTTGTAAAAAAATTAGTTAAAAATGCCAAATGATATATTCATGAAGCCAAATTATATATTCATGAAGCCAAAATATATATATATATATATATATATATATATATATATATACATTCATGAAGCCAAATTTACAAAATCATGAAGCTATGTATTGTTTGTACGAGTTTGTACAAACTAGTTGGTTTAATTTTCAATAATGATGACATGATTGGATATGATTGTGGGACATGTTGTTCGGATTATATTAACATAAAAAGCATAATTATTACACGGTGCATCTTAAACTCTTCGTAACAAAAAAAACTATTATTGATATATGCAAACTAATCACTTTGAAATGCATTATTTTTTTACATTGCATTTCTTTAAAAATAAGTATCGCCACCGCGCAACGCGCGGTGACCAACACTAGTTAAAGAGTAGATTACAATTATAACGAATAACTCCCTCGTGTTTGCATTATGATTTGGATTTATTCCCTACTAACGATGATTATGTTAGTTTATTAGCTTCAATTAAATGAGGACATTTTAGTCATTTATTGGTTTTGTTTTTTTTAAATACCTTTTTTATCTTTATCTTTTCCAACTTAACGTATCAAGAAATCAAGAACATCAAAAACAATTAAATGAACATGAGAACATAAACAACAAATTCATCCAAAAAAATTATGATACCAACATGAAAAACTTAATTTTTCTCTAAATCTAGTAAATAAATAAAAACCTCAAAAAGATAAAACCCTAGTTTCGAGACATAGGTGAAAAATCCGTGTAAAAAGATATTTTCTGTAGTAGTGTGAAGGAAAAAATCCATACAAGGTTTTCTCCACCAAAAAAAGGAGACATAGGTAATGAGCTTTTCAATACAAAGTCTTTCTTTGTCAACTATTAGTGTCTGCATGAGCTTGCATATACCTCAAGTAATTAGTAATTACCTGAGCCCTCGAAGCAGGGGCGGATCCACATTCGAAAAGGTGGGGGCACTAAAAAGGAAAAATACAGTTTTTTCAAGCTTAAAAACAAATTATTTTTAATGTTCTAGCATAGTTTTTCCCCCGGTGTTTTTCTGCTTGTGCCCCCACCAACCAAGAAGCCAAAAAAGTACATCAAAATCAACCAAATAATCAAAAAAGTCTTTTGAAATAAACAAAAAAAAATATAGAAAAAGTTCCTCAAAATCGACAAAAAAAAACTTAAAATCTCTCGAAATCAACCAAAAAACTTAAAAATCCCTCGAAATCAACCAACAAGCTTAAAAAAAATTCTCAAAGCCATGATATTTAGCTAAAAACATATCGGGCGACTTTGCCGATGTTTAACCTTCCTTAAAAGTGCCTCCACTAGGCAAAAATCCTAGATCCACCACTACCTCGAAAAACAACTAGAAAAACTTCTGGTAGCCGATTCAAAGTCTTTCCTCAAGCCAATGGCAGTGGCCACTCGATTCACATAAATGGTAACTAGATACTTTCTTGACGATCATCGAATGAAGTACAAGAATCTGCGACACCATGGGGAAAGAAGAGGGGGAGGTGGGAGTGTTGTTCCCAAATTTTTTATTCCATTCATGCATGTTTCATCAATCATTTGAATACAAATCACTACAGTATTTAATTTATATTTGTTGAACGGGATTTAAAAAGAGTGAAAAATAAGTCTAAAAATTGAGGGATATCAATAGACAACCAAACGATTCAGGAAGCTAGCTAGGCTCACCACTACCTCGAAAAACAACTAGAAAAACTTCTGGTAGCCGATTCAAAGTCTTTCCTCAAGCCAATGGCGGTGGCCACTCGATTCACATAAATGGTAACTAGATACTTTCTTGACGATCATCGAATGGAGTACAAGAATCTGCGACACCATGGGGAAAGAAGAGGGGGAGGTGGGAGTGTTGTTCCCAAAATTTTTATTCCATTCATGCATGTTTCATCAATCATTTGAATACAAATCACTACAGTATTTAATTTATATTTGTTGAACTGGATTTCAAAAGAGTGAAAAATAAGTCTAAAAATTGAGGGATATCAATAGACAACCAAACGATTCAGGAAACTAGCTAGGCTCTAGAAGGCGTAAGGCGAATCTTCAAGTCAGCCGGTAATCAACATCTAGAATGATACTTATTTAACATCCGAGTCTGAAAGAGATGTAGAGGAACCAAAGACGGAGTCTGAGGAAAAGAAGAAAGAAGATCGAAAGTCAAAATGGAGAACGGAGATGAGAGGACTCTGCAAGAGTTGGCAACACATGATGTCGCCCAAGTTCCCATATGTATCGGGTATCCTCAAGGTATTACTAATTTTGTTCTAAAAGTTGGCTTGGTCCATCTCCTACCCACCTATCACGGTTTGGAGAACAAGGACCCTAACAAGCAACTCAAGGAATTCCATGTAGTGTGCTTGAATATGAAACCCAATGAGGTTAAAGAAGATCTAATAAAGTTAAAAGCATTCCCCTTTTCTTTAAAATATGGGGCTAAGGATTGGCTTTATTCGTTACCCCCGGGTTCCATAACGACTTGGAATCAAATGGCGACGTTATTTCAAGATAAATTCTTTCCCGCCTACCGAGCCGCCACGCTTCTTAGGGAATTTTGCGACATAAAATAAAGATATGTAAAAACTCTCCATGAATATTGTGAGAGATTCAAAAATCTATGTGTTAGTTGCCCACAACATGGGATTTGTGAGCAACTTCTATTGCAATACTTTAATGAGTTCTCCATCCTATGGAGAAACTTGATAGGTGTCGCTAGTGGAGGGGCAATCATCAATAAAACCCCAACTTAAGTAAGGGCCTTAATCATCACTATGGCTGAGAATTCTCAGCATTTTAGTGTTCGAGGTGATATGAGGATAAAGCCCGAAAGGGCTAACGAGGTAAATGTCGCTAGTATTGAAAGAAAATTATAAAAGTTGACTAACATCTTTAAGCAATTAGTTATGGGTAAAGAACAGACCAAGGCATGTATAATATGCAAAGAGGTGAACCATCCTACGGACGCATGTCCAAAATGGTAGAGAGAAAATCGCACTAAATGCTCTAGGGATCGAGTATAAAAACGAGTTAGGAGGAAAATAGTATTAAAATCGGCCAAGGGGTGTTTTTATACTACCATCCCCTGAGTGGGACAATGCCCGACAACTTTGCCCACGGGCATTGTCGCTGGTAAGGTCGCGATCCGAGCCCCGCTCTCGGTACACCCATAGCTACATTGTCTGGCGACCCCAAGGGCATTGTCGCTAGCAAAGTCGCAACATCCACACCACATTCTTTACAACCCACGCAACAAAGCCTGACGACTTTGTCCTATGGCATTGTCGTCGGCAAGGTCACCGAGAGTCCGCCGACGTTCGATTTTTCCTTTGCTTCGCCGATCAACCAACCAAGCTAAAAGGGTCAGAATTCGATACTAGATTCTACTGACATTAAACTTAATCCACGACTAAAATCAACTAGGGTGAAAAATAAATTATCGATGTTACTTACTAAAATTTTCCGGACGTTACAATATTATACATTTTAACCATTGTCTCTATCATTCAAAATGTTTGTGATTGCTTTACGACCTTGGTATAACTCATGAATGCTCTTATAATAGTTCTTATATTGCCTATTATATGTTAATAGATACACATCAACAAACTCTAGTTACAAGGTCACTTAAATGAAATAGTTACAAGGGTGACCATTGTAGTTTCAGTTATATTCAAATCAGGCCCCTTCTGTTATTCTATTAAAAAATTCTTTTTTGGTCATTTTTTATTTCTCTCATTTTGTATTACAAACTTCAGTTATAACCGATTTAGGGCTTAATGTCTAGTTGCCATTTATCTCACCATTCAAACATTTTGACACTCAAATTACTCCAATAATACAAAATACCATGTCTCATTGACAGATACAAACTCAAGGTTCACCAAATTCAGAAATAAGTTTCATAAAAGTAATTTGTATTTATCTTTATCATTTAAATGGTGGAAACATTCCAAAATAATCACCATGTAACTAGGAGCACATATAATTTATAGGCAAAAATCACCAAGATCATCCTTTCCATGCATTTGGTCGGTCTCAAAGCCATGATTACTACCTGGAGACGAATATATCTCTGAAGAGACCATGTCGTTGTGATCTAACGTAGATGACCTCATACACATATGTTTCAGTGGAACTTGTGTGGATTTATTTGTCAGATTCCTTGATGGACATGTTTGGTTATGTCTCGAACCTAGAGAAGGGTTAACTTGTTCGTTTTCAGTTAGGCCCTTCCTCTTAAAATTAAGAAGCATTGAGTTATCCTTGGGATTTGAAGAATACAAAATTTATATGAGTGGTGTCCATTGTATGTTATCTTATACTTTGGTGGTTCATCTTCAGTCTTTTGCACTTGTTTGGTTGTTTGACACCCTTGATCAATCTTGTGAGTGCACCTATAATAGTTCCTGTAATGACAAAAATACACATCAATAAATTAACAAAGAAATACAACTATAACACATTAAATTAGGGCATTGCTAATGGCACCCCCTTAGACTATCCACATTAGTGGTCTCATTTTTGAGATCATGAATAAGACAAAACATTTTTTTTAAAAATAAATAAAAAAGAAAACCCATGAACCAATCTCAAACAATAGAAATCGTTCAACAAACCAAGATTGGTGAAGATTGTTGGTTTATTTTAAAAAAAAATTGACACATGTCATAATTTTATTGGTTGGCTTAGATTTTTATTAAATAAAACTTATTTTATTAGAAAATTGACTTTAGCAAATAAATTAAAAAATAAAAAATATATCAAAATTCATTGTTTTCAATTCCCTACAGATAGAGACCAATGTTGACATATTTTCACCACACCAATTTTTCTCAGATTCACATGCCAATGTCTTCCAATTATTGTATAAAAAATAAAAAATATAATTTTTATAAAATAATATTGTAGATTAGATTGGATTGTAGAGGATTGTGGTTGGAGTATAAAAATTTTGAGATTGGATTGGAGTTGAATATTATGTAAGTGGATGAGAGAGAAAGTAATATTTTAATTGAGATTGAATTGATTGAGATTGTTGTTGTGGATAGTATTATAGGAGGTGTTCAATGCATTGAAAATTGGAAAAGTGTTAAAGTCAATGAATGTCAAATCAGGTACAAAATATGTTACTATATTTTGTTATTATAGTTATATATAATATATTTCACTTATATATTATTATTATTATATAGTTCATAATTATTATTAAATACATAAAACATATATATTTTGAATTTTTAAAATATATTATTATCATCGTATATTATCTATATTATATTACACACACACACATATATATATATATTAGAAGTGTAACCGTACAATTCAATGCAATACATCTCGATTTTAATATTTGCCCTTTTATTGTCGTATACAAGTATTATTGTGTGTATATATATATTAGTAACAAAATAAATATTTTATTTATTTTGATTATGTAGGCATATCAAAACTAAATCAATCATACGTTTTCGAACAGTCCTATATCTAATTCCGTAAAAAATAATTTAATTTGTTTGTGTAACAATCCGTCTCACATATTGTGGAAAAATAGATTTTTAGACGCTTTTTAAATTCAAAATCTAGGGTTACTAATAAAGTTACTCTGAATATATATTGTATATATAATAGAAAAAATAGTAATATTTTTATTCATTTTCAAATAAAATCCCAAAAAATACAAAACAAAAACTAAACATATATATAATACTTTATTTATTATTAAGTCATATTAATTAAAATAATACGATGAAGTATTATAAAATAAATATTTATTAATAATTTATATATAAATATTTATTTTAATTATAATATAATACAAATAAGAAAACTAAATTAATAATTCAAAAATAAATAAAATATAAATACAAAATAATTAAAATAGCAAAAAAGAGAAAACAACAAAATAGACAAAAATGAACAAAAGTATAAAAATATAATGATTAGCTAGGGGATAGAGGTGTCAATAACAATGGTTAAGAGTGTCATTAGCCTCACCTTTACATTAACTCCCTTATCTCCAACTAAAAAAATATATGAGGTCTAGGGGAGTGAGATCTCATATACATGTTGAAGATTGTTTGGCTAAAATAAAATAAAAGATAATTTTTGAAAGAGTTGTCCCACATCGGTGGAGCAATAAAAGGTGAGAGGGATTTCAAGCCTATAAAAAGGGGTCCAAGGCCTAGGTTTCAAATAGTCCCAATAAAATACACTTTAAGTATTTTATTCTTTCTTTCCTGTTCTCTTGTTTTAGAGAGTAGAAAAGTGTAAGTTAAATCTTTGAAAGTGTAGGTGTATTGGGTGAGGCTTGAGAGATTAAAGTTGTGTGATTGTAACAATTTTTCACATAGTGGATTTTTTTCTCTTGAGGCCCGTGTTTTTTCTTCGATTTTGGAGTTTTCCACGTAAGTTCTTGTCTTCTTTTTCATTCTATAATTGTTCATTATTGCTTCTTCTTTTAATTATAATTGTTCATTGCTTGGGTTGTTGGGAAACCCTGAGGCCAGTTTTCCCAACAAGTGCTATCAGAGCTCTAGGTTGGAGGAGGTCTCGGTTAGAGGTTTCTTAGTATGCTTTGTGGTTGTAGCTTTGTCTGATCTTCCACATCAGAAAAGAATTATCTATTGGTCGTATTAGAGGAGGTCTCATGTTAGAGGGTTCTTAGTATACTCAGTGGTTGCGGCCTTGTGTGACCTTCTACATCAGAAAAGAATTTATCTTGGTTACTTTGTGTACGATAGAATTGTGTGTGGCGGGAGTATGTGCATAATAGAAAACCTTTCTTAAGTTTTCTACTCATAGGCTATGAACACTTTTCTAGTATACAATATTGTTTTTGAGACGTTGATACGATGTCAAAGTTTTCAAGTTCAATGAGGTTCGATATAGAGAAGTTTGACGGAATGATCAACTTTGGCTTATGGCAAGTTCAAGTCAATGATGTGTTGATTCAATCCGGGTTGCATAAGGTGTTGAGGGGAAAACCAGTTTCCAGCGGTGAATCAAGCGGTACCAGTAAAAGCGAAGAATGGGATGATTTGGATTTGAAAGCGGCAAGTACTATTCGTTTGTGTCTAGCAAAGAATGTTCTTGCAAACGTGCATGGGATATCAACGGCCAAGGAGATTTGGGAAAATTTTGAGCAGTTGTACCAGGGCAAAGGCATCTCAAATCGAATGTATCTTAAGGAACAATTTCATACTCTACGTATGGATGGAGGTACAAAAATTTCAGATCATCTTAGTGTTCTTAACAATGTCGTTTCAGAACTGGAGGCCATCGGAGTTGAGGTTGAAGATGAAGATAAAGCACTGAGGCTTATATTATCTTTGTCATCTTCCTATGAGCACATGAAACCTATTATGATGTATAGGAAATAGACCCTGAAGTTTGCAGATGTTACTAGAAATGCTAAAATCATTAACCTCTTCTAGCAGTTTACTCGCTTAGAAACTCCTTCACCACCCCAACGAACATCACATCAAAGTAGTCCAAGTATACACATGTAACTTATAGGTTCACCATAACACTGTCCAGGTGCAATTATGAACGTATCATACTTGATCATCCTTGTTACTCTAAACATGGTTTCTCGTTTCTAGTGACTCCATAAACCTCAACATATCCTATCTTAGTGTGCCTAATGGTGTAATTTCACTCTCATTCACTTAATTGAACGCTAGTTTAAGTCTAGGTATCCAAAATCAACACCTAATCCTCTCAAACTTAAGCTCTGATACCAACTTGTAACACCCTCAAAATTGGGAAGAGCAACTAAATAAAATTTTCAATAATACATCAAGAATAGAATTTCTTCCTATAAGTCAATACTGGAAATATCTCAAATTAAATTCTATGATTATCCTTAAACAATTTATAACCCAAGTCTTATTACAAAGACTAAATCCATATCGGGTACTGTTACTTAACCTAAGTACAAATTGCTATTCCCAAAAATAAATGTGGAAGACTTCACTTAATCAATTCACTTCTCAAGCACACTACTAGCACTCATCTCTTCGCAATATCACTAGAACTACTCCCAACCTGAACCTGTTGCACATGCCGACAAATAAAAAGGTTAGGCTAACGCCTAGTGAGTTCAAGAGCTTACAACATGGTTTAAATAATTTGCTGAATAAAAGATTGCAACTTAAATCATGAGTTCCCAAAAGAGTTTATGATAAGGATGTAAACAACTCATTTTCCAACGCACACAAAATCTATGTCGAAAACTTTCATGTGAAGCATTTCCCAAATATGTATTCAAAACCAAAACTCACTCAAAATGTGGATAAAGTTTAGATTCCCAAATAATATGAACGTGAATAAAACTCCATTATTCAAAACATACAAACAAGGATGAGGCATAATCCATTTCCCACAATTTATAGAAAACAATCCATATAGATATAAAACGTCACCGAAAACATGAACGAGAATACATACTCAACACAACACCTTTCGGCGATGGGGGAGACCCGATTCCATTGAATGTGACGGAACGGAAGAGTAGGCCACACATCCATGGTAATGAAACCAAACACTTGGATTATATTCATATGACATATCAAGCTCGGCTACTTAAAGCGTACACTTGTGAAGTATCAACTTCAACCCCTCCAGGTCTATACGTTAAGCTATCCAAATCCAAGAAAGCACATTGGAATTACACCTTACTGCTCATGAGACAATGCCCGACCAGATAGGCCCACATATTACTTATCATGAAACCCGACGCCTATTCCATGCTACGATGTGGAAAACTAGCGCCCCAACATTGTACATGAAAACTCAGGTGCCTATGGATCCATAGCAATTAAGGTCTAAAACATTACATGACTCCAAACGAATGAACTAGCGCATTCCGAACATGTAATTCTCAAATACATATAAATTATGTCCAACGCTCTATGTTGAGCTATCAAAACTGGACAATTGTCCCCAAAACCCAACATAATCAATTACCGAGACACACACTGAACAAATCAAAAGATTTCTTACTAAAAGTCACAAAATAAAATAAAACGCAAATACCCCACGTTTATGCAAAACATGTTCCATAAACATAAATAACTCCACGTCACTCTAGGTTAATATAAATCATTTTCCAAAACACCCATCAAGGTGCATTTATACCAAAAGAATTACACTCGTAAAATAATCGTTAAACATATCAACACCCAAGACTTACGCATCTAAATACTTCAAATACCTCTTTTCTCCAAAATTAAAAGGTTTCCAATTCCCAAATGTTCGCAAGGTCGGGAATGACCAAAATCCAATAGCCTGTACATTGGTATTTTCAAAACATCCCATTAACACACACAAACTATCCATATTTTCAACAAATACAAAAATGCATTTTTACCAAACACCCTCCATTTATGCAATTAAATCAGCAAGACATTTTCATTTATGTTTCATTAATCAAATTACCCAAAAATCCCAAATATGGGTATTCTACAATGTTTATAAAGTTAAATGCTTCAAATGATCAAGACTCACCAAATAACCCAACAATTGACAATTTTATATAAAACACATAAATATTTGTAAAAGAGCATTTTGGCATGTACAACGTTTTCACAAATCAACTTAAACTCACCTTGTTAGATTTAGACTAAATCTAGATTTTCCCAATATGAGCTCTTTTGAAGAAACTTGAATCCTCAAGTAAAATCTTCTAAAAACCTAGATCCATAAGTTTCAACCATAAATATTCACAGCCAACCATAAAATCATTCCCAAAATTTTTTACATCAAGATCTCAACTTATACCAAAACCCTAATTTCCATAGATGAAGATAAGAGAAAATTACCTTAAACATAACTTGAATCCACCAACCAAAACACCTCTAGATCACCAACAAAACACCACAAGCTCCAACTCTTCAAAATGGACAAAAAGGTTGAATGAAACCCTAGAAAGCTTTGGGTGAAGAAGATGAAATGAAAGGGTTTCAAGATTTGTTTCCCAAATCCATGGTAGATGAAGAAATCACTTCCAAATCTCGAATCTTGTGGCTAAATAGCTCAAAATCGACTTTGGGGGCTTAGGGTTTCGGTTTGGGAGAGAAAGGGTTGAAGGGGAAGAAATGGGAAATGAAAAAACGGGGTTGAAATGGTGAAAATCGCGATTTTATGCTCGACGTACACGACGGCTAAAGTGACGTGCGAGAGTGACACAAGTGTCACTTTTGCTGGGCACTCTCGTCGTGGTCCCATGGCTTTTGGTACAAAACCGTCGAGAGTGACATGCGAGGGTGACACAAGTGTCACTTTCGCTGGTCACTTTAGCCGAGGTTGTACCGAAAGTTGTTTTGGTAATAACTTCTTCGTTTTAGCTCCGTTTTCGCTCCGGAAAGGCCTATTGGGTTCGTATTTGAATTATCCATCCAACAAGACTATAAAATATAGGATTCAATCCAAAATCTTATTTCTTCTATTTCTCTATAAAGATCGATTTCTACACTGACTTTAAATTATACTTACCCGGAATTTACGGGTGTTACAGACTAGGCAAGGAAAGAAGAAGAATTCCGGGAAGAATCTAATATGCTGGAAGTGTGGTCAGTTTGAGCATGTCAAAAGCAATTGTCCAGGTGAAGTGGGTTCGGCTAAAATTCAGACGCTAACAATGTCTCCATTCTCATGGGAGATGATGAATTTTGTTGAGATATGGGAGAATACATCCTCATGGTATGTCCGCTTTACTATGAAAAAAAGGATGTGTTTGGATTAGCGGGTCCACGTATTTACACATGTGCACTGGTTTGGCAGGGATGCAAGGTGTGTGGTGGGCTGATGAACTTCCAGGTAAACCAAACGAGGAAGTTGCACCATAAAATTTTCAGCAAGTTTTTCGACATGTGCCAAGGTAAAAATTCTTAGAATGGATTATTCTAAGTGGTAATACTCTTTTATGGTGGAGTATGATAGTTCTTTGATTTGAACTAGTTGGCTACCCGCGCAATGCGGCGGGATGCCAAATTTTTTTGTAAATTGAGAGTATGATACGATTTGCATTTAGTAAATACAACTTAATACGTTTGCGTTTATGAGCTTTGGTGGTTTTATTTTATGCTATACATGCTTATAATGATTTGGTTCAATCCGTCCAACTAATTCCCTTCATGTTTTTCCTTAATAATCGATCGTATCGGTCCTATATTTTCTATAGCTAGCCTCGAGCAGCCTATTAGAGCTTATAGGATGGTGGTAAATGTATTTTATCCTGTTAATGATTACAACGTAAGAAACTTATTACTCACCAGGTAAGATTTTTAATTCTTACTATACTTCTTACCGGGTGAAATTCTTGGTCCTTTGTCATGCTCACCGGTAAGATAAGTGATACCCAAAATAACTGCTTACCCGACAAAAGTTTGGCAAAAATATTATCTGAAGAAGACTATTTTAACAATGAGAAGCCATCAAATCCTGAAATGTGCACAAGACCATATCCAGCTCATCAATTTTTCTTTTTGTGCATAATTTGTCCATTCCAAGAAACAAAAATCGTTGAAGGAATCACTGCATATTCTACATACTGGAAAAAAAATCCTCTCATGGGCAGATTAGTAACAACGGTAGGGTACACTCATAACATCAACAACTTCCAAGACAAATTGAGGAATCTGTTTGTAACAATTAAACAAATCAAATTAAAAGCTAAACAAGCTTTTTAGTAAACAAAATATTATTATCAATTGCAAACCAATACTTTAAACAAACAAAAACTGTGTACCATTCAGAGTAAAACAAACTCTAGATCCATCATCAAATGAGAGTCACTCATTTACAACAGGTACCTTAAATCATAGAGTGCACTACATATGTAATAATTGTCCTGGAGATTACTTCCTCAAACACGTCTTCGATGGCCTGAGATTTACAAGGATCACCTTCGGATTACTTCTTTTGCCCAGGGGGTAAAGACTGTCGATCGTCACCTGGGTGAAGGGAGGGGAGACCGGAAATGTCATCTTGGGGGGGGGGGGGGGGAAGGGGCGACCTGTAAAAATTGAGAGATAGGGTGTGAGAATCAAAGTCCTGGGAATACAAAATCTTCTATAATAAAGGTGAAGCAAGAAATTCAGATCCGTGAAATGGCTAAAACAATATCTAACCACTTCAATTATGTATGAATAGAGATTGGAAAAACATCTACAAAATTAAATGATCAATTTTTAGTTAATCAATTGATTAAGATCACAGCCATTATCAGAATGGAAGCAAAATCTGAGCAGTAAAACAGATCTAAACATGAACCCCACTAATAGTGAAAGATACAAAATCAGCTTAACGAAGTACATAAATAGCTCTAGTTGTAACACTGGAGTTCAAATCCAGTAATTATCAAGGTAAGTAATCAGATCTAAGTAAAAGATATGATAATCGAGAAATCGTTTTAAATGTGAAAAATAAGTGGACATAATCGTTTTAAATGTGAAGAAGTCTAAAGAAGCCATGTAAAATTCATGGAAACAAGGCTGGTTAACAACATTAAGATCACAACCATTATCAGAATGGAAGCAAAATCTGAGCAGTAAAACAGATCTAAACATGAACCCCACTAATAGTGAAAGATACAAAATCAGCTTAACGAAGTACATAAATAGCTCTAGTTGTAACACTGGAGTTCAAATCCAGTAATTATCAAGGTAAGTAATCAGATCTAAGTAAAAGATATGATAATCGAGAAATCGTTTTAAATGTGAAAAATAAGTGGACATAATCGTTTTAAATGTGAAGAAGTCTAAAGAAGCCATGTAAAATTCATGGAAACAAGGCTGGTTAACAACATTAAGATCACAGCCATTATCAGAATGGAAGCAAAATCTGAGCAGTAAAACAGATCTAAACATGAACCCCACTAGTAGTGAAAGATACAAAATCAGCTTAACGAAGTACATAAATAGCTCTAGTTGTAACACTGGAGTTCAAATCCAGTAATTATCAAGGTAAGTAATCAGATCTAAGTAAAAGATATGATAATCGACAAACATTAGAACGTATAAGAGATATATTGATGATTTAAAATAAACATACCTTGCTCTTGGTGACAGAGTCATTGAAATTAATGACAGAAAACCAGAGTACAATTTACCAGAGGTATCATTATCCGGTTGAGAAGACAGAAATCCAAACCACAAGAAATAAAGAGGGGCGATATGAAGAAGACTCTGAGAGTATGAATCGTTACCAGAAGGTAGTTCTCTCTGTGCAGGGAAACTTGGTTGATGCAGTGGCAGCCTCTTTAGTACACAGTGAATTGATGGAGAGTGAATCAATGCACACTAACCTTATACATAGTGAATCGATGGAGAGTGAATCGTATATATCAGGAAATGTGAATTGATGGAAACACAAGTAGCGTGAATAAGGAAATACAGTCCAAAAATAAATTACCTTAAATGGTCGAGCGTGAAATCGTCAAATCGATGGTAGAAATAGATAGACTGAATACATAACCATCTGACTGAGTTTCTGTGTTCCTAAATGCAACATATGGAAAATGTTCTATCAAAAGGAATACATTTTTTTAGATACTACTTTAGATCTTGTATTAATAATGCACATGTAATCGACTTTTAGTACTCTAAATATATAAAATTAACATCTACATATGGGAATGTCAACATTTACTAAAATCTTGTAAAATTAACCCAACAATGTTACTGTGCTTGGTTGGGGGAAATAGGGGTGGGGAATGAAAACTAAAATCATTAATGGAGTCTAGTTTCAGTATGGATGAAACATTGGTGTGGGTTGCTATAAAATCGAACTAAACAAATTCATGTGGAACCTGTTGTTCTAGATGGTAAGCATATATTGGTGGAAACTTAAAAGCAGGTTACATAAGAGATAAAACTGGCAGGTAGAATCTGTTGGTGGAAACACAAACACACTCACCAGGTACCAAGTGAAAGAAAACAGGTAGTTGTATGTTTGCAAATGGGCAGGTAACATAAGAGATAAAATAACATATATCAATCAAATTTTCTTTTATTTGTAGTTCATTGGTTTGAAAACTATTCATGCAAATAGAGTAAAAGAAACATCTCCATTTGTCAGCTAAAGGCGAAAGTTATTAACAACAATGTAGTATAGATAATATCTGATAAAGAATTACAATAACCACGTATTACATACCATCTCCAAACTTCAAAAAAATGGGTTGCTAGGGCAGACAAAACAGAAAAGTCTCTGAAAAACCATCATGAACACAAACAGAAACAGACAGAGAATTGGACCTGAAATCACCTTGCAATTCCCATCCAAAACAGAGGTACACATACTTGACAAGTTTAATACAAAACCATCGACTAATCAATGTAAAATTATGTCATGGAACAAGCTATAAAGCTGTCCAAAAAGATTGAAACAACAATACTAAACTACATGGACCAAAATTAGAGTTTACTCTTGAATTTTTGAACAATAATTCTAATTATTTAAAAAGTAATAATTTTGTAATCAATTCTAATTCTAATTATCTAAAAAGTAATGCTTTAGAAGATATAAGAGATAGACAGCAGCAGCTGGTTTACTACTACCATGACCATGAACAAAACTCAGGATTCTCTTATATTGGTAAGTGGACATAATCGTTTTAAATGTGAAAAATAAGTGGACATAATCGTTTTAAATGTGAAGAAGTCTAAAGAAGCCATGTAAAATTCATGGAAACAAGGCAGCAGCTGGTTAACAACATTAAAATCAAGCAATATTAATATTCATAGAACACTAAAATCAAAAGTTTTTCTATTATCTTATACCATTTTGGATTAATGCTTTAGGAGATATAAGAGATAGACAGCAGCAGCTGGTTTACTACTACCATGACCATGAACAAAACTCAGGATTCTCTTATATTGGTAAGTGGACATAATCGTTTTAAATGTGAAGAAGTCTAAAGAAGCCATGTAAAATTCATGGAAACAAGGCAGCAGCTGGTTAACAACATTAAAATCAAGCAATATTAAAATTCATCGAACACTAAAATAAAAAAAACAATAAAACCCTAAAATCAATCATACCTGAAACAACGCCTGGAGAAAAAACACTGAGATCTTGAGAAGAAACCCGTCTGTGATTGCAAATAAGAACACGTATCCAAAGAAACAAGAAAATATTCTCAAAATCAAAAACAAGCACATTGATTATTACTTGAGAAACACTAAAATCAAAAACCAATACTGAGAAGAAACCCTAAATCAAAAAACAATAAAACCCTAAAATCTATCGTACCTGAAACGACGCCTGGAGAAGAAACACTGGGATGTTGAGAAGAAACCCGTCGATATGAACCTGAATGGCCATCGTTGGAGTATAAAAGGCCTGTGTGCGTTGGAGAGGGCGACGGAAGAGAAAGAGTCGTCTTGATACTCTCGTTCTTGAAACTCTCAGTCGCCATCATTGCATCAATTGCCCGGGTGTAGTCTTGATACTCTCAGTCGCCATCATTGCATCAATTGCCAGGGTTTGAATTAGCTTTAAGGAGAGAGAGAGGGATTTTAAGAACTTATGCTTTAAATGCTTGTACCATGTGTTTTAAGACTTTTCTTTAAGAGTTTGGGGGTTAAGTGTATTATAAGATAGTATAGGGTGAGATATTGGTTTAGTCCTTGTAATACCCAATAGACAGTTTCACAAAATTCCCCCATCTAGCTTCTTTAATATTCAAATCAAAGAACAAAGATAAACATAAATTTTATATATCTTACACTTCAAATGTGTTGCACAAAACAGATACTTTAAAACAAATACATTGTTGATTCTTCATTTCTATATAGCAAAATACTTTAAATGTTAGCTTCTGATGCTAGCACATAGAAAATCAATAAGCAATTGAACCAGAGCAATAGAGGAATACGAAAATAGATTTTGATTCTAACACATTCGAACCCAGCAGAGACAAACTAAAAAAAACAATGTCGGGTACCTTCTCTGGGGTTGAAACAAATCACATACAAAAACTAAAAAATTGACCAAATCTTTGAACAAACAGAACATATATACCAAGCAAAGTACCTTCTCTGCCAATTCCCACTGTTTGCCGATCTCCGCCGTTTGCCAATCTCCACCCTAACAACAGGGATCGAAAGATGGATAAAAATGATTTGCAAAAATTTAAAAATGGAGCAAAGCATTGTGTATAAAAATGATGGATACCAGTACTTGCACAACCCCTTTCCTACCCTCTATGCACATCTGCAAAAAGCATTGTGTATATGTATGTGCACATGTACTTTTCACAGCATGTTACTACTTAGTAGGGCACAACACCGGTACTTCAGGGACGAAGAGGGCTTCAGGATGAAAGACAAAACCAGTGAGGCATGTCATCGAACACACGTGGCTCATATTCATGATTCACAAAAAAGAATGGTGTTGCCAAACAAAAACACGCCCACATAGTGAGAAAAAAAAATCCAACTCAACTCAACAATATTTGACATTTCACAAAACCCCTCAAAAGAATTTCGATATCATAACAGAAAATGTGACAGAATCTTTGCATATGTTCATAATGCAAACACCCCAAAAAGGAATAAAAGACCATTATGTGTATACTTACTTTAGTTAAGCAAACAAAATCAAAAGAACACACTCACAATGAACCATTAAATTGCCAAGCTTTCAGATAAGATCTCAATCATTAAACCAACCAATTACAATGAAAAAAAACCCAAATTGCCAAGCTTTCAAAAAAAGGGGTGGCTCAAACCAAGTAACCTGTTTCCATTCTGACGACAAAAACCAAAACTCAAACCAAACCAACTAAGATGGAGAAATTAACCATCCAGTTGAAATCGACTAAGATGGAGAAATCGACCATCCAGTTGAAATCGACTAAGATGGAGAAATTAACCATGGAAGTGACGAGAAATCAAAGAAGAGAACTGAAAATTGTACCTGTGTAGAAACGACCATCCAACCTTCCATTGCATAAAAATCTGGAAAAAAACAGTCACAAAACAAGAAACCAATCACAATTAAAAACAGCCTTTCAAAACAGTAGCAAGAAATTAGAAATTGATGCCATTCAATCACAATAGCAAGAAAAAATCGACAGTAGCAAGAAAAAATCGACAGTAGCAAGAAATTAGGCTCGAAGAAGAGAAGTCTCAAAGGAAATCGACAGCAGCAAGGAAATCGACCATCCAGTTGAAATCGACTAAGATGGAGAAATTAACCATGGAAGTGACGAGAAATCAAAGAAGAGAACTGAAAATTGTACCTGTGTAGAAATCGACGAGATGGAGGGGATGAAGTCGACTGCAGAAGGAGAGGGGTGGCGGCTGTTGAATTCTTTTTAGGTTAAGATTTTCAAGGTAAACCAAGTGTTGGTATAGGAGTGAGATATATTTTAATTTTGAACCGGTGTTGAGAGAGAGAGAGAGAGGAATTTTAAGTAATTATGCTTTAAATTGTTGTACATAAAGCTTAAAGGGTTGTTTTTAAGAGTTTGGGGGTTAAATGTATTATAAGATAGTATAGATATTATGATTGTCGGTATAGACAATGGTTGTCGTTGTTGCAGCAAATATTTTGTTTTACTTAGCCAAGGTGGAGTTTGTTGAAGATTGTTTGGCTAAAACAAAATAAAATATAATTTTTAAAGGGTTGTCCCACGTCGGTGGAGCACTGAAAGGTGAGAGAGATTCCAAGCCTATAAAAAGCGGTCCAAGGCCTAGGTTTCAAATCGTCCCAATAAAATACACTTTATGTATTTTATTCTTTCTTTCTTGTTCTCTTGTTTTAGAGAGTAGAAAAGTGTAAGTTAAATCTTTGAAAGTGTGGGTGTATTGGGTGAGGCTTGAGAGATTAAAGTTGTGTGATTGTACCAATTTTTCACATACTGATTTTTTTCTCTGGAGGCCCGTGGTTTTTCTCCGATTTTGGAGTTTTCCATGTAAGTTCTTGTCTTCTTTTTCCCTCTATAACTGTTCATTGTTGCTTCTTCTTTTCTCTATAATTGTTCATTGTTGCTTCTTCTTTTCTCTATAATTGTTCATTGCTTGGGTTGTTGGAAAACCTAAGATCAGTTTTCCCAACAATACATACATTTCATCTACCTTAAAAGGTAAATGAAGCAATCGTTTGTTATAAAAATCTACAAGACTTGTGGAGAAGTTACATAACTATGCTTGCTTTATATTTTCATTTAGTAAAAGTTACATGACGTTCCAAATTTATGTATTTAAAGATAACCGAAAAAGGGTTAACCGATCTTTCCAAATTCATTTGCCTGCAATTTTATGAAAAATACTAGTAAATCACTTTTGATCATAAACCATATATATCAACCATCAACTGTCACAAAGTTATTGATTTTGTATGTATTGTGTTGAATCTATGTCTTCAAATTTGTTAGTCAATCTAAAATGTCATTGATAAGTTTGCAAAGTTTATACATTCAGTATAATCTATTGAAATTAAGGTTCTAAATGGCATGGGACGTGGCGTGGCGGCGAGGCCAAGCCTCAAGCGTTAGAAGTCAAGGCGAGGCCATGTCGTTTTCAAGGCGTAACTTATGACGTCAAATTTTTAATTCATATATAATTGTATATATAAAAACAATTATTTTGTATTGTTACTCAATGAGTGAATAGTAACAAGCAAGTTAAATTAGGTTATATGTTAAAAAACTTGCAAATAAGACATTAAAACATAAAGAAAAATCAAATACTACAGTATGAAAAGTGCGCATTAGGCCATGGCGTGCCACAAGCTTAATGTCGCATGAGACACAAGTATTGATGTCATGGCGCGCCATAACAGTTGTGCAACGGGCTTTTTAAAACATTGATTGAAATATATAACTATAATAAAAAAAATATCACCTTTGATGTTTTGTATTGAGGATCATCTTTTGTCCATATTTTCTCCATCCATAACCATCACTCGAAGTTACTTTTGTAGAGGTCCACAAGACTTTCCTACATGTGTAGAACAAAGTCATTTTTATAGTATACCTATTGTTGGAGTCCCACCTCAATTATATATATATATATATATAATATGTTTACTTAATGTGATAAGGTTCATTGTAAGGGTGATAGCACCATTTAGTCCGAATATAAAATTTAATCCTAAAACAAAATCTGAGGATTTTATTTACTCTAGATTAATATTTACTTGTGGTATTTCATATTTAATGCTGTAATTTCCTGCAAAGTCTAAAAATTGTATGCCTGTTGGTTCTACATAGTGTGTGATTGAGATAAGTCGACTTTCAATTGTTTTAGTGACTAATTTATAGGGTACCTCTTTATGGTATTGTTTAGGGATTAAAGTATATGACGCTACACTTTTTGTTGCTCCTGTATCCACTAATGCTGTTAAATCAACAAATTTATTATTGTCTAACCATAATCTACATTGTATATGAATCATGTTTGTGTATCCCTTTGTCTGAATATAAGTATGCTCATGTTCTTCAGACATCTTAGTTATTTCGATTTCTTCGACTTTTTGTTTTTTCTTTTCGACTATGTCTTCTATATGTTTTAATTTTCTTTCTATATTATCAATTTTTAGTTTATGTAATTCTATTATTATTTCTAGTTTTTCTATTTTTCGTAATATATGTCTGCGTCTAATGTCTTACTTGTTTCTTTTAATGTCTTATTTGTTTCATTTGTTGTTATTTCTTGATTAAATAACTTTTTAAGACATAAATAGCATATTTCTTTGAAACAAATATTACATTGTGATCTCTTGTCCATGCTAGGGTAATACCCACAATTATAACATTTTATATAGTTATTACCTCTTTTGCTTATCCAATCATGTTCACATTCTATTTGTTCTGTATTAACATATGTGTATGTGATTTTTGTTAAATTCTCTTCATCCCTATCACTATATATGCTATATACTGATTCATTTTCTGAATTATCTGTTTCTAAAGATTCTATTTCGTAATCTCCTATTTGTTCTACTAGATTACTTCTTTCTATATTTTTACCTTTGGTAGGGCATTTATTAGCTAAATGTTTTCATCTCCGCAGATGAAACATTTACATTTGCGTGTTTGTGGTTTTCTAACATATTTGTTTTTATAATAGGGTTTGTATCCTTTTTGATATGTTGTACTTTTCCTCAATTTTTTCTTTTTATAGTCATAATGACCATAAGTTTGTGGTGTATAAATTGCTGTTTTGCAAAACGCATATGCATTCTTTTTTAGTTGTTCTTGTAAAGCAACTTCTTTACATCTTTCTTCTAATATTCCAAATGTATATGTTATTCTAGGTCCTATGCCCAAAAATTTTCTGTTCACCATATGTTTGTTTCCATGTTTCATGTATATTTTTTCCCAAGTCTCCTGGTAATTTTATAAAATATTTGTCGCATAGATTATCATCCATGGCTTGTCCTGTTTGAGATAATAATCTTGAGAAGTCTATTGTGAATTCGTTTATATACTTCATATCTGCTATACTTAATTGTTCTAAGTTTCTTATTGCAGTGTCTTGTATAAGGCTATTATTTTTAGCTGGATCAACTCCTATAATAAGAGTTCTTATTTGTGATGTGAAATTGTATGGATTTTCTCCTAGGGCTTTTAGCCTATTTTTTTCATCTAGGTCTTGGGCTTTTTTACTTTGCCAAATACCTAGAGAAATTGGGCCTAATGTGGTTTCTAAATAAGAGAACATATCAATGCTATCTTTTTTATTTGTTTCCCACATTCTTACAACTGTCTGTTCCCATATTAAGACTTCATCTACCCATAACTGTGGTTTTTGTTGTTCTAATAGTAACATATTACTACTAAATATTTCCTATAGGTAATCTATTACCTTTTCCTACATAATTGGATTCTTGTTGATAACTTGTGGAGGGTCGTGACCACGATTCTCTTCCTGATGTATCTTGTGTAGAGGTTCCTGTTTCTCCCCATTCTATTTTTGGCCGTTGTCTCTAATATGGATTATATGGACCATACATATTTTCATCCATAAAATTTTGATCTTGTTTGTAGAAATATGATATCATTGTTTTTCCTTTTAGTATATTTTCAACTAAGGGTAAATTGTAATAATTTTGTAAGTTTTTGTAGCTTTCTTCATATGTCATTCCTAATTCTATCATACATTCGATTATCATGTCATCGGTTTCTTCTTGTATATTTAATTCTGTGAATTTTCTATTAATAATTTGTTCTATTGTCTTGTTGGTTTCTTCAATTTTAAATCCTATAGTTTCTTCTTCTTCTAAATAATCTATTAAAATGTAATCAAATTCTTCTTCTTCGAATTTATCAAATCCTATTAGAGTTTCACCATCTTCGTTTTCTGTATCATAATTTGGTTATGTATCTGTATCATATTCTATATTCATAAAATTGTATTCTGTTTCTTCGTCATCTTTATTGTCAGATGACTTCTTTTTAAAGTCTACAAATCTCAAGCTTTGTGATCCATCACTATCTTCATATATATAACTTCTTTTTGGTACTAATATTTCGTCTTCTTGACCTTTTATGTCGTTTAATTGCCATTCTAATCCTGCTAATTCTTCAGGATCTATTTTTACTGGGTCTATCATTTGTATAGATTTTGAAGCTATTGTGTTTACAATCCCTTCAATATTAACTTTGTATTTCATTCCTGACCTGTTGCTAGCCTTTCCTAGCACTCCTATGCTTATTACTATATTGTTTCCTTCATAATTTTCATATCCCTTTGTTTGTAGAGCTATTTTAATATTTTGTAGATCATTTATGTCTTTTAAAATTCCTGGTGTACAATAAAATAACGCTGTATTTTGGCTAAGGTCTATTTCCATTCCTGAAATTATTGCCTTTTTTAACTCTGTTTTCCAGCTTTTGTCTAGTAATAGGGCTAATAATTTTGTCCCTAAGTTTTTTCTTCCTAATGCTTTGATTCCTATGATCACTAGTCCTACGTGTGCAAAATGTTTTCCTGATTGTTTTATCTTTTGTATAGTATCAGGTGAGAATAAGTCTAATGTTACGGATTTGTCTACTACTCTTAAACTTTCTTATCTACTACTTTGGATTAACACTGTATTTATGTTTAAAAGTCCTGTTTGATATAATACTCTAGGATTTAGAATATCTAATTGGTGTTGATTGTAAAGATTTATATTTCTGTCTAAGTCTATTTCTTCTTCTAAATGCATATTTTGTTGTGAGGAATTTGAACCTGATCCTCTTCTAACAATCCTGTTTAAAAATGACTCTGATGATATTGTATCTTGTATATTACTTGTTGAGCTTCTTGCTTCTTGTACTGTTCTGCTTCTTCCCAAGAAACTTCTGTTTTGATTATTCATTTCCTAGGTAACCGGTGTGTATATGGTTTAGGTTTTCTGTTTATTTTAATATCTTCTAGATTTAATTTATTTATTGCTTCGGTGATTTTATCTATATCCCTTTCTTGTGTTGTATTAGTTTCTTTTTTGTCTTCTAATATATTAATTATTTTGTTTAATTTTACAATAACCTGTAATATTAGACTGATAATTAAATTAAATAAAAGTGGATAATGGCTATCACTTTTATTCTGTCCTGTGTATTTGGTAAAACCTGTGACTTCTACTGTATTTTCTATAGGTTTATATTTTTTAACGTCTTCTAAAGCCTTTCTATATTCTTTAGATGACTCTAGATTTAACCTTCTACTATTTGTTTAACTATTTCTAAAGATTTTTCTAAATTATTTAACTGTTTTTCAATTTTGTTCAATAAATTTTTGTTTTCAGTTTCTATCTGTTTTGGTTTATTGCTTTCTAGCAAATAGCTTAGCGGTTGAATTTCTTGTATGATAGGAATTATTTTTCTAATTTCTTTTAATTCTTTTATAATTTGGTTATTTTGTTCTTTAATATATCCTAGATTTTCCGTTAGTTTATCAAAACGCTTTATTACTGCTGACGAAGTATTTGAATCAATGATTTAAGAAAAACCTATCTCTTAATCTATCCAGATTTCTTACTCCTTTTCATAATATATTCATATATCCCATTAAAATTTTAAATAATAAACAAATATACTGGGGTTTATCTTGACCCTTAAATTCATCATAACCTTTATATTTATATCATTACATAATATGATCCCTGGATTTTCACCTTAGCGGGTTCTCATTTAAATGTGGACTTCAACGGCCACTAACGAGCATGACTAAGTCTTTTAAACCTTTAGAATCGTACCAGGCTCTGATACCAATAAGGGGGTATGGCGGATTTTTTGGGTTTCCGTTAAACCACTATGATAGTAATACATCAAGAAAATATATGAAAAACATACAAGGGGGGTATGGCGGATTTTTTGGGTTTCCGTTAAACCACTATGATAGTAATACATCAAGAAAATATATGAAAAACATACTTACAGTGGAAGCAGAAGCACCGGAGTAGAGATTATAGGTGATAAGCGGAAGCACCAGAATGGTATAGACAGCGGTGGTCCTTTTTTTATATATATATGGGATATACTATGAAGATCTAAAGGAGTGTAAGAAATACTGGACTTAGACTAAGGAGATAGGAAGAGAGAATTTAGAGAGCCATGAGAGAAATGCTTTCTATTATTTCTCGGGTTTTTTCGGTGTGTTTTTCAACTGAAGACTAAACATGTATTTAAAGGCAAAATGAAAGAACTATGCTAGCCTAATAATTCGACACGTACCTATACTAGTCTTAAATTATTACACCTACTGATATAAAAAGATTCTTATCGACAAAAAATGTGTAAAAAAGTCTAAAGTAGAAAAAGCTATGTCGGCCATCTTCCGATAGTAGTTTGTCTGGGCTGTCATGCTGATGTCACTTCTTCTAGATGAAAAAGTGTAACATCCCAAAACTTGATCATGCGATAAAACATAAAATGAGCGTTTTTACCAAGCAAATAAATTTCATGTCCATTACATTAGAAATATGAACTTAACAAAATGACAGCGGAAGTCTAAACTATCCACAGCCGAGCTCTAACTAAAGTCAATCATCTACTTTGGAGCCGTTCTTATCTCCAAGCCACAACACCTCAACCTTTAGATCTTAGAAGTAGAGCCTGAAACTTGCTTACCTGAAAATGGTTTAGTTTTGAAAAGCGAGGGTTAGACCGAAAGGTGTAGTGAATTCCCTCCATGAAAACATGTAATATAGAATAAATTCATTTCACGTATAAAAGAACTCTTATGCATCACATTTCCATCATACAAGGTTAACACAGGGTTCAGGGGTTTGCATAAGCTAAACCGATTGGGGCCTGACGGGCACCCTCTCGCATACGCCAAAATCCAAATGGACTCCTCGTTCCTTCATGTAGGAGAAAACAAATTCCAACCTACAAGCTAATCTTCCATATGCCCCAAGGGATCAGAGATCCCAAGGTACCCTGACCCCACCGTGTAACCGACCCCACATAGCATACACATACATTTGAAACCACGTACGTGAAAACCTTAAGCATCATTCATTGGTAAATAATCGTGCAACTCATGAAAACATGCATAGCTTTTATAATTTCAAATCATGCTCGATAAAGGAACCATTTCAGTAAAATCAGTACGTCATAAAAAGTCGAGAGAACTCACCTGGCTGCAAATCCTTCTCTAACCTCGAATCTGGCACCGACCGCTCACCTAATTAATGATTCACAGATTTAATTAGATGAACTCTCTATTCTCTTCCTACGTTTCTCTTAATCCGAGCTCAACTACTCGGTTAGGTCCATCTATTAATTATTGGGTTTCTTTTATCCTTTACTAAGCCCAAGAGACTTAAGCTAAACTCTCAAACCATCGGCCCAAATAGCTCGATACTACGGCCTGGCAGACGAAGCCCAGACCAACGGTCCGGCATGGTTCGACTCCCGATACCCGACCCCCGGTACCCCGACACCCGGTACCCCGACTCCTGGTACTCGACTCCCGGTACTCGACTCCCGGTACCCCGACTCCCGGTACTCGACTCCCGGTACGGGCGACTTACGGTAGCTTACAACCAGACGACGAAAACCCCTCATTTCTATAATCGAAACTTCCTACCCTTTTCAATTTATGAGGCCATTAACCATAACATTTTTACCCAAACTGCTACATCTTTTTCTTTACAACCAAAACCCTTATTCTATCATATTTCCTTGATTAGCAATCTAATATTTGATTACATACCCTTCAGAGTGTTCTTAAACCCTACCCAGTTATAAAATCAAGCAATCAAGACCAACCAAGGGCTTACTGTAAATTCTATAAGTAGGATTTATACTGAGAGATTGGATACTTACAACGATTGGGCTCTTCTTCTCACGTTTGCTGCTACACCTCTTCACCATGTTTTCTCTTGATACCTTACTCAGCCGCCAACCAAATGAATAGAACAGCAAAACAATTATGCCCTAGGGATCTGGGTCATTTAATACTTGTCATGAATTGCAATTTAGTCCTCCAACAATAACTTCCCTTTTCTTTCACTTTGACCACCCAACTCTACTTCCTACTAGGATTTGGGGTTGTTACAACACTCCCCCCTTAAAAGAATTCCGTCCCCGGAATTCCTCATTGGAAGAGATGCAGGTATCTTGCCCACACCCGAAACTGACGCTTCCCCAAGGTACTGCCACTACTGACCCAGTCAACTATCTCATTAATTTCGAAACAAGGAACATCGGTTGCATTCCCTTCAGTTCTTACGGTACTCTAACCCGTAGGCTACTGTTCCTACTCGATCGGTCTCAACAACCGAGAATGAAATAAGGCTTCTCATGCATTAATACTTCCTTTAAGGAGGAACTTGTCGGAATCCCCCACTACAACACGAAACTTGTTTACTAAGAACCAATCACACACCTGACAGCTTGGCACAAGGCCAACCCTGTACATCCCGACAACTCATAACCCGGATTTCCTTCACCAAACATCTATGCAATTAACATTTCCCTTCTCTCGGGCTACCTAGACCACAATTCGTCAAACTTCTCTCACATTCTCACTACTTCGCCACCCCATCCTTATACGTAACCAAGAGTAGGAACCTCCAAACCCATCGTTGAAGTGTTCACTTACTCAAATTAAACTTATCCTGAAACACATCAGTTCCTCACTAGCTTAAACACTGCACGACCAAATCGTTTAAACATTTCTCACAAGGTCACTAACTTAACCCATTCAACTGTCTTATCCACTCCCTTCCTGCACAAAATCATACACAATTCCCTTCCTCAATATTCTTTCTAACGGTTCGCACACTTATCAATAACCCTCTGCACAACCCTTCACCTTTCGGCATTACTGTCAAGTTTATTACTTCCGATTTACTCACTTATTCCGACCTACTAACTTCACCTCTCCACGATAGCGTGGAGCACTGCCCACCAAACATTACTAGCTCCTCTCCTCCGACCTTTCCACATGCTGATATCACTTTCTTATTATTCACATAACCAAACAGTTACATCAATATCCTAACCCAAACATTCCACCAAGTCGTCTTGGAACAACACTAGTGTTCGTCGTCACTACTCATTCTTTGATCTCCAACTTTTACTTGCATAGATCCTCCTCTCGCACATAAGCAACTTTAACTCGACCAATTCATTTCAATTGTAATTATCAACTTATTTCAAATGATAAACTCCAATTTAGATGCAATACGTTTCTTTCTATCAACCATAAATATTATCATAATTAATCATTTAATATCATAACTCAGCATCACATCTCGCTATGCTGGTATTCACAAAATCCCTCAGTCAGAACTGATTTCTTAACCAACAACTCCACTGAGTGAATCAACCATTCACAAATTACTAAATAATTTGAAATTTACATATTCCAACGTACTATCATCAACTTCTCATTTTAACCTATCGATTTTCCCTTATCAACTCTTAGTAAGAATTTCGGTAGAACCATAACGCATTTTGTAATAACAAATAAATGTCATTACTTAACAAATCCCTAAAAAATAACAACCAATCAAAGGCTTATACATCTATCGTGACATTTCAAATCACTAATGATCATACTACCGCTCCGACTCATAATCATCATCATGTCATTCTTTAATCGTGACCAAACTTCCCAACTATCTCCTTTTAGGGTTACCCCATTTCACATAAGAAACAATTCACGATCTACAAAGATCTAGCATTTACTATAACACATTTGGCTAATCCACTCTTCGTCCTCTTTAAACTTCCAATGATCCCAACATACACCTACTTAGCGACTCTTACCACCAAAAATAATTGGTTTCTCCTTTGGGTAGTCTCACACCATAAAGTCAACTTACACCCTATGTGCTCCAACAATCTGGTTAATAGATCGTACATTTCATCTGTAGACCCCAAAAGCTTCTATCTGATACTTTCTTTCTCTCTAACATCACCTCACTACGATACTAGCCGGTACATTTAACTTGGCAACTAATGCAATTACATAACTGTACGTTCCTCACTTATAACATCACACTGCAGACCAAATCTCTCATGGTCATTCATACACAATTCACACTTTCCTTCATATTCTCCTGAATACTACAATCGATTCTATCTCGCTACGTAGTCCCTTCCCAACTTGTTGGACTATAACTCACGAGTTCTCCATTAGCTCACACGCAAACATTATAGCTAGCTCTTCACGATCCGTGCCCTTACAAATCAGGGCACATCCCCTCCCTGAACGATAAGATTTACACCCTCACTTCGCTTGTGCTACATGCCTCCTTATTCTACGAATCCCTCCATACCTCACAAAAGAGAACGCTTAAATCAAACAATAACTTCTCATCCTCTTAGCACCACTACAAGGTGTTCTATCACTCTCAACTTTCTGGTTCAAGTCTTCGGCCCCGGCCATCGTACACATTCGTCGGCTTCTACATCAACTGGCAACCTGTAACTACCTTCTTAACTTATTCTTAACATGGGTTCCCTTACAGAACCTAATCCTACCATAATAACATAATCACTTCATAATACGTCTCCCTCTTTTCTGGACTTACTCCTGTAACATCAGTATTACCAGCTCACCTCAAAACTTATACCCAACACCGTGGGCATTTCGCTTACGCCTCAACACTACTCGTAACGAGTTTCTAATACTAACACTTCGATGACTTCTACTCTTTTCCCTGGACCCAACCGTCCCTCGACAATCGTACTTCCAGATACCGAACAAGGGTACAGACCCTCACACAATCACCCCTATAATTCACTTCTGACTCTTCCACCGTTCACCTTTCCTCTTGCACACAAATACTAAGTTTACAACATTCTTTCCTGACTTGTCCGACACTTCTCCACTCTTGCAGTCCTTCCTTAGCTTAACATGTACTACAATATGACCTTGTGAGTTCATAGCCTTCATGCATGACAATACAGTAAATAAATCTTTTCGCACATTTCATCGTTTTCAATAAACAACGTTTGGAAAGCATTTAGGTACGCATGACCCCATCACATTTATAACTTCAACGCCCTGTACACGATTCGAGAATCGTTTGCATGCGTCCTTCCGTGGACCTTAATCTTACTCATTTCTGAACAATGTTAATACGACAGTAATACGTTAAATGAAAATTCTTTCATACGACACAATTTCGAAAGAAATTACTGACACCAAGTAAACCGGTCGGTTTTCACACTCATTTGTATGATATCAACAAACTACTACTCATTGGATCGTAAAAGTTTTGCTGGCAAACATTCTCTTGACCTTTTTGTAATAAAAGAATTTAACTTATCTTTAAAAGTGTGAAATACTTTGCAAATCGTTAACCTCAAAATTTCAATGCGCAAAGCGAAGGAAATCATCTTTTCCTTAAACATGCGTCTGTACACTCTGACTCCTTTTCGATCAAAATTTGATATTTGCACATTAATCTTACATCGTGAGAATTTCATGTTACATAAAAGATCGCCATGCATGAGACTCTACTTGCCATTGAAGGCTACTCACCCTAACAAGGTCAACCGCTTTACTTACGCAACTTATCCTTAACACTCCTCCTACGACTAACGGTCGCCCTCTCGGTCATGCAACTGCTTACTAAACACGCTTTTCACATTTCACTTGCTCAACCCTTCCTTACTATTTGTTTTGATCATCTACTTCACTTCCCACTTCTACACGGTTTCAATTCACTATAGGTCTCTTACTTCATTTATCCTACCATAGAAAAACTTGACTACAAAAGTCAGGGCTCTATTGATACTTTCAAGGTTCTGACACTGTCTTTCCTTACCATTCTGACTGATCTATTCCCCTGGTTTCAAGAACTGAGACTCTCCCGACTGGAGTCTTACTCAAACTCAACATTCATCCTCTCCGAATCTACGAAAAGCTACCTCTAGACGACTCATAACACTCTATCCAACGTTTCTTTTCTACGAAGTGTACACACCTCACAACGTAAGTGACTTCTCATGAAACCTCCCCAACTAGGGGCCTCAGTCTACCCCGCAGGGATCATACTGACATTCTAAAGTACTGGAACTCGACATAAACACTATTTTTCGATTACCACTTCGGAGCAATACGGTAGGTTAAGCATGCAATAGTGTAACAGATCAGTCTGGCAAGGTTGCACCGGCCTATCATTCAGGACCTCCTCATCTAGCTTTCTTGAAACACCCGATACTGTCTTGTCCCTCAAAGTTCTCCCAGTCATAGTACTAAACTGAAAGAAACCGAAAATTAGTTCTTGCTAGACATGACACCACAGATTTGCTATAAGTAAGGTATTGTAAGCACGTACATATACCTGTAAGTTTGTAATTACACTGGCCAGGTGTAATCCCGAACTTACCTTACACGCTTGTCCTTGGCACCTTATTCCTAAGCGCATTTATAGTGATCTTTCCTAGAGGCAATCCTATGTCTCGGCTGTGTTCCTCATCTTACAGTTTAAGTTTAGGCCCGTCCGGTCACCTAAATCCCTTAAACTATGGCTCTGATACCATTTGTAACATCCCAAAACTTGATCATGCGATAAAACATAAAATGAGCGTTTTTACCAAGCAAATAAATTTCATGTCCATTACATTAGAAATATGAACTTAACAAAATGACAGCGGAAGTCTAAACTATCCACAGCCGAGCTCTAACTAAAGTCAATCATCTACTTTGGAGTCGTTCTTATCTCCAAGCCACAACGCCTCAACCTTTAGATCTTAGAAGTAGAGCCTGAAACTCGCTTACCTGAAAATGGTTTAGTTTTGAAAAGCGAGGGTTAGACCGAAAGGTCTAGTGAATTCCCTCCATGAAAACATGTAATATAGAATAAATTCATTTCACGTATAAAAGAACTCTTATGCATCACATTTCCATCATACAAGGTTAACACAGGGTTCAGGGGTTTGCATAAGCTAAACCGATTGGGGCCTGACGGGCACCCTCTCGCATACGCCGAAATCCAAATGGACTCCTCGTTCCTTCATGTAGGAGAAAACAAATTCCAACCTACAATCTAATCTTCCATATGCCCCAAGGGATCAGAGATCCCAAGGTACCCTTACCCCACCGTTTAACCGACCCCACATAGCATACACATACATTTGAAACCACGTACGTGAAAACCTTAAGCATCATTCATTGGTAAATAATCGTGCAACTCATGAAAACATGCATAGCTTTTATAATTTCAAATCATGCTCGATAAAGGAACCATTTCAGTAAAATCAGTACGTCATAAAAAGTCGAGAGAACTCACCTGGCTGCAAATCCTTCTCTAACCTCGAATCTGGCACCGACCGCTCACCTAATTAATGATTCACAGATTTAATTAGATGAACTCTCTATTCTCTTCCTACGTTTCTCTTAATCCGAGCTCAACTACTCGGTTAGGTCCATCTATTAATTATTGGGTTTCTTTTATCCTTTACTAAGCCCAAGAGACTTAAGCTAAACTCTCAAACCATCGGCCCAAATAGCTCGATACTACGGCCTGGCAGATGAAGCCCAGACCAACGGTCCCGGCATGGTTCGACTCCCGGTACCCGACCCCCGGTACCCCGACACCCGGTACCCCGACTCCCGGTACCCCGACTGCCGGTACTCGACTCCCGGTACCCCGACTCCCGGTGCCCCGACTCTCGGTACCCCGACTCCCGGTACTCGACTCCCGGTACTCGACTCCCGGTACTTGACTCCCGGTACGGGCGACTTACGGTAGTTTACAACCAGGCGACGAAAACCCCTCATTTCTATAATCGAAACTTCCTACCCTTTTCAATTTATGAGGCCATTAACCATAACATTTTTACCCAAACTGCTACATCTTTTTCTTTACAACCAAAACCCTTATTCTATCATATTTCCTTGATTAGCAATCCAATATTTGATTACATACCCTTCAGAGTGTTCTTAAACCCTACCCAGTTACAAAATCAAGCAATCAAGACCAACCAAGGGCTTACTGTAAATTCTATAAGTAGGATTTATACTGAGAGATTGGATACTTACAACGATTGGGCTCTTCTTCTCACGTTTGCTGCTACACCTCTTCACCATGTTTTCTCTTGATACCTTACTCAGCCGCCAACCAAATGAATAGAACAGCAAAACAATTATGCCCTAGGGATCTGGGTCATTTAATACTTGTCATGAATTGCAATTTAGTCCTCCAACAATAACTTCCCTTTTCTTTCACTTTGACCACCCAACTCTACTTCCTACTAGGATTTGGGGTTGTTACAAAAAGTCTTCTAGAAGTCTCTATGAGTGCTGTCGATAGACTGGGGTGATCCTGGATCTGTCCCATCATATTCATCTTTTTCATCTATGTTTCCGATGATGATTGGACTTGAGTCATCTTCTCCGATGAACGGAAAAACCATAATCCAGTTGTTGTGAACACAAATCTGTGTGTAGTGTCCTTCTGCAATTAAGTTGTACTGTTTTCCCCAATGTCGATAGAAAAAATTTGCTGGTAGTGTTGGTGTTTTCTGTCCTTGCGTAATCATCTTTCCTATCTGTAGTTGAAGTGTTTCTTTGCTGTTGATATTATCCCACCATGTGTACTCGAGACTGCATGCGTATTTCTTTAGTGCCTTTTGTTCATCTTCATGATGGCTGATGAATATGCGTTTTCTTGCAGGTCTGTATGTATGACTATTTGCCTCGGGAAATGATGCGAAGATTTTACATCCTATTAGTGAGCTGGATGAATGAGATGCAATATTTCCGGCTGTGAGAATGAACTTTTCTCCAAATTTGTTGGGAAGTGCTTATGTCTTTGGATTTAGACTGAATTCGATGTAGTCGATCATTCCGTTGTGGTAGAAACCAAGGATTTGATCGTCTGTCATGTCTGTAACCTTCAGGTTGATTTGTAGTAGGAAAATGTTGGTCGGAACTTGTCCTTCATCTTGATGTGTTCTTTGAACAACTGTAACGCCTTTGTATGTTTTTTCTTGAAAAGCTATGTCGATGATATCTTGTTGCAACTTGTATAGAAGTAATGGAAACTCTGTGCACACTTTGTCGGAAATCATTTGCTCGAATTCTGGGAAGTTTTCGAAAAGTGGTTGCATAATTTGACTGAGCGGCATATCTAGGATTCTTGCTTTAAAACTGTCGAAATTTCTGTGTATAACTGTATTTGTTTCCTTTTTCTCAAGCTTTTGTAGAAGTTGTGTATTTTTTGCTTCAAGAAAAGAAATCTTTTGTTTGAGAAAACTATTTTCAATCTGGGTTTGTGATAATGCCGTTTCACGACATTATTTTGATCCCGAAATCGGTCAGTTAGTTGTAAGTTTCCAAGTAAAAAAGTAGAATTTAATGGTTTTTGATGAGGAAATACAGGTCTTTATGAAAGGACGATGAAGGAAGAGTTTTGAGATCAAATGGAGCAAGTTGACAACAGTCTGGAGCGAAATCGAGAAAATCAGAATTTTTGGGCCAAACAGAGCTGTGCGCGCCTCTAGGCGCGTTTCCACACGCGCCCACATCCGCGCAGTTTATTTTTTTTGCAACTTTCCAGTGTGTTGCGCGCCTCTCTGCGCGTTTACACACGCGCCGCCAGACGCGCTGAAGACCTGAGCGTTTTTATTCTATTTATCTGCTAGGGTTGAGGGGAAATCGAAGAGTTACGTTTTGGGACTCTTCCTGGGCGATTTTGGGAGCACGAGGGCGATTTTTGAAGGCGAATAGAAGGCAAGAAACACGAATTAACAAGGATCGGAAGGCGAATCGAGTACGTCCAACGGCGGCTAAAACTTGATAGGCGGGTTTACACCCCCCTAAATCTACCGCAAGTGTACGGGTCGAATCAAGTAATAGTACTTATAAAGTACGAGTATCGAACCAAAGGAACGAGGTGTCAAGTACCACAATGACTGTATAGATTATTAACTAGACTAACGCAAATTGAGTTGGATTGTTGTGTATTAAAAACACGGATTAAAACTTAATTAATTCAGATAAGATAAAAAGCTGGAGGGTTGGATTCCTCAGGTAAACAATCATTTAACTCACAGATTTGACACGATTGACATAACTCCAGGATGACAGGTATAATCACAATTTATCACTATACTCAATCAAGCTATAGTAACATTCATTCAACATTTTGTATCAAAGGGAAGCTTCAGGTGAAATCAGGAACCCCAAACCTTGGTGAGACCAAGGCTTGTAACGATAGAGTTGTGTGAATGGTGCGAACTGAGCCTAATAGAGCTGGACGTTTCTTCGCCTACCAAAATCTACAACCGGCGGAAAGGGAAGCTCTAACCGAGCGCGTGAATGGCCGAGTGGCGCAAAGAAGACATCAATTTAGAAACCGACAAATCTGGTCGGAGAGAGGGCTGAGATTAGATGAGATACCGAACAACAGAGCCAGAGAGATTGCTATGGAGCGTAATTGGACCACCTATGTGCGTGATCCGGAACCGTATGATGAAGAGCTGGTCCGAGATTTTTACGCTGCCATGATACCACCAGCGTTTAACGAATTTTCTTCGGTGGTAGTACGGGACAGAATTGTGCGGATGCCGGCAGAAGCTATTTGTGCCCACTATGGGGTGCCTCGCCCCAATAACTTGGATGCCACTTTTGGTTTGACCCCGATTGACGGTGTCCGCAACGACAACCATCTCAGCACGATCCTATCCTCAAGCTTAAGAAGGAGTGGCAAAGAAATCTGGGTTCCCCATCATCATGACATAAAAAATATGAGCTGCGACCCGAAATTGCCATATGGATGAAATTCTTGAAGTGCAGTCTGGCACCATCTTCGCATGATAACACAGTTGACGCCTATGTTGCCAAGATCCTCTACCATATACAGTTCAACCTCCCAATGGACATAGGCCACATCATCAAGCTTCATCTGATAGACGCCGCGTCAAATACCAACAATGTTGGCATTTTACCATTTCCTTGTTTGATAACTCGGTTTTGCAGGGAAGCTGGATGTGACATGGGTGTTACGACCCCGCCATCACCACCGTTCGATCGAATCACCCATAGAGCACAGGTCCGTGCAGCAGAGCGGTTTGATTTAAAGGAAGCTGCTAATCGGGAGAGAGGTCGTATGCGCATTCCAGCGGGAGTGGATGACATGGAGGCAGATGATGCTGATGATGATGATTACAACCCGGCTACTGATATGGAAGGAGTTGAACTGGGGTCTGACATAGCAGGGCTAGCGCTGCAGATGCACCACATGGAGATTCGGCTGAATCGGAGGTTCGACGCACTAGAAGAAGGAAGGAGGTATGATGGGAACCCGCAGGCACCGGCCACCTCAAATCAAGATGAAGCGGGCCCATCGAACCCAAGGAGAAGAAGGAGGCATCAATAGGGGGCACCAACCTATCGAGCAGCACGCGGTGGGGTAAAGTTTTTGGTTCTTTCTTAGTTTTCGTTTTGTTGTTGAACTGTTTTATTTTATTTTTTTTTAATTTTTTGTTTATCGTTCTTCTCTGCTTTTGGTTGGATGACTGTACCGATTCGCTTTTTCGTGTTTCTTTCTTTTATATGTTATTTGGTCCATTGGGGACAATGGTTGTGTCTGGTTTGGGGTGGTTTGTCGATTATATCATTTGTTGATCTCAGTGGATTGAACAACGACCGTGTTTTTAGTGATGAATGTGCAACCTTCCTAGTGTGACTTAGTGTGAGTTTTCGAGGACACTAATTTTGGGGAGAAGAGTTAAAAGGGATAATGTAGCATGAGGGTGGATCTAGATGAATGCATACATAGAGACATTAGTGGAGACCACCCGTGAGTTGTTGAGCCTTACAAGTACTAACTTCGATTCTGAGAGACTACACACTACTCGATACACCTTTCATTAGTCCTTTGATCGTTGTTGTAGCTGATCTCGCTATAACTTGCATCCATTATCAAAGACATCCATAGGAATAGAAGTGAAGCTTCTGCCTATCCTTGTGAACAAACCATGTAAGAACTCATAAAGCTTATTGGTTGCTGCTAATCCCACTGCGTTTCACTACTCAAGGTTCTCAAATGAAAACCCGTTGTAATCCCCTCAAAAAAAAATCTGCAACCCAGTAAATCAGTCATAAAGGGTTTTGCCAAAAAAAGAGAGCTAAATAAAACTGAGGGGTCAGTTTAAAGAAATTGAGAGAAGTGTCAGGAAACTTGAACGAAAGAAAGAAGGGAGGTTCATCAAATACCTCCACCCAGAAGTAGCAACCATACCCAGTTAAAGATCCGAATTCAGCATGGAGAGTTTGAAGGGAGTGGCGAAGCAACGTTTCTATGTCCTAGTCTTGATAATGGATTCCTTCTGAGATCAATTTGTGTATAACTGTGCGTTATTGTTTAATTGTTGTTCATGCAAGCTTTGTGAATTCTTGTACCCAACTTCTGAAAGCATGACAACAAGTGTGAAACCTAGGGCTCGAGTGAAGAGAGAAAACCGTGAGGTAGGGTCAAGGCGAAATCCTCTCTAAGTGTGTGTTTAGTTAGGTACACTCAAGTGCGGTGTGGTCCTTGATAACTCTTTGTCCCAAAGTTGTGTTGTTTAGAATTCCATAGCTAGGTATGCTGGGGGGTGTCCATCTCACATGTAACTCATGGTGGTTGTTGAGTTGACTAGAGATCACTAATGATATTCTCGACAACACGAAAATTGCGATCGTTTGAGTTGTGTTTAAATGCTTATTTTTGTCGCTATTTTGCTTGGGGACAAGCAACGCTCGGTTTGGGGTTGTTGATAATGCCGTTTCACGACATTATTTTGATCCCGAAATCGGTCAGTTAGTTGTAAGTTTCCAAGTAAAAAAGTACAATTTAATGGTTTTTGATGAGGAAATACAGGTCTTTATGAAAGGACGATGAACGAAGAGTTTTGAGATCAAATGGAGCAAGTTGACAACAGTCTGGAGCGAAATCGAGAAAATCAGAATTTTTGGGCCAAACAGAGCTGTGCGCGCCTCTAGGCGCGTTTCCACACGCGCCCACATCCGCGCAGTTTATTTTTTTTGCAACTTTCCAGTGTGTTGCGCGCCTCTCTGCGCGTTTACACACGCACCGCCAAACGCTGAAGACCTGAGCGTTTTTATTCTATTTATCTGCTAGGGTTGAGGGGAAATCGAAGAGTTACGTTTTGGGACTCTTCCTGGGCGATTTTGGGAGCACGAGGGCGATTTTTGAAGGCGAATAGAAGGCAAGAAACACGAATTAACATGGATCGGAAGGCGAATCGAGTACATCCATCGGCGGCTTAGACTTTTTCAGGGAGTTCTTAGATTTCATTTCTTAGTTAAAAGCATGTTTACTTTCATTTTCATCTTTTCATTTCAGAGTTTTGAAACCCCCAATATGAACTAATCCGTTCATGTTGGGGGGTTGGTTTGAATCATGGTTGGATACTTGTTTCGCTTTACGATAGGCATGATTGATATGATATAGATGGATGCCACATGTGGGTTTGTTCTTAATGCTTGTAATAGTCCGATCAACTATTATTCGATTTAATGAATCTTTTAACGTTTGAGAAAAGTTTTGAGGTTTATCTAATCCTTCATGTCTTAGTCGAATTTGAGATAGAAATATGATAATTCGTGCTTTGTGGGTTTTTAATCACTGCTTGTTCAATTACCTTTGTTGAGATTGAATGATGATACAAAATGTTGAATGAATGTTACTATAGCTTGATTGAGTATAGTGATGAATTGTGATTATACCTGTCATCCTGGAGTTATGTCAATCGTGTCAAATCTGTGAGTTAAATGATTGTTTACCTGAGGAATCCAACCCTCCAACTTTTTATCTTATCTGAATTAATTAAGTTTTAATCCGTGTTTTTAATACACAACAATCCAACTCAATTTTCGTTAGTCTAGTTAATAATCTATACAGTCATTGTGGTACTTGACACCTGGTTCCTTTGGTTCGATACTCGTACTTTATAAGTACTATTACTTGATTCGACCCGTACACTTGCGGTAGATTTAGGGGGGTGTAAACCCGCCTATCAGTTTGTGTTATCTGTGTATTTTTTCCAGATTTTAAAAGCTGTTCTTGTAACTGGGCAATTACATTTTCTTGAGCTTTGATAAACTGCCCAGGATTAGTTTTTGCCATTTCTGCAAAAGTTCTCACTTCTTCTGGTTCAACGAAGAAGGATTCAACTCCAAAAGTTTCTCTGGCTATTTTCATAGCTTCAGCAAAACTGTGGTATCCTTTATAAAGTGGGCTGTTACACTGTATATATTGTGTGCCTGTTTCCCATTTATTAAAAATTCCAGTCTTTATTCCCCTAAAAAAGATGTAGTGAGAAAAACGTTTATGTTGTTTTTCGGGAACAATCTAGATTTGTTCTGAGAAATAAATGATCAGAGCGTTTAGGATTTGTACTTTAAATGAGGTTGCTTGTGGCATGGTTTGAATATGCCAAATATTGTCAAGCAAACATTGTTGTTTTTCTGTTAAAATTGTCCCAATCAAGGGTCTGGATTTTTTCTTTGTATCAAAACATTTTTGTAACACATGGTTACCGAATGAGATCATAGAATCTGTCTGTGTATGTGTATCTTTTGACCTACTGGATTGTGTATACCCTCTGGTTGGGGTCTTTGTAGGAGTGTATGGTGCAATTATACCAGTGTTTGGTGTATTGTTTGAAGAACCAGATTGTGTGTACTGTGACCGTGGTATCTGTGGAGAATTGTAAAAACCTTCTGTTTGTAACATCTGTGAGCTTATAGCTTCTTGTAACATTTTGTTGGTATCTAGGATCTGTGTATCAACTGTCTGTGTACTAATTTTCTCTTCATCCGATGAGATACTCATTGAAGATGAATACCTGATAGGCTTTATAACCTTTCTTTTTCCTTTATCTCTTTTCTCCATCTGTAATAAATAACTTGTTAAGATTTCTAGATAACATATCTGCTATCCCGTTATCTTTTCCTTTAATGTGTTCAAAATTTATCTTGTAACCACATCCTTGTATAATGTTTTGTAAATTTATCCATCGCGTTTTATTTACTTTTTTACTTTGATCGTTTTTTATAAAGCGAACTATAGCTTCACAATCTGTTCTGAATGTGAATTCTTTTTGTAAAAATATTTTAAATTTTTCCAAAGCATTTATTAATGCTTGGATTTCAAAATCTAGGCTTGTCCAATTCATACCAATTTTGTTAAAATTTCCACTGGCATATGAACAAATCTTTTCTGTTTCTTTTGGATTGTACTTATTAGGTTTAGAAAGAAGAACTGCTCCCCATCCTTCTTTACAACCATCAACCTCTATGATTATATAATCTGTAACTAATGGTAATTCCAAAGGTTTAATATTTTTTACCTTTTCTTTAATTATTTTGACAAGCTTTATGTCTTCTATGTTAAAATGTCTTTGACCATTTTTTGTTGTTTTACTGTATAAAGGTCCTACTAATTTTGAAAGATTTGGGATGAATTTTCGAGCATAATTTATCAGACCTAAAAAGGCTTGTATTTGTTTTAAGGCCTTCGATTTTTTCTGAAAAATCTAATACTTTTGTAGAAATATGTGATTGTAATTCTATCTTTCCATTGCCGATTTCTAGGCCAAGAAAAGATATTTTTCTTTTAAATAAATCCATTTTTCTCTTGGATACTACTATACCATTCTTTTTTATTTCGTCAAATATCTTTTGTAGGTGTCTTTCATGCTCTTGTATTGTTTCGCTGGCAACCAAAATATCGTCAATGTATACCAGACAGAAATTATATTTAAGAAATATACTGTCCATGAATCTTTGAAATATGGATGGTGCGTTCTTGAGTCCAAAGCTAAGAACATTCCATTCATATTGTCCTTCTGAACATGTGAAGGTTGTCCATGGTTTGAAGGTTTCTTCAGGCTGTAACTGATTGTATCCCGACTTTAAGTCAAATTTTGAAAATATTCTTTTCTTCTGTATGAGATTTAGTAAACTATCTTTGTTAGGAATGTTATATCCATCATCCTCTGTATTGTCATTGAGTCTTTTATAGTTATAAACTATTCTGGCTTTTCCTCTTTTTATTTCACCGTGATTTCTTACCATAAATGCTGCGGATCTGTGAGGACTTTCAGATTTTCTAATTAATTTTTGTTCTATCATTTCTGGTATTTGTTTTTTAAATTCTTCTTTGTCTAAAGGGCTATATGCTATATTAGTTGTTCGGATTGTTATATCAGGGGTTTTTATTTTAAATTTACATATGTGTTTAACTTTTGAATTCCTTATATCTTCTCCTATGAGTCCTGTCTTTTCTAAATGTAAAATTATAGGATGATTTATACTTTTTGTAATTTCTACTCCTTTCTCTAATTCATGTGTTAGTAAATTTGTGAGTAGTTTTATTGATTCGTTTTCAACGAATGTTTTATTTTGGTCATTTTAAAAAAATTCTAAGTGACCTTGTCTAAAGCTAAGAACATTCCATTCATGGGATATTCTGTCATGTGTATTTGGTAAAACCTGTGACTTCTACTGTATTTTCTATAGGTTTATATTTTTTAACGTCTTCAAAAGCCTTTCTATATTCTTTAGATGACTCCAGATTTAACCTTCTACTATTTGTTTAACTATTTCTAAAGATTTTTCTAAATTATTTAACTGTTTTTCAATTTTGTTCAATAAATTTTTGTTTTCAGTTTCTATCTGTTTTGGTTTATTGCTTTCTACCAAATAGCTTAGCTGTTGAATTTCTTGTTTGGTAGGAATTATTTTTCTAATTTCTTTTAATTCTTTTATAATTTGGTTATTTTGTTCTTTAATATATCCTAGATTTTCCGTTAGTTTATCAAAACGCTTTATTACTTCTGACGAAGTATTTGAATCAATGATTTAAGAAAAACCTATCTCTTAGTATCTATCCAGATTTCTTACTCCTTTTCATAATATATTCATATATCCCATTAAAGTTTTAAATAAACAATAAACAACGATTAAATAAACAAATATACTGGGGTTTATCTTGACCCTTAAATTCATCATAACCTTTATATTTATATCATTACATAATATGATCCCTGGATTTTCACCTTAGCGGGTTCTCATTTAAATGTGGACTTCAACTGTCACTAACGAGCTTGACTAAGTCTTTTAAACCTTTAGAATCGTACCATTCTCTGATACCAATAAGGGGGGTATGACGGATTTTTTGGGTTTCCGTTAAACCACTATGATAGTAATACATCAAGAAAATATATGAAAAACATACTTACAGTGGAAGCAGAAGCACCAGAGTAGAGATTATAGGTGATAAGCGAAAGCACCAGAATGGTATAGACAGCGGTGGCCCTTATTTATATATATATATATATATATATATATATGGGATATTTAATTCTGTGAATTTTCTATTAATAATTTGTTCTATTGTCTTGTTGGTTTCTTCAATTTTAAATCCTGTAGTTTCTTCTTCTTCTAAATAATCTATTAAACTGTAATCAAGTTCTTCTTCTTCGAATTTATCAAATCCTATTAGAGTTTCACCATCTTCGTTTTCTGTATCATAATTTGGTTCTGTATCTGTATCATATTCCATATTCATAAAATTATATTCTGTTTCTTCGTCATCTTTATTGTCAGATGACTTCTTTTTAAAGTCTACAAATCTCAAGCTTTGTGATCCATCACTATCTTCATATATATAACTTCTTTTTGGTACTAATATTTCGTCTTCTTGACCTTTTATGTCGTTTAATTGCCATTCTAATCCTGCTAATTCTTCAGGATCTATTTTTACTGGGTCTATCATTTGTATAGATTTTGATATATATATATATATATATATATATATATATATATATAGGGGTGGGTTCAAATGAAAACTCAAATTCAATTGTAAACGTGAGGACAAACCATAGCCTTTGATTAAAAAAACGGAGATTAAATCAATGAATAAAAAACGCGGTGACAATTTTGTAAATAAGTTGAAAACTATGTCCTTGGCTTAGTGAATATTTAGCGCGTAGGGGTAAAATTGGAAAAACAAAATTACGGTTCAAAACCTGAGATATAGCCATAATCAAAAAGCAGACGGCATATTCATCATTTTTCGCCGGATTTCTCTCTCACTAAAACTTCGATTGTTGAATACTGAAGAACGAAAAAGATTGTCTGAAGATTAGTTAAAATCATCAACAAAAATGGCAGATACATCAGAAGATAGTAGAGATAAGCTTACAATGGGTGAACTTCTGAAACAACGTAAGTTTAAATGTTTTAAAATCGTCGATACTGAATATGATTAGGGTTTATATTTAACTCTTACAGATTAAGAAACAAAAATATGATTCGATAAACCCTAAAACGGAAAAATTGAAGAAAACAAACTATATGATGAATAAATGATTCAAATGCCGATTAAAACTAAGATATATTGTTAGATTTTTTGTTATTTTTGTGAGTATTTATATTCATACTGAATATTTACGAGTAAAACTAAGATATATTGTTAATTTTAGATGTTTATGAGTAATTTTTATTCAGTCTGAATAAAGGGTGAAATATTCAGTCTGAATATCACTTCAACTTCTGAATATATTGCTAGTATTCAGACTGAATAACAGAGATCTAAAAAGTGTAATTGATTATTATTGCTGAAACGTTGTTAACATGTTTGGGAGCAGTGATATTCAGTCTGAATATCACTCCAACTTCTGAATATATTGCTAGTATTCAGACTGAATAACAGAGATCTAAAAAGTGTAATTGATTATTATTGCTGAAACGTTGTTAACATGTTTGGGAGCAGTGATATTTAGTCTGAATATCACTCCAACTTCTGAATATATTGCTAGTATTCAGACTGAATAACAGAGATCTAAAAAGTGTAATTGATTATTATTGCTGAAACGTTGTTAACATGTTTGGGAGCAGTGATATTCAGTCTGAATATTTCACCCTTTATTCAGACTGAATAAAGGGTGAAATATTCAGTCTGAATATCACTCCAACTTCTAAATATATTGCTAGTATTCAGACTGAATAACAGAGATCTAAAAAGTGTAATTGATTATTATTGCTGAAACGTTGTTAACATGTTTAGGAGCAGTGATATTCAGACTGAATATTTCACCCTTTATTCAGACTGAATATTTCACCCTTTATTCAGTCTGAATAAAGGGTGAAATATTCAGTCTGAATATCACTTCAACTTCTGAATATATTGCTAGTATTCAGACTGAATAACATAGATCTAAAAAGTCTAATTGATTATTATTGCTGAAACGTTGTTAACATGTTTGGGAGCAGTGATATTCAGTCTGAATATGTACATTTATTCAGTCTGAATAAAGGGTGAAATATTCAGACTGAATATCACTTCAACTTCTGAATATATTGCTAGTATTCAGACTAATTAAATTATATTTTTGTTAATTGTTTTAATTTAAATAGAAAAGAAGAAAAAACATGAAGATGAAGTGTCTTCTTCATCAAAAAGAAAGGCTGAAGATGAAATATTTTCATCGAAGAAAAGAAGAAAAGAAGAAGAGAAAGGTATTATGATTATTCATTTTTTATAATATTTATATATATTTAACAAAATGCATATTTTAATCATTTTGTTGTGAATATCAAATATGTTTATAGGTAAAAAGAAGAAGGATGTTAAAGAAAAGCATAAAGAAGGAGCAAGTGGTAGTAAGAAACAACAAAAGAAAGAAATACATCAAGGTGTTACAAAGGAAAAAAAACACGAAGAAGGCAAACCAAAGAAGCCAAAGAAGCTGAAGAATATGTTTATAAAACACAGATCACTATCCATACGGTCAACTCCAAAAAACTTAATGCTGGTTACTAGAAAGATGAGAACGCCACAAATAAACTGCATAAAGGAGATGGGATTTGGAACCATTTTAGATATGAATATTGATTCTATACCATCTAAGCTAGCATACTACATAGTCGACAACTTTGATCCTGTTGATATGGTTATAAGAACAAGAAAAGGACCAATTCAGATTACAACTCAGGATGTTACTGATATGCTGGGATTAAAAGATGAAGGGATCGATATTAATACAATTCCGATAGATGTGGAATGGGATGGGATCGTTGAAGACTGGAGAGCACAGTTTGATAAAACTTTGATTAGACCAAAGGATGTTGTGAAGATGTTAAACGAATCAAACAGTACAGATTGGAATTTCAAGATAGGTTTCGTTGTTCTATTTGTGAATACAATTGTTTCTTCAATGAAGATGGGTACATGCAATCTATCAATTCTTTCACATTTAGGAAAGAATTTAGAGTTCAAAAATGTGAACTGGTGTAAATATATAATAGATTGTGTGAAGGAAAGCAAGAGAGGATGGAACAGGGAATCAGATGTCAGCTTCTACACTGTCCCAATAACTTTTCTAACGGTATGTAATCAACTTTAATATCTCTTTTTATTCAAGACTAATATGCTAGTTAGAATTGCCTTAAGTAATCAATACATTCATAATTCAGCATGAATAACTATCATAAACATGTTATTTAAATAGATAATGGATTGGCTTAAGCAAGAAATACATATCATTATTCATTATGGATTACTATAATATGAATAGGATTAAGCATGGATATCTGCATTATTTAAACTATATGTTAAGGCATCATTTTATAGTTTAAATATTCATTTTGAATATCTTTCTTTATTCAGCTAAAACGTTGTTAACATGTTTGGGAGCAGTGATATTCAGTCTGAATATGTACCTTTATTCAGTCTGAATAAATGGTGAAATATTCAGACTGAATATCACTTCAACTTTTGAATATATTGCTAGTATTCAGACTGAATAACAGAGATCTAAAAAGTGTAATTGATTATTATTGCTAAAACGTTGTTAACATGTTTGAGAGCATTGATATTCAGTCTGAATATTTAAAGTATTCAGTCTGAATATCATTTTAAGTTATATTCATTTTGAATATTTGTCTTAATTCAAACTGAATAAAGGAAGATATTCAAAAATGAATATTTAAAATTGTTCAGTCTGAATACTTTATTCCATATATTCAAAACGAATATAACTTGAACATTTTATTCATTTTGAATATTTGTCTTAATTCAAACTGAATAAAGAAAGATATTCAAACTGAATAAAGGTACATATTCAGTCTGAATACTTTATTCAGTTTGAATAATACTATATGGAATAGTTAAATAATTTATATTCAAATTAATCAGTTAAACATTCACAAATGATAATATAAGTTTTATGTAATTAACATACTTGCATTATACAAAAATATAGCTTCTTTACCTGGATTCGACAAAATGTGATGGATTTGAACACATCAAGACAAGGCCTGCTATAAAGGGATGGAATACAGAGAAGATGAAGACAAGAGAGAAGTTGGAGTTAAAGATTGGAGGATTTGGCAGAGGAGAATTCAGTGAAAACTATGTTGAACTAGAAAAAACAGAAAATGTTTCAACAAAGAAAAAGACAGCAAAGGTACAAACATATATTTACATTTGCATTATAGTACTTACTTTGATAACTAAAATGTATATATCAAATAAAAAAACAGGAATACATGAAGATGCTCGATGATAGTTTGGAGGAACTATTTGCAAACAAAGTAGAACTTGAATACAACTTGAATAAAGCAATCATGTTGTATCCAGAAGATAGTTCTTTCACTGAATGGAAAGCAAGTTACGAGAAATCATTTTTCATCAAATCAGAAGTTATTGTAGAGGATGTGCAGAGAATTGAAAGGAATATGGTATCGATGGAAGAAGAAACAAAAGAATCAAATGTTTCTAAAGAAAAAGAAAAAGAAGATAACAAGATTTGTGAAGGAGAGAAAAAAGATGAGACAGAAAGAGAGAAGAAAGAAGATGATAAAGAAATGAATAAAATAGTATGGCCTGATGGTACACAATATTGGGAAGGCTTGGCAGATTCAGAAGAAATTAATAATGCTTTCAAGGATGCAGTTGGAAAAACCCAAGTAGCAATTGAAGAACAACTTCAGGTTGAAGCTACAGTATTGATAGAGGATGTTGTTGCAGACATTAATATGGAAATCAAGGATAAGGAGATAAAGAAGACATAAGAGGAAGAGAAGAAGGAAGAGAAGAAAGATGAAGATAACAAAGATGAACATAATGAAGGACAAAAGAATGATGAAGAGATGGAAGGAGAAAAGAATGAACACAAAACTGAAGATGAGATGCAGGTAGTAGATGAGAAGAAAGAAGAGAAAAGGGAAGATCACACAGAGGCAGTAGTTGAGAAGAGCAAAGAGCAGAAAAATGAAGAAGGGAAAACTGAAGAGGAAAAGAATAAAGGAGAAAAGGAAGAAGAGAAGAAGGAAGAGAAGAAGAATGAGGAAGAAGAGAAAAAGGATGAGGAAAAAGAGAAGAACGAAGAAGAGAAAAAGAATGAGAAAGAAAAGAAGAAAGCAGAAGAGAAGAAAGCAGAAAAAAGTGAGACACAAGATTCAAATCCAAACTATTCTCTGGGGATGTCACAGTTACATACTCCAAAAAAGAAGAAAAGAAAAAGCTGTTGAGGATGAAGAGGTTGCCAGCAAAAAAGGGCCTCTTGTTATCAAAATTAAAACAAACGAAGTGAAAAACCCTGACAAGAAATTGAAAAGAATAGAGAAAATAGGTGAACAATTGAAATCACCTTATCCTCAAAGGAGGGTCGATGTGACAAAGAATACAACGACAACAGAAAACAACGTTGGTAGTTGGTTATTTTCTTTACAGGGAGATAAGTTGTAAGTTTTAAAGTTAATACATATTGTGAATTGTTAACTTTTATTTTATATTCACTTTGAATATGCCTGATATTCAGTCTGAATAAATAGTAAATATTTCAAAGTGAAACAATCACTTTATATTCACTTTGAATATGCCTGATATTCAGTCTGAATAAATAGTAAATATTTCAAAGTGAAACAATCACTTTATATTCACTTTGAATATGTCTGATATTCAGTCTGAATAAATAGTAAATATTTCAAAGTGAAACAATCACTTTATATTCACTTTGAATATGCCTGATATTCAGTCTGAATAAATAGTAAATATTTCAAAGTGAAACAATCACTTTATATTCACTTTGAATATGCCTGATATTCAAATTGAATAAACTGTAAATATTTCAAAGTGAAAAAATCACTTTATATTCACTTTGAATATGCCTGATATTCAGTCTGAATAAAACTATATATTCAAATTGAATAAATAGTAAATATTTCAAAGTGAAAATCACTCTATATTCACTTTGAATATAACTTATATTCAGTTTGAATAAAACTGAATATCCAAAATGAATAAATAGTAAAATATATAAAAACAAAAATCACTTTATTTTCACTTTGAACATGATGTTATATTCACTTTGAAAATAAAATCAAATTGAAAATTCATATAATACGATTTCATGATCTACTTATATCATATCGTGTTTGACAGAACATCTAATTATTTAATTAAATTTTAAACAGGGACATTGTTTTTTCTACAAGTGATGGGCATTTTAGCTTCAGAATAATGTTTGAAAGCATGATTCCAGATTCTGAGCCATTTGCTAATGTCATTGACACCTGGTCAGTGATATTAAATCAAGAAGAAAGATTAAGAAGCAGTGATTCTCCTCAAAGATTATTCTGCACTACAGAAGTTTTCGTAAGTTTACTATACTTTTAAACCAAATTACAAATAAGGATTAATATTAATTTATCATATTATGCATTTTAACAGCCACAGGAAATGTTTGAGGGAAGATTTGTTCTTGAAAAGAGTTTAAAGCTATTCACAAAAAACTTTTGTGAGAATATGAAGGGAAATTCAGAGTTGAAGATTTTGAAGAAAGTTGAATTGGTACTAAATAATTAGATTAAAAGTATTATTTGAATTAATTTTATTTCATATAACCTATAATTCATTACATAAAAAATTCATGCAGGTATTCTTTCCCATTATCAAGAGTTCCCATTTTTATCTTTTATGCATCGATTTGAAAAATGGTGAATTGCATATTCTAGACAACAGTGCTACGGATGTTGCAGACTCTACAAAATATGGGAATGTACCAAGAATTATTGTAAGTAGAATGATATATTATCTAATATACATTAATAATAATAATAATTTTATTTAATATTATGAATAATATGTATAATACGGGTATAATGCAGCAAAAAGTGTTCATAAAGTACCTAGAAAGGATTGGGGATGCAAGATCAAGCAAATTCAATAAAATAGTCCCAAAACGTGAAGCAATGAAGTGGAGAACACTAGAGAATAAAATTGACTGTGGTATCTTCATGATGAGACACATGGAGACCTTCATGGGTGGTAATGTAAAGAATTGGGATTGCGGTTTGCTAGAGGAGTCTCCGGGTCAAAAATCGCAGTTAAAAAAACTGCGATACAAATATGTGACAAAAATGCTTCTATCAGAAGTGAATCAGAAAAGGGATTGGGTGTTGAATGAAGTAAATGCATTTCAACAGTTGCCAGAAGATAAAAAGAGGGAAATTGCAGATAATGCCGAGAAAGTGAAGGATGAACGCTTAAGAAGCTTGGATTAGACGTTAAGAAGCTTGGAATAGGCGTTAAGAAGCTTTGATTGGGTGATTGGTTCTTTAAAACAATTATTCGGTTAGTTTTTTTGGTTGTTGAATGTGGTTGGTGTTTCATACAATTAACTGGTTTGGTTTTCTTGTATTCAGTGGGTTTGGTTTTTAATTGTTTGGTGATTTGAACAATTTAGTAGTTTGGTTTTTGGTGGATGAATGTGTGAACAGTTATGTTGGGTTTATTTAGTTGAACAATAGGGTTTTTTTTGGTTTGAATGAATTTGATGAATATAAAAAATTGTTGTTTTGATGTATTGTACAAATTTAGCAATGTTGTTGGTTTTGTTTGATTTATTTCAGAAATAATATAATAATACATATTTCTTTTTATTCATGGTGAATATATATATTACTTTAATAGTGAAAACACAAGTAATTTTATTCACTTTGAATATATGTATGTGTGTATATATAATATGAATATATATATATATATATCTTTTACAAATCAGCGTTTAGATCAACAATATCATATGTGTTTGTTCCATATGGTTCAAGCTGTGACGGGCCCGGGGTGTGACTGACTGAATGTCTCATTGGCACGGTTGAAGGGGCGGGATTTGGACACTCTCCACGAGTGTGTCCTACGCATTGGCACCGAGTACATCTTCGTTGTATCGAACTTTCACCACGTGATGGACGTCGGTCGTTCTTTCTCGGTCTCCTGGCTCTGTTCTTATCCATTAAAGGTGGATAGCATGGCGGAAGCGGGTCGGGTGGATACACCCATGCTGCAGGGGGTCCAGCTGGGTTTATTACCTCCACGTATGTTCTCCGGTAATATTCGGACGTTAAGAAAGGTACAGCCAAGTCGCTGCAATCTCTACGACCCATATGTGTTGCCGCAGCGATGGCATGGCCGCACGGTAACCCAGATTTTTGCCATTCGCAACACGAACAAAGGTGGTATTCCATATTCACAATCGCGTGAAGATAGTCGTCATGCACCTCGTACTTCCCATACCCGATTGCTCTTACCGGCCATGTCGCCGCACGACGCGCCCTGTATTGAACGATCTTCTCCGCCGTTGGTGTGAGTGCATTTTGCATCTCAGCTCCTTTTAGGCGTCGAATTTGGTACCACTCTTGTTGAAAGGCCCGAAAGTAGTCCAAAAGATTAACAATCGGACATCTACGCGCAAAACGGGAGAGTGCATTCACAGACTCTGCACTATTCGAGGTTAGAATGTCATACCGTTGTCCAGGAAAATGGGCCGTGGACCACCTCTCCGGTCCAGCTTCGTCAAAGACTTTGGCTGCTTCGTCGGCACTATATCGTAGCATATTCATGTACTTGTTAAACTCCCGATCGGTATATGCTCTACATGTCGCCCAATAGACATCCTTGTTGGTCGTAATACGTTTGTCCTTGGATTTGGCGTTCATCTCCAAATGTCGACAACATATGGCGTGAGGGGCGTTTGGGTAGATGGCAGAGATTGCGGCGCTTATGGAAGGAGCCCTGTAAGACATAAACACCAACCCTTGCGGGTCTCCGATAGCTTGTCTCAACATGGACATAAACCAAGTCCACTCGTCCCCGGTTTCGGACTTGCCTACGCCGAAAGCTACTGGAACGATGGAGTTATCCCCGTCCATGGCAACCGCCAGGAACGGGGTACCCAAGTAACGACCCTTTAAATGGGTTGCGTCTATTATCAGAACACGACGTAGATTTTCCACAAATGTGCGGATCTGCAAAAACATAGGTGGTTTTCCTTTGTAAATGTTATAGTTTATAATGTGTAAACATATGATGTGTTAAAATACGTACCGCGGGTCCAAGGGCCACGAAGCACTTCTCAAACCGTCGACGTGAATCGGTCTGTAGCTGCGTGATAGTACCAGGGTTCTGCAGCTGCAAATTATATAAATATGTCGGGAGTCATTCATACGACTCCTCGAACGTTCCTCTCACCATAAACAGTGCATGGCATCGCGCACGCCAAGCTTGGTGGTAATCAATCGTGACGCCGAACTGCTGGTGAACATCGTGGACGATGTCCTTTGGACGCAATGACCTACTAACATCAAGAAATTTGTTTTTCAGTATCGCACCCAAAGTCTTTTTGCCGGCTTGTTTGTGGTGGGGATTCAGTTGCGTCCTCGTACAAGTGTGTACGTCGTGCAACTTTCTAATCATGAACGCCCCTTCTTTGCCACCCGTGTCAATCGCGTACATCCTCCAGTCACAGTTTTTCTGGCACATTCAACTATGTATCTAGTTTTCTCAGATTTCGACGTGCGCCTTTCGAAACCCTCTTCCAAGAACTTAAGTCCGACCTGACTTGCCAAGAGATCCTTCGACTCGAATATCTGACCTACATGTAACATTTCACTGCGAATATAAGGTGTAGGTTCATAGGTTTGTGTCTGGGTATGGGAGTCTGGAAGAATAGGGGGCATATCAAAAAAGTCATTTATCTGACTACATGATTTTCTACTAGGGGTATATTCTTCGTGATCATCACTATCGGTGTCTGATCTGTCTATTTCAGAATTACCCGTTCTGAAAACGTGGGTTTTGTCATCAGCAACTTCAGCAGTACGCCCTTCGTGTGGTTGTGGTGGTTGTTGTTGTTGCGTCTCCGGAATACAGTCGTTAAGACCATATGAATGATCTAAATGAACCGTTGGGGCGTCGGACGCCTGAAATTGAGAATCAGACTGCTCTATTTGGAGGTCTTCGTCGTCACCGTCGTCGTCGTTTTCGTCGGGATACACAAAAAGTAATGGGGGCCTTTCTGAATCGACTGCAAAGTGCAGAAAAGTAGAGATATCCCCATCGTTGGATAAATCCACAAATGACCTATCGCCATTTTTAAACACTAACTTGCAAACAGCAGAAGGGTTGATTCCACATTTTTGCATGGCGTATGCAAGAAATTTCTGATAAGTATAGTTTACTGGCACTTTTACACCATGCTTAGATTTATAAGCAAAATTCCACTCATTGTTATCTTGCTCCCATTCACCATCAAAACCGAAATATAGCTTAGCTTTTGCAACAGATGAACTCTTTTTCAGTAGTATCTCAAACACAAAATATTGCAGAAAGAAATCAAGAAAGAAGTATGAAATCGGTGTGTGGATTATGGATTGCATTTTACATCTATTTATCAATGAAACAGCCAACATTGATGACAACCAATCTCTCATTTCATCCACAAACTGGTATTCCAAAAACACTGATTTAACATTGATGAAAACATGCAAATGAATTTGAACCACAAATCGGTCTTCAAAGTACAATAATTGTGGAAAAAAACAGTAAAAGCATGCAAGATTCGTCTAAGTACAGGGGCTGAAGGTTTAAATTTTCAGGGACCAAAAGTGTAAATTTTCAGGGACCAAAACTGTAAAATTTTGGTCCATCGCGGGCTGCGGTCGCGGGCAGGGGCCAAATGTGCACCGCGGCCAAAGTTGAGGGGCTCTGCGGGACACTTTTGGCCAAAGGTCGTGCCACGTCAGCCCTATCCCGCGATCGCGGGCTCCATCGCGGGCCATTAGGGCATTTTGGTAAACCGCGAAATTTTTGTGGCATTTTGGTAAGTGTTGGTCAAACTTTTGGCATTTTAATTTAATTTCCCTATTTAGAAAGCTACTAAATTGATAAAACAACATTTGCAAAACCCTAATTACCACCGCCTCATTCACACGCCTACATCACCATCGCCTCAAAATTCACCATCGCCTCAAAATTCACCATCGCCTTCATCACCATCGCCTCATTCACCGTCGTGCGATTGTCCAAACCCTTCTGCTTCTGCGGTTTTACTGTTGCCCTAAATCTTCTGCTGCCGCGGTTCTGTCGGCTGGCCTAAATCGGCTAATCACTAAGGCCTAAATCAGTAATCGATCTTCTCGACTCTGATTACTCTCTCAATCGAATCACACCTGCCCTAAATCAATCTGCACGACTGCAACCAGTGACCAAATCGATTTGCGCTCTTGACTCTTGATGACGCACACCCTAGTCCCTAAATCGATCTGCTCGGTTGCTGGTAATTCCTAAATCGATCCTAGTCTCTCTTGAGTCTTGGCTGAAGGTTATTACTTGACTACTTCTAATTCCTAAATCGATCTGCTTGGCTTGTTGTCCTACCCCAAACACCCTAATTGACGTGTTCTAAGAATCTAAGTGACTAAGTTGCTAAGGTGTCGTTTGTTTTTAAGAGGTCTGAAGTCTGAAATCTTATTTCACTTCTATTTTTTAAGAGGTGGTGCTGATCTCTGAAATCTGAATCATTAAGACTGTTTGTTTTTGTAATGTTTAAAGTCTGAAATCTGAATCTGAATTAATAAATCATTAAATATAAAATTTATTTCTTTTACATTTTTATCTATTTATTAGAAAATAAATAAAACAACTATATATTAAAATATTAATCTACTTTTATGCTAAAAGACAACTACTTTTTTTTGGTCAGATGTTCACATGTATTTTATATACTGAAATCGTTCTTCTTCTTCATGTTCATTCTCTCTCTCTCTCTCTCTCTCTCTCTCTCTCTCTCTCTCTCTCTCTCTCTCTCTCATACACATACACACACACAAAGTTTAAACAACCCACCAGAACCGCCGTCCCACGGCGGCGGTACTTCAACCACAGAGAAAGACGATTTCGACAAGATAAACAAGCCACCACCGCCACCGCCGCCGCCACCGCCGCCACCGCCACCATCACCGCCACCTCCACCACCACCACCACCACCATCGATCCATGGAAGAGAGAATTTAGGGCATGCTCAGAGGTTTTAAGACAAACACTTTCCTCTTGTGAAATAAGAGATATAAAGAGCTTTTAAGATCTTCTTTTACAAAAAAACAAACAGTCTTAAAAGACATTTGTCTGACCGAATGAGATTTCAGAGTCTTTAAGACATTTTAAAAAAAACAAACACTGTTCTCGTCTGTGAAGTCACTGATTCAGCAATACAGGCTGTGGATTGTTGTCTTGTGGAGTATGGAGATTGGAAACTTCCAGTCTTCTAACTTCCATTTATCCTTGGAGCCTCAGAATTTGCATATTTATTTTTATATAGTAGGGGCATTTTTTTGACTTTCTGCCATGAGCATCAGATGTTTATCCAGCTGCACAATTTATCAGGGTAAAGTGCTAAAAGATGGCACCACCTTGGAAGAAAACAAAGTTTATGAAAATAGTTTTATCGTCATCATGTTATCAAAGGTAATAGTTAGCCTTTCAAGTGTCTTGTGACACCGTTATTTTACAATTTCTAGGATGGCAGCCATTCTGGTGCTTCATTGCACAAACTTATACTGGGAACCCACCCATACGTAAAAAATGTGACTTGATTATTGATGCAAAAAAATGAATTTTAACCTCTGCCCTTCACTACTAAACAAAACCTGATTTTCGGCGGATTTTCCGCCTGAACTTTTCCGGCGGAAATTAAAAAAGTCAAAACCCGTTGACTTCCGCCGAAAATCCCAAAAAAGAATTTTTTTTTTAAATCGCGACATTTTTTCGGCGGATTTTCGGCGGAATATCATTAATTATTTTTTAATTATGATCCGACGGAAATCTGCCGGAATATTTTTAATTAATTAAGAAATAATTAAGAAATAAAAAAAATTTAGTAAATCCGCCGAAAATAATTTTAAAAAAAATAAAAAATTAATTTTTAAAATCCGCCAAAAATATAAATCTAATAAATTTAAATGAAAATTAATTTTTTTAAAATCCGCCGAAAATATAAATCTAATAAATTTAAATGAAAAATTATTTTTTTTAAATCCGCCGAAAATAATTTTAAAAAAAATAAAAAATTAATTTTTAAAATCCGCCGAAAATAATTTTAATAAAAAATAAAAAATTAATTTTTAAAATCCGCCGAAAATATAAATCTAATAAACTTAAATGAAAATTATTATTTTTTAAATCCGCCGAAAATAATTTTAAAAAAATAAAAAATTAATTTTTAAAATCCGCCGAAAATATAAATCTAATAAATTTAAATGAAAATTAATTTTTTTTAAATCCGCCGAAAATAATTTTAAAAAAAAAATAAAAATGTAATTTTTAAAATTCGCCGAAATCCGCCGAAAATATAAATCTAATAAATTTAAATGAAAATTATTTTTTTTTAAATCCGCCGAAAATATTTTAAAAAAATAAATTTTAAAATCCATTAGGCTGCCAAATGGATCTAGCAGGGCTTCAATGGACTGTTATGGGCCTAATGGACCGTATTGGGCTTCAATGGACCATTATGGGCTTTAATGGACCATTACGGTTATATGTACAGGGAGTAACATGTATACATATATGTTTATGGGCTTAATGAACCGTATTGGCTTTAGTGAACCGTATTTGGCTGCCAAATGGATCTGACAGTGGTTTATTGGATCCAAATGGTCGTTAATGAATCCAACAGGGGTTTATTGTATCCAAATGACCGTTAATGGATCCTAATGGGTTTCAGTGATCTACTAGGTGTTTAATCAACTCAATTGAACTTTAATGGGCTTATGGAACGGTTTGGGCTTTAATGGACCGTATTGGGCCTTTATGAATCGTATTGTGCTTTAATGGACCGTATTGACCATTAATTGATCGTTTTGGGCTTCAATGGACCCTTGTGGGCTTAATGTACCGTTATGGGCTTAATGGGACGTATCGGGCTTTAATGAATCGTATTGGGCTTTAATGGACCGTATTGGGCTTTAATGGACCGTATCGGGCTTTAATGGACTGTATAACGAGTCACATACCTATAACGGTTCACACACACACACACACACATATATATATATATATATACATTCACTTTATATATATCGTCACATACATACTTATTGATTTTTATGGGGTTTCAATGGACCGTTATGGGCTTTAATGGAACGTATTGGTCTTTGATGAACCGTTTCGGGCTGCCAAATTGATCTGACAGGGGTTTGTTGGATCCAAATGGTCGTTAATGAATCCAACAGGGGTTTAATGGATCCAAATGGTCGTTAATGAATCCAACAGGGGTTTAATGGATCCAAATGGTCGTTAATGATTCCAACAAGGGTTTATTGGATCCAAATGACCGTTAATGGATCATATTGGGGTTTCAATGATCTACTAGGTGTTTAATCAATTCAATTGAACTTTAATGGGCTTATGGAACGGTTTGGGCTTTAATGGACCGTATTGGGCATTTATGAATCGTATTGTGCTTTAATGGACCGTATTGGCCATTAATTGATCGTTTTGGGCTTCAATGGACCCTTGTGGGCTTAATGAGACGTATCGGGCTTTAATGGACCGTATTGGGCTTTAATGGACCGTATTGGGCTTTAATGGACCGTATCGGGCTTTAATGGACTGTATAGCGAGTCACATACCTATAACGGTTCACACATATATATATATATACATTCACTTTATATATATCGTCACATACATACTTATTGATCTTTATGGGGTTTCAATGGGCCGTTATGGGCTTTAATGGAACGTATTGGTCTTTGATGAACCGTTTCAGGCTGCCAAATTGATCTGACAGAGGTTTATTGGATCCAAATGGTCGTTAATGAATCCAACAGGGGTTTATTGGATCAAAATGGTCGTTAATGGATCCAACAAGGGTTTATTGGATCCAAATGGCCGTTAATGGATCCTATTGGGGTTTTAGTGATCTACTAGGTGTTTAATCAACTCAATTGAACTTTAATGGGCTTATAGAACGGTTTGGGCTTTAATGGAATTAAAAAATTCGTCGGTAATCCGTCGATAACAACTACTAAAATAAAACTCATAAAGGCCCAATCAAGTTCATTAAGAGTCATCAAATCCCAATACAACTCATTAAAAATCACTAAAACCCATGAATGCCTAGTGATGCCCATTAGAGGTGGCCAAATACACTATCAAGGCCCAACACAGTCCTATACGACACATCAAGGCCCAACACAGTTGATTAAAAGTCACTAAAGTCTATAAAGGAAAAATACATCTTATTAAGAGTGTCTAAAACCTATGAAGACCAACTATAGTTCATTACAACCACCAACCCGCTAATAACCAAAACAGTCTAGTGAGAGCAACTAAAACTCATCAATCATAATACAAAATACAATTCACTATATCTCACAAAAGGCTCAATTTTTGTACATATATCGACTACACACATATATGACCACACACATAAGTATTTGAAACTATCTCTACGTATGGTATAGGATCATGTGAGAGGTGTCATTTTTGGTGACAAATGCGAGAAGTGCTTTTAAACCGTTGATCACTTTTAATCAAATACCCTCCCATGAATTGCGGCTTTAAAGGGAATTGATCTGGTTCATCTCGATGCATCTCATCCTAGTGTTCGTACATTTCTCATACAACGGCTGATAACCACTTCTCACCATATTTATCACTTCTCAACGAAACCCAAGCACTCTACGTATATACCCGCAACATACATGCTACATACATATAAGTTTTAAAAACTTCATTAAAATAAATTACGTTGTTAATTTTAAATCTAAAATATTAAAATTATAACGAAGAAATCAATCAAACAAATTATAATATTTAATTTAACATAAATATTGATATTTATAATATTTAATTTAACAAGTATATCTTTATATATATAAAAGCAAAAACCATGAAAAATGACATGACACAATGTGGATTGAGATTTCACAAATATTGAGTTGTGGTTTACTTTGGCTATCCCACATTGATAAAAAGTTGAAATGTTGGAACATGAAGTTGATTATAAAGGGAGAATAATGCCAACTTTTTTTACATGACTTATGATTTATTTTAATCCCTTTTGGATTAAAGAGTTAATTTTAGTTTCTTCATGTTGAATATATAGTATATATTGCATTACAATTAAAAGCATCTCCAATGGAGGTTATTATAAGAACCTTCTTTTTTGTACTTTTTGGTGTCACCTCATTTTCATCTCAATTTTTATATATATAAAAGCAAAAACAATGAAAAATAACATGGCACAATGTGGATTGAGATTTCTCAAACATTGAATTGTGGTTTACTTTGGCTATCCCACATTGATAAAAGGTTGGAATGTTGGAACATGAAGTTGATTACAAAAGGAGAATAATGCCAACTTTTTTTACATGACTTATGATTTATTTTAATCCCTTTTGGATTAAAGAGTTAATTTTAGTTGCAATTTTTTTTCATGTTGAATATATAGTATATATTGCATTACAATTAAGAGCATCTCCAATGGAGGTTTTTATAAGAACTTTCTTTTAAATAATCACATCATTATTACATTTCGTCATCTTCTCACCAATGTGGGATAAACAAGACACAACATTTCACGATTTGATTAAGACTCAAATCTCATAATGATTCAAGTGTTTAATGGAAAATGACTACTACTTTTTGAAAAGAATTGAAATAAACTTATTTAATTTCATATTATAAATTTGTGGTGCTTATATAACTTTCTCGCCACCGCGCGAGCGCGGTGCCACACACTAGTATATATAAAGGAGAATCCGAGAGAATGAGTTAAGGAGAGGCCACCATTGAGGCTTTAAAATTTTGTGAGATTTTTAAATTTTTTTAAATAGAAAATGTAGCATTGAATGTCTTCATCTTTTCATTTTCTATATTTTATTATTGATTTTAAATTAAAGTATTTATTTATTTAATCAACCCATAATTTAATAAATTCAACGTTCACATTTTTTTTAAATTATAATCAGTATTTGATAATGATGAATATTTTATTATCATTAATGAGTTTATTTATTTATTTTATTTTGTAAGGTTAAATGAGTGAAATATTATATGAATTTATTTTATTAAGATAAATAACAATCATTATAAATTAATACTTATTTTTTTATTAATCCGACAATCAATATATATATATATATATATATATATATAAGAGAATGCGAGAGAATGAGTTAAGGAGAAGCCACCATTGAGGCTTTAAAATTTTGTGAGATTTTTGAATTTTTTTTAAATAGAAAATGTAGCATTGAATGTCTTCATCTTTTCATTTTCTATATTTTATTATTGATTTTAAATTAAAGTATTTATTTATTTAATCAACCCATAATTTAATAAATTCAACGTTCACATATTTTTTAAAATTATAATCACTATTTGATAATGATGATTATTTTATTATTATTAATGAGTTTATTTATTTATTTTACTTTGTAAGGTTAAATGAATGAAATATTATATGAATTTATTTTATTAAGATAAATAACAATCATTATAAATTAATACTTATTTTTTTATTAATCCAACAATCAATATATATATATATATATATATATATATATATATATATATATAAAGGAGAATGCAAGAGAATGAGTTAAGGAGAAGCCACCATTGAGGCTTTAAAATTTTGTGAGATTTTTGAATTTTTTTTAAATAGAAAATGTAGCATTGAATGTCTTCATCTTTTCATTTTCTATATTTTGTTATTGATTTAAAATTAAAGTATTTATTTATTTAATCAACCCATAATTTAATAAATTCAACGTTCACATATTTTTTAAAATTATAATCAGTATTTGATAATGATGATTATTTTATTATTATTAATGAGTTTATTTATTTATTTATTTTACTTTGTAAGGTTAAATGAGTGAAATATTATATGAATTTATTTTATTAAGATAGATAACAATCATTATAAATCAATACTTATTTTTTATTAATCCAATAATGCTTATAAATCAAAAATATATATTTGTTTTTTTACACTTATTTTTTTTATTAAGCCAACAATGCTTATAAATCAAAACTATATTTACATTTTTTTGTGTAAGCTAACAATACTTATAAACCAAACTTATTTAATATTGTATTTTTGTATTTTTTTTATTTTTCTTAGTAAGTTAACAATGATGATAAATCAAAACTTTTAAATTGTTTTATTTCCAATGCTTATATTCTTTAAAATTATAATCACTATTTGATAATAATGATAATTTTATTATTATTATTGAGTTTATTTATTTATTTTTTTACTTTGTAAGGTTAAATGAATGAAATATTATATGAACTTATTTTAGTAAGATAAATAACAATCATTGTAAGTCAATACTTATTTTTTTATTAAGCAAACAATGCTTATAAATCAAAAATATATTTTTATTTATTTATATTTTTTTGAGTAAGCTAACGATACTTATAAATTAGAACTTATCTAATAGTGTATTTTTTATTTATTTAGTTTTTGTTTTTCTTAGTAAGTTAACAATGATGATAAATCAAAACTTTTAAATTATTTTATTTCCAATGTTTATATTTTTTCTAGTAACCTAACAATGATTATAAATCAATACTTATTTAATAAAATATTTTTTATTCTTTGTTTTTAAGTAATATAACAAGTGCTTATAAATCAATAATTTTATTAGTAAAATATATTAATGTTTATAATAATATTTGTTTTCACCGCGCAAGGCGCGGTGCTATTACCTAGTATATATAAAACTTGGATATGGAAACATGCATATTTACCGGGGATGTGATAACGACAACAAAACCATTGTCGTTGACATTGTTTTCCTGCAAGGTGGTTTCATCTTTCAGCACTTTACCCCATGGATAAGCATCTGGCGCTCGCTCAGCAGGATACTTCTGATGGGCCCCCTCAGCAGTTTCAATCTTTATATCTATAAAAGGAAAATCTATGAGAAATGAGGTGGCACAATGAGAATTGAGTATTCTCAAATAGTAGACTGTGGTTGAATTATAGCTATCCCACATTGGTGAGGAGTTGAAACCTTAGAAGAAATATGTGTTTATAAGAAAGATGGATGTGATGACTTTGTTTTCATTCTCATAGAGTTGTCTTATTTTGGATAACCTTTATTTTGCATCATGAGAGTATTCTACAATGATAGATTATGGTTGAGCTTTAGCTCTCCTACATTGATGAAAAGTTGAAAATTTTGAATAAAAATGTGTATAAAAATGTGGATGTGATGCTTTTGTGTCCATTCTCATAGGGTTGTCTTATTTTGGATGACCTTTTTTGCATCATGAAAATTGATTATTTTCAAATGGTGAATTGTAGTTTCTTTTAACTATCTCACATTCTTAACAAGTTTAAAAATAGAATAAATATGTTTGTAAGGTAAATGTGGTGCATTTGTGTCTATTCATGGGTTTTGACACATAAGGTTGTATTATTTAACCTTTTTTACAAAAAATATCATCAATTATCAATATATTTATATACATATGTATATATTTAAAGAACCAAAAGGTTATGAGATGACACCATGAGATGAGATATGGGTTTTCTCTATGAGAATTGAGTATTTTCAAATGATGGATTGTGGTTGAGTTATAGCTATCCCACATTGGTGAGGAGTTGAAACATTAGAACAAACATGTGTGTATAAGAAAGATGGATGTAAAGATTCTGTTTTCATTCTCAAAGAGTTATATTATTTTGGATAACCTTTATTTTGCATCATGAGAGTATTCTAAAATGATAGATTGTGAGATCTCCTACATTGATGAAAAATTGAAAATTTTGAATAAAGAAGTGTATAAAAAGGTGGATGTGATGCTTTTGTGTCCATTCTTTTATAGGGTTGTCTTATTTTGAATGACTTTTTTTTGCATCATGAAAATTGATTATTCTCAAACGGTGAATTGTAGTTACTTTTAACTATCCCACATTGGTAACAAGTTGAAAAATAGAATAAAGATGTTTGTAAGGTGAATGTGGTGCATTTGTGTCTATTCATGGGGTTTGACACATAAGTTTGTATTATTTTAGATGACATTTTTTACAAAAAATCATCAATTATCAATATATTTATATACATATGTATATATGTATATATTTAAAGAACCAAAAGGTTATGAGATGACACAATGAGATGAGATATGGGTTTTCTCTATGAGAATTGAGTATTCTCAAATGATGGATTGTGGTTGAATTATAGCTATCCCACATTGGTGAGGAGTTGAAACATTAGAACAAACATGTGTGTATAAGAAAGATGGATGTAAGGATTTTGTTTTAATTCTCAAAGAGTTATCTTATTTTGGATAACCTTTATTTTGCATCACGAGAGTATTCTAAAATGATAGATTGTGAGCTCTCCCACATTGATGAAAAGTTGAAAATTTTGAATAAAGAAGTGTATAAAAAGGTGGATGTGATGCTTTGTGTCCATTCTCATAGGGTTGTCTTATTTTGGATGACCTTTTTTTGCATCATGAAAATTGATTATTCTCAAACAGTGAATTGTAGTTATTTTTAACTATCCCACATTGGTAACAAGTTGAAAAATAGAATAAAGATGTTTGTAAGGTGAATGTGGTGCATTTGTGTCTATTCATGGGGTTTGACACATAAGTTTGTATTATTTTAGATGACATTTTTTACAAAAAATATCATCAATTATCAATATATTTATATACATATATATATATATTAAAAGAACCAAAAGGTTATGAGATAACACCATGAGATGAGATATGGGTTTTCTCAATGAGAATTGAGTATTCTCAAATGGTGGATTGTGGTTGAGTTATAGTTATCCTACATTGGTGAGGAGTTGAAACATTAGAACAAATATGTGTAAATAAGTAAGATGGATGTGATGACTTTGTTTTCATTCTCATAGAGTTATCTTATTTTGGATAACCTTTATTTTGAATCATGGGAGTATTCTCAAATGATAGATTGTGGTTGAGCTTTTGCTCTCCGACATTGGTGAAAAGTTGAAAATTTTGAATAAAGAAGTGTATAAAAAGGTGGATGTGATGCTTTTGTGTTCATTCTCATAGGGTTGTCTTATTTTGGATGACCTTTTTTTGCATCATGAAAATTAATTATTCTCAAACGGTAAATTGTAGTTACTTTTAATTATCCCACATTGATAACAAGTTGAAAAATAGAATAAAGATGTGTGTAAGGTGAATGTGGTGCATTTGTGTCTATTCATGGGTTTTGACACATAAGATTGTATTATACAAATAAAAAACTTGAATAGGTGATATGACACATCTAAATTTGAAATTTTTATGGTTTGATACTTTGATTTAGGTTATTCCCGATTGTTATGAAGAGATTGTTATGAAGAGCGTAAATTAGCAAAAAGGGTATTACATAAAGGAGTAGAAAATGGGTTGAAAAACTAAAAAGTGGGTAAATATGTATTTTTGTCAACCGTTATTTTTAAAATATATAATTATATTTCTATAAAAATATATTAAAGTGCCAATATGTCAACAACAATCAATATATATAAAAGAAAAAACCAATGATATTTGACGTGATATTTATATATATAATGAAGAGGCAAAGGTATTTGAAGTGATATTGTGAGAATTGAGTATTTTCAAATGCTGGATTATGGTTGAGTTTAAATTGTCTCATATTGTCTATACATCTCAAACTATTCGTAACAACAAACGATTATCAATATATGAAAATAGACCACTTACAAAAATACATTTAAAAAAAATTATATCATTAACTATTAATTGAAAATTTACGTTTTATCTTAACTCGGTAAGTATTTAAAATATTTATCGCTACCGCGCAACGCGCGGGATGGACACTAGTTTTTTTCTTTAAATCACCAACCTGCCTCAACACTCACTAACTTTAAAACATACATTTACATGTATAGGAATTAATTAAACTATATATATATATATATATATATAGATGCAGTGGTCAGCCAAAGCTATCAACTAACGACTCAAATATCAATTACTTCACTAAACCATATATGGTACCTTATCTTGAAATAATACCAATTATCTATAACAAATTTCAACTCCATGATTTCACATATATGCCTGGACATTGGACAAGACCAAGAAGATATATAGACAATTTGAGCAAGAAACATTCCAATCAATAATGCACTGCACCAATCAGGCTTAATCCTGCATGGAATTGAATTCACAACACTTGCACAAATCTTGTATAATCCATCAAGCACTTCTCAATCCAATCTTCAATACTATTATCGGGGTAATGAGTTTATAAAATGCATGTATATAATTTTTTTTGTGCAAGCAAAATTTCGATCATATAATACGTTGAATTCCATCGAATGGCCATATCAAAGTTCGGTCCCAAAGCTCTAAATTGACATTGCCAACAATATCTTCTATAAGCCACATGCATTGCTTAACCTTTTGAAAAAAAATTATCCGTAACATAATTCTAAGTTTATCTAGTACGCGTTTACAAGTAGTTAAACCATCTTGAACGGCAAAATTGATAATTTAGGCAACACAACGTGTATGAAATATTTGACCGTCCAACATAGGGGTTAAAGCACACTTTAGTTTTGTAATGCATTCATTACTATTGCTAGCATTATCAAATGAAATGCTAACAATTTTATTTTTTAAATTATAGAGCTTTTGTGTAATAACAGAAAATTCGCGTTCACCCGAGCACGTTCTTTCAATGTGCCTCTTTAACGTCAAGTTTCCCGGGGTCGTAAGGAGATCACCACACAATTTGCATTGTGGCTTTTTGCTCCTACTAGCGAGAACCACCATATTATATCTATTTCAAATGTCGTACTTTCGTCCTTTCTCGACAAGAACTTCTCTAATATGGTCATTTGATGCATCCCCCCCCCCCTCCCCCGGCCATTTTGAGTGAAGGATGGAAGAATTGAGAGATTGAAAACATGTGAAAAACAAATACGAGATAGCGAGAAATCGAGAATTGTAAGCGATAATTGCATTTTTTACGTTTTGTAACTTGGTATTGTACCCCATACACCAAGTATCTTATTTATAGTGTTTAGGGACCCTAAAAGACCAAAAAAAAGGTCAAAAACTCCAAAAAACAGTGGTATTACCGTTAGAAAAAGTAAAAAAGAAAAGGCTAGAATTTTGAAAAACCGGGTCGGGCCATAACCAGGCCGAGTAACCGGGCCCGAGCCGGGCCGACAAAACACTCAAAAACACGGACCGGTCATATCCGACGGGCTCGAATCCGGGCTTCTATCAGGTCGGGCCGGTCTTAAAACGAGCCAGGCTCCGAGCCTCCGCCTTTCCCGGGTCGAGCCTGATCGTTTTGGCCATCTATACTCCTAAGTGACTTACCACTTATATCCTACCCCTATTTGACTCGCATTGGCCCTATTAAAGGGGATATGATTATAAACACCTTAATTAAAATTAGAGATTTTTATATCTTCTCTTTTTATTTTTTTTATTTTTTTTATTTTATCATATAATATAACATAAATGTTAGAGTATAAAAATTCTCTTAAGTCATCAAAATTTATATTATAGTTGTTGAAAATATCCAAACTTAATTTGAGCTATTGTTGGTATTTTTTCTATTTTAATATATATTATTTACAAAAAGAAAATTTCTTTAAGTATTGTATATATAATTATAATTATCTAATTATTATAACTAGAGTAAATATAAGTTACTTGATTGGTCCTTGTGGTTTATAAAATTGCATTGTGCATCTCTAATTTGAAATAGTTATGGAACGTTCATGTCATTTCACACGCCTTTAGTTCCTTTGTCCTAACATTGTTAAAGACATTTATTAAATAGGTTAACTTAGATGGTATTTTAGTCTTTTTATTACAAACTTATATTTTAATTTAAAAACCCCAAGGACAAAGAATGTAAATTACTCACCATCACCTATCACCGTCGTGTATATATTATACATAGGCTGCCCCCATTAGGTTGCCCCCACTCTCTCGGTGAAGAAACCACTGCCTCCTCCCCTCCTTCCTTTCTCCGACTAAACCACCACCGTGTGTTTCCATCTTTACTCTTGACGACAACCCTAAAGATGAAGCCACCACCGTGTGTCTCAATTCTTGACGACAAACTTCATCGCCCAAGTTTCCTCCTTGTCCCGGTGAAGCAGTACCCCTCCCTCGGAACTCCCATCGACCACAACTTTATCCCCACTGTGGACTCCTCTTTTTCGGTAAAACCACCACAACGAACTCTTCCCCTTCTGAACTCCATCTCAACCCCCCTTCAACTTCTCCGACAACAATCACCAGACCCATTATACATGATGGAGACCTAAACCACTAGACCTATCGTTACGAGACCATAGACCATCCTCATTCAAATATATGGTTAAGCAAAACATATGGAGCATAAAGGAGACCTATATTAGTTTTAGACTTTGTTTGATTTTGATCTTAGGCATTTTATTCTCTTTGAATTCAATATAGGGTTTTTGGTTTATTTTGATTTTGTAGCACAAAGCTTATTATTGAACACGAATTTGATTTATATTGATTTTTTACATTGGGTTCTTCATATTTTTGGTACAAATGCATGGAAATTATGTATAGTGTATTATTGAAGGAAAGTAGTTCAGATGGGTTTCCAAGTTTCTTGTCTTATTGGTGTTTTCTGGTTCTTAAGGATGCTGGAGTAGTGGAGTGGTTGCCGAACGTGGGTATTTTTTGTGTTTATGATTTTCATGTCGCCTCCATATTTACACCACCTTCAATGCATTAGGTTTTTTAACTTGATTTTAAACTAAATTGGTTATGGAACTGTGCTTTAACTTGATTGTGTGCCATGGAGGAGATCGATGTATGTGCATGAGAGAGAAATGGCTAGAGAGGTCGATATGGTTGGCAAAGGATGGTGTTGGCAGGTCATCGATGAAGATGTTCGGTGATGTGTCGTTGGTCATGGTGATCAGGAAGGGAATGGTCAAAGTAATAAGACAAGTGGATGCATCGAATTGGTTTCTAAAAATAAAGCTTATGCCTTTTTATAAATAAAAAATTTGAGAAATGTCTTGCCCTTTTGTTTAAATGGGTTACTGAAATTTGTTTAACAGAGTTAGGTCAAGGGACCAAAGACATGTGAAAATGTAAACTACATGAACGTTTTCAATAATTATTGTAATGTAGGGACATACAGTGTGATTTTGTGTAAACCACATGATCAATCATGTAATTTGTTGTTATTGTTATTATTATTATTATTATTATTATTATTATGTTTAGCTAATTTTTCATATACTTATATATAACTATAATTAATTTATAAGTTTGTAAATTAATAATCATAAAATATATATTCTATTTTTAGACAATATACTAAATTGTTATATACATATATATATATATATATAGAGAGAGAGAGAGAGAGAGGCCCACTGTGAAACACTTTCATCATGAAATTAATGATATGAAACACTTTCATCAAAGTAAACAATTTCATGAAACAATTTCATCAAAAAAAACTTATGAAATCCAAAGTTTACACACATTTAAAGGTTTACATATTATTATCCCTATATATATATATATATATAGTTGAGTTTTGATGAGAATGAAAATTATGGTGAGAAAGTTAGAAGACATCTGCACCTTTGGATGTACATTAGAATGAGATTCACCAGATTAATTCATGTATCAAACATGTTTCATTGGGTGGTGGTGAGATTAAAAGTGATCAGTGGTACATATTTTTTGTTATTTTCTCATATTTACTTTTCTTATCAGTTAGCTTATAAGTCATCAAATAACTTATAAGTCAGCAACTGATTTATCAGCTAGTTTATCAAACATTGCCTTATTTTGAGACAAACTAAGGCATCTTCAAATTCTCTAAAATAAAGAAAATCAACTTTTTATTCCCTCTTTATATAGAGAAATTTCTACAACTCTAGTAAAAATGAGTTTCTATTCATTCCACCAATTTAAGATCAAATTAGTATAACTTTATATAAAGTTCTTTTTTCCTTCTAAAAAATGTATAAAGTCATAAAATATTTGAATAATAAATTAATAATAAAATCTCAAAAATTAAAAATCTGTTTGAAATTGATTACAATTTTAAAAATTTTGATTTTTTAATTGTCTATTTTAAGAGAAATTATAGACAATTTATTAGAACAAAAATGAACGAGAAAATATGTTTTTTTTTTAGAAATGATAAATAACATATGATACCATATCTTTCGAGAAGGTGCCTAAAGTTGTACCCTGAAATAGTGAAAAATGCCTGAAGTGGTTACCGGAAGAATGCCATAGATCTTTCCGGAAAGTCCCTGAAATCTCCTCCATGAAAGCCTATAAATACCGACGCATCCGACTTTCCTCTCACCAAGACTCAGAATTAGATTCCTTCTTTCAATATTTGTGATTCATTTGCAGTGAAAAGATGTCGATCATCCCAAGTTTCTTTGGTGGCCGACGAAGCAACATCTTCGACCCATTTTCTCTAGACATCTGGGACCCTTTCAAAGACTTCCCGATTCCAACTTCATCTGATACTTCGAGGGAAACCTCTGCTTTGGTGAATACCCGTGTGGATTGGAAGGAAACCCTTGAAGCGCACGTATTCAAGGCCGATCTTCCAGGGATCAAGAAGGAAGAAGTGAAGGTGGAGGTTGAAGACGACAGGATCTTGCAGATCTGCGGTGAGAGGAACGTCGAGAAAGAAGATAAGAATGATACATGGCACAGGGTGGAGCGCAGTAGTGGGAAGTTCACGAGAAGGTTCAGGTTGCCGGAGAAGGCGAAGTTGAATGAGGTGAAGGCTTCAATGGAGAATGGAGTGCTTACGATTACTGTACCAAAGGAGGAAGCGAAGAAGCCTGATGTGAAATCGATTCAGATTTCTGGTTAGAATTTCTACCTGTTACTAAATAAGTGTAATATGGGTTTGTCTGCGACGAAATGCGTGGTGTGATTTGTTATTACTACTCTGTTTGATATCCTCCAATGTAATGAATGGATTTGGCATGTGAATTATAATAAGTTTTGATCACATAGCTTCCATTCGTTGATTCGATGTGTTTCTTACTCATTAAAATCTTATCACTTATGTCGATGCCCCGCAAGTTCATCGACGAGAATGCCAAGAAGTGCATCTAGAAGTCCTTAATATTCTCTTATCGATAAGCCTCTATTGAGTAACAAACATGGTAAACAATCTCATAGGATGCGTTTGGTACGCAAACAGGATAGGACAGGACAAGATGGGACAAGACATGATAGAACAACCGTTCCACGTTTGGTATAACTGAACTAGATAGAACAGAACAGATAACATTAACCAATTTACCTTACTAAATTTAATAATGAATAAAATATGAAATAGAAGGTTTATTTGATGTTTTAAAAGAAAATTATATTTTTTAAAAGTTATATTGGTAAAACATAAGTCTGTTCCACCTTGTTCCATAGGGTGGGGGTGAAACAGGCATGTTCCACATTGTTCCACATAAAAATCCTGCCAAACATGGGACAGTGGACCCTACTCTGTTATGTTCTGTCCTATCCAGTGTACCAAATGCACCCTTATGGTGTGTTTGGTTTGTAGGATTTTGAATAAATGTGACTTCCAGTTTTTATAAATAATTTAATAAAAGTAAAGTAAAAATATTTAAATTGTTTTTTAATTAATTTATTGTTATAAAACAAATGAAGAAAGCAAGAAGAACGTGAAATCCAAAAGATATCAACAACCATGAAGCTTGAATCAATGGAAATCAAATTTAAATTACGTGGACCGAGCGTGAACCAATGAATGAGGAATGGGCCAAGTGTGAATTGGTAGAGAAATACACCCACGTATATACATACAAATAATTGTGTGAAAAGTTGAGTTAACATAAAAAGTTGAAAAATGAATCTGAACTCTTGATCATTTTTAATTTTAAATCCATCCATGAATTATGCTTCATAAGATAATTGATCTGGTGCATCTTATCATGATATGCATTCAATAGTTGATAACCGGTTATCACGGTTTTCATGCTTTTCACTCAACTCAACTTCTCAACGAAACTCAACCCTATATATATATATATATATATATATATATATATATATATATATATATATGTGTGTGTGTGTGTGTGCGTGTGTGTGTATATATACGTATAGTCAAATTATCGTGTGAGAAATTGAGGTTAATTTGAAAAACGTGAGAAATGAAGAACTGTTGATCACTTTTAATCAAATACTCCCCTATGAATTGCGGCTTAGAAGGAACTGATCTGGTGCATGTAGGTATATCTTATCTCGGTGCATCTTATCCTAATGTCCGTTCATTTCTCATCCACCGGTTGATAACCACTTCTCACGTTAACCTCATTACCTCAACTTCTCACCGGAACCCAACCTTATATATATGTATGTATGTATGTATGTATGTATATATATATATATATATATAAGGGTGGGTTCAAATGAAAACTCATTTCCAATTATGAACATGAGGACAAGTCACAACCATTGATCTAGATTTGGAAAACTAATCAATGGTTAAAACTTAATGAAACCAATTGAGAAGTGATTAGGGACAAATATGGAAATTTGAATCATCGTCTACCATCTTTGACTTTTTATTTTCTTTTTTAATTAAAAAGCTTTTTACCCCCTTAAAGTTTAAAATAAATTATCTTGAAAATAACTAATATTTTAATCAAACAAATTACATCAAAAAAACGAGAATTTCGTGCTCTTCGATATGACATCCATCTCGATATAGTTTTTTTTTTCATTTTAACCGTTTTTACGTGAAATGTTATGTATGTGTTATATTCAGTATGAATATGTATGCATGTTTCCTGCTGTCCATATTCAGTATGAATAACAAAGGGGAACGTTCATTCACTATTCATGACGAATAACACAACATTCAGGATGAATAATACACGAATTCCTGATTCATGTATTATTAAACATGAATCATGTATTATTCACCTTGAATGTTGTATTATTCATCATGAATGATACATTATTCATCATGAATGATACATTATTCATGATGAATAATATATGAATGACCCGTGAAGGTGTGAACACATGACGCACTCTCTTTTGTTTTCCGATTCACAACCGCGACTTGGTTTTATTCTTTATGAATATGTATGCACATCTCCAGGTGTCCACATTCAGTATGAATAACAAATGTGAACGTTCATTCACTATTCATGATGATTAATACAATATTCATTATGAATAATACAGTATTTAGTATTAATAATACATCATTCAGGGTGAATAATACACGAGTGACCCGTGAAGGTGAGGAGACGTGGCGCACTCTCTTTCGTTCCTCGATTCACAATCGAAACTCGATAGGTTCCCGATTCATCTCGATGGGTGTTGGGTTACGGTAATGAAGAACACGATCCCTTAGGACGTTGAAGAAAGTGTTGTAGAAGGTGATGTCGACTTACGGTGTCGAGATGTTATAAACACTTGAATACATAAATATTCATAATGAATATAACACATATATGACATTTCACGTAAAAACGGTTAAAACAACAACAAAAACTATATCGAGATGGATGTCATATCGAAGAGCACAAAATTCTCGTTTTTTTGATGTAATTTGTTTGATTAAAATATTATTAATTTTTAAGATAATTTATTTTAAACTTTAAGGGGGGTAAAAGTTTTTAATTAAAAAAGAAAATAAATAGTCAAATATGGTATGCATGAGTTTAAATTATCTTTCTTTTTTATCCCTAATCACCTTAATTAATAATTTCAATTAAAAACTCTATTTAATACGAGTCATTGGATCAATAGAGATGGAAGGACTAAAATTCGTCCTCACTTTCACAATTGAATTTGAGTTTTCATTTGAAATTTACTGTCTCTCTCTCTCTATATATATATAATGGTAGTTTCATTTGCAAACCACCCTAAATTTGCAAATTGTGCAAACCATCGATTTCATTGGAAAATTTAATGAAATTGTTTCATGAAATTGTTTAATTTGATGAAATTGTTTAATTTGATGAAATTGTTTCATATCGTTCTTTTCTTGATGAAATTGTTTCATATACTTGTATTTTTTATATAAAAATGAAAAAGCTTTATCAGACTGAGAAAATACATGAATTAGTTTCACCCGAAAGAGAAAAATACATGAAACTACATAAATAACACAAATATATAAAACAATTCCATCAAGAAATAACCATATGAAATAATTTTATCAAATTAAACTTCATGAACAAATTTTAGTAACTTAACCAATGAAAACGACGGTTTACACAGTTGACAAAGTTAAAGTGGTTTGCATTTGATCTCTCCTATGTATATATATGTATATATATATATAGATAAAAAAATTATATAAATACTAATTAATGATTAGACTACTTGTATTTTTTATAACCAATAAAAATTATACATACATTTTTTATAAACATACTCCATAAAACATCACAAACCATGATGTAACATAAATCAATTCCTAATTAACAAATTATACTTACCGTATAGTATTTACTGTTATATTAGCGAAAACTATTAATATAACATTAACAATTACGAAAAACAAATTTTCTAATAAAATCATAGGGAAATTAATTAAAATGGACGAAGTTCAAAATTCGGTTACAAAAGTACCCCATTCTCTCCCACTTTACAAAACTACCCAATTTTTCCGCGATTTAACCCTCGATCACGGACCCGGTTAAAAATAAGATAGGTCCGCGATGCACTCCACTTTAATTAAGAATATATTTGGTTTGTCCGCGATTCACTCCACTTAGATTAAGAATATATTTTCTCCACGATGCACTCCACAAAACCCATTTCATCAATGTAATTTAGTTACAACTATAATATAAATATAAATACTATATATTGCTCTCCATCCTACCGCGGACAAAATTTATAGTATTGTTTTAAAGGGGACCAATCCAATTCCAAATATAAATATAAATACTATATATTTGCTCTCCATTCTCGATCGCGGCTCCCCCAGGTGGTTTACGGACAAATTCAAGGGGATCAATCCAACTTTTTTAGTACTCCGCGATCATGGGTTAAATTGCGGAAAAATTGGATAGTTTTGTAATATGGAAGAGAGATGTGACATTTTTGTAACTGAATTTTAAACTTTATCTATTTTAATTAATTTCCCAAAATCATATTTATAGCCATCATAGTTTTTAATTAGAAATAGTGGATTCTTACACAATTTTTTTTATAAACAACATTTTTTTTATATTGTCACATGTCGGGGAAATTGACCAAAATAACCATTTTTAAAACAAATTTTCAACTTTTAACCATCCAAGTTTTTTTTTTATAAAAATAGCCGGAATCCCGCAAGCCTGACACCGCAAGGCTTGCGGTGTCAGCTTTTTCTGACAAAACAAAAAAAAAAAATTTCTGACAAAACGCAAGGCTTGCGGTGGGCTTGCGGTGGCTTGCGGGATCGTCATTTTTTTATAAAATAATATTTTTTTACTGTGTCAGAAAAAGCTGACACCGCAAGCTTGCGGTGTCAGACTTGCGGGATTCCGGCTATTTTTGTAAAAAAAAATTGAGAGGTCAAAAGTTGAAGATTGGTTTTCCATATGGCTATTTACGTCAATTTCCCTCACATGTCGTGATTAAAAAAAATTCGATAGTAGATAAAATGGAACCTTCTTTTATTGTCAAGAAAGTTCTGGATACGTGCAGTAGCAAAAATATCTGGAGAGATGGATTAATGGATCATTCTCGAGAGCCCCGGAAATGCCTCCATGCATGGGATCTATAAATATCCAACAAATCCGCAATTGCATCCACAGAGTGTGCAGATCAATTCCAAAAATCACAAAAACTTTTAAATTTTCTGTCTATCTTCTTCATCGCGAATTCAATTTCATCAAGGAGAAAATGTCTATCATTCCAAGCTTCTTTGGGGGCCGACGCAGCAGCATCTTCGACCCATTTGCGGGAAATTGACATAAATAACCATTTTTTAAACAAATATTTAACTTTTAACCATCCAAATTAGTTTTTTACAAAAATAGCCGAAATCCCGCAAGCCTGACACCGCAAGGCTTGCGGTGTCAGTTTTTTCTGACAAACGAAAAAAATATTATTTTTTTTAAAAAATGTTGATCCCGCAAGCCACCGCAAGCCACCGCAAGCCTTGCGTTTTGTCAGAAATAAATTTTTTTTTCGTTTTGTCAGAAAAAGCTGACACCGCAAGCTTGCGGTGTCAGACTTGCGAGATTCCGGTCATTTTTGTAAAAAAATATTTTGCATGGTTAAAAAGTGAAAACCATTTCATGAAATGGCTATTTCCGTCAATTTCCCCCCATTTGCCATGGACATGTGGGACCCTTTTAAAGACTTTCCCTTTCCAACTTCATCTGATGCTTCGAGGGAAACCTCTGCGTTGGTGAATACCCGTGTGGATTGGAAGGAAACCCCTGAAGCACACGTATTCAAGGCCGATCTTCCAGGGATCAACAAGGAAGAAGTGAAGGTGGAGGTTGAAGAAGACAGGATCTTGCAGATCAGCGGTGAGAGGAGTGTTGAGAAAGAAGATAAGAATGATACGTGGCGCAGGGTGGAGCGCAGTAGTGGGAAGTTCACGAGAAGGTTCAGGTTGCCGGAGAACGCGAAATTGAATGAGGTGAAGGCTTCAATGGAGAATGGAGTGCTTACGATTACTGTACCGAAGGAGGAAGTGAAGAAACCTGATGTGAAATCGATTCAGATTTCTGGTTAGAATTTCTACTTGTTACGTAATAAGTGTAGCATGGTGATGGGTTTGTCTGCCAAGTGTTCGACGAAATGCTTGTTACTCTGTTTGATATCTTTCAAGTGTAATGATTTGCCATGTGAATTGTACTGAGCTTTGATCATATAGCTTCCATTTGATTTGTTGATTAGTTTTCTTTCTTGCCCATTAAAATCTTCCACTTCTGTTACCAATCAATTCAAAATCTGTGTTGTTAGAATTCGCAAAATAATTTATGGTGTGTAGATTTTCGTTGTTACCGTACATGTAGCAGATGTTCGATGTAAACAGGGGCGGAGCCAGGAATTTATAGGAGGGGGAGCACCATATAAAAGTAGAATAAAAATATAAGTTACATTATGAAAAAGGCAAAAATATCGATATTTATCTTTGCTTTGGTTTTGTAAAAGCGCCGATATGAGAAGTATGGACGAATCCATTTTTTTTCTTCATACGGTGGCACCATATAATATAAACAAAAAATAATTACAAAAAACACGATTTTAACGATGCTTTACCAACGTTCAAAACCGCCCGATGTGTTTTTAGATTAATTTCACCGTTTCGAGAGATTTTTACAGCTTTTGCTTGATTTCGAGCGGTTTTTAAGTTTTTTCTTATCGATTTTGAAAAACTTTTTCGGTTTTTGGGTTGATTTCAAGAGCATTTTTTTTCGGTTGACTTCAAAAGATTTTTTTAGTTTTTTAGTTGATTACAAGATACGGTTACACCTTCTTGAACTTTTGAGAAGGACCTGCCATTGAATTTTTGAAAAACTGACCATAGGATTTGAGAAGGGCTATACAACTTGGACTTGTGGGAGAGTGTTAGTGTTATGTCACCGACTTGGATTATAAGATTTAGAGAGAGCCCACATCCCACTACCACAATTTATGGGCTTTTTCCTTTCTTTCTCATATTAATTCACATATGTAATAAAAAAAATTAGATCATCGAGGGGGCTTCCTGGCCACTTCTGGTCATCACGTGGCTCCGCCACTTGATGTAAAGCTCGTTATTGAATGTTTCAATTTGTTTTGATCGCCCATCATGTAATGGCTTGTGCTAAGGCAGCAAAGCTTTGATCGCCTTGTAAAACTAATTTATTTGATTATGGTCTTTTAATAGTATATTGAATATGGGGTTGGATATTTTGCAACCCACGAAAAGGTTGCACTCTCGTGCAACCTTTATCATCACCGTCCGTTTCATCTTTGTAGTTCTTTTTAATTTAATAATCAGAAGGGTATTTATGTCAATATGTAACTGTTTTATTTATTATTATTTTTATTTTGTAATCATCAGTGACTAATCCCGTAAAAAAGGGCAATTTATTTGAAACTTCATGGGGTTATTTTTGGTAGTTATCTGCTTCCCATTTTTGGTTTTGCATTATCATCTAGGGTTGAATGGTTGAATGCAGGTTTATTGATAGGTCGTGCATCCTTGTCTCCACCCCTGAAATGCAAGCAAGTAATATCTTACTCTTCAAATACATCTTCATAGTTTTCAAACATTGAATTACCATTCATTCATCTATATTCTTGAATACTTAATCATGAATTCTGTAAGTACCCATGAATCTACATACATGAATGTTAATTCCTCAGTCCATATTGATGAATGTTAATTCCTCGTGTTCATGATTCCTAGTGGTTTGAACGACAGTTTCATTAAAATCTCTTGGTTCATCAGCGGCGACTTCAACATCGATGTTTGGTTCTGGTTCAATGACGGCTTCATTAATGTTTCTTGGTGCATCGGCCACTTGAGCATGGATGTGCGGTCGCGGTGCAATGTCAATATCGTTATCGAAATCTATAAGAATGATAGGAATCTCTGTTCGAATATATGGAAGAGTAGCACGAGTATATTGACCTGAGGAGCCCCCTTTGGCACTAGTCCGAGAAAGCCTGGATTAACATAGTACCGGGAGGCCTATTTTGAGATTCCTTTCAAACGAAGACCTAAGCAAAATCCTGAGTTTCTGTGACTTCTTCACCATCATGCCCTTCTTTATAGCCCTCTTTGATACATCGACATACAATGGTGCAGAATACGTTAGATTCCTCAGCCTTGCTGCCTTTGGAAACAATGTAGCTGTTTCACCGTCTGATTCCGTCATCATCGAGTTACTCAGATAAATCTGGTCGAAGTTTATCTTATAGATAGTCTCTGCAAAATCAGGCTGGTGACCCGGATTGTGCTGGGATTCGGGTCGGATCTCGGATATCTGCAGACTCATCAACAATTTCTGTCGGTTATTAGAAAATCTTCATCATCGGCTTACTCAGATAAATTGACGAAAATGGTTGAGGGTTTTCAGGGATTTGAGATCCTTAGCCGGTTATTAAAAATCTTCATTCTGCCCAAAATACCCTTTAGTGGGTTTCTAATTCATTATTAAATTCATTAAAAATATAAAAATAATAAATAAACTAATGTTCTAATCTTAACCATTGATTTGCATATGAATGGTTATGATATGGGTTGCAAGAGTTGCAACCTTTTTTAAGGTTGCAAAATATCCTTCCTCTATTGAATATATTCTCTAAAAATAAAGTAAATGGAGGTTGTATTTTTTATATTCACACAAATATATATATATATATATATATATATATATTTATATATATATATTCACACACACACACACATATATATATATAGGGGGCATTGAAGGGAGAAATAGTTCTGAGATCCAATTTCAACCTCTCATTATTAATAATCGATGGCTAATATTAATAATGATAGTTTTAGTAATTATCCATTAATTTTCAAAAAAATTACATTTATGAATAATATTTAAGGTTAAAGTAGTCTTTTTAAATTCATGGATAATATTTCGATAATTGTCATTTTTAATGGATAATATATTGGTAATTATCCTTTTTCTCTATTCTCTCTCCATCGAACGTTTCCAGTTTCAAACTTATATCTCTTGTGATACATGATGTGATACATTGCCACTTTATATACGCTACCAATGTGATACCCACAAAAAACTCAATGAACAATGTAAGCATTACAGCTATGATACACTCTATGATATTTTTACAAGATTTGTAAAGCTCAACATTTCAAATAATCAAAATCCACTAAATAACTCAACAATTGATAATTTTATGTAAAACACATAAACACTTTAAAATAAACATTTTGGCATGTACACCGTTTTCACAAATCAACTTGAACTCACCTTGCTAGATTTAGGCTAAATCTAGATTTTCCCCAATTTGAGTTCCTTTGAAGAAACTTGAATCCTCAAGCCAAATCTTCTAAAACCTAAATCCATAAGTTTCCAACCATTAATAATCATATTCAACCATATAAAATTGTTCCCCAAGCATTTTCATCAATAATCTCAACTTATACCCAAAACCTTAATTTCCATAGATGAAGAAAAGAGATGATTACTTCAATCACAACAAGAATCCACCAACAAAACACCTCTAGATCACCAACAATACACCATAAACTCCAACTCTTCAAAATGGACAAAAAGGTTGGATGAAACCCTAGAAAGCTTTGGGTGAAAAAGATGAAGTGAAAGGGTTTCAAGATTTGTTTCCCAAAACCATGGTAGATGAAGATATCACTTGCAAATCTCGAATCTTGTGGCTAAATGGCTCAAAATCGACTTTGAGGGCTTAGGGTTTCGGTTTGGGAGAGAAAGGGATAAAGGGAAGAAGTGGGGAAATGAAAATGGGGTTGAAATGGGTGAAAATCTTGTTTTTATACACCAGGTGCCCGTCGGCTAAAGTGACGCGCGAGAGTGACAATTGTCGCTTTCGGTAGGCACTCTCGTCGTGGTCCCATGACTCTCGGTACAAAACTGGCGAGAGTGACATGCGATTGTGACACATGTCACTTTCGCTGGTCACTTTAGCCGAAGTTGTACCGAAAGTTGCTTTGGCCATAACTTCTTCGTTTTAGCTCCGAAAAGGACCAATTCTCCATCCAACAAGACTATAAAATCTAGGATTCAATCCAAATTCATTTTTCTTTAATTTTCTTGAAAAATCGATTTCTACACTGACTTGAAATTATACTTACCCGGTTATTACGGGTGTTACAATGTGTGTGTGTGCGCGCGCGTGTGCACGCTTAAAAATATTGTTTTCACTTTTTTATAAGAAAAGTACAAAAGATTAGGAAAAAGGCTAAAATGGCCCTTGCTTTAACGGACTTAACGAAGACGTTAGTCAGAGGAACCATGATGTAACACCCTCAAAATTGGAAGAACAACTAAATAAAAACTTCGATTAAAAGACAAGAGGAGATGAAATTCTTACTACGAATCATCCATGAAATCACCTCAAAAATTAAAACGTCACAACCCCAACATTATTCATAATCTAAGTCTCACAATAAGACCAAATAAAGACGGGTATTACTTAACACAAATACAAACTGCTATTCCCATAATAAATGCGGAAGGCTTAACTAAGCACTTCACTCCACGAGCACACTACTAGCACTCATCTATTCATAGTGTCACTAGAATTAATCCCAACCTGAACCTGTTGCACATGCCGATAAATAAAAATGTTAGGCTAACAGCTGGTGAGTTCAAGAGTTTTATCATGATTGTGTAAATCAATAAACGAGGAGGATGTAGCTTGAAAACATAATTTTCCCAAAAGAATTTATAACACTTATGTAAACAACTCATTTTCCCAACACACACAAATGTTGAGCCAGAAGCTCTCATATGAAACATTTTCCAAAAATAAACTTACTCTACAACTCACTCAAAATGTGCTTTGACTTTAAATATCTCAAGTAATATTGTAACATCCCTTATCTTTAAAACACTCATTTAACGGAAAGTAACCTTAAAATACAGCGGAAGATTTGTAATTAAAACATTTAGATAAAATCCCATAATCTTATAGAAAAGAGTACAAGTTTGCAACTTAAAACCAATAAGTTTGAGACAAACAATATTCAACTGAAAAGCTTAGAGAATCCAAAACTATCATTCATCAAAAGAAAATATAAGCTGCTGAGCTGCCGCAAATCCAAAAGCTTCAAGCTGGAGCCTTTCCTTTATTCTTCGAAGATGTACCTGCCACTAAAAGATGAATAACAACGGGGTAAGCTTTCGCTTAGTGAGCACGCACCTATACCACATATCATCATGCATACATACTCGCATAAACATAGCAATCACATACATGTAACATCCTTCCATTCCTTAAGGCACAAAGCCAATAAGGAAGGTCATAACTAGACACTGGTACCAGGCCTCTTCATACATAACATATTCCCTAGGGGTATTACTACCACCATAGGTACTCTTTCCTTTGGCAAAGCCAACATACACATAATCACACATGCAATCCAACTACATACACATAACTTACATAATATAGGTAGAGTACTCACCTGTCAAGATGTCAATTACCAAGTACTTCACAGTGTATAATAATCACCTCGTACCACCTATAACATTCATACATACACATATCATAACAAGCCCAAAAATGGAACTCTAATTCTATCCCAACTCTCATCCCGAAATGACATAGCTAGGATAGCCCAAATACCATAAAACTTTGCCAAACATCCCATTTCATACACCCCATTTCTATTGATTTCTAAACATAATACACATACCTTGCAATTCTAGACCGCGAACAACAATCCTCCTAGAACCTTTCACAACTTGAATCTTCCAAAATCACCAAATCTTTCGCCTGGAAAATACAGCAACTTCGGACACTTGGTTCTCTCTACTGGGAACTCCGATGCCAAATCCCTCCGGTCAGAATGTAGATTAGAGGGTCGTGAAGTCGCTGTCCAAATTTCACGACGATCCAACGGTTAACGAAGGAGAATCGGTCGATCTTTCACAGCAGCTCACAAGAACTCCGAAAATCCCTTTCACAGCAACTTCGGACACTTGGTTCTCTCTACTGGGAACTCCGATGCCAAATCCCTCCGGTCAGAATGTAGATTAGAGGGTCGTGAAGTCGCTGTCCAAATTTCACGACGATCCAACGGTTAACGAAGGAGAATCGGTCGGTCTTTCACAGCAGCTCACAAGAACTCCGAAAATCCCTTTCTCTTTTCTCTCTTCTTTGCTAAAGAAACAAATGGCTGCAAATGAGGGTGTTTAGGGTTTCCATCCCCTTTACATACATGCCAAAACACACCCTCATCTTACAAAATTGATAAACTGGCCCCTAGATTCCTGAACACGTACATAACGACCCAAAAATTAACTCAACCCCAAAAGAGACAGTTAAATCACGTAAATTGGGAAACGGGGTGTTACAACTCTCCCCCACTTACCAGGATTTCGTCCTCGAAATCGATCAGACTTGGAAGAGTTCCGGATAATTCGATCTCATCTCAGCTTCCAGTTCCCATGTCCATTCTGATCCTTTTCGGTGTTCCCACTGAACTTTCATTAAGCTGATCTCCTTGTTTCGCAAGGATTTGGTCTTCCTTTCCAAGATTGCTATCGGTCTCTCAATATAATTCAACCGTTCGTCGACCTGTATGTCATCTATAGGGACATGCGCCGACTCGTCAGCTAAACACTTCCTCAACTGAGATACGTGGAAGGTGTTGTGTATCAGACTGAGTTCCGGCGGAAGCTCCAGCCGGTACGCAACCTTCCCAACCCGTGCTAACACCTTGAAAGGTCCGATAAACCTAGGGCCTAGCTTGCCCCTCTTCCGGAATCGGATCACCCCTTTCCAAGGTGATACCTTCAACAAAACATTATCTCCCACGTTGAACTCCAGATCCGACCTTCGCTTGTCGGCGTAACTCTTTTGACGACTCTGTGCGGTTCGTAGCCTATCCCGAATCATCTCAATACTTTCCGTCGTTTTCTGAACCACTTCTGTGCTGCTTAACTCCCGTTGGCCTACCTCTCCCCAACAGATAGGAGTCCTACATCTTCTCCCGTACAACATCTCATACGGAGGCATGCCAATACTGGCATGGAAACTGTTGTTGTATGAGAACTCAGCCAACGGTAAATACGTATCCCAGCTGCCCCCAAAATCCAAAACACAGACTCTCAACATATCCTCAAGAGTCTGAATTGTTCTCTCGCTTTGCCCGTCCGTCTGTGGGTGAAAGGCTGTACTGAACTGAAGTCTCGTACCCAAATCTTCATGGAACTTCCCCCAAAACCGCGACGTAAACCGAACATCCCTGTCTGATATCACTGTTACCGGTACCCCATGCCTTGCTACAATTTCACTGACATAGATGTCAGCTAACTTTTCTGCAGATGAACTTTCACGGATCGCGATAAAATGGGCACTCTTTGTCAGCCTATCTACAACCACCCAAATGGCATCATGATTCCTAGGTGTTCGAGGCAACTTGGTAATCAGATCCATTGTTATATGCTCCCACTTCCACTCTGGTATCTCTAATGGCTGTAACTTCCCGTGCGGTCTCTGATGCTCTGCTTTGACCCTTAAACAAGTCAAACATTTCTCCACGTACTTAGCCACGTCCCTCTTCATCCCCGGCCACCAGTAGTCAGTCTTCAGATCTTTATACATCTTAGTAGCACCGGGATGGATAGAGAACCTTGACTTATGCGCCTCGTCCAGAAGTGTCTGCCTTGCCTCACACGATACTGGAACCCATACCCGACCGTACCGAGTCAATAGACCTCGACTGTCGGGCACTAACTGATCCACCTGTCCCTTTATCCGTTCCTTCTTCTGGTTCTCACCCTTGATCGCTTCCTCTTGAGACCTTCTTACCAAGTCGTGAAGCGACGTTGATACTGTTAGTCTCATCAACGGTACCCGAAGTAGAACACTACTCGCTCTTCTACTCAAGGCATCCGCTACGACATTTGCCTTCCCCGGGTGATAAAGAATCTCGCAATCATAATCCTTCACCACATCCAACCACCTCCGCTGTCTCATGTTCAAATTCTGTTGATCCATGAAATAACGAAGACTCTTGTGGTCCGTATAGATAGTACACTTCACCCCATACAGGTAGTGCCGCCATAACTTGAGAGCGAACACCACTGCCGCAAGCTCCAAATCGTGAGTCGGGTAATTCACCTCATGCGTCTTCAGTTGACGAGACGCATAGGCAATCACCCTTCCCCTCTGCATAAGAACGCAGCCTAGCCCGTGATAAGACGCATCACAGTAGATTGTCATGTCTTCAACTCCCTCCGGTAGTGTCAACACCGGAGCCTCGCATAACTTTCTCCTTAAGGTTTCGAACGTTGTTTTCTGTTCCTCTCCCCAAACGAAACGTTCGTTCTTCCCCGTCAGCTTCGTCAACGGAACTGCTATCTTGGAGAAATCCTGGATGAACCGGCGGTAGTACCCGGCTAATCCAAGGAAACTCCTAATCTCAGTGGGAGTCTTCGGGGTTTCCCACTTCATCACTGCCTCCACCTTCGCTGGGTCTACCTTGATACCCTCTCGGTTCACAAGATGTCCAAGAAATTGAACCTCTTGTAACCAGAAATCACACTTGGAGAACTTTGCATATAACTGCTCCTTACGCAAAATCTCCAAAACCTCTCGTAGATGCTCCATATGATCCTCCTTCGACTTGGAGTAGATCAGTATATCGTCTATAAACACAATGACTGACCTATCCAACATCGGTCTACAAACTCTATTCATAAGATCCATGAATGCCGCTGGTGCGTTCGTCAGTCCAAATGGCATCACGATGAACTCGAAATGCCCGTACCTGGTTCTGAACGCTGTCTTGTGAACATCCTCTTCCCTGACCTTCAACTGGTGGTACCCTGAGCGAAGATCTATCTTAGAGAACCAAACGGCTCCCTAAAGTTGATCGAAGAGATCGTCGATCCTCGGCAACGGGTATCTGTTCTTCACCGTAAGCTTGTTAAGCTCTCTATAGTCGATGCACATCCACATCGACCCGTCCTTCTTTTTCACGAAAAGGATAGGGGCTCCCCAAGGTGAACTACTGGGGCGGATGAAACCCTTATCCAACAGTTCCTCCAGCTGCTTAGACAGTTCATGCATCTCCGGAGGTGCCAAACGGTAAGGAGCCTTTGCTACCGGTGCCGCCCCCGGAATCAAGTCTATTCGGAACTCCACTTGCCTCCCGGGAGGAATGCCAGGCAAGTCATCCGGGAAAACATCCGGAAACTCGCTGACCACTGGTACATCTGCCACTGTTCTCTTCTTTTTCTCCTCCCGTTCATCAACAATATACGCCAAGTAACTGCTACCACCATGGTGCACATATCTTCTAGCTTTGGCCAAAGTGCGCACCTTTGGTACCCCTTTTCTTCCTTCACTCGAGATAGTTAATTCTCCCCCACTTGGGGTTCGAATCACTACCTGCTGTTTTTCACAATCAATGCGCGCTCCATTCCGACTAAGCCAATCTATCCCAACTACTACATTTATTTCCCTCATCGCAATAGGGATAAGATCTATACTAAACTTCACTCCGGCTATCTCTATTACATTACCTTTATACACATCACTCACAAAACGAAACTCCTCGTCCGCTATTTCTACTTCTAGCGGACTCTCTAACTTGTCCTTTACAATAGCAAAGTCTTTACAAAACGATAAAGAAACAAAAGATTTAGTAGCTCCCGAGTCAAATAAGACAAGGGAAGGTGATGCATTAACAGGAAAAATACCTGTCACGACATCTGGCTCCTCCTTTGCTTCATCTACGGTCATCTGGAACACTCGCCCCCGAGTCCTGGGTGTGTCGTTCTTCTTTCCCAATCCACCCTCTAGCATCTTCACCGGTGCGGTTCCCGAGTTCTGGACCGACCCGGTATTCATTGGGCACTCGTCAGCAAAATGGCCCGGCTTGTAGCACTTAAAACATATCTTTGCGGTCGCCTTGCAGTCTCGACTGATATGACCCGGTTGCCCGCATTTGTAACAGGTTCCGGAGCCCATACGGCATTTTCCCGGATGCTGTCGTCCACACTTCCCACAGCGGGGATGCTCTCTCTTGAACTCTTTCTTTACCTCCGGTTTATGACTCCCAGTTTTGAACCTCTTAGTCTGCTGAGGTTGAGTCTGAACCGTTTCTGCCCTTCTTGTCTTTCTTTGGCTCTCTAATTCGAGCTCTCTAGCCCGAGCCGCCTCGTGCATCTGCTGAAAATCAGTGCACCTTGCCATAACAACAAATTCTCTAATCTCCTGTTTCAAAACTCTCCCATATCTGTACATTTTGGCCTTTTCATTCCTGACATACTCAGGACAGAAAAGGGACCGCTCCAAAAACTTGTCAGTGATCTCGTTCACCGACTCCGTAGTTTGCTCCATAGATAGAAACTCATTTGTGAGTCTCTCTACCTCAATTTGGGGCACATACTGTTCCATGAACAGTTCCTTGAACTGTTCCCAAGTCATGCTATCCACTTGTTCTGGCGTCCGAGCACGAACAATAAGGTTCCACCAGTCTTTCGCTGCCTTCCTCAGAAGGTTCGATGCGTAGCGAACCTTGACTTCCTCGGTACAGAAACTGGTGCGGAAAGCACCCTCCACCTCAGCTATCCAACGAGTGCTGGTTACGGGGTCCTTCTGCCCCTCAAACTGTGGCGGCTGACAGGCCGAGAAATCTCTGTAGCTTGTCCCCCGTGGTTGTACGCCTGACAAGCCCCCTGATCCACTGGCCCTGCTGGCCACAGTTGCCTCTACCTGACTACGAATTTCATTAGCCAGTTCCTGCTTTACCTGCTCAAAGAGACTTGGGAGTAACTCGTGAAGAACCTCCCCGACCTCAGCAGCGATCACACCTCTCAGATCAGGAATTTCCTGATCCTCTTCAATAATCGGTCTCTTGCCTTGCCTTCTAGTGTTCACCATTCTGATACATAAACATGATACTTTAGAATAATTCATCTACATCCCCCCCCCCCCCCTGAGCCAACTCCTAGCATAGTCCAGAGGTCCTAGCTTAGTTGTCTTTCTTTCTAACATGCTCCTTAGAAACCTTCTGCTTATACTCTCTTAACAAAATCCCTTTCTAGCATGTTACTACCCAACCCTCAACCTTGTCTGGTTCATAGAATTCTTTTGCAACTATATCAAGTCCCGGCATGTACAATGTAATTGCAATGGTATGGGCCCTTATACCATTATAATTACACCCTCCATGTTTAGACTCAACACCGTCACTAAGGTTCCAATTCCCAGCTTAGTTGGTACCTTTAACATATATATCACAACATTTTCCATATCTACCACTTATCATATAAACATTATAATCATATTCTAATTCACATTATGCATCAACAAAACATACTTGAAATCATAACCTTGTCACATTGACCATATCTAGCATACATAAACATAATTACTCATCCAATACAGTTATAAAACTGGTCTTTCACAAAACTGAACATGCTTTATCATAAATCCTAATATGGAATAGTGTGCTCACCCCCGTCTTGATGCTCTGGACCGCAGCTCAGCCGTGAAAACTTTTTCTTTTAAAACACCCTTTCCTTATAAACCATTTTCTTACACGAAACAGCTTTTTTTTTAAAGGTTACTTATTCGAAAACTTGAGCACTTGGGTTTAAGTTCAAACACTCACCACTTGTGAATGCCCGAATCCCTTAAACCAAGGCTCTGATACCAACTGTAACATCCCTTATCTTTAAAACACTCATTTAACGGAAAGTAACCTTAAAATACAGCGGAAGATTTGTAATTAAAACATTTAGATAAAATCCCATAATCTTATAGAAAAGAGTACAAGTTTGCAACTTAAAACCAATAAGTTTGAGACAAACAATATTCAACTGAAAAGCTTAGAGAATCCAAAACTATCATTCATCAAAAGAAAATATAAGCTGCTGAGCTGCCTCAAATCCAAAAGCTTCAAGCTGGAGCCTTTCCTTTATTCTTCGAAGATGTACCTGCCACTAAAAGATGAATAACAACGGGGTAAGCTTTCGCTTAGTGAGCACGCACCTATACCACATATCATCATGCATACATACTCGCATAAACATAACAATCACATACATGTAACATCCTTCCATTCCTTAAGGCACAAAGCCAATAAGGAAGGTCATAACTAGACACTGGTACCAGGCCTCTTCATACATAACATATTCCCTAGGGGTATTACTACCACCATAGGTACTCTTTCCTTTGGCAAAGCCAACATACACATAATCACACATGCAATCCAACTACATACACATAACTTACATAATATAGGTAGAGTACTCACCTGTCAAGATGTCAATTACCAAGTACTTCACAGTGTATAATAATCACCTCGTACCACCTATAACATTCATACATACACATATCATAACAAGCCCAAAAATGGAACTCTAATTCTATCCCAACTCTCATCCCGAAATGACATAGCTAGGATAGTCCAAATACCATAAAACTTTGCCAAACATCCCATTTCATACACCCCATTTCTATTGATTTCTAAACATAATACACATACCTTGCAATTCTAGACTGCGAACAACAATCCTCCTAGAACCTTTCACAACTTGAATCTTCCAAAATCACCAAATCTTTCGCCTGGAAAATACAGCAACTTCGGACACTTGGTTCTCTCTACTGGGAACTCCGATGCCAAATCCCTCCGGTCAGAATGTAGATTAGAGGGTCGTGAAGTCGCTGTCCAAATTTCACGACGATCCAACGGTTAACGAAGGAGAATCGGTCGATCTTTCACAGCAGCTCACAAGAACTCCGAAAATCCCTTTCACAGCAACTTCGGACACTTGGTTCTCTCTACTGGGAACTCCGATGCCAAATCCCTCCGGTCAGAATGTAGATTAGAGGGTCGTGAAGTCGCTGTCCAAATTTCACGACGATCCAACGGTTAACGAAGGAGAATCGGTCGGTCTTTCACAGCAGCTCACAAGAACTCCGAAAATCCCTTTCTCTTTTCTCTCTTCTTTGCTAAAGAAACAAATGGCTGCAAATGAGGGTGTTTAGGGTTTCCATCCCCTTTACATACATGCCAAAACACACCCTCATCTTACAAAATTGATAAACTGGCCCCTAGATTCCTGAACACGTACATAACGACCCAAAAATTAACTCAACCCCAAAAGAGACAGTTAAATCACGTAAATTGGGAAACGGGGTGTTACAAATATAAATATGAATAAAACTCCAATATACAAAACAACCAATAAGGATGAGGCATAGTACCCCACCAATAAACCATGGAAAACAATTCACATAAATAAGACACGTCACCGAAAATATGGATAAAAGTAAATACCCAAAACAACATCTTTCGGTGACGGGGGAGACCCGGTTCCATCGAACGTGACGGGCACACAAAGTTAGGTCACGTATGATTTTATTGGATTACACCTCAAGTCCCGGTTTTAGTTCCCATGCCATAAAGACATCACAACTTCAAACCATATACATGCCTTTATTGCCTACTCCGTCGAGTTACACCTCAAGGACTTATGGGACCATTTTTTTTGAACGACAAGTATCACACCCACACACGCTCCAGCGGAATCTAGACGAGTTACACCTCAAGGACTTCAATGTCCCCCATTGCCTACTCGCTAGTGGCCCCGAACGGCCTACCGCATATAACCATGTGTTCCAATAGTCCACTCCTCGTGCACAAAGAGATAGGCACCAAAATAACTCATAATCCCGGAGTACAACCCATAACGGTTTCTCTCCACAAAAGGAACGAGACCTCAACAAAGCTAGTTCGACATAAGCCCCAAAGCGAGAATATCAAGACTCATCACTATTAAGTATGACTGACTTACATGCCTATGGATCCAATGCATTACAGTCTAAACGTTACATGACTCAAAACGAATGAACTAATGCATTCAAAACATGTAACCTCCAAATAAGATGCAAGTAAATGCGTACACAACCAAAGCTCCATCTCGAGCTATTTAAATTGTGCAAAAGGCATGAGACTCGTTTGAGTATGATTCAAGCCTAAAAAGGCAAAATAACGTTTGGCTAACTACACGAGCCTATACGGTTATATAAACCAAAACTTATCTTTACTCAAATCTTTGACTCATAAACACAATTGGCCCTCGGCCCGAATCTAAAAGATTTACAATTCACAAATGTCCATAAAGTCAAGATTGACCAAACTCTAACAACTCACACATTTGTATTTTCCAAAACGTACCGTATCATAGTTTGTGCATAATCAAGACGACACTAAAAGTACGTTTTTACCCAACAACCTCCATTTGTGAAAATAAGTTAAATAAACACCTTCAATCATGATTTACTTAACAAAGTGTCCAAAATCCCAAAAGTGGGTGTTTTATAACATTTTATAAAGTTAAACGCTTTCATAATCAAAACCCACCCAATAGCTCCACAAGAATAATTTTCATGTAAACACATAATCACTTTAAAAATAACATTTTGGCATGTACAACGTTTTCACAAATCAACTTGAACTCACCTGGCTAGATTTAGGCTAAATCTAGATTTTTCCCCAAACGTAAGCTCCTTTGAAGAAACACGAATCTTCAAGCCCAAATCTTCCAAAAACCTAGATCCATATATTTCCAACCATAAATAATCATCCTCAAACACTTATATACGTTTCCCCCAACATAAAACGTCCAAAACCACCAAAAATACCAAAACCCTAACTTCTTAGATGGAGAAAAGAGAGAAGCTTACCTCAACCACTACCAAATACTCTTGGATCTTCCAATAAACTTCAATACTCTTTCTATATCCTTCAAGATCTCTCAAAAACGAAACCATAGCAATTTGAATCACTAAAATCGGAGTTGAAATGAGAGAGATATGAAGAAATGAAGTTTAGGGGTTGAAAATCGCGTTTTATGCTGATCAGGTGCTCCGTACGGGTACACTAGCGCCACAACCCGCGCGAGACACTGGTCGCCCGGTTTCTTCCTAAACACTGTTTTGGTCATAACTTCTTCGTTTTAGCTACGTTTTCGCTCCGGAAAGAACCGTTGGAGTCGTATTCGAATTCCCCATCCAACAAGACCTTAAAATCTAGGATTTAATCCAAATCCTCTTTTTCATTTTTATCTTAGAAGATCGATTCTACACTGATTCGAAATTGTACTTATCCAAAAATTACAGGTGTTACACATGACCAAGACAAGTTGAATACCATAAAAATCAAAGTCACAATAAACATGTCATAGGGACAGGGGCGGAGCCAGGACCTTCGATGAGGGTGGTCCGGTCTTCTTTAATATAACCTTTTCTAATACATTAATAAAATAAATAGATACTAATATATACATATACTACAACAAGTCAACATCATTGGGTTATAGGGCGTCTAAAATATCTAAACATCCTAATAAAATGTTTTATAAGACAAATAGTTGTTACTATATTGAGTTCAACACTTTATTTTAATAGCGTCTAAAAACTTGTTAAAACGTCAAAAAACATACCACAAACCTATGATAATGCTTTTAGATTAGTCGTTTTATAATTTGGTCCTAAAAACTTAAATCTTATTTTTTTAGGAGACTTCGACGAGATATTTTATCTTTTATACGTCCTATAGACTCAATTATGTTGTAGTGAAATGATATATTTGTGAAGTGATCTATCAAAAAGTAAATATATATAACCAAATTATTTAACTAAAAGATTGACGAGTTTTCATTTTCTAAACATGTCAATTATTTTATTATTATTATTAACGATGACAATATATTATTTTTAATATAAGTAATCGAATATGAATGTAGCTAGCTGAATTGGAATTCATGATAAACTTCAACTTAAATTTATATTCAATAATAAAAAAAGATTTAAAAACTTAAAAAATAAGTGTTTTATATGTCAGAGAGGAATAAACAAAAAAAAACTACCCTGGGCCAAGGCTGGCTCCGCCAGTGCATAGGGACCATAGTCAAAGAGAACATCAAACCACATGGACCAAATCCACAATTCACTCTATAATTAATTTTTTTAATTTATGCAAATCAAAACATAAAACTATATCTTATTTTATTTATTTTGGTATCATTATATCTACATATATATATATGGGTGTATAAAAATAATGTTTTTATTTGTACGAAAAAGACAAAAGATTAAGCAAAGTGGTTAAAATGACCTTTGGTTTAACGGAGTTAACGGAGGCGTTAGTCAGAGGGACCATAGCCAAAATGAAACACCTTGAAATTCACAATAAATTTAAACCTTAAATTTATCAGAGTTTACCACCATAATTTCAAACTTTCATTTACACCGGAAAATTTGTGACAAGTTTCAAACCTACACAAGTTTATCATAACAACCAGCTAATCTAATCCCTGATCAACAAAATTAGATTATAACAGTTGTTCACAACATCTTTCAAAATAACTCCTATAACACTAAATTCTTCATCACAAATCCAAAAATATAACTCTGGTACTCCTCGACACTCATCCCTTTGTATCCTTTCTCGAGCTAATACCTGTAGAATTCGAAGTCGACAGAATCAAGAACAGCCTCAAATTTCAACTCCCTTTCACCAACACAAATCAGAGACCTATTCAAATATTGGATTACTTGTGATTTCAATTTCTTAAGAAACGAAACTGCAGGAATCAATAGAAATTCCTTACCGAAAGACACTCGATAAACCTCTCATGCTTGAACCGACTTCCAGACTAAAATTGAGATATTTTCAATTCTAAACCGACTTCTCCAATTTATACTTAATCAACTTTCCTCAAAAGACCAAACCAACCTCCAAGTTTCATAAATCCAAAAATAGCTTAAACTTTGGGTCAATTACACTTTGACCTTTCGACATTAAACCATACTTTCTGTTTAAAATAATGCCCCTTAATATTTTAAACATTATCCTAAAATATTTATTCGAAGTTGATTGCAGTTTATTTTAAATATTTTAATTTTTATTGTCTATTTTAAAGAAATTATACCTAATATGTGAGAACAAATATTCACGAAAAATGTGATTATTCAAGAAATGATAAATAATATATTAATACCAAAGTTTTAAATGGCGAAGTGGCGTCACGGAGAGACCATGCCTCAAGACTTAGAATCCGCGGTGAAGTCATACTGCTTTCAATTAGAGTTGTTCATGGGCGGTATAACCCGCTAGCCCCGGTGTAACACCCCAAAAATTGGAGTCACGGACGTCCGCGAGGCGCGGAAGCCCACGGGTCGTCCGCGGAAGCAACATATGTTTTGGGGATGAAAATAGTTCGGTCGAGGTCGAACGTCCGCGAAGGGCCATGCGGACGTCCGTGACGTGTCTGATGAGTTTTTTTGGATATTTTAAGCCCTTTCTCCCCCTCTCTCCTCATTTCATTTTCAAAACCCTAACTCACTCTTCCTCTCCCTCTCTCAACCGATTTTCCCCTCAAGAACTCACAAACCCTTCTCCTCTTCTTCATTTCTTCTCCCAAACCATACCCACTTCCACCATTGTTGAAGATATGGAAGCTTGGAGCTTTTGTGGGTGATTAGGAGCTTTTGTTTGGAGATTCAAGTGATAAAGGTAATATTCCTCTACCCAAAAGCTAGGTTGTTGTTGTTTTCATCTTCTTTCTATTTTGGGGTATTGTTGGAGGATTTTGGTTGTGTTTGGTTGAGGTGATCTTCTCCTTCTTCATTTATGAAGAATAGGGTTTTGATATATTTAGGATTTTTGGATGATAAATGTTTGGGAAATGATTCTAAGTGGTTGGGGATGGATACTTATGGTTGGAAACTTGTGGATCTAGGTTTTTGGAAGATTTGGCCTAAGGATTCGGGCTGCATCAAAGGAGCTTACGTTTGGGGAAAATCTAGATTTAGCCTAAATCTAGCAAGGTGAGTTCAAGTTGCTTTGTGAAAACTTTGTACATGCCAAAATGTTATTTTTCCAAATACTTATGTGTTTTACATGAAAATTATCAATGGTTGAATTATTTGGTGGGTTTTAACCCTTTGAAGTATTTATGGTTGTAAATATGGTAAAACACTTACATTTGGAATTTTGGGAAAATGTGATAGATAAATCATATATGAAAATGGGTTATGGATTTATGTTATAAATGGAGTCTACTTGTTATGAAAATGCATTTTTGTGTATATCTTGGAAATATGCATTTAGTACATCATGGGATGATTTGAAAATGTAATGGTGTGAGTCCTTTGGAAAAACAGGGTTTCCCAACCCAAGGTTTTATTTCGGGTTTTCATGGATTCAAAGTATTTATTAGCAAAGGTGTGTGTTGCTACGTTTAATGTCATTTCATGACTTTTTATGAACTAACTTTGAGTCAGTTGAGCTTGTGGCTCGGTATTGGATTTTGTGAAGTCTTGAGGACAATTGTCCAATTTTGATAGCTCAAAGTTGAGTTTTGATCATGGTTTACGTTATTGGGGAATTGCATGTTTTTAGCGCACTGGTTTATTCTTTTGGGGTCGTGTAATGTTTAAGACCTTGTTAGCTATGGATCCATAGGCATTTGAGTTTTCCAAGTCTCGTGGGTAAGAGATCGGGATGATTGAGCTTAGTTTACGAGACGATAACTTCTCCGTTGTAGCACGGAATAGGCATCGGGTTCCATGATAAGTAAGGCGTTGACCTATATGTTCGGGCGTCGTCTCATGGGCAGTAAGGTGTAGTCCCAAATGTGTTGTTGTGGATTTGGAGTGACCCAATGTATAGACCTAGAGTGGTTGAAGTTGGGGGCTCCCTAGTCTCGCGGGCAATAGATCTGGAGTGATTGAGCTCAGTTTACGAGAGTAGTCCACGTGTTGTTTCATTGCATAGTAGGTGACCCATTTTTGTGTTCCGTCACGTGCAATGTATACGGGCCTCCCCTGTCATCGAAGGGTGTGGTTTTGGGTATTTGTGTTTATCCATGTTTTCGGTGACGTATCATATTTATATGAATTATTTTCCACGTTATATGAGTTATGGGTTATGCTTCATAGATGTTTGGGGATGTTTGGAATATTGGTGATTTATTTATGAATTCATTCGTTTTGAGAATCAAATGCTATTTCACCTTTCACGTTGGTTTTGGGAATGAGTCCATTTTGGAAATCATTTTATATTAAAGCTTTCAGCACGGGATTTGTGTGAGTTGGAAAATTGGTGATATGCATCTAAAGTAAATCCTTTTGAAATCATGACTTAAATTGCAATTATCACGATTTATGAATTTATATGGTCATGATAAAACTCTTGAACTCACTAGGCGTTAGCCTAACCCTTTTTAATTGTCGGCATGTGCAACAGGCTCAGGTTGGGAGTAGCTTTAGCTACACTGTGAAGTGGCGAGTGCTAGTAGAGTGCACGAGAGGTGATTTTGACTAGTGAAGTCTTACGCACTTATTTGGGATTAGCAACTTGTGTTGTGTTAAGTAACGTCCATCTTAAGTTATTAATTGTGGAAATTATGATGTTTAAATTCTGAGGTATTTTCAGGGATGATCTGTAGAAATGATTTTATCCTCTTTTGGTTATTTTATTGAAATTAAAGTTAGTTGCTCGTCCCAATTTTGAGGGTGTTACACCCGGCCTGCTCAGGCCGTTAGAAAAACGGGATTGGACAATTATTGTTGAATAAATGGGCAGGCTCGGGACGGACCGCTAAAATTAATGGACGGACTTGGCAATGAAAAAACAATTTGGACAAGCCCGCCCCCATTATATTATTATAGTAGATTAAATTTACATCTAATTAATAATTTATTGATGTTTATTAATAAATAGAAGTGGCTTTGCCTTGTATTCCCTCTACCGAGTACTAACCGTCACCCAAATATATATATACACACACACACACACACACACATATATATATATATACATAGGCTGGGTATCAAATACAAACCAGTTAGTTTGTACAAACTCGTACAAACCATACCTAGCTTCATGATTTTGTAAATTTGGCTTCATGAATATATACATATATATTTTGGCTTCATGAATATATAATTTGGCTTCATGAATATATCATTTGGCATTTTTAACTAATTTTTTTTACAAAAATACCCTAAAATACCCTTATTTTTGTAAAAAAAATTAGTTAAAAATGCCAAATGATATATTCATGAAGCCAAATTATATATTCATGAAGCCAAAATATATATGTATATATTCATGAAGCCAAATTTACAAAATCATGAAGCTAGGTATGGTTTGTACGAGTTTGTACAAACTAACTGGTTTGTATCCGATACCACCCCTACATACATATATATATATGGTTGGGTTCACGTGAGACCAACCTGTTTTCGTGAGACCGTGAGACCATGAATTTAACACTAAACCTTCACAGTGATTCATTGTGAAGGTAAGAAAAACAACAAACATTCACAACAAAAACACTGTGATGGTTTACCATCACAGTACCTTCACAGTCTTTTGTTGTGAAGGTTTAGTGTTAATTCTTTGGTCTCACGGTCTCACGGAAATAGACTGGTCTCACATGATCTCAAGTCTATATATATATATATATAGGGTTGGGTTCACGTGAGACCAACCTGGTTTCGTGAGACCAAGAAATTAACAATAAATCTTACAGTGATTCATTGTGAAGGTAAGAAAAATAGCAAATCTTCACAGCAAAACACTGTGAAGGTTTACCATCACAGTACCTTCACAGTCTTTTGTTGTGAAGGTTTAGTGTTAATTTTTTGGTCTCACGGAAATAGTCTTGTCTCACATGATCTTAAGTCTCTCTCTCTATATATATATATATGTATATATGTATATGATACGAACCGAAAGGGGCGATGGGGTCGGACCTATCAGAGACACAAGGGAGTCGGCTAACTCCAGGGGGCTGATTGTTAATTTTCTAAATTAATTATCTTATTTAGTTAATCATTATCTTGTTTCCTTATTTAGTTAATCATTATCTTGTTTCCTATTTTGTCGATTTAGGAGAGAGAGATCGGTTCCCATATAAGGGCCGATCACCCTAGGGTTTCGGGTAGGTTTTATTTTGCAAAGACACTAGTCTGGAGATTACCTGGGTCTCGAAGGCCAGGAGTTTTTCTTTAAGCTTTCGGTTACGAGTGCGAGTTATCAATAAAGCTGAGTATCAATTTGATTTACATCAAATTGGTATCAGAGTCGTCATCCTGCAACCTGTGAATTTTTTGTTTGGGCAACCATGAAAAAGATTGGGGATGTAGTGAATGATTTGACTCAATACAAGACGGAGGCACGGGAAAGATTCGAAAAACTGGAGAACTCGATTGAATCCTTGAGGGCAGAAACGGCAAAGCAGCACATGGAGGTGATGAAGCTGCTGCTGCAACAGGGGCAGGTCTCCAGGCCGCCGCCGACTCCCACGATGGCCGTACCAACAGCGGTTGTCAGCACCCAGCCGTTTTTCCAATCGTCGGGCCTGGTTTTTGATGAGCACGAGTTTCCGATGCCGCAATTCCAGGAGGTCAACAACTCTTTTTCAGGTAAATTTCCACCAGTTACTAGTCAAGGAATCTCGTATTCGGGACCGGAAAAATTTTCGTGGGGACAAACTAGGCTGCCACCATGGGGCCGCGGGTCGGGTTTGGGGTCAGGACCGTCCGGGGAAAAAGTATGGTTAGCGGGAACTGATTACCGTTTGAGGAAATTGAAAATGCCACTGTTTGAGGGGGAGGACGTGTATGGTTGGGTGTATAAGGTGGAACGATTTTTTGACATACAGGGTTTGGTGACTACAGGGGAAAAGCTAAGGGCAACGGTGTTGTGTATGGAGGGGCATGCTTTGTCATGGTACCGATGGAGTGACCGACGTGAACCGTTCCGTTGTTGGGAACATTTGAAATCCCGCCTGTTAGACCGTTTCCAACCGTCCCGGGACGGTAATCTATATGAACAGTTTCTGGCAATGAAATAGGAGGGGACGACGAGAGAATATGTCAGTCTGTTTGAGTCTTTATCTGCCCAGTTGGATGGAATTTCTGAAAAAGTGTTGGAGGGTACATTCTTAAAAGGGTTGAAATCCGATTTACGCACCTCAATGCGGGTTCTGCATCCTGAGGGGCTGGGACAGGCTATGAAATTAGCTATCATGCTTGACGAGAACCGAATGGGGGGTCTTGGGGAACAGGGAAAGAGCAGCCCGAAAAGTGGGGCGATGCGGGCCACCGGAGGGGGAGGGGTTAGGCCGACGGGAACTACCCCGGCTAGGGGGAAACGACCTCCAGCGGCTGAGGGAAGACTGACTTTTAGACGGATGACCGAGACAGAATTGGCGGATAAACGGGCGAAGGGCCTTTGTTTTCGTTGTGACGGGAAATTTGCGCTGGGACACAGATGCTCAGACAAAACTTTAAAGGTTATGGTCATTTATGAAGGAGAAGGTGATTTCGAAGAAGAGGCGGGCCATCCAAATGAACATGTCCATTTAGATGCGGTTGAAGTGTCGGCACATTCGGTAGTAGGCATTACTTCTCCCCACACCATGAAACTCAGGGGAATCATTCGAGGTAAGGAGGTGGTGGTGCTTACTGACAGTGGGGCGACCCATAATTTTTTATCCTTGCGGTTGATCGCGCCATTAGGCATGGGAACGGGGCAGGTATGGGGCGGGGTTCTCCATCCCCGGCCCTGGCCCCGGTTTGTGATACCCTCCCCCGGCTCCGGGTACGGGGATTTCAATCTCGTCCCCGGTCAACTTGCGGTCAAGACCCGGTCAACATCCGTCCCCGGTTTGTACCCAGTTCCCCGACCCGGTTGGTGTTTTTTTTGGCTTTTTTAACAAATATTTTGCTGTTGTATTTTTTAAATTGGAAAAAAATAAATATTTTTAACAACTATCTGAGATGATTACAAATTGGAAAGGAATAAATATTTTTAAAATTTATTATATATTTTAAATATATAAAATAAATAAAATTTTAATTATATATATATATACCAGGTCGGGGATGGTTATCCCGGCCCCGGTCGGGTCGGGTCGGGTGGACCGGGTTCCCCACCGGGTCGGGTCAAATTGCCATGCCTACGCGCCATTACAGCTGCCGGTCACAGGGCATCGGGGTACGGGAGTGACTCTAGGGAACGGAAAAACGGAACGGAGTTTTGGAATTTGTCGGGCGATGGAACTTGAACTACCCGGGATCCGCATAACGGAGGACTTTTATCCCTTGGAACTAGGGAGCACAGATGTGATTTTGGGCATCAAATGGCTAAGCCAGTTGGGCGACACACGGGTGAATTGGAGGGAGCTCACGATGACCTTTCAACATGGAAAGGAACGGGTAACACTGAGGGGTGAACCGGGTCTACGTCGGTCAGAATCCTCATTACAGGCTTTGGCTCGGGCTATACCGGACATTAGTGAAGGGTATCTGGTTTACCTCACTAGCTTATTAGTGATCGAAACCGAGGGCTCACAAGTACACCCAGCACTAGATAATTTACTAACCCTATATGCAGATGTCTTTGTGTCACCCATAGGTTTACCACCCCCAAGGGATCATGAGCATGCGATCACGCTCAAGGGAGGAACGGAACCGATCAATGTACGGCCCTACCGGTACCCCCAGCTACAGAAGGATGAGATTGACCGTTTGGTTGCGGAGATGATCGAGGCTGGGATCATTCGGCCGACCACTAGCCCATTCTCTAGTCCCATCTTGTTGGTTAAGAAAAAAGACGGCAACTGGAGGTTTTATGTGGATTATCGTGCTCTCAATAAATCCACAGTTCTTGATAAATTTCCGATCCTAATAATCGATGAGTTATTGGATGAATTGCACGGCGCAGCGGTTTTCAGTAAGCTGGATCTGAAATCGGGGTACCATCAGATACGAATGAGAGAGGCTGACATTCATAAGACCGCCTTTCGCATGCATGAGGGTCACTACGAGTTCTTAGTTAGGCCATTCGGCTTGACTAATTGCCCTCTACGTTCCAATCATTGATGAATAGAGTATTCCGACCGTATCTGCGGAAGTTTGTGTTGGTATTCTTTGACGACATCCTGGTTTATAGTAAAAGCGTAACAGAGCACATCGAACATTTGAAGGTGGTATTCGACTGCTTGAGAACTGAGCAGCTTTACTGTAACCGAAAAAAGTGTGTGTTCGGGCAGGACCGGGTGGATTATTTGGGTCATATTGTTACTAAGGACGGGGTGATGGCCGATCCTTCGAAGATTTCCGCTATGGTGGACTGGCCCCTTCCCAAAAACGTGAGGGAGCTGCGGCCGTTTCTTGGTTTGACGGGGTACTACCGTAAATTCGTGCAGGGGTATGGCAAGATTGCACGTGTGCTAACGGATTTGCTAAAGAAAGATGGGTTTCGTTGGACAGATGAGACCACTCCTTTCGTACACTGCAACGGGTCATGACCGAGGTTCCCGTTCTCGCTCTGCCGGACCTTTCCAAGAAATTTACTATCGAGTCAGACGCGTCGGGTCAAGGGGTAGGGGCGGTATTGATGCAGGAAGGCCGACCCATTGCGTATTTCAGTCAAGTTCTCGGCGCACAGGCTCAACTCAAATCTGTGTACGAACGGGAGCTTATGGCTATTGTTCTAGCCATTCAGAAATGGAGACCGTATTTACTGGGACGGCGGTTTAAGGTGATTGTTGGGTCATCACAGATTTGAAATTGAATCAATTAAACCCACTTAGATACTTAGAATATTTTTGGATCCTTTTGTGTAACTTGTACTCTTATATCAATTGTTCGGTGAAGTCGAAGATCAACCGAAACCAAGTGCGAAGACTATCTCATTGCGGAAGTGAGAAAATCGGCAGCAACTTTCTACAAGTTACATCACCACCGATATGCTTACGCTATCAGTGGACAAGCATCACTGAATTGAAGAAATTCGGTGAGAAGCTCAAGAAGACTTCCACCGATATATGTTCAGAAATCGGTGGGAGTTCAAGAAGACTGCACCGAAATATTATACACTTCGGTGAAACTCTCTCTTTTCTAAAGAAGTGAGATTTCGAATTGGTGCAGTTTCCAATACAGGAGGTCGGTAGCCTTATTCTCTAAAGACAAAAGAGAAGATCATTTATTATGAGACAATATCCTATTGTCAGATAAAAGTGGCATTTTGTCATTTTATCTATACTCAGATAAGGTCCTTTTCTGGTACGACTGTCCTCCTGGTTCCTTGGATAAGTTAAAAAGGAGATATCAGCTTTTCAGAAGTCAACCTCTACAATGAATGGAAGAGTGACAAGTGTCCCAAGCATTAAATGATGCATGGACTATAAATAGAGGTGAAGACTCTCCATGCAAACCACAGCTTCTGAAGATAACTAAGTGCAAGCTCCTTTCTTAATGAAATTGCATCTTGTGTCTAACTGTCCAATTTGTTCTAAGTGTTTTTCAGTTTACTTTCTGTTAGATTGTTAGAATAGTTTAACTGTTCTTTTCCGCAACAATCTTTTGTTTTCTATGTGTAATTCTTATTGAAAGATTTTCAATATATTGAATTAAAACTTGTGAAAAATCTAAGTATTGTATTCAACCCCCCCCCCTTCTACAATACTTGTTGAGCCATTTTGGGACCAACAAGTGGTATCAGAGCATCAAGTTTATTTCATAAACTTGATCCGAAATGGCTGCCTCATCTTCATCCCCAGCTGTTGAAAACACTGGTCAAAACAATTTTGCTGAAAATGGTTCCATTTCAAAACCTCCCAAGTTTAATCCTAACAACTTTTCTCTATGGAAAAGCCGTATGATGCTATTTATGGAAGGAGTGGATACTAGATATCCAACCATTCTCAAGGAGGGACCTATCATCACGAGAGTTTGGGCTCGCTATGAAAAGCAGAGGCCTGGTAAGGAACCAGTTGATAAGTCAAGTGACTCTGATGATTTTGAACCTTCCGACATAGAGAAAGCAAAGACTACTGGTCGCTACATTCTCAAAAACCCAAAGGAATATACCGATGAGGAAAAACGATTGGTGTCTCTGGATTCTCGGCTTAGAGCAATCATTGCTCTCTCACTTCCTGATGAAGTCTATCACTCTCTTGTTAATTTCGGTACTGCTAAAGAGATGTGGACTACATTGTGTGTACTTTATGAGGGTACAGAGGAAGTGAAGAAAAGCAAAAAGATTGGCCTCATTCGAAAATATGAGCTCTTTGCCTATGAAAAGGGAGAATCTCTTCCAAGCTTTTATAACCGGTTCAAGTCTCTTTTAAATGATTTAAAGTTACTAGGTAGAGTTTATGATAATGAGGAAGTTCTATGCAAGTTTATGGATTGTCTTCCTGACTTTTGGGAAAACATTTGCACTTGCATTAAAACTACCAAGGATTTGGAATACATGCCTTTAACTGTTTTGTATGGAACTCTGTTCAACTTTGAACAAACCAAGCTTCATAGGAAAACCATCTTCAAAGAGATAAAAAGCTCTTCAATAGCTCTTATCTGTGAAAGTTCCAAGAAAAGTCAAAATGTTCCTTGTATCACATATCCCTCATCAGACTCTGACACCGAAAATCAGAACAACCCTTCTCACCAAACGGAGGCATATCTGAGTGATGCCGATGATGAAGGTGATGAAATTTCGGTAGACCGAATGTCTGATGAAATGGCTATGATGGCTGGTTTTAAAAATAAATCTCGAAATTTCAACAAACCCAGAAGTTTCAAAAAACCATCCTTTACAAAAATGTCTTCTTCTGACAAGACAAATGAAGAATGTTTCAACTGTGGTAAGAAAGGACACTTTGCAGCTGAGTGCAGAAGCAAGCGTGTGTCAAAAGTCAATTCTACGTCCTCTGACAAATATCCTTCCAAATTTGAGAAATCCAAAGATAAATCCTTCAAATCCTATTTCAAGAAAGATTCTCAATCCTCCTCACTCTCACATCAGGAACGTGCTGAAAAGTACAAAGCTACGTACAAGAAGGAAAAAGAAAGAAATGAAGGATCTCAAAGAAAAGGAAAAGGATTGATGGCAGAGGCTCATGATTGGGAAGAAGAAGAAACCTCTGACAGTGATTCTCCAAATATGTGCTTTATGGCCATATCAGAAGAGGTGGAAGAAGAAAAGGCCAAGTCTCCAATGGCATTAGTTTCAACTGAATGCTCATCATCATACTCTCAGGTACATCCCTTTAATGACATGACTGATATTGAAAAGATAAATGCTTATGAATCTTTAACTCAAGACTTTTACACTGTCAAAGATAGCAAGAAAAGAAAATCTGCTCAAGTTAAAATTCTCACATCTCAACTTGAATCTTGCATGTCTAAACTTGAAAAGTTTGAGGAAATCAAAGCTGAGCTTGAAAATCTAAAAGTCATAAATCATGTAATTGAAAAGGAGAAAATTAAAATGTTCAAGAAGTTAAAGAAAGAACAGGAAGTTGTCAGAAAATGGACAAACTCTTCAAGGAATCTTGAACAAATCTTTCAAGATCAAATCGGTGGTAATAACAAGTTTGGGTTAGGATATGAAAAATCCATGCCTGAAAAATCTTCCCATGCACTTGTTCCCATCACCGATACATGGGATGATGACTCTGAGTCAAACTCTTGTGATTCCATTTCTTTGAATTCTGTTGATCTTGGTGAAGCCTTAAAATATGGAATGTTTATAAAAGCCAAAGAATCTTCATCAGATCAAACCCATAAAGTGCAAGAATTGAAGGATGTTGTTAAACCCATTCATGATGTGTTCAAAGATTTAACCATTGATAACAACTCTTCAAATCTTTCAAAATCACAAGTTTTCAAAGAAAAACACACCACCGAAAAATCCATCACCGATTTTGTCCAAAAGGGAAAGACCAAAGTTTTCTCAAGAAAGACCCCTGACCATGCTTCAACCTCAAGAACCGAACTTTTTAGAGGTCCTCGCAATCCCCTTTTCGGTCTAAAGATTAAGATTGATATAATTGGAAAGGGAAAAGGAAAGGAACAAAAACCCAAAAGAACTTTCATCTACCGAAAATGTTATAATTGTGGTGATACCTTTCATCTTGCCAAGGATTGTCCAAAGGAAAGAATTGACAGATCTAAACCCAAGGTCTCTCACATTTCTAACCCAAAAGGATCCATTACCAAATGGGTACCTAAGAACTGACTTCATGTTGTCTGCAGGTTTTTGAGCACCAACAAGTTTGGTATTTAGATAGTGGGTGCTCACGTCACATGACTGGAAACAAACATCTTCTTGTAAACTATGTGTCAGAAAAGGGTCCTTCTGTAACCTTTGGGGACAACTCCAGAGGTCACACCAAAGGGTATGTAACTCTCACAAATGGAACCCTTACCTTCAATAAAGTGGCATTTGTTGAAGGTCTCATGCATAATCTCCTAAGTATTAGCCAACTGTGTGATCTTGGATACAAAGTTATCTTTGAACTGCGTATCTGTACTGTTGTCGACAAGAATATGAAGGTTGTTCTCTCTGGAAGAAGGTTATATAATGTTTATATCATTGATATGAGTCAAAACAACTCTTCAAATGTCTGCTTTGTGTCTGACAATACAGTCAAAAGAAACTGGTTGTGGCATAAACGTTTGTCTCATCTTAACTTCAAAACCCTTCATAAAATATCAAACAAAGAGCTGGTGACTGGCATGCCTAAGTTGAACTTTGTCAAAGAAAAGTTGTGTGATGCATGTGAAAAAGGGAAGCTCACCAAATCTTCTTTCAAAACCAAGCAATGCTCTTCCATCAATCTTCCACTTCAGATGCTGCATATGGATCTATGTGGACCTGTCAGCACTCCCAGTCTAGGAGGAAGAAGGTACATTCTTGTTATTGTTGATGAATTCTCTAGATATACTTGGGTGTCTTTTCTCAGGTACACAAGTGATGCAACTGAAGAAATCATCAACTTTGTCAAAAAGAATGAAATTCTGAATGGTCAGCTTGTCAGATCAGTAAGAAATGACAATGACACTGAATTCAGAAACAGTGGTTTAGAAGACTTCTTCAATGAGAAAGGAATCTCTCAAAACTTCTCTGCTGTCAGAACTCCACAACAAAATGGTGTTGTGGAAAGAAGAAACAGGACTCTATGTGAAGCAGCTAGGTCTATGCTGAGTGAAGCAAAACTGCCAACCTATTTTTGGGCCGAAGCTGTCAACACTGACTGTTTCACTCAAAACAGGTCGGTGATAACAAAAAGACATGGGAAAACCCCGTATGAAGTCTTTCATGGAAGAAAGCCAAACATTGGTTTCCTTCATGTCTTTGGCTGTGTGTGCTTTATCCTAAATGACAGGGAAAATCTTGGGAAATTTGATCCTAAGGCAGATGAAGGAATCTTTGTGGGATATTCCTTGACCTCCAAAGCCTACCGAGTTTACAATCTTCGGAGAAAATGCATTGATGAATCTATCCATGTAAAGTGTGATGATTCAAGATCATCTTCTATGACAAATGATGATGAAGAACTACATAGATGGATATCATCATGCATTGGGGAATCTCCCATTTCAACCTCCACCGATCCACCTTGTATTCCAAATATTCCCTCTGTTCCAAACAATCAAGTTGGGTCATCATCTTTATCACCTGAAACCCCCTCTGCCAAAATTGCCTCCACCGAACCCTATCCATGATCCACCAAAATTAACCCCATCACCGAATCTCTTCCTGCCGATAATCCCTCTGACGACCCACCTTCATCACATCCTGCCAATACTCCAGCCTCGAACTTTCCTTCCACTTCAATTATTCCTCCACCGATGCCCCATGCTCTTAAATGGACCAAAGATCATCCCATTGATCAAATCATCGGTGATCAGCAAGTTGGTGTTCAAACAAGGAGAGGCACCAGTAACATCTGTCTCTATGTGAATTTCCTATCTCTTGTTGAACCTAAAAAGATTGAAGAAGCCCTAACTGACCCATGTTGGGTTTCGGCCATGCAAGAAGAACTCTCCCAATTTCAAAGAAACAAAGTCTGGAGACTTGTGCCTAGACCTTCAAGGAAAACAATCATCGGCACAAAATGGGTCTTCAGAAACAAAATGGATGAAGATGGTACTGTCATTAGAAACAAAGCCATACTCGTAGCTCAAGGCTACCGACAGGAAGAGGGTATTGACTATGATGAAACATTTGCTCCAGTTTCCAGACTTGAAGCTATCAAGATCTTTCTTGCTCATGTTGCTCACAAGAACTTCAGGGTATTTCAAATGGATGTGAAAAGTGCTTTTCTGAATGGAGAACTAGCTGAGGAAGTCTATGTGAAGCAACCTCCAGGCTTTGAAGATTCCACACATCCAGACTATGTGTACCGACTTGACAAAGCTCTGTATGGGCTCAAGCAGGCTCCTCGAGCCTGGTATGACACTCTTGCCATCTTTCTACTCAAGCATGGCTATACTAGAGGTATAATTGATAACACTCTCTTCCACAAGCAATCTTCAGGTAATCTCATTCTTGTTCAAATCTATGTGGATGAAATTATTTTCGGTGCCACCGATGAGTCTCTGTGTGATGACTTTGCCTCTCTCATGAAAAGTGAATATGAGATGAGCATGATGGGGGAGCTAACATTTTTCTTAGGTCTTCAAGTGAAACAAATTTCAGAAGGAATTTTCATAAACCAAAGCAAGTACATTAAAGACCTTCTGAAGAAATTTGGCTTTGAAAACTCCTCCCCCATGAAAACTCCCATGGCACCACCTTTGAAACTTGATGCCGATTTAAATGGTGAATCTGTGGATGTTACCCATTATAGGGGCATGATTGGTTCTTTGCTTTATTTAACTGCTAGCAGACCAGATATCATGTTTGCTACTTGTCTTTGTGCCCGTTATCAAGCAAATCCTAAGAAATCTCATTTGGATGCTGTGAAACGGATTTTCAGGTATCTAAAGGGTACCATGCATCTGGGTCTTTGGTATCCCAAAGACTCAGGTTTTGAACTCATGGGGTATTCAGATTCTGACTTTGCAGGTTCTAAAATTGATAGAAAAAGCACAACAGGCAGTTGTCAACTTCTTGGTGGGAAATTGGTGAGCTGGTCCAGCAAAAAGCAAAATTCAGTCTCAACATCCACTGCCGAGGCTGAATATGTAGTTGCTGGAAGTTGCTGCGCACAGATTCTATGGATGAAAAACCATTTGAGAGACTACAATCAGTTCTACTCCAAGATACCCATCCTATGTGATAATTCAAGTGCAATTGCAATTGCAAACAATCCTGTTCTTCACTCAAGGTCCAAACACATCGATATCCGATATCATTTCATCAGGGACCATATCTCCAAAGGTGACATTGAGCTGCATTTTATTCCAACTGATCTCCAGCTTGCAGATTTGTTTACTAAACCTCTGGATGAGGCCAGATTCACCTTTCTCATCGGTGAACTTGGCATGTTGTATTTAGAATAGGTTAAAAAAACGGTCTGATAAGTCTCAGTGGCAACAAGATCCTCTTTCGGCATGAATATCCTAAGTGATCTCTTCGGTGATCAATCTCTCGGTGGATCTCCTCGGTGCGTATATCTGCCCTCTTCGGTGTCTCAACGCCTCGGTGGATCCCTTCGGTAAGCAACTCCTCACCGATTCCATCTCGGCATACCTTTCACCACCGATGTCCACCGATAATCTCTTCATATTCCTCACCGATGTCCACCGAATTTCAATCCTATCCACACGTCACCCCTATAACCCTAGCCTGTCAGATCCGTTCACCTCCCCGATTCGTGAAACGGATTCCTGACCACGATTCCCAAAGTGGTCATGATTGCCTTTTTTATCTTATTTTATTTTATTTAAACCATTCCCCCCATTCTTTCGAAAACCGTATATATACTCGACCATTCATCTTCTTCTCCGTTCTCTCTCTATAACCTGCAACCTACTCCTCTTCTTCGAGCTCTCACTCGATCATCAATGGCGTCTTCAAAAAACATCCCCCTACGTGTTTTGCTGATCTCAAGTTCAACCCATGCAATCACGTTGCTAGATTTGAACCCGACCCCTCCCATCCTGAATTCAATCATGTAATCAAGTTCTTCACTCACTCTCCCCTTCTTCATGCCTTCACCTGTAATCCCAAAATGAGCAAAATGCTCATTGGGAAATTCTGGCTTACCTGTGTGTATGACACCTCCAATGATGCGATCCATGCATCCATCCTTTCTGAAGACGAGGGTGATCACGACCTCACCTTTGGGGTCGATGACGTTCGCACTGCCCTTAAAATCGATGTTTTCGATCTCTATGACGAATGGCATTCAGATACCATTCTCGAAGATGTCCTTAGTGCAATAGGTTACGTGGTCGATGACAACTCCAAAAGCTCCAAAGGTCCTAGAACTCTTCTTCGGAGTCACATGGGTGGTGTATGGAACTTCTTCTTTGCCCATGTGATCCACTGCCTCTCCCGAAAGACGAGCGGCCATGATCAATCCCCTTCATACATCACCAAACTTGCCCATGCCCTAATCTTTCAACGCCGAGTTGATTTCGCCCAGTACTTCTTCACCGAATTGGTGGAAGTGATCACACATCCAAAGAAGTGCCACGTTGCCTACCCCCGATTCATCTCTATGATCATCCATCACAAACTTGGAAAGGCTCTGGACGAAGACCGCAAGTCCCAAACTCCCCGATTCACTTATGACTGGTCTCCACCGATCGTCGGCAACAAAACTCTCAACGTCGGTGTTCTCGACACCGATCGTCCTTTACGCCGAGGTATGATCACTTTAGCCATCTCTCCAGAGCTTCAATGGGGTGATTCTGAAATTCCAGGGTTTCAACACCCCGATATCCCCGAGGTCCTTCCTGCTGTTGTGACCTCTTCCCCACGTCCCAGAGAAAAGTCGGTCGGCGCGAAGAAGAAATCGGCCGCCGACACCTCCGCCGCTGCTTCCAGGACCATGACACCGATTAACCCATCGGTGGCTTCCCCGGTCCAAAAACCTTCTAAGCGGAGGCACTCTTCGTCCCCCCCGAAAAATCGTCTAAAAAGATCTCGGGGAAATGTCCGTGAGCCATCCCCTTCCAAATCATTTTTGTTCACCCCCGACCATTTGGTTATCCCTAAGGCATCCCTAAATTTACCTCATCCAACTCATTCTTTGAGTGAACACGCAGACTCTCCCACCAAAAGTCTAGACTCTCCCTCCGAAAGTCTGGACCCTGCACTGCACGGCCTTTCACCCGGTCATTTCTTGATCGATGATGATGCACAACCCGATCAGGGTTCCCCCCATTAGATCCCCCCCCCCATGACTTCTTTGCAGGTCTCTTTGACAACACTGGTTCTCCCCGAACCTCCCCGTCGGTCGGAGCGATCCTCATTGAGTCCTCGTCCCCCTCACCGAAAAAGTCACCTTTGAACCAAACTTCTCCCCGAAGTTCTCCCCGGGTTCAAATTCCCCAAAGATCGCCTATGCCACACCGATCACCCTCCCCGGGTCAGGGATCACCCCGAAGATCTCCCACTCCGCCACCGAGAGCACTATTCCCCGATGAAATGTTATATCCCAGCAACATTCCCATCTCGGCGGAGGATCCCCATCGCATCCGCTACATAGTTCCTGAGGATGTCGGGGGTGAAACCACTGTTCAAACGCCCTCTTTGATTGAAGACTTACAAGAAAGTGCTCGACAATGTCGGCTTGTCGGCACCCAATTTGAATCTTTCAAACAGGCCACTCTTGCAATGATCGTCATGACGAGTTCCCGAATGTCCACTATCGAGTCTCACCTGCCGCAACTTCTTTCAGATGCTATTGCCGATGCTCTACGGCCCCTTACCACCGACATCTCCTCTTTGGTTTCCAAGGTGGAATCTTTGTCAAAATCTCATGGGGATCTTGCCTTCTCCTTTGGTGCTTTCAAGGCAGCCTCCACCGTCAAAGATTCTGAACTTCAGAGGATGCTTCAAGAAGCTAAGTCTCATCAAGACTTCAGCCAGGCCACTGCCAACTCTCTTCGTGACATTCATGCCAAACTTCAAGAATTCGGCCAACTAGAGATGGATCTCGGTGACTTCACCATGGTTTCTGAAGAGGTACCGAAACTACTTTCTTTTCTTCATGAGAAATTTGACTACATTTTCAGACAGATGGGTATGAAGATTCTGGCTGGTGCTGAGGGGGAGAAAAAGGCAACCCAACCCAAGTTGCCATCTCTTAAACAGTCGGTCATCCCCAAGCCTCCATCTTCCACCGATGACATTCCTGAAACCACTGAAACTCACGCTGAAATCACCGACGCTGGGGGGGAGCAACTTTCTAAAGAAAAAGAGTTGGAGTTGGAAGACCAAGCAACAACTAAGGGGGAGCAACCTTCTACGGCCGAAACAGACAAGGGAAAGAAAAGTATTACTGCCGAACAATTGGCCGAACAAGAAAGAATAGAGAAAGAAAAGATGAAGTATGGAACTCGTCCCACCGATGCAGACAAACTCAAACTTAAACCTCCTTCGTCACATCTGCAGGAACCCAATCTCGGTCTGACGCCTCAAGAAATTGAGGAAGCCAGATTAGCCCAAAAAGCCCTTGATGATACCAAGGCCCTCTCTTTAAAAGTTGTAGAGGAAGAAGCCAAGAAAGCCAAATCCATCGATGCCGTGTCGGCACAGAAATCGGTGCTGAGTGAATTTGAACAAGAGAGAAATGAAGAAGTTAGATGGTACAAGAAGAAGATACACCACCGATCCGACAGAGCCCCGATCTCAGGTGTCAAGATCACAACCTCCAGAGCCAACCCAAAAGACATCTGGCTTATCATTGATCGGGAAGATGGCTCCTTGAAAAGTGTGAGAGACTACCAACTCAAAACCTACGGTCTCCCCGAATGGTACGAAATCTCTCGACACTTGGCCAAAAATCCAAACCCAAAGAAGGACATCTTTGTCAAATACATTGATGGTCTAATGGAAAAGATGAAGGAGATCAAAAAGAAGTATAGCATCGTGCTGACCACCGATGAAAGATCGAAACTACAATCCTTGAAGGAAGAAGTGCGCCTTCCCAAAGTTCAGAATCCCCCCGACACTGTCTTTAAGGATATGGCAAAGGAAGGAAAGATGTCGAATGTAAGTAACTTAAGTCTTTCCCTTCCCACTTCGGCATCCTATCCCACGACAACTCTGGGCCTGTCACCGATTCCAGGACTGTATTTCAACGATGGTTTCGGCAAACGAGCCTTCTTCAGATTCTCTCAAATCCCCGTTGCCGACACCTACTTGAAGGCCTCCAAAACTTGTTCCCTCACATCCCTGACGCTCAACCCTACTACCGAATCCTAATGGATGAGATCAAGCGCCGACAATCATCAAAGAAGTAGGTTTTCATTTTACCTTTCGGTAGTTTTGATAATCTTTTGCTTCCTTTCCTTACCGATGTATGAGAATGACTTATGCAATTCAAGTGCTTCTCTTGTTTATATTTAGCTGTACATACCTTTTATTTCCTTGCTTTATATATACTGTATAGATATACTCAAAGAAACATAGATAAAAAAACAAAAAGAAAGGTCTATGTGAAAAGAACCCAAAAGAGTAAAAAGGGTCAAAATGCACTTATTTTCATTTGCTCTTTAATATTCTAAGGATAGAGATCAAATTCAAATAGGGGGAGATTGTTGGGTCATCACAGATTTGAAATTGACTCAATTAAACCCACTTAGATACTTAGAATATTTTTGGATCCTTTTGTGTAACTTGTGCTCTTATATCAATTGTTCGGTGAAGTCGAAGATCAACCGAAACCAAGTGCGAAGACTATCTCATTGCGGAAGTGAGAAAATCGGCAGCAACTTTCTACAAGTTACATCACCACGGATATGCTTATGCTATCAGTGGACAAGCATCACCGAATTGAAGAAATTCGGTGAGAAGCTCAAGAAGACTTCCACCGATATATGTTCAGAAATCGGTGGGAGTTCAAGAAGACTGCACCGAAATATTATACACTTCGGTGAAACTCTCTCTTTTCTAAAGAAGTGAGATTTCGAATTGGTGCAGTTTCCAATACAGGAGGTCGGTAGCCTTATTCTCTAAAGACAAAAGAGAAGATCATTTATTATGAGACAATATCCTATTGTCAGATAAAAGTGGCATTTTGTCATTTTATCTATACTCAGATAAGGTCCTTTTCTGGTACGACTGTCCTCCTGGTTCCTTGGATAAGTTAAAAATGAGATATCAGCTTTTCAGAAGTCAACCTCTACAATGAATGGAAGAGTGACAAGTGTCCCAAGCATTAAATGATGCATGGACTATAAATAGAGGTGAAGACTCTCCATGCAAACCACAGTTTCTGAAGATAACTAAGTGCAAGCTCCTTTCTTACTGAAATTGCATCTTGTGTCTAAGTGTCCAATTTGTTCTAAGTGTTTTTCAGTTTACTTTGTGTTAGATTGTTAGAATAGTTTAACTGTTCTTTTCCGCAACAATCTTTTGTTTTCTATGTGTAATTCTTATTGAAAGATTTTCAATATATTGAATTAAAACTTGTGAAAAAACTAAGTATTGTATTCAACCCCCCCCCCCTTTTCTACAATACTTGTTGAGCCATTTTGGGACCAACAGTGATCACAGATTAAAAGAGCTTGAAATATTTGTTGGAACAACGGGTGATAGCCGGGGAACACCAGAAATGGATATCAAAGTTGTCCGGATATGACTTCGAAATTATTTATCGGGCCGGTAAGGAGAATGGGGCAGCTGATGCGTTGTCGCGAAGGGGAGGAGATGAGGTGTTGCAGGCCATCGCGGTAGCGCAGACCCGGTTTGATGATTCTATGCTAAATGAGTTACGGGATGATCTCGAGATGGTAGACTTGAGAAAACAGATTGGGGCTGACGGAGGAGCATTGGAGGGGTATACGATTGATTCTGGGGTGGTGCGTTACAAGGGACGGGTGGTACTTCCCCGAACCTTTCGTTGGATACCACGATTATTTCAGGAGATTCATGGGAGTGTGGTTGGGGGACATGAAGGGGCACAGAAAACGTACCATCGGATGGCCGCTGATTTTTTTGGATCGGTATGCGTCGGGATATCGCCAAGTTAGTATCGGAGTGTGGAGTTTGTCAGCGGCATAAGTATTCGAATATGGCTCCGTCCGGTTTGCTCCAACCCTTAGACTTGCCGGATCGTATTTGGGAGGATCTATCTATGGATTTTATTGATGGGTTACCGAAATCGTCGGGGTATAGTGTGATTCTAGTGGTGGTGGATCGTTTGAGTAAATCCGCCCATTTCATTCCTCTTAAGCATCCGTACACGGCGGCTTCGGTGGCGGTGGTTTTTATTCGGGAGATTGTGCGGTTACATGGGGTTCCGAAGACTATTGTGTCGGATCGTGACAAGGTGTTCCTTAGTCACTTTTGGCGAGAGTTGTTTAAATATCAGGGTACTTTGCTCAAGCGGAGCACCGCCTACCATCCGCAGACCTACGGTCAAACGAAAGTTGTGAACCGGAGTTTGGAGACTTATCTCCGATGCTTTGCGTCTTCTAAGCCCAAACAGTGGGTTCGATGGTTGCCATGGGCCGAATACTGGTATAATACTTCCTACCATTCGTCTATTCGTATGACGCCTTTCAAGGTTTTATATGGGCGTGATCCGCCTCGTTTGACTGAATATGATCACGGGGCAACGTCTACTTTTGAGGTGGATCAATTCTTGCGTGAAAGGGATGGAACATTGGGGGAACTGAAGACTCATCTGATTAGGTCTCAACAAATTATGAAGGCCCAGGCAGATGGAAAAAGGCGGGATGTGCAATTTGCGGTTGGGGAATTGGTGTATCTAAAGTTGCGACCGTATCGACAGGGGACCGTGGCTAGAAGGATCAATGCTAAGCTAGCACCCAATTTCTATGGGCCTTTCGAGATATTGGAGAGGATAGGCGCGGTGGCTTACCGTTTGAAGCTACCGACGTCAGCAACAATTCATCATGTGTTTCATGTTTCTCAGTTGAAAAGGCTATCGGTGCTCAAGAGGCTGCCCCGGAGTTACCAAAGGGGTTGACGGATGATATGGAGGTGTTACTGGAACCTGAGGAGTGTTGGGGACGAGAGGACAGGATGTCCGAGATGAAGTTTTGATTCATTGGAAGGATCTTCCGATGTCTGAGGCAACTTAGGAGCCAGGGGAGCATATTCAGGAGCAGTTTCCAGACTTCTACCTTGAGGACAAGGTTGTTCTTTGGGGTGGGGGTGATGATACGAACCGAAAGGGGCGCTGGGGTCGGACCTATCAAATACACAGGGGAGTCGGCTAACTTTAGGGGTTGATTGTTAATTTTCTAAATTAATTATCTTATTTAGTTAATCATTATCTTGTTTCCTTATTTAGTTAATCATTATCTTGTTTCCTATTTTGTCGATTTAGGAGAGAGGCATCGGTTCCCATATAAGGGTTGATCACCTTAGGGTTTCGGGTAGGTTTTATTTTGCAAAGACACTATGGGTCTCGAAGGCCAGGAGTTTTTCTTTAAGCATTCGGTTACGAGTGCGAGTTATCAATAAACCTGAGTATCAATTTGATTTATATCAGTATATATATAATATCTCTCGGTCCCCTTCTTTTGTTAACCACTCATTTAGTGTTAACCATGTTAACCAATCAAGACCATTAATCATGAAAATCAATGGCTAGGATTAAACTGATTTTTAATTACTAATTAAATAAAAAACACGATTGAATATTTAGGAAGCACATATGCACAGGGGTAATATTGTCAATTACCAACCATGTCTAATTATTAGATAAGGAAACAATAAGATAGTAATAACCAGTTTCCTAATATCACGCATCTTCTTAAAAATATCTCACATACACACATCGCAACCCAAATCCAATCCCGACTCTCTTGTCAAGCACGATCGAAACAAAACCTTCCAAGAAATCAGTGTGATTTGTGTATCTTCATATACGCAGTTGATGTGTGCATATATGCAGAGAGAAATCAGTTAATTCGTGTATCTTCACATACGCAGTTGATTCATGTATCTTCATATATGCAGTTGATATGTGCAAGAAATCAGTGTGATTCGGAAGCAGAGGAACAAAGGATTCTTGAAAAAGTTGTGCATATATGCAGTTGTAAGATGTGCATATATGCAAGTTTGATATGTGCATATGTGCAAGTTTGATATGTGCATATATGCAGTAATATGTGCATATATGCAATTCTAATATGCACATGCATTATACTGCACATCATAATCTCTACGACATTACTGCACGATGGTCGGTTACAATTATCCACAAACTAAAAAGAAACATCTTCAATCCCACATGACTGCAAATATGTACTTGTCTGGGTAAAAACATCATGAACATGATGAATTTTATCATCAAAGTTTGATTTTCAATTTCTTTTGCAAAATCATTGTGATCGACATTTGAAGAAGAAAAAATAGATGCAACACGTTCATCTTCAATGGAATCCATAATCGACTGCACTAAAAAAACGTGAAAATGTTGTATGATTCACACAAGAATGTTGAGTTTTAGAAGATGAAATCGTGAAAAGGACATACACTCAAGAATAATGATTTTCAGAAGATGAAGATTATCATTAATAACTATCATAATTATTTGGTGCATGAAATTAGGAAAGTAAATAAACATTAATAACTACTATAATTATCATTAATAACTACCATAATTAAATATCCGAAGATCCTAAAATACCCCTATCAAAATCGCCCACCAACCATTCAAACCAGTAACTTCTCTTAAATCCTATTGGTCCAAAAAAGTTAACACGGTTAACACTAAATAGGTGGTTAACAAAAGAAGGGCTCTCTCTCTCTCTATATATATATATATATATATGTTATATAGTACGTCTCAAATCTCAATCTTCGAATATTAAGTGAATAAATATTTTGTTATGAAAAAACCTCGGACTTTGAAAGTTGATAAACCATTAAAGAGAAAACGTTCGTGTTCCACATATTGTGAAACTACTTTTTCATACGGTATGTACATTGATATCTATTTCGCCTTATTTTATGCTCGAAAGAACTTACGTAAATTAAGTGATTTACATAATTTATGATTTTATATAAGTTTTGTTTTTCAAATGTAAAAAAATAAAGTCCGCTAGCCCGTGGGCAAGCCCGACTCATTTATGCGACGGGTACGGGCAAGTCCATAAGCTCGCAAAAACGGGGTTGGTTAAGCCCATTGGACAAAAAAGTTATGTTAGGCCTGGTCCGGTTCCGACCCAAACCCGTAAATGATCACCTCTACTTTCAACGTGTGACTTATGGCGTCAAATTTTTAATTCATATATATAATATCATATATAAAAACATACGTTTGTAGTGTTACTCAATTGGTCAATAGTAGTAAACAAATTAAATTAACTTATATATTAAAAAACTTGCAAATAAGACATTAAAAATAAAAAATCAAACATCGTATTACGAAAACTGTGCATTAAGTCATAGTTAACGTGATGCCTCAATACCATGGCATGTATTTTTTAGAACATTATTTAATATCAATATTAAATGATACCAGATCTTCCGAGAAGGTTACCTAAAGTGGTACCTTGAAGTAGTGAAAAATGCAGGAGATCTTTCGAGAAAATGCCATGGATCATTCAGGAAAGTCCCTGAAATATCCTCCATGAAAGCGTATAAATACCGACGCATCCGACTTTCCTTTCACCAAGACTCGGAATTAGATTAGATTCATTCTTTCAAAATCTGTGATTCAATTGCAGTGAAAATATGTCGATCATCCCAAGTTTCTTTGGTAGCCGACGAAGCAACATCTTCGGCCCATTTTCTCTAGACATCTGGGACCCTTTCAAAGACTTGCCATTTCCAACTTCATTTGATGTTTCGAGAGAAACCTCTGCTTTGGTGAATACCCGTGTGGATTGGAAGGAAACCCCTGAAGCACACGTATTCAAGGCCGACCTTCCAGGGATCAAGAAGGAAGAAGTGAAGGTGGAGGTTGAAGAAGACAGGATCTTGCAGATCAGCGGTGAGATGAGTGTTGAGAAAGAAGATAAGAATGATACGTGGTGCAGGGTGGAGCGCAGTAGTGGGAAGTTCATGAGAAGGTTCAGGTTGCCGGAGAACGCGAAATTGAATGAGGTGAAGGCTTCAATGGAGAATGGAGTGCTTACGATTACTGTACCGAAGGAGGAAGTGAAGAAACCTGATGTGAAATCGATTCATATTTCTGGTTAGAATTTCTACTTGTTACGTAATAAGTGTAGCATGGTGATGGGTTTGTCTGCCAAGTGTTCGACGAAATGCTTGGTGTGATCTGTTACTACTCTGTTGGGTATCTTTCAATGTAATGATTTAGGATGTGAATTATAATAAGCTTTGATCATATAGCTTCCGTTTGATTTGTTGATTAGCTTTCTTTCTTACTCATTAAGATCTTCCACTACATCTGTTGACGCCCCACAAGAAAGGGGATCAAGTTGTCTTCCCACAAGTTCATCGACGAGAAGGCCAAAAAGTCTTTTAATTTCAAAACCATAAATCAAAATCAAGGTTTTCGTGATAGAAATGTAGGAGTTTCGGCCAGTTACCAATCAATGGCGAATGGATGGAGTGCTTACGATTACTGTACCAAAGGTTAGAGAAGGTGAAGAAACCTTTTGATGTGAAATCGATTCAAATCTGTAGTTGGAATTCGCATAATTTCATGAGTGAAGAAGATATTCGTTGTTAGTAATATCAAAAAAATTCATTGATGAAACCAGGATGAAACGTTGAAATATTATGTTTCATTGTGTTTCATTAATCACATAAATATATCTATATCTATACTACCTTATAAAGCATTTAGACCAACTATCTTAAAGTCTTAATGCTTTTTTTTTAAATCTATCCACTCTCAGTGACTGTTGGTTCCCTCCATCCCAAACTGACTGTTGAGTCATCCAAGGTGACTCTTGGTCATTCCAAGACCCTCACCGCCCTCTCTTACATATCACCTCCCCTTCCACCTTCTCAGGTTCATTTGGTCACTTTCAAGCTAGCAAATCCGGTAATCGACGTTCAATTTCCCTTGAACCTTCCTACGTTTTCACCAATAATCTGTGCCCTAGGGTTTATGAGAAGGCCCCTTCATGTATGTTTTATCATTTTGATGTTTCAGATTCATTTGGTCACTTTCAAGCTAGCAAATCCGGTGTTCATAAAGGGGATTGAATCAACCTCTGTAAGTTGCTTGAACCCTTTTTCTTTTGGAACCTTAACCATTATGATCTGCAGTTTTCCTCCTTGCGGTCTATCACGCAATCGAACATATTTTCAACATAGTAGCTTTTTTCTTTTTCTGAAAACAATTTTTCACTAAACTTTTTGAACCAACCTGTTTTTTGTAGCAAATTAGTAAAATACTTCTTAATGAGTTGCTAGGATCTGATATATTCCTGAAAACTACGATGTTGATAAAATATTCTTTCAGAATATAAACAAATATTCTGGTGCCAAAAGACAAGCAATCCTGGGTGAAACTGACAGGAACCAACGAATTTCAGAATGTTTTGCTTTTATTAGGAGAAATAGTAAATTGAAGTCCAATGGCTATAAATGAATCTATTTAAATATTTTGAACCTAAAAGAACATAATATCAAACAAGAATATATTTCATCCCATCTGCAGTACATACATTCAGAAGCAAAACATAAAATCTAATTCTAAAAAGAGAATGCACGGAACTTATGTGATTGGAAATGAAATCAGTTGTGCAACTTGCAAACTAAACTGTTTGGGCATTTACACCTGTGTGTCCATACATTGCATCATGTGTGTTCAGGCTGACCTGTTTTTTGCAGCAACTTCACATCCATCCATACTTCTTAATGACCTGTTTTTTGCAGCAAATTGGTACTGGGAACTTCAGCCGTGTATTCAAAGTCTTGGAAGAGAATTGACTTTGAGGTACACTACTTTTCACCACGGACTTTTCAATGCTATGGTACACCGCCCATAAGATTCACGTATAAAAGGAGAAACAAATAGTGGGATTGGTTATTCTTTTAATTGCTTTCTTTTAGAATAAGGCCCATGGGCTATTTGGGACTTTGGCCCATTTTCAATAATTAGCGGGAAAATAGCTTTTAGAGGGAATGGGGAGCGTATTCTGTTCGCATTCTGTTTTGACATTCATTGTAACGTGAGCTTTGCTCCAGGGAGAGACTGTGGCCTCTCGAAAGCCACTGGAATAGTTTTTCTTTCAATCATTCAATAGAAATCATACGATTTTGCCCTAGTGTGTACCAAATTGGTATCAGAGCAGTCACGATCCAGGGAAGATGGGAACTCGAAGCACTACTACGAGACTGGAAGACCTGGAAGGGAGTGTGGGATCGATTGAGAAGACGTTGTTGCTTCTGGCGCAGCAGATGGAGAAGATTCTGAAACAACAGGATGAGGTGACGAGTAAACTGGAGTCGTTGCCCAATCAGGAAGGTGCTGGTTCGTCAGGATCGAGCGGGAAGAAGAAGGATTGTGACGGATATGATCAAAGTAGATTTCTCGCTGTGAAAGGAAGGAAGCTGGAGATTCCTACGTTCGACGGATCTGATCCCGATGGTTGGATCCTGAGAGCTGAGCGCTATTTTTCTCTGAACCGATTGAGTCAGGAAGAGCAGATTGACGTATCGTTCATTGCGTTCGAAGGAGATGCTTTGAAGTGGTTTCAGTGGGAAAACAAGCGACATCCAATCACTCGTTGGGAGGATTTGAAGAGTATGATGCTCCGACAATTCAGATCGTTAGCCGCCGGTTCACTATGTGAGCAATTCTTAGCAATTAAACAGGAAGGTTCGGTGGAGGAGTATCGAAGGAAATTTTTTGAACTCGCGGCACCTTTGGATGGCATTCCTGAAGAGATCTTCCTAAGTCGGTTCATCAATGGTCTCGAGAACACAGTTAAGGCTGAGGTTCACCTAATGAGTCCAGTTTCGCTCACTGTTGCAATGGAACTAGCTTCGAAGATCGAAGTCAGAAACAAGTTATTAGGAAAGGGACAAGGCTCATCGTGGAATAGGAGGAATACGAGTTTCAGCTCCAAGACTCGAAGTACCTCGAGTCAGACGTTAGCAACTCCCAATTCTTCAACGAAGACAGGATCTGGATCCGAATTTAGAAGACTGTCTGATAAAGAGGTCCAACAGAAACGTGCGTTGGGGCTATGTTACCGCTGTGATGAGAAGTACTCACCGGGACATCGTTGTAAGAAGAAGGAATTAAGTGTGATTGTGGTCCAGGAGGAATCAAATGGAGAAGAAGAGCTCGAAACAGAAGAGTCATCTCTGAACTCGGTGGATGTTCTGGATGTGGGACAAAAAGTGGAGATCCATTTGAATTCAGTGGTAGGATTAACTAATTCTAAAACAATGAAGATGGAAGGAACCATTAACGACCTGACGGTGGTGATCTTAATCGATAGTGGAGAAACACATAACTTCATTTCGAAGGAGGTAGTGGATAAACTGAAGTTGAAAAGTGAAAGGACTAAGGAATACACAATCACCATGGGGACGGGGAAAACAGTGCAAGGAGAAGGTGTTTGCAGGCATGTGACTCTATTTGTACAAGGATTGGACATAGTTGAAGACTTTTTACCAATCCAGCTGGGTAATAGCGACGTTATTTTGGGGATGCAATGGTTAGAAACTCTTGGGGCGACTTACGTGAATTGGAAGCAGCAAAGTATGAAGTTCACAGTGAGTGGTAAGTCAGTGACATTAAAGGGAGATCCATCCTTAGGCAGATCTAAGGTGTCATTAAAGGCAATGAGTCGAGTGATTCAACAGGAAGGTCACGGGGTGTTGATTGAATTGGGATCCTGTGAAGCTGACAGAGGATCCAACGTGGGAGATGCGACAGTTTTAGAACCATTGCTGAATGAATTCGTGGATGTTTTCAACATGCCAACGGGATTACCACCAGAACGGGGTAAAGAGCATCGAATCGTTCTCAAAGAAGGATCTGGCCCCGTGAATGTTCGTCCGTATAGATATCCCCATTACCAAAAGGATGAGATCGAAAAACTAGTTAAGGAAATGTTGGAAGCCGGGGTGATTAGACCAAGTTCAAGCTCGTTTTCGAGTCCAGTCCTTTTGGTCAAAAAGAAGGATGGCAGCTGGCGGTTCTGCATTGATTACAGAGCTTTGAATAAGGCTACTGTGGTCGACAAATTTCCAATACCTGTGATTGACGAGTTATTGGACGAATTACATGGCGCTCGAGTGTTTTCGAAGCTGGATTTAAAATCCGGCTACCATCAGATTCGAATGGAGGAAGGGGATATTCAGAAAACGGCGTTCCGTACACATCAAGGGCATTACGAGTTTCTCGTAATGCCGTTTGGGTTAGTAAACGCCCCTGCTACTTTTCAGGGCTTGATGAACAAAGTATTCAGTAATGAATTACGCAAATTCGTATTGGTTTTCTTTGATGATATCTTAGTCTATAGTAAATCGATGGTTGAGCACTTAGAACACCTCAGGGTGGTGTTGGCATTGTTATCGCATCACCAATTGTACGCAAATAAAAAGAAATGTGAATTTGGTCGAGAGAAATTGGGGTATTTGGGCCACGTCATTTCTGGAGAAGGTGTGGAGGTTGATAACTCGAAAATTAAGGCTATTGAGGAGTGGAAACGACCAGCATCAGTGACAGAATTGAGAGGATTTTTGGGGCTATCGGGCTATTATAGGAAGTTCATTCGCGGGTATGGAGTGATCGCCGCTCCTCTAACCGAGCTGTTAAAGAAGAACCAGTTTCAATGGTCGGACTTAGCCCAAAGTGCTTTTGAGAAATTAAAAAACCTGCTAGCTACGGCTCCTGTTCTTAAACTACCAGATTTTGCAGTGGACTTCGTGATTGAAACTGATGCGTCGGGCTACGGGTTGGGAGCAGTCCTCATGCAAAACGAACAGCCAATCGCCTATTTTAGCCAAGCTTTGGGACTTCGAGCTAAGCAAAAATCAGTATATGAAAGAGAGTTAATGGCAATTGTTTTTGCTATAAGAAAGTGGCGACCGTACCTGTTGGGAAGGCGTTTCACGGTACGAAGTGATCAGAAAAGTCTCAGGTTCTTGTTGGAACAGAGGGTGGTAGAGCCTGAGTATCAAAAATGGGTTACCAAACTTTTAGGATACGATTTTTCGATTGTCTACAAGCCTGGTAGTGCAAATAACGCGGTTGACGCTTTATGAAGGAAACAAGAGATGATAGAATGTTCAAGTTTGGGGGGGTCCTCAATGGCGACAGTGGGATACTCTAAAGAAGGAATTGGAAGAAGATGCACTACTTCAGAAGATCAAGTCTGAACTGTTGAAAGATGCCACATCCCACAAGGGATTCGTTATTAGTCAGGACTTACTGTTGTTTAAAAATCGTTTAGTTCTCCCGAGGAAATCAAAACTTATTCCACTCTTATTTAAGGAGTTCCACGCCTCACCCATTGGTGGGCATGGTGGGGAAGATCGGACATATCAGAGAATTGCAGCTGAGGTATTTTGGGTAGGAATGAGACAGGACATAGTTGAATTGGTTAAGAGATGTGAAATTTGTCAGCGCAATAAGAACTTAAGTGGGACTCCAGCTGGGGTGTTACAACCATTGGCTTTACCTAATATGGTCTAGGAAGACATTTCAATGGACTTTATTGAAGGTCTCCCTCGTTCTAATGGTATGAGTACCATCTTGGTAGTGGTTGATCGCCTGAGCAAATATGCTCATTTTATAGGTCTGAAACACCCTTTCGATGCTCATTCGGTCGCTGATATCTTTGTCAAAGAGATAATTAGATTACATGGAATTCCACATTCCATTGTCTCGGATCGGGATAAGGTTTTTTTAAGTAGTTTTTGGAAGGAGTTGTTTAAACTACAAGGCTCCAAACTGCATTACAGCACCGCATATCATCCTCAGTCGGATGGACAAACTGAGGTCGTGAATAAAGGTTTGGAGCAGTACCTACCGTGTTGGGTGTCGGATAGGCCGAAGCAATGGAGTAAATGGTTAGCTTGGGCAGAATATTCGTACAACACGTCCTACCATACAGCACTTAAATGTTCCCCATTTAAGGTGCTATATGGACGAGATCCTCCGCCATTATTCCGTTATAAACCCTTATCTTCAAGTCTACAGGCAGTGGAGGAGGCCTTGTTATCAAGAGACGAGATTTTGGATGAGGTTCGAATGCACCTCTTGAAAGCACAGTGTCGAATGAAGCAGCAGAAAGACTTACACCGCAAGGAGGTCGAATTTGCGGTGGGTGATTGGGTTTTCCTGAAGTTGCGTCCGTACCGTCAAAAATCGCTCGTTAAAGGGAATCATCCGAAGTTATTAGCTCGATTATATGGTCCTTACAAGATTTCAGAGCGAATTGGTCAGGTTGCTTATAGATTGGTTTTACCAGATGGAGTTCGCATCCACCCAGTTTTTCATGTTTCGCAATTAAAGAAAGCGATGGGTAACTGTGTGTCCTCTAAGGATATTCCGACTCAGATAATTGAGGATATGGTGTTACAGGTTGAACCAGAAGATGTGTTGGAGGTGCGCACTATTCCAAATGGTGACCCGGGTCAGCTGGAAGTTTTGGTGAAATGGAAGGGCTTGTCTTATTTTGAATCGTCATGGGAACTCTTGGATCCTTTGTTGCAGCAGTTCCCCAATCAGCACCTTGAGGACAAGGTGCTTTCATTGGGGGGGAGTATTGGTACACCGCCCATAAGATTCACGTATAAAAGGAGAAACAAATAGTGGGATTGGTTATTCTTTTAATTGCTTTCTTTTAGAATAAGGCCCATGGGCTATTTGGGACTTTGGCCCATTTTCAATAATTAGCGGGAAAATAGCTTTTAGAGGGAAGGGGGAGCGTATTCTGTTCGCATTCTGTTTTGACATTCATTGTAACGTGAGCTTTGCTCCAGGGAGAGACTGTGGCCTCTCGAAAGCCACTGGAATAGTTTTTCTTTCAATCATTCAATAGAAATCATACGATTTTGCCCTAGTGTGTACCATGCTATTCATATGATGATGTAATGAACTCAGAGAGGTACACTACTTAGTGGTCATCTTTCATGTATTCCTGGTTTTTGCTATGTCCTATTTAATGGAACAAGATGTAAAGTAACAGAACAACTAACAAAGTTCCAAAATCTCATATGTTTACCAATGTTGACATGTAACTTGATATTCTTGTAACATTTAATGATGTGGATCGGTTTTTCATTTGTTCTTCTTTTTCGTTCATAGAAAATCGTAAATCGAGGTCTGGTGGGTTTGGTTTGATGCTTTACTTCGATTCAGGCTTAAGAATTTCATTCGATTGCTCTCCGACCAAGGTAATGTCTTAATCAAATTGCTCTTTCTGGTTTCACTATTTGATTCCTCTTGCTACTCTAAGTGTTCTTATTACCAAAATGTTCTTATTTTTAATGGTTCCTGCTCTAAGTGTTCATGCTCTACTTGTTGTTTGTCTACTTTTGTTCTTCTACACTCTGACTTGGCTCTATGAGCATCTATGAATGAGTGTGAGTTTTATAATGATGGTTAGTACTTTTAATTTATAGTTATCATAAGAAATGGATCCATACATTGCATCGTGTGTGTTCATGCAACTACCATATTTGTCCCAAGACTGTTAGATTTTTTCCCTTCTTTGTTCATTGTAAATTTGATGTGTATAGTTGCGTAATTGAGACATCTTTTACCATTTATAATTTGCATCAACTACATTTAGTCAAGTTGTTTTTTACCTGTCGGTTTTTAGTTGGTTGAATTGTATACTAGGTATGAAAAATGTTGAGTATGGAAAATATTTAGGAGGCGTTTACCAACCACTTACCGGCAAAATACATCACTTTCAACATGGATTGTTCGTAAGCGTCCCGATAAATATTAACTCAATAAGAGTCACTACCCTCATTCAAGGTTGGGCCGTAAAAATTATTTGGATTTCAAGGACCACACTTATTTTGCTACTTCCTATTTTTCCTACGAAGTTAAATGGTTTTATGTTTTAATAACTTGTGTAGATTGTTTACTTTGGCTTGGTCTTTCGTCTTGAATCATAATTATTGGTATTGTTGCTCAGTTTGAAATTAGATAGAATAGTTTTCTGTCAATCCAATCTTTTGACCCTAAGGGGCTGTTTGGTTCATGGAATTGGAAGGAATTTGAAGGAATTGGAATGACCAATTACATTGACCAAATTCCATGACACTGTTTGGTTCACATAATGCAAGTGACGGAATCCTTCAGATTCCAACAAAATCCTTAATTGATTGAATTCACCATTCCACAGCTAAACCCATGGATTTCATTTCATCTCGATGGAATCTTGCCTTAATCCAATGATACTTTAACGTATTTTTCTTTTTTTATTTCATTTCATTTATTTAATTAATTTAATTAAATGATAATTTTTCTTTAAATGATAATTTTTCTTTTTTTAAATGAACTGTAATTTAAATAATTTAACATATTTATAATTTAGAAATAATAATAGAAAAATCATAATATAACATTTGTTGATATTTAATTCCAATTCCAATTCCAAAATTGAATTCGATGAATCAAACAAAAAGATTCCAATTCCTTTAAAAATTCCATCCAACCAAACGCGACTAAAATGCGTGGTCAAATTTGATAAACCCAGAATCTAGCAATATGATATGAACAAATATAGAGAGAATCTAGAGAGCAAATATGTCATCCATATATTCAACATATGAGTACAAATGACATTGGCATTAAAGTGTTCTAGATTGTTACTAGTTAATGAACTAGACATGCCTATTTATACACCATACATACAAGGTATAAAGGCAAAGCAATACAGCATAGACTCATTACAGTACATTGACTTTACAGTAAATCTTGAATACAATAATGCTCTAACAATCTCCCCCTTTGGATTCAAGATTTAAAAATAATGGCAGCAGTCTTCAGCTCTTGATCTTCAAAACTTTAACTTTGACCGCTTTGAACGTTGAAGCTCTTACCGTCTTCAAACATAGAATAATCTTCAATTTGCTCTTTGTAAAGTCAATCTTCTCAAACAGATACTCTATCAAATCATATTCAAGTCTTGTACATGAAAAACAGATCTTTGCAGCTTTATCAGTCTTTGACAAACAGTAACTTCTCGTATTCTTCTTGATGCAAGAACCTTAGTTCTCATATTAATTTTCTCATATTAAAAGGATCCGAAACCATCAATTCGGATGTAGGCAGATTCGAAACCAATAGAATTCGGATGTAGACAGATCCGAAACCAATAGAATTCGGAACAAGAAGGATGCAAAATCATCAATTCGGATCAAGTTGGATGCGAAATCTCCATATTTTTGAACTTTTAGGTGTAAGCACAATCCGAGAATAATACCTCTCAGATCTAAGATAACCAAATTCAGCAACATTTCAGACTTCACATGATCCAAAACGAATGCAATTTTGAACAATCTGAATCCAGCATGCGAATTTTGGACTTCGAACATTGAATGATTTCTTGAACTTAGTATCTTCATCTCTTTGATCTTGAATTATCTTCGACATGAAATTGAATTAAACATTTCTCCCCCTTTTTCGATGATTGTGAGCATCATGATCATCAAAAACCTTTTTCAATTTCAGTCGCATCTCTGAGTATCACTAACAATCTCCTCCTTAATGAATAACCTTGCTCCCCCTCAAAATAAGAATTCTGGAGCAATTTGTTTTCTCCCCTTGAAAGTATGCATATATTTCATTAAAAGTTATTCATTTGAAATTTTAGCACAGATTTAAAAAAAATTATACAAGGAAAATAAAATTGATTGAACTACATTTTATAACTACTAACATTTGATCATTTGAAAACTTTACAAAAGAAATCCAACTTAATGAAATTTAACAGATTTTTCAATCAAATGAAATCAAATGCATGTGTTTGGATTCAAATACAAGTCGTCATTGCATATCAAGTTAAAAATGTTCAGTTTCAACCCCTTTATTAAATCTATCTGGTGTGAAAGCATGCGAAATATGATTAGCTTCAAGCATATGCAATTCTAAAACATATAAGAATACATTGCTCTACTCACACTCTTTGTCCAAAATCAGGATTTTCACAAATTTACGGGTTTATCGCGACTTTGTATTATCCCCAAGTTTCAAGAGATGTGTGTGCATTGGCATCTTTTTATTTTGTGCTCATTGGCATCTTTTAATCAAAAAGTTTAGTAAGAATAAGATACACCATTAAACATGGCTTTCTATCTGGTTCTATAGCAGGATTTGGGTCAGGCGATCCCAGACCAGTTGGCCTTAAGGTGCTAGGTGTCGAGCACCCCTTGGAACTTACTCTCCCAAACCAGAAAGGCCACATCGATATATCTTAAACCCATTTGTACCAGTAAAACATGGCTTTCTATCTGGTTCTATAGCAGGATTTGGGTCAGCCGATCCCAGACCAGTTGGCCTTAGGGACTAGGTGTCGAGCACCCCTTGGAACTTACTCTCCCAAACCAGAAAGGCCACAGGTACAAACTTTCAAACTAAATGATATTATTTTTTTTTTATTTTTTTTTGCATCTCAATCACTTGGTTCTAAAACATAGTGCTTCCCCCATATATTCGTTTCCATCCATCATTCTGACATATAGGCTTTTTGAGCATTATATTCTATATAAGTCCAGATTTCCATAATTTTGAGCATTATATTCTATATAAGTCCAGATTTCCATAATTTTGAGCATTCAGCATAATTTCATTCATGTTTTGCTGACCTTTCGATTTATTTCAGAAGTGAAAGATGAAACAAATATAGCTCAGATAATACAAAAACACTTGTAAAATCACCCTTGACACACATTTCATTCATTTAATGAAAATTAAAAAAAATTCATCCCATTGAATTAAATTTGTTAAGACTCAAACATTCAAAGCAGTAGAAATAAAAACATAATGCAATATTACCTTTCACCACTTGTTCCTTGAAACAGAAAGATGTGACAGTTAAGGATATCACCTGAGAAGTATGAGTTCTAAACTGATTTGTTTAGAAGTCTTAGTCTTTGAAGTACGGGTCCTGAAATGAATTGTTCAGAAGCCATTATTTCTTTGTTCCCCCTTAATGGCACATGTACTCTTCTTAAAAAAATCCACCGCTTCTCTTCTGTTTTTCAGTCATGTGTGTGGTACATATGTAACATTCAGCACAACACATGAAGAACCTACAAAACAGATTAAGCAGATTTTGGTACCCAATGGCACTTGGGTCCTAGTGTGTTAGGTGTAGATTTCTTAAAAGGAATACTGTAAGTACCGTACCAATAAGAAGTATAATTTTTATCATTAAAGAAATATTGAAAAATCAAATAATGAGATTTAAAGATGAAATCTTTTAAGACTTACTGACCCCGATTGAACCCTCCATAACCAGCGGGTGTGCTCTAGCAATCAGCTTTAAGCTGTTGGTATGATTAAACTATTCACATATATCCTGATAAATAGAGTACCAAATAACCAAAAAAAATTAGCAATCGTTGAAATAAAATTTCAACAAGATAAAAGGGAAAGCAGAGGAGAGACTTGGCCGAGCGTATAACCAGCACCCCAGGGTGAGATAGATACCCCATCCACAACGATCAGACCATAAAAAATCGCACATGGGGCCCTCGTGGTGAACTTCTTGAACCCGATCAAAATTTCTTATGTTATCAAGAGTTTCAATAGAAGGCGACAATCCACCATGAAAACAGAAAATCTTGGATTCCACCTAGAGTCAAATCGCCAAAAACAAAAAGGGTATGTAGACCAATTGAAATAAAAAGCCAGGATATAGCAACTCGGTGAACTAATACTAACCAATGCAGTCAAAGGAAGATAGTTGAATAGATTCGTAAAAATCTTCCACACGCTAGCATTACCATATCTGCAACATTTGTGTGATATAAGAAAACTATCATATTTGGATAACGAAAATAACAGGAAGAACGTGATCAAGAAATGGCGAGAACTAACTTTCTTAGGCATTCATCATAAAAGCCGTAAACTTGAGTTATCTGCAGAACAGAATACGTCATTTTGGTATTTAAAAGATCTTACGACAAGCAAAACAGTGAAAGCAAAATAAAAATAACCAAAATAGAGCTTCTGCTGATTATTAACTATAGCTATCGTCCAACTCCTACTAATGACTAATGCTATAATTTGAGGTCAGAAACACACTTCGTGGGTGATACAGTACAGACACAACCATGATGTTAAAGAAGCAAATGCATAAATACCGAGTTAGAATATAGCAAAAACGTATACCTGCCGACTATCATTGTTTCCTCTTAAAATAGTTATTTACCAATTGCTGCAAAAAGAAAATGGACCCATTAGATCCAAGTATTCTCTATCCACAAGAAAAATATATCGGCAAAATCTTATCAATTGAGTAATAACCACGGTCAACATAATCTCCCATGAACAAGTAAATTGTATCAGGCACAACAAGAATAGAAAAGAGCAACATAATTAGCTCAAAACTCGAATTAGATGAACATATTGATGGGAAATATAAATTTATGGAAATAATAACTTTAATTAGTACACAGATCCATAATTATGACCATAACAAGAGCACCCACCTTCCATCCAATTCGAAAAATCCTTATAGCTGCAAATGAAGTGTTAAGTCCATGAAAGATGAAGGGTATGGATGGTGTATGTGATCACTGATCACCAAACCCAGCAGCAGTCAATTGATGAACCAGAATCATGATATCATCTTTGGGTCAAAACTTATGTGAATCCTAAAGATATGTGCATACAAGTAGAAAGCAAGAAAATCCAGATAAACCGGAAACCAAGAAATCGTCCAATAAAATTCCCAATTAGATTGTAGATTGTCGATGCAAATTGCAGGAATGCCTTAGATACCGAGGGTTATATTCTTTAACCTTTTGTTTCGAGCAATGAAGGCATCAAATTTCTTGTTCTCCTCCAATGTCGTTCGCATCAATGGACCTGTAGATGATGAGGGTATTTTTGTTAGAAAAAAAAGATATTTGAACATTCTCGTAGTCAGTTGGCAACAGAGGTTGTGGATGGTGGGTGATAAATAGTAGAATTTTGAAAAATGAAAAACAAGATTTCAACAAAGAATCAATAAATCAAAACAATAGGGGTCTTACCAGGACCATGACCAAAACAGATACATGATGATAACAAGACATGGGGATGAATAAGCAGGGTAGAGTAGTTGAAGAAGGAATCGTCATTTGGTAGGGGCGGATTTTTGGAAGACGGATGGGAGATATCAGGGGTGGTTTCTCAGACGTGGAGAGGGGGAGGAAGAGGAAGAGGAAGAGGGGTTTAGAGTGTTAGATTAGGAGATGGAGATATATACCAGGAGCAAACCGATATTGAAGGAACGTGGGGAGGAGGAGTCGACCGTCGTGGGGAAGAGGATAGCCGGAGAAGAAGAGCGGTTTTTTCAATCCTTTGATGCAAATGTTTGTAACTTGTGTTAAAGAAACACTAATCTTGAAAAACTGTATGTCGACAAAAAATTGAAAACCCATTTTAATAAAGGATTGCGATTGTAAAATGAAAATAAATAATGTAAGATATATAAAACAAATTAATTGGTACATGTTAATAACATGATTAAATACAAAAAATATTTAATATTTTGCTCATTTCGAAGGTATTGACGAGACGATTACAATGATATAATTTGTAAAAAAATGTATTTTCTTAATGCATTCTAGTTGATATACGATTATTTATGTTAATATGATAAGGGTGTAAAATAAAAAAATGAAAAAGTAAGGGATTAAAAGTAAATTGAATAACTAATTCTAAGGGTAGAAAGTGTAACTTAGAAATTAAAAAATGTTTGATTTTTTAGAGATGTGGGAGATGTGTGAGCTTTTAAGGTTGTGGATCATTCTTCTTTTATTGTACGTGTTGAAAATAACCAAGTATGGAACGACCACCTCCCTCCCTTTGTGCATCAAACCTAGAACGTCGACCCTCTTTCTCTCGGTTATCGTCGACGCCAACTTCGTCCCTGTGGTTAATGACACAGATCTTGCCATAAACTGCCTTCTTCTCTTGATCCTGGGTAATTGGCCACCAACATCTCTGACAGAGTCGACCACCAACATCTCCGACGGAATCGTCCAACTTCTCGTGCCCTGCCCGCCTCACACCTCGATCTCTAGATGTGGTTCTCCTCTCTCATATGAACAAAATAGAAAAAACGTAGATGTACAGGTGAATATCAAAGGATATTAGGGGTGTTCGTGGTCCGGTTTAGACGGTTTAACCACAAATCGCAATGGTGGTTTACAAATTTTCTGATCAAAACCAGTCAAATCGGACCACAAAAAGACGGTTTGCACGTACCATAAAATCTATAATTATTAGAATATACTATATCAATTTATAAAAGAAACATCTATTTTAAAAAGACATTGAGCAAGTTGAAAAAGTACAAGTCCACCATAGTTGGAATTTTGGACAAACATTTAACAAGTTAAAAGACGATTTGAAATTTTAGATTTTGATCTTTGGTGGATTTTTGTAACACCTCGAAAATTCCATTGTCTTTGTAATCTTAATTTTGAAAGATTAAAGTTAAAGTTAAAGTTAAGGGATCAATTGTGTAATTAGTCATAATTGGAGTTAAATTCTGAATTATGATAGTTGAGGGTTAAATTTGAAATATGAGAATCTGATATTTAAAAGAAAGGAGTCGGCCATAGTTGAGATTTATCTCAAAAACACGGGTCTGAAGTCGGTTCTCCCAGGAAAAGAAATCAAGTGTTGAAACCCTTAATCGGTAAGAGTTGATAATTCTTCACAATTACAGTTCTTATAGATTGATAATCAAAGTTTGGTTTTGATTCGATTTTGATTTAGTGAGAATCAAGTTTGATATTGGAGTACTGGATTGAAGTGTTTTGCAGAAGATATTCGACTACTGATTGCTAAGGTGAGTTCATCTCTTATTCTAAATAATTTTGGTTGAAATTGAATAAGATAATTGGTAGCAATCTATCTAAATGATGTGGTAAAAGTGTATTGTAATGAAATCGACCAAGAAACTGAACTTAGATGAGTTTTAGAGCAGAATCGACGTACTGATTGAAGTCCCGTATCGAAGATCCGGAATTGGTAAGATCTGGTATTGAATTCGGAATTGGTAAGATCAGGTATTGGATCCGGAATTTGTAAGATCCGGTATTGGATCCGGATCTGGTGAGATCCGGAATGGGATCCAGAATCGAGTAGGATCCGGAATTGAGAGGGATCCGGTATGCTATAGGATCCGGAATGGATTTGGGATCCGGTCTCTTTAGGTCCCGGTTCCGGGTAGTTCCGGATTGTGTCGGATTTGGGAATGTTCTGGATATAGTTCCAGATGTGTTATCTGGATAAGTTTATCTAAAAAAATTCTGGGGGCGCTGCCCCTTGACCCCATCCGCTAACCGGGTAGCGGAACCCCCTGCTAAGTCACCAAAGGGGGACAATTGAGGATAAGGATACGATAGGTTATCTAGTATTCTTAGAGTTGAGAATATGATACGAGATAAGGCGTGATATGTTGTTATGCATATACGCTAGTAAGTGTAATGGATCCATATGCACCGGTAGTGTTTGTAACGTGGAATAGGCATAAAGTAACTTGTAATTCCCGTTGACCTGAAATGTGGAATAGGCATAAAGTAAATTGTAATTCCCATTTCGTAAAGGTGATGTGAAATGAGGAATAGACATAAATTAAATTGTAATTTCTATTTCATAGTGTAACGTGAAATGTGGAATAAGCATAAAGTAAATTGTAATTCCCATTTCGTATTGTGAATAGAAATCTTGGAATAGGCATAAAGTAAATTGTAATTCCTGATTTCTATGGGAAGGTAAGAGATAGGCATAAAGTAAATTGTAATCTCTACTTCCACTCCAAGAAATAGGCATAAAGTAACTTGTAATTTCTTGGACATTAGCGATGATCTAGAATCGGTAATGATTCGTAGTAGGCTCTCGAATGTGATGATATGACTTTCTGAATGTTAGTCATACTCATGGAATCGGGTATGTTCCCGTCATGGTAAGATGTGTAAACGTACGGTAAGAATGGTAGCAAACCAGGTTTGTTTATACGCTTTGAATATTTGAGTTTCCAAAGCTGGTAATGTTTTAATTTAAAATTGGATGTTCTCACTAGGTGTAAGCCTAATCGTTTCAAATTAAATTTTCTTACCAGGTACGAGCTCGGGAAAGTAACGGGAAGAGTGTTTTGGTATACGACTTTTGGTGCTAAGTGGAGAAGTTAGCTTATGCGAGGATACTTTTGATGAATAGCTTAGACAACCAATTTAGTCTAATCGTAGTTGTCAGGATTAGATTAATAGGTTGTTTTTTAGAATTCGAAATGTGTATATGAACCCTCATAGTTAATTTTCCGCTTATGTATAAAAGTTTGGACGATTTTATGATTAACCTTGTTGAATTTTAAGGTTTAAATTGGCCCTGATTTTTAGGGTGTTACAATTTTAAAAAATTTCCATTGTATGGAGCGCAAACAATTGAAAAATGAAACAAAAAAAATTATGTATGCACAAGATATTATAATTGGGCCATAATAGTTGAGAATATAACATAAAATTTTATTGCTCGGATTTTCTACAATTTTTGTTCGTGTCATCATAGTGCCCCTCAAACTTCTTGCCTTTATACAGGGGTTAGTGATTGTTTACTAAATTTTCTGTTAAGTTTGTATGAATAAATTTGTTTTTCTGGATAAACAGGTGGTGGTGTTTACTTTTTATCTAAATCTAATAGTCTGGATGATCTAAATGACCGGTTTACCCCATATTATTAGTTATGCAATTTTTGATTTATTATTATTATTTTTAATCTAAATGATAATTTTATGGAACACAAAAACTACTTTAACATCAAAACAATAAATCATAAAGAAATTCCAGTACACATTTGGAGAAAATCAAAAACTATTTTAATAGCAAATTCAATCCAGAAAATCAAAACTTTTATTTTAACCCTTCAGTCTGTTCCCAACTCCCAAGATCCTCGAATCTCGCCTTCCTCCTGAAGAAAATATCGATTTGTTGATGCTGAGCCTAGAGGTTGAATCTAGAGCCATCGTTCTTCTTCCTCCATCATTTTCTCCTTGAAGATTCAATCCAGAGCCATCAATTTACAAGCCACTCTTTGTTTTTCCGGATTGATTTTGTTTTCCATAGAAGAAGAAATCGACGTAGAACCGTAAAGGAGGTCACCAGATTCTACAAATCGATACCTTAAAGATTCGATCTACAAATCGACGGTCTATGGTCACCGGCAAGGAGGTCGCTGGTCGTCGGTCGATCTACAAAGGAGGTCGCTGGTCACTGGTTGCCATCGCTGGAAATGAGGTCAAGAGGCTGACGATGTGGGGTTTTCATCTGGAGGAGGCATGTTTGTATCAAAAAGGCGTGTTTTAAATAAGGGGTAGGGGTGTTATTTTTCTGGCTGAATGGGGACAACACACCATTTTCACATGTGTGATTAAGTCGTGTGTTGTGCGAATAAGCCGTATGTAAACTTGACCATGGTACCATCATCTTTTGCAACTTTGTTTTCATCATCATCCATAGAAGATAAACTAGATAGGTTTAAATGTCCATCTGCCTGTCAACTCAATGCTCAATTACCTTTTATCTCCGTAATCATTTGGTTGGGCACTAGACTCAAACCCGCCTGATGGGGTTCTAAAATTGGAGAGAATGTCACCGGAAAAATGGTGGGAGTGAGGGATGGGAAGTGGTTTTTATAGTTATTAAATGTAGCGTAAATTGAAAATCATGAAAAAATTTAAAGTAAAATAACGCCTAAAATGTGAATAATTAACTGTCTCAAGCTAAAATAAAGCCTAAAGTACTTCAAAGGTAGTTTACGTCATGTTTAGTGAAATTTATTTTAATAAATTTGATTTATAATTGAATATATTAAATATTTTATTATAAAAATAAAAAACCGGTGAATTATTTTAAACTTAGGCCATCCGTATCACCCGTGGGCTAGGCTCGGGCTCGGCGGGTTGTGGTACGGGGGGGGGGGGGGGGGGGGGGTTGCGGGCTCGGGCTCGGGTTCAGCCCCGGGTTCCAAAACCCGTTAAACCCGAAAGATTTCTTTTTTTTATTTTTTTTAAATAATTTGAAAAAAATAAATCCAACGGCTACCAACGGCTATATTTTTATTTATTTTTTTTTAATTTTTTTTTCAATTTAATCACACTATATATATTAATCCAAACCCATATTATTTTTCACACAAAACAACTCTCTCATTCTCTCATTCTCTTCCATTCTCTATATTTTAAACAATATGGATTCGCCACAACCTGGTTCACCGACCGTATCATCATCATCCGTAGACACCGACGAGTTGTTGAATCTACAAAGAAAAGTTTTTCGACAGGCTGCACAATGGATTTATGGTAGCACCGCCTCATCGTCAACAAGAGAGAGGGCCGCGAACATAGAAAGAGGTCGAGTAGCTGCAAACGAGCGGCTTATGCGGGACTACTTTGGCAACAACCCGGTTTATACACCGGATATGTTTAGGCGGCGGTTCAGGATGAGGAGACAGCTATTCGAACGAATAGTTGAAGATTTACAAGGACAGTATTCATATTTTACACTTCGGTTGGACGGCAGATACAAAAAAAGTTTTTCTCCGATACAAAAGTGTACTTCCGCTATTCGGCAATTGGCGTATGGAGTAGCTGCTGACTCACTTGACGAGTACATCCGTATGGGAGAGAAAACGTCACGAGATTGTCTGCACAAATTCTGCACAGGTATTATTGAACTGTATGGTCAAAAATATTTACGCAAGCCTACTTTTATTGATATTCAGAAGTTGTACGCCGCGCATGAAGCTAAACACGGATTTCCCGGCATGCTTGGAAGCATAGACTGTACTCATTGGGCGTGGGCAAATTGTCCGAATGCATGGCGAGGTCAATTCATGAGAGGTGATCATGAGCACCCGACAATCATGCTAGAAGCAGTGGCCTCTCAAGATCTATGGATCTGGCACGCATACTTTGGTGTTCCCGGTTCCAACAACGATATCAATGTTCTCAATCAGTCGTCCATCTTCAACGATGTATATGATGGAAAAGCACCCGACTGCCCTTTTGAGGTGAATGGAGCCACCTACGAGCACGAATATTATCTAGCTGATGGGATATATCCGGAATGGGCTACTTTCGTAAAATCATTTACGTGCCCACATAACCCTAAACGACAAAAGTTCAAGTCCGCGCAAGAAGCGGCACGTAAAGATGTTGAACGAGCTTTTGGTGTGCTTAAAGCACGTTGGCATATACTTCATAACCCGGCACGCGGATGGGAACTCTCAAGATTGGGAAACATTATGTACGCTTGTGTCATATTACACAATATGATACTCGAAGACGAAGACCATGCTATTTGTGGTGGCGATGAAAACGACATTTTCACGGATGATATCGAAACCTAAATCAGTGAGGAACAACGCGCGGCAAATGTTCGAGAAGTCAAAAACCGGGACACTCATAATAACCTTCGGTCGGATTTGGTCGAACATATTTGGCGTATCCAAGTTCCCAACAATGACGACAAGTAGATTTTTAAATTTATTTTGTAATTTTTAAATTTATTTTGTAATTTTTAATTTTTTAATGAATGATATGAATTTTTATTTTTATTATTTATCTTATTTTTATTTATTAAAAAATATATAAATATTTTTATTTTGTTAAATAATTAAATGTATAAATAAAAGAATTTAAAAAAAATGAGGTGGCAAGAGGGCTTCTACGGAGCGCTACGAGTCTTTAGGGCTTGAGGGCTTGAGGAGAGGGTTAGGAGAAAAGCTGATGTGGCGCTGATGTGGCGCTTGAGGGCTTGAGGGCTTCTACGGAGCACTACGGAAGGCCTTAGAGCATAACACTTTTGGTTTCGATAGTTTCTTCAAATACCGATTAGTCATTCCTAAAGGTTGCTAACTAATATTGTTAAGTGAAGGTCCATGGATGTTATGAAATGAAAAGTTAGAGCATCTCCAATGCAAGGTTCTTACAAACAAAAAATGATGTGGCTTGTAGGAACTACCATTGTGGAGAGTTTTTATAAGAACCTTATCCCCTTTGGGTTCTTATTTAAGAACCTTGGTTATTACCATGAAATTTGTGTAAAATGTCAATGTCCTCATTTTTATTGGTACTTAAATTTAATATTTGATATTTATTTATAAATATAAATTAATTATTGATATGGACAAATAAATGGAACCCACAAAAATGAGGTTCTTATAAGAACTATTATTGTGGACTTTTATGTGAATTTTTAAATTAATGAGATGAAAATGAGATGATACCAAAAAATACAAAATAAGATTCTTATAATAACCTCCATTGGAGATGCTCTATAGATAATTTATTTTAGGAATCAACTCCAAAATTTGAGCAAACCACAAGGATAACCATTGTAATGCACTCTAAGGCCACCCGTACTGGCATCGGGTACGGGATCGGGTAAGGCTGAGGTGGCAAGCGGGTAGGGGAAGGCTGCATCGGGTACGGGTACGGGGGGTGGCCGGGTAGCAAGCGGGTTCGGCTACCGGGTTCACCAACCCGATCAACCCGTTGCAATATTAATTTTTTTTTAATTTTTTTAAACAATACCGTTGGTAAACGGCTATTTTACAAAATTAATTTTTTTTTCAAATTAATCACACTATATATATTAACCTATACCATCTTATTTTTTCACACCAAAACATACTTTCTTCCATTTCTCTCAAATTCAATACCTTCTTCCATTTCTCTCAAATTTCATCATGAATCCAAACACCACACCTACATCCCGTCGTAACCGATCAGATACACCGCAACAAGACCCGGAGCTTGGCTTCCAAGCGTTTTCTCAACAAGGTTATATTCCGCAACAAGCGTTTTCTCAACAAGTTCCGCAACACCCGTATATTCCTTATCAATTTACACGTCATGGTTTGCTTCAACAAGGTTTTACTCCCGCCAATTACCAACTTCCTCAACCCACAATCAATCTCGACGACGACTTTGTTTCTGAAACCCAACAACCGCACACACCACAATCGATCTCCACACAACAATCAATCCAGGAACCATCAAACCCGACACCAACGCAAAAAGGAAAAAATAAAAAATATGAAAATAGAGCCACCCGGCAGATGTGGACTAAAGAGGAGGAAGTCGCGTTAGTGTCGGCGTGGGTTGACGTTTCGGAGGACCCCGTTGTCGGTAACGCACAAACCGGTGGTAATATTTTTATTATTATTATTATTATTATTATTATTATTATTATTGTTATTATTATTATTATTAATATTGTTATTATTATTATTAATATTCTTGTTATTATTCTTATACTTGAATTTACATAAATGTAGACAGTTTTTGGAACCGAATCTCGAAGGTGTTCTATAATTCTATGGGTCGCCAAGATTATAGATCATTTCATCAACTGAACACCAAGTTCAAAGACCTCAACAAGAAAATTACGTGTTTTGCCGGCATCTACAACAACTTGGTCAATAATAGATCAAGCGGAATGAGTGACGCCGACATTTTACGAACGACACACCACCGGTACCAAGGGGATATTGGGGTTGCTTTCACCCATGAACAAGCTTGGGATGTCCTCAAAAAATGTCCAAAATGGTCAACGGTTCCAACGATGTCGACAAATTCATCCCGGGGTTCAAAACGTACCAAACCTTCCGATGATGACGAGGTCGAGCAACTTCAACGACCCATCGGGAGAAACAAGGCAAAAAAACATCAACGAGTAATACGACCGGGTCGAACCCGGACGAAAGTGTTACTCAGTTGTTGACGACCATAAGCTCGTTCAACGAGCAGATTGAGGGTACAATGAAGTACAAAATGAAAAAACTTGAACTCGAACAACAAAAGTTGGATCTCGAACGAGAAAACAATATCAACAAGACTTCGAGTTTTTCATAGCCCCGCATGATCACCTTTCGGAAGATGTTTTGAGGGCTACTTTAGCGAGAAAAGAGAAAATTAGAATATATCATAATTTTTAGTGTTTTGTATTTTGTAATTTTTAATTTTTTAATGAATGATATGAATTTTTATTTTTATTATTTATCTTATTTTTATTTATTAAAAATATATAAATATTTTTATTTTGTTAAATAATTAAATGTGTAAATAAAAGAATTAAAAAAGATGAGGTGGCAAGCGGGTTCATTGGGTGGTGGTACTCCACTTTTGGGTAAGGATTGGATAAGGAGGGTAGAAAAGAGAAAAGCTGATGTGGCGCTGAGGTGGCAAGTGGGTTCATTGGGTACGGGTACTCATGACCTAATATTTCTGTTTAAAGTTACTTTATTTATATTTGGAACAAACTTTTTTTTGGTTAATTTGTTTACATTTATGTTCCTTATGCTTCGGTTACTTGTTTCATAGAAAATACGTCTATCAATTTCACGGACCAACATGTCATTAACCGATTCTAAAATATGAAGAATCCTATGATCAATTTGTAGATGGTAATTCATCATTAATTTTTATTTTATATTATACTATCAATATACAACCACTTCGAAAACTTTCTTGATTCGCCTCTGTCTCCAATCGAAGACCTTGGCCACGTGCAACACAATCGACTTAGGATATATGCTTCAACTATAAGTAAAGTGTTAAATCAAAAAACAATGTACCTTTTTACCCTGAGATATAATTTTGAAACAAATTCGACACTTATTCTTTTTGAATCATTTGGCTACTGGTTTCGTTTCCTATTTAGGGTTTTGGGAGTTTTAAACCCCAAGGATTCAATTGGTATCTAATATCGCGAGTTAAATATGTAACGGCCGTGGATACGATGTTTAAAGCATGCGAATATTAGGCCGTGCGTACCGCCATCGGGTACCACGACCGGGTTGGGGGCGGGTAGCAGGGTAGGCGGTACGGGGTAGCGGGTTCAGTGGGTCGCGGGTAAGGGTGGGTTCGGGAACCCGGTGTAATTTCAAGGTGTAAACGGCTATTTTTTTATTTTTATTTTCAGAGGGTATGATAGGTAGCGGTACTCCACTTTAGGGTAAGGAGGGTAGGAAAGAGAAAACCTGATGTGACGCTGAGATGACATCAGCGGTACTCATGGTCTTATGTGGTTTGCATAATCCAAAATTTTATTGACCTTTGGCCTTTGGGCATTTGGCAATACAGATCCTGTTAGTTTCTGTTTTGACATTTTCCCTTTTACATATTTATATTTTACCTTTTTTTAATTAAAAATATTTTAGAATTCCTTCACTGTATGCATGTAAACAAATATAAATGAACATAAATAAACGAATTGTTATGTTTATTTATTTAACTAAATAAACAAAGTAAGGGTGCGTTTGGTACACATACATGATAGATCAGGACATGACATGACATAACAGTTGTTCAGTGTTTGGTAGACAAAACTGGACAGAACATAACATATAACATTAGATAAAATACGATAAATAAAATTTAAATAATGAGTATAATAAAAAATAGAACGTGTATTTGATGTTTTAGAATAGACTTAGATTTTATTTTGAGGTTATATTAGTAAAACATAAGTCTGTTCCACCTTGTTCCATGGGGTAGGGGTGGAACAGGTCTGTTTCACTTTGTTCCTGTCTGTTCCACATAAAAGTCCTGCCAAACATGTGACAGTGATCCCTGTTTTATTCTGTTCTATCCGGTGTGCCAAACGCACCCTAATGTATTTATCTTCATTAATTTATCAAATAAACAATTTTTCCGTCGTTGCGTGATGTAACGTCCCAAAAATTACAAGCAAATTTAAATTTTTAAATAAACAATTCATTGATAACAACTCAATAAATGATCTCAACGTTTCGTTTGCAAACACATAATTAATGTCTTTATAAAAATAAAACCAGCGGAATAAACGTTTAATTATTAAAATCATAAAGCAACCAGCTCTTCTCGTGCGCCAGTGTGTACTCGTCACGCCTTGGAGCCGCCCGTACCTGAAACCACAGTTTATTGGGAAAGGGTAAGCACGAAGCTTAGTGAATTCCAACACATGCGCAGATAGGAATTATATAAATATCATCCCTATCCGCACATAAGCAACAACATCACAGTTACATAAAACGAGTAAACATCTACAAGTAATTATGTATTCAACACCTCAGTACCATCGAGACCTCGGTCCCACCGAATTGTAATGTATCCAACACCTCAGTACCATCGAGGCCTCGGTCCCACCGAATTGTAATGTATCCAACACCTCAGTACCATCGAGGCCTCGGTCCCACCGAATTGTAATGTAACCAACACCTCAGTACCATCGAGGCCTCGGTCCCACCGAATTGTAATGTATCCAACACCTCAGTACCATCGAGGCCTCGGTCCCACCGAATTGTAATGTGACACATTTATACCAAGCATTCAAACCAATCAAATATTACACACCACAACAACTAGTTCACACCACAAAGACAATAGTACATACAAACTATTATGACATGCATACAACCCCTAACTACACAGTGAGAGAACTCACCTCGAATGCGCGCCCAGCTTAATAACACAATTCAAGCTTCACAAATACGGTCACTTCCCAGCACCTAAACGCATGTTAAAACGTGTCAATACGAGACCCGGACCCTATGACACGACACACGCTTAAACCGTCACTAAAACCATTTTCCGCTCTCGCCAAACAGGTCTATTCGGGACCTGTTTCGACCCCTTTAAACCCATAAAATTCCCAATATTATTTCATGACCAGAAAATACTCTGAGTTAGGGTTCCAAGGACATATTATATGCCTCCTAACGATTTTTCTACAATTAATTACGGATTTTATAAGATCAGCCGCAGAACAGCGAAAAACAGCACTTATCAGTATAAAACGACGATTTGGCCTAAGTTACGATCCGAACTGGATTTTGTACAAAACACAGAAAAGTTTATAGACTCAAAAAGTGAACTTTTGACACCGGTTTCACCCCAAACCGAGTTACGAGCAGAAAGTTATGGTTTTCGCAAGATCAAGGCAGATTCCAGAAATTTTTACATGAAATGACGAAACACCGAACTTACGACCACTTTTCCACCTAGCTAGAGGCCGAACCAGTTTTCCGCTAAAACACGGAAAACATGCCCGACCCCGAGCTTGAACCGTGGGCGCCAGTTTCGGCTCAATCGGAGTTACGACAGAAAAGTTATGGTTGACGCAAAACAGTGGCGGAAGGACGTTTTTCACATAAATGACGATTTTATAAAACGGTTTACGTGATCGATTAAAATTGATACGGGCTTGCACCAGGGTTCACGCGATTAGTGTTATTAGGTTACAAAGGGCTGGTCACAACCGCGCACCACCCGCTGCCACTTTCGGCAGCGGTGGTCACCGGCGACGGCGGCGGTTTACGAAATCCACGAGACAAGATTAAAACGAACACTTAGACTATCCCGATTTCCCTATACCCACACACCCATCCGGCTTACAACACCCGACCACGCCCAACGCCACCACTACGCTGGCGGTGCACGCTGGTGGCCACACCGCCGGCAGCCAAGGCTGCAGCGGCGGCGGTGGTGGGTGGTTCACGATGTCGAACAGAAACAAAAAGAACGAGAAGGGAACGTTTACCTTTCTTAACAAGAACGCGGTAGCGACCGTCCTTCGTCTCGACAGCCACCCTCTTCCGATCGTCCCTCCTCTCTCTTTCTCGCTCTTCTCTCTCTCTCGCCGGCGGCGAGCAGCGGCGATGGCAGGCGGTTCATGGCGGCAGGGAAAAGGCGAGAAAACAAGGGTTGCGTGGTTTTTGCGAGAGAAAACGAGAGAGAAAGAGGATTGCTTAGGGTTTTTCTAGATTTTTTTTTTAAGATTCCTAATATGAGAAATTGTGAATGACACGAGGGTCGGTTTGCATTGGGGCCGAACCCATGCAAAATCACCAAGTCCATGTTTGGCCCCTCAACTATCCACACCTTTGCAAGAAAAAAAACAATAACGCCTAACTTAACAATTGGGTCGATCATGCTAACAGTTCTTAACGGGAGAAGGAAGAAATATTAATAAACATTAGATTTAAAGACGTAAAATAAAATCATACCGGGACACGGGCTTTACAACTCTCCCCCGCTTGAATTAGACTTCGTCCTCGAAGTCTCTGCCTACGAATAGCTCCGGGTAGTTCTCCCTCATCTCAACCTCAGGTTCCCAAGTCCACTTGAAACCCCTTCTAAAACTTTTCGAATACTTTTCTAACTAACGTACTCCTTCTAGGACAATGGGATCATGATCGGCAGAACACCCCAAAAAAAATTGGAATCATTCTCAACCATGCGACTTCGGTTGTCCCCCAACCTTAGATGATTCATACCTCCCGATTAAAATTTTCAAGCTCTAACCATTCTAATGGTGCTCACCAATATACCCTACAGGATACCCGACTACGATCATTCCTACCCTTAACTGTCGATTAATTACCACAAATTCTAATAGACTCCAAAGATTTTCAATAAATTATATTAACAAAACATCGACCCCCCGCCGAACATCGGTCCAACCGATTTCAATAACAAACATCGGCCACCCGCCGAACATCGGTCCAACCGATTACAATAACAAACATCGGCCACCCGCCGAACATCGGTCCAACCGATTACAATAACAAACATAAGCGGGGTATTATCTTAGACACTAACACAAATAGATACCCCCACAACCAATTCAACTAACACACACGTAGGTCATTCCACCATAACCAATACTACCCGGCCTACATTACCAACACGCGTGGAATACCCAACCTCCTACCGTCGACGTATCCCCCACACACGCTTTACAAAGCTAAAATTATCTGAACCGAGGATACACCCCGACGCCTACCTCTCAGGTAACGCCTCAGGGCCCCGCACATCGGAATTACCTCTCAAGTAGGCGCCCACAACTATATCCTCCTAGCACCTACTAGAAAGCCTGGGCTATAACACCTGAACACCGGGGCCTCACCCCGAGATACCCAACCGACCACTACCAGCGACTGACTGACGTGCATAAGGATCCAGAGCAAACAGCCTACCAACAACATGCCTATTCCGTTTTAACTCACTCACCCAAACATGTAAACACTCAACGAGCAAAGAATGCCAAACGGTGCGACAAAAACAACTCATCAACTAGACTCCACATCGAGCCATTAAAACCGGGCAATTGGCCCATGACTAACTCCAAGTCAAAACCGAGCAAAATGCTCCACGCTTGTTAGACCCATAGGTCGGAAAATGCGTTTAAACAAAGTTTAAGCAAGCAATACTCTGAAATCAACCTTAGTCCCAGACTCAACACGGGTTACACAAAAGAGTTTTCCAAAAGGACTCACACCCTAAAAATTCTCGAAATGACACATGACACTTAAAAGCACATTTCCCCAAATGGTTTACAAAATCATTTACAAAATATTTTCAACATCAGGATTTTCATCTCAAAAAGATCGTATGTAATAAAACTACTATTACCTGATCGATAGTTACGCAAAACTGGACACGCTCGTCCCACATAGGAAAATCATGTTGAAAATTGTCCCATTGCAGTTCGGTTTACTCACACAAAGCAAAGCGTAATGAATAATTTCTTTAAAATGAACCGCCTCGATTCCAGTATGGATTGACTCATGACATGCACTTAAAGTAACCGCTTGACCTTAAACAGGGTGCGACAAAGGTGTGCACATAATTTAAAATAAGTTTCAAGACATTTGATTCAAAAATTCTTCTTTTTAAGCATAAAAATGACGTGGCATAGGGTTCGCCACAAATTTTTCGCGCGTCAGCTAATCACACAAAACGATGACACGGTTTACAAATATATTTTTGTTAAAACACAACTGTCTCGTGTAAGTTTCAAACTTGAAGACAGAAACCAGTCCGCTTCTATTAATTGGAACTATCGACTAAAACCTCATAAAATCTCAAACTGGGGGCAGGCATGCAAGCTTGTAACACTTCCTCAAGTTTCGTACTTGGGACATATAACGTCAAAACATTAAAGTTTAAAAATGTATTTATCGAAAATGCTCAAAATACTCGTTTCCTCCAAAGCAAAAGTTTTTAATTTCCAAAAAAAAAATGATCGGTAATTCTAAATTAACCGAATTTCAAAAATCTACGCATTTATATTTCCAAAATATAACACATTGTAATCGTATGCATGATGTTCACAACATTAAAACACTCCTTGGATCAAATGGTCTTTCATTTCGACAAAAGGAACTAAAACATTTTCATGCACGACTCGTTCATCAAAATGTCGAGAACAAAGGTTACCCCAGTATGCATACCCCCAAGTCGATAAATCGCATTTTTCATGGAAATGTCAATAAAACCTTTAGCTGACTAAAAAGCGCACTAAACAACTCCTTATGAAATGTTACCAAAATTCCTCCATGCATCACTTATGTCACACATGAATCAATCCACACACTGAACTATTTGCAATAAAACACTTAGTAACACAAACTCTCGAAAGAAAAGTTAAGCGACACAAGAATCCAAACTCATTTTAAACAAATCACCAACAAAATTTGTAACTCTCGTTATAAAAAGGTTTCATGCACTTTCAAAACCATAATTCGACATCTTGTGTGTGTGCTAAACATTTCCCCAAAATTCCAAAGCACAATCCATATAAGGATTGGAAACACAAAAATTAGTTAATGCAGTCCTATTTTCAAAATAGACTTTATGCATGACTCAGTCGACATTCGATGTCTCGACTCATATCCCTCCAAAACTCCCCGATCCACAATCGTCATCCGGACATTTAAATCTCTTAAGGCAAGTTGGGAAATCACATCAAATCACCTTACGGGTTTTCCTCAAATCAAAGTCGGCTCAAAAGCCTATGATTCTAGCACAATTGCCAATTTTTGACCCGAAATGGTCTACTTAAAACAAACCACATCCTTATCGTCACCCCAAGTGATTGCTACTAGACACGTCCTTCTATCCCAACGACTACTAGTTTAGAACCTTCATCACTACCCCAACGATCATCACTTCAAGCAAATCAAGTACACACTTGTACTAGCAGGTTTACTATAGTTGTTCCTCCTTGTGATGGCTATTCTGGGTAGATATTACAACGCGTTATTAGCACATAATAACTCACACTAACAACGCTCACACTCAACTCCTTGGATTCCTCGTGACTTCCCCGACTCGAGCATTGATCTTGTGCTTCCGGTAGTAGGAGCTCTACTACTACCTTCCACGCCTATCATCGCTCGTTCCGAGTCCCATCCCGAGGGGTCCAAGTAGCTTCTCGCCGCAACTACACACATATGCCCGCACCAGCATATATACTCGCTCTTCCTAGCTCCCTAGGAATTCCATCCAAACCACTACCCTTGCTACTGCCAAATCCCTAATAGCAAGCAGCAGACATGCAATACAGTGTAACAAGCACCAAGCAATTTAGCATACATACTCCTATGTTCTAGAAAGCAATCTAGCACACATACTCATACATAAACACCCTTCCCAGCTCTCTAGGAACTTCCTCTTATCCCACTACCCTTGCTACTACCGAATCCCTACTAATTATAACGGGTGACCTCGCGAATACCCGATTATATGCAGTGCGAAACAAATAGACAGTCGAATACAAGACTCTATCCTAGAACGGTTGGACTCAAACAAGAGCTGCGCAATAGAACTAAATCGAATATTCTAAGGCTATAAATCTCTTACTGCATACAACCTAGAGGGCATCCACTTAGTAACCTATCATAATTAGCATAAATTCCTAATAGCAAGTAGTTCATCATACAGCATAGTGTCCACAACAGGCAATCTAGCATGCATATTCTATGATCTAGAAAGCAATAAAACACTAAGCATTGTACCTTTCCCTTCGGCTCCGGCTGACTGTACACACTGCGCCCTCGATCACCGTTTCTCAAACGGGTTTTCCTTTCTTTTATTTTCCAAAAACTTTAAAGAAAATTTTTATAGTCGCAAACTGGAGATCAAACACACCGAAATGCGTTTGATTCACTCAAGCCGTGCTCTGATACCAAGTTGTAACGTCCCAAAAATTACAAGCAAATTTAAATTTTTAAATAAACAATTCATTGATAACAACTCAATAAATGATCCCAACGTTTCGTTTGCAAACACATAATTAATGTCTTTATAAAAATAAAACCAGCGGAATAAACGTTTAATTATTAAAATCATAAAGCAACCAGCTCTTCTCGCGCGCCAGTGTGTACTCGTCACGCCTTGGAGCCGCCCGTACCTGAAACCACAGTTTATTGGGAAAGGGTAAGCACGAAGCTTAGTGAATTCCAACACATGCGCAGATAGGAATTATATACATATCACCCCTATCCGCACATAAGCAACAACATCACAGTTACATAAAACGAGTAAACATCTACAAGTAATTATGTATTCAACACCTCAGTACCATCGAGGCCTCGGTCCCACCGAATTGTAATGTATCCAACACCTCAGTACCATCGAGGCCTCGGTCCCACCGAATTGTAATGTATCCAACACCTCAGTACCATCGAGGCCTCGGTCCCACCGAATTGTAATGTATCCAACACCTCAGTACCATCGAGGCCTCGGTCCCACCGAATTGTAATGTAACCAACACCTCAGTACCATCGAGGCCTCGGTCCCACCGAATTGTAATGTATCCAACACCTCAGTACCATCGAGGCCTCGGTCCCACCGAATTGTAATGTGACACATTTATACCAAGCATTCAAACCAATCAAATATTACACACCACAAACAACTAGTTCACACCACAAAGACAATAGTACATACAAACTATTATGACATGCATACAACCCCTAACTACACAGTGAGAGAACTCACCTCGAATGCGCGCCCAGCTTAATAACACAATTCAAGCTTCACAAATACGGTCACTTCCCAGCACCTAAACGCATGTTAAAACGTGTCAATACGAGACCCGGACCCTATGACACGACACACGCTTAAACCGTCACTAAAACCATTTTCCGCTCTCGCCAAACAGGTCTGTTCGGGACCTGTTTCGACCCCTTTAAACCCATAAAATTCCCAATATTATTTCATGACCAGAAAGTACTCTGAGTTAGGGTTCCAAGGACATATTATACGCCTCCTAACGATTTTTCTACAATTAATTACGGATTTTATAAGATCAGCCCGCAGAACAGCGAAAAACAGCACTTATCAGTATAAAACGACGATTTGGCCTAAGTTACGATCCGAACTGGATTTTGTACAAAACACAGAAAAGTTTATAGACTCAAAAAGTGAACTTTTGACACCGGTTTCACCCCAAACCGAGTTACGAGCAGAAAGTTATGGTTTTCGCAAGATCAAGGCAGATTCCAGAAATTTTTACATGAAATGACGAAACACCGAACTTACGACCACTTTTCCACCTAGCTAGAGGCCGAACCAGTTTTCCGCTAAAACACAGAAAACATGCCCGACCCCGAGCTTGAACCGTGGGCGCCAGTTTCGGCTCAATCGGAGTTACGACAGAAAAGTTATGGTTGACGCAAAACAGTGGCGGAAGGACGTTTTTCACATAAATGACGATTTTATAAAACGGTTTACGTGATCGATTAAAATTGATACGGGCTTGCACCAGGGTTCACGCGATTAGTGTTATTAGGTTACAAAGGGCTGGTCACAACCGCGCACCACCCGCTGCCACTTCCGGCAGCGGTGGTCACCGGCGACGGCGGCGGTTTACGAAATCCACGAGACAAGATTAAAACGAACACTTAGACTATCCCGATTTCCCTATACCCACACACCCATCCGGCTTACAACACCCGACCACGCCCAACGCCACCACTACGCTGGCGGTGCACGCTGGTGGCCACACCGCCGGTAGCCAAGGCTGCAGCGGCGGCGGTGGTGGGTGGTTCACGATGTCGAACGGAAACAAAAAGAACGAGAAGGGAACGTTTACCTTTCTTAACAAGAACGCGGTAGCGACCGTCCTTCGTCTCGACAGCCACCCTCTTCCGATCGTCCCTCCTCTCTCTTTCTCGCTCTTCTCTCTCTCTCGCCGGCGGCGAGCAGCGGCGATGGCAGGCGGTTCACGGCGGTAGGGAAAAGGCGAGAAAACAAGGGTTGCGTGGTTTTTGCGAGAGAAAACGAGAGAGAAAGAGGATTGCTTAGGGTTTTTCTAGATTTTTTTTTAAGATTCCTAATATGAGAAATTGTGAATGACACGAGGGTCGGTTTGCATTGGGGCCGAACCCATGCAAAATCACCAAGTCCATGTTTGACCCCTCAACTATCCACACCTTTGCAAGAAAAAAAAAACAATAACGCCTAACTTAACAATTGGGTCGATCATGCTAACAGTTCTTAACGGGAGAAGGAAGAAATATTAATAAACATTAGATTTAAAGACGTAAAATAAAATCATACCGGGACACGGGCTTTACACGTGAATTTGTTCATTCCCTCGTAGACATTTATGGGATGGGTTAGATTTGAAAAAGATTTAATGTAGCCCAAAACTGAAGGCCCAACACTTATATTGAGCCCATTACATATCCGTATCGTCTCCCATCTCCATTCCATCATCCTAAGTTCCTAACCCTATTTTCTTAAGGCAAACTCTTCCAGAAGACATCTCGATCTCATACGCAGCCATGGGGATAGATTTACTCGGAAACGCATCTTCTCAAAAACCTAGATGGGGAGAGCTTGAAGAAGAGGACGACGGCAGCGATTACGATTTCTTGTTGCCGCCCAAACAGGTTATTGGACCCGACGAACATGGATTGAAGAAGGTGATAGAGTACAAGTTCAACGAAGATGGTAATCGGGTTAAGATAACTACCACCACGCGCGTCCGTAAGCTCGCTAATGCTCGGCTCAGTAAGCGCGCTATTGAGAGGCGGTCATGGCCTAAGTTCGGCGATGCCGTCCGTGAGGACGTCGGCGCTCGGCTCACTATGGTTTCTACTGAAGAAATCATCTTGGAGAGACCTAGGGCTCCAGGTACGTTGTCTTTAGATCTGGAATTTTATATCACTATGATTGTCTATATATTATTCTATCATAAATCATGTGTATATTTATATATATTTGGTTGTATGATTTGTGCCTTTTTGGATTGATAATCAGATATAATTTAGGTTGCAATCAAGTGATGTTTTTAGATGATGTAACAATCACTAACTAGTGTTATACCCGTCCGTTGGTCGGGTATACGACATGAGTTTAATCTAAATTCAGTTATTTGAGTGGTTGGTCTTTAACCAATCACTGATATTCCATGGTTTGAGAAATGTGCATCATGGATGATAGTTTGTTTGAATAATGGGAGCTTGATTAATGTGTAGCTGGTCTTAGGGGTTGTTTACCAAATGCTTACCTAGTGTTATACCCGTCCGTTGGTCGGATATACAACATGGCTTTATTTAATTATAAAACCTCGTTTCCTCTCGTGAAATTTGATCAGTCGATTTGATTAAATGATACTCCATTATTAATATTGTTAGTTTACTGTTTGTCGACTTTACACTGTTATTTAAGACAAAAGATAAATCGGCATACCAATTTTTTTAGTATAAAACATGTTTACCCATACATGTTCTTTAAAGCCCAACTATCAGTATATATAAAAAAACCCAAACAGAAACACGAGAAAAGGTGGTTGTAAATCCAATTATCTTATCTCAATTTATAAACTTCCACTCGATCAAATTTAGTCATAAACCCATCCATACATTGAAGCCCAAGGATCACAAGACTTTAGTGTAGAGTTCAATAAGAGCATCAGTACCAATTTTGTTGAAATAGTCCCATATCTTGTGTTTAATGGCTTCTACCAGCTGTTCTCAGCTTTAAACAGCATGAATAGCAATAGTAGTTGGATCTTTTAACTTGCATTGGGCCTTCAGAAAACCCGTCACCAGCAGCCAATACATCCCTTAATGAATCCCCTAAGCAATAGTAGTAGTAGTACAACTCTTCAAATGTATAGCTTACCTTTATCAAGCTCAAGATTGGTAGCAAAATCCTCATGATGATCCATAAGTGTGTTAAAACCTCCTGCAGATAGCTTTAAATCAATAATGAAGGTGACTCTTCAAAAACATAATGCATATTACTATGCATAGGCCTTTCAAATTTTCATTTTTCCAGCCTAAACTTACAGGAAGATGACTAGCTTTTCAAAACTTCCTGTATTGATATTTATGGTTGCACAATATTAAAACTCTTATCATCATACCTTGCCGCATAAATCATAACCAAAAAATTTGGGAAAAAAACATTCCAGGAAGAAACAAAGCAAAAAACCTATGGAATTTGTATATATGCTAAAGCATGGAATCAAATGATCCAACCAAAATTAAAACATAACATGTTTTAGATATCCTGATCGCCGACTAAAACCAGAAATACATTCTGAAAGTAAATCAAATTTGATCAAATTTACTTGATCATATAATACATACCTAGTGGTTCTGTCAACAGAAGAGGTGATTGAGAAGTATAATCCAAAGATGGTGGAAGACCCTCTTTCACGTTTCTATAGAATTAAAATTCAATACATATATTGAAATAGAGATAAAAATTAAGTATGCAAACCTGTTGAGTGCCATCAGAAGTAAGAACGAAGTCATGATTTATGGATAGAGAACGTTTCTTGATAGCTGATTGGAGGGAGGGCACATGAGTCGAAGTGGTATTATTAGTATAGAAAGTGGAGAGTGTATTGCGAGATGCCAACAGATCCTGGATTATCGGTCCAAGTTTCAACAACTTCCTTCTGCCTCCTTTTGAGGATGGTAAACAATCTGATGGGTGGATGGACGAAGAAGCCTGCCTTTTTGCTACCGTTCTGTTGAATAGTGGAACCTATGACATAGATTTTGGATCAGGATAACCAATATGGTTCTATAATATGAATGCATCATTCTGAAGGTTTAAGGCTTTGAATGATACAATAAATGGTGGAGGTGTTGAAGCCATAGTCACATTGAGCTCGAATGAAATGGAGATATATGAGCGTGATCCTGAGATTTTGTCCTATGCTAAATTGCTAATGTCAGCCCTAGACCTTGTATTACTATTTACTTATAGATGTGCATCACATTGTAGTCAACTTTGCTTTAGGGGCCGTTTAGGAAACTTACCCGGTAAACACTTACCGATAATAGTCAACACTTCCGTTTAACTTACCGTGGAAGATTTTAGTCCATTAAAACGGCATCGTATGCAATATTTTTATCCGGTAAGCACTTACCGGGTAAGGGTCGTCACTCTCACTTATCGAGTAAGACTCTCGCTCCTTGTCATCGCTCTTACCGGGTACGATTCTGAATACTTGTCATGTACATCCAATAAGGTAAAGTGAGTGTATAAGCACTTACCAGGTAAGTGCTTAGTAAACGTCCCCTTGGTGAGTGTTTCACCCACATCTGTTGAAGGCTCAAGGTACAGCAAACAACTAAAAAGCCACAAATGAAGTTCAATACTAACAAAAGTTAAATGTAACATCATTTGGAAAACCAAATAAATATGGGAATATCATTGTAGATAGCAGACTTGAATCCAAAAGAGAATGCCAAGTAGATAGCAAACTTGAATCCAAAAGAGAATGCTAATTAGGCCAAAGGCCATTGGCCATAAGTAAACCATATACTACTGCCTCCAAAACACATTGCAAATCCACATTTGTATAGTACCATCCTTATCCCTCCATATCAACAGCTTTGAAGAACAAAGAATACAAATCTGGAAAAGGTCAATAACAGAGTATCCCCCCAAAAAATTCAATTAATCTGGCAACAGAAAATGTATTACATCTGAAGCTCGGTTTGCTACTAAGGGACCGTTTACCAAAATGCTTACCGGTAAGAATCAAAACTCTCACTACCAATGAATATGGTATAAATGATTTTTCAGCTTTAAAATTGATATAGACCTATCTAATTTTTTATATATTAAATTGTATAAGCAATGCTACAAAATTAGTAAAATGTGTAAAAGAACTATAGAAACATATTAATTTTTTTAAAATGAGGAGTACTAAGGCTGATATCCAAAAATACAAAGTGAAATAGTATAGCATGGATTGGGGAAAGTCGAACAGATTGTACCTTTAACCACAATTCCAAGCTATGAGGATCTGGCACCATTGACAAGGACAGCTGCAAAAAACTTATTTCTCTTCATCAAACAACTTAACATAACAAAATCCTAATTAAAGAAAAAATGAGCGAAAGATAATAACCCAAGAAATTATCAGTTTCGAGGATTCCAGATAATATTCTTTCATTCCATCAAGTGTTAATGAGATTTTAGCACCTAGCTTTTAGCAATATAAACACCGGAAAAAGAATTGAGTAATAGCAAAAACATGAAACCTTAATTACTTCAAGAGTTCAAGTCTCATAGACAAGTTCAAGTATGAGAACGTTCTGCCATATTACCTTTTATTTTGTTTGTGATGATGAGCGAAAAAGTCAAATGAACGATTTCTAATTCCAGAAATTGGCAGAAAATGTTCCTTTTGTAAGAACAAACTAATATCTACATTTAACCACCATGATGATGTAAGGTACCGAAAGATTTTGAAGATTCAATTATTTAATCGGTCACTCCTTTTATTTTAAGTTGCACCAATTTAGTCCACAATCTGAGCATGGTCGTTGACAGCAGTCTAAGGACTGTTATGAGGGTCAAAAACAGCAGCTACAAGGTTGTTCTTTTGGGCGCAGAATCGAAAAACAGCAGCCCCAATGGCGCATACTGCAGATGCTGTCCCCTGAATAGTTTTCTCTCTGTTTTTTGTGAGAAGTTACATTCTAACATGATATGTGGAAATATATAATCTAACTTGAACACTTATAAATATTATAGATTTAAAATATACTTAATAAAAACATACCCATCACTCCATCAGTAGCAAGGGATGAAATTTTCAATTATCAAATACACTAAGGAATGTAAATTCAATATAAAATCTAAAAAACTTGGTTAAATCTTTGATTAAAATCCAAAACCAAACTAATATACAACATAAAGCAGAGATCAAAACCTTCAACCATCATCACTCTTGATTTTCATGTTTGCTTTATGCTTCACCTTTCACCTTTGATTTCGATTTGCCTTGAATTTTGGATTCAGATTCGATTTGGAGTTCGGGTTTTGTTGCAGGATTATGGTCATCTCAACTTCCAAGGGTAAAAGCAGTCTTAGTCATCTTTTTAGTTACTGCCTCAGGTTTTTCTTCGGTTTGTGCAAGTGAGAGTATCAGAGTATGGCTGAAATGCTCACGTGGTTGATGTTGATACCGAAAACATACCCATAATACATTCTAACTTGATTAGGTTAGAATGTAACTTCGGTTTTCAATATGCAGCCTGCTACTATTGATTAGAAAGAACCCATAATGCAATATGATTAAAAAGGAACAAAAGTTACAAAGCAAACTCACGAAGCATGGTCATATGAACTGAGAATGCCTTGGTGAGGCCAAGGATAGCTTGGACACTCTAGACCATGTTCTGCCTCATCAGCAGCTGCTATAGTTGTAAAGCTCAACAGCCCTGAAACACAGCACCTAATCAAGAAAAAAAATACATTCTAACCTGATTTCTAGGGCTTCAAATCGCAACCAAACAAAACCCCTCGTTTTTGTGAGCAAAAGATATTTCACCGGTGGATTTGGCGTCACCGAAACCTGCAGAGAAACAGGGAGTTGAAACCCAACCCATCTATTTATAGGGGGAGTTTGGAGAGAAACCTGCAGAGAAATGGAAGACTTGGAGGTTGATTGAAACGTGGGAAGAGTTGGAGGTTGAAGGAGATAAATCAGGTAAGTACTGGAGCGGTTCGTGAGATAAATCAGGGGTGACCGGGTGAGTGAGTGGGCTACGTGTGAGATAAGAGGGACAATTAAGATGGCTTAATGAATGGCTTATTGATTTTAAACGGTCAGGATTGAAAGTTGAGGTGAGTTTAAACGGCTGAGATCTAACCAAAAGTGGTTAGACTCATCTGGGTCCATTGTATATATAATTGCTGTTTTTGTGCGTTAGCAACATAATCTCTATAATTCTAATCAAACAAAAAGGCATTTTTGGCCTTGATTATGTATTTAAAATTCCCTTTTATTATGTGGAAAATTCCCCTTTGTTTGTTAGATATACAGATTATGATATGATGTTAGTGACTGGTGGTGATAGCCAACAAGTTTGAATAGTTCCGTAAGAGGGAAGAAAAAGGTTTTTTTGTTCAACCTATGTGTGGGCTCTTGCAAAACACTGAGTTACCAACTATTTACTGTTAACATCTTAGTGCAGTTTTCTATCTTACATGTATTCGTTATCTATGGGATGTCTTCTGGGATGCCAAAGTGTGCTCTCTAGGAGTGACCACATATAACATCTTTATGTGTTTAGGTGAACACATAAAGCATCTTTGGTGCTCTTTAGGAGTGAACACATATAGCATCTTTATCTTTAATGGCAATTCCGGCGAAGTATACTTCTACTTATATCAAAAGAGAAATTATGGTGTTAAAACCTGATTTTCGCCTGTGGTCTTAGAGAATATGCTCGACTTATGTCAAGGTGATATGGGCCATTGATGAAGAATTGAAGATGAGTAGGCATTTTTATCTATAACGTGTGAAGTCTTTTGAATTTGCTTTCTTTTTACGATCGTGGCGTTCTTTCAAGTCGATGACTAATCATGAATTCCTGCTTGTTATTGTTTCTTCCTACACCATTGTATTCCAAACAATCTTGAGTGTCGAGATTACGACCTTGAAGATGTCATTGTAATGTTTAGTATTTTACCTAATGACATGGAAAACATGTAAGCTTTTCTACTAAAGTTTGTTCTTGGAAGACCTATTTTCTGGGGGGAGTATGGGGTTTTCTTTATGCTTTGTAACCCTTTATTGAGTTACCAACTCTTGAGGAATCTATGAATGGTTATTGATAATAGCTAATAGCTTTGTAACCCTTTATTGAGTTACCAACTTTGAATGGTTTTGAAAATTTTGAATAAAATATATACTTTGCTCTTCTGTATATAGGAATTTGAACCCACTATAGTAGTAGATATGACAATTAATGTGTAAAAGCTTGATCCAGTCTTGTCATTGTGCCTGCCAAACTATAATCAAGTTAATGAAGCAAACCCTTGTTTGTTTTTGAACATGGTTTCATAGTATGCTTGAAAGAATTCAATTTCAATAGCAGTAAACTGTCGTATTCTTTAGTGCACGATCTGATATACCAATCTTGTTTGGAATGAACTTTATGATTAGTTAAAAACACTTGGGAAAAGAAAAAGGTTCAACTGTTTATATTAACTTTGCATCTTGTAATAGGTACCAAAGCTGACGACTCGAATGCATCTGGAGACCCATTGGCCCAGATGTCGAAAGGAGGAGCTGTTCTCATGGTATGTAGGACTTGTGGGAAGAAAGGTGACCACTGGACCTCAAAGTGCCCCTACAAGGATCTTGCCCAGCCAACTGAAACCTTTGTTGAGAACCCAAACCCTGCAGATTCTTCTGCAACCGGTGCCACCAAAGGTGCATATGTTCCACCCACTATGCGTGCTGGTGCGGTTAGACCTACTGCTGGTGCTGACATGAGACGTAGGAATGATGAGAACTCGGTTCGGGTCAATAACCTTTCAGAGGACACTCGAGAGCCGGACTTGCTTGAGCTGTTCCGCCCGTTTGGAAACGTGTCTCGTGTTTATGTTGCTATGGATCAGAAGACGGGGATGAGCCGAGGTTTTGGGTTTGTTAATTTCGTGAGGAGGGAAGAGGGAGAGAGAGCTATTGCCAAACTCAATGGGTATGGTTACGATAACCTTATCTTGAGCGTCGAATGGGCTGCACCCAGGGCAAATTAGTCTTTTTGAAACTTGGTATCAATCAACATGGAGGTTTATTTAGAGTGTAAGCAAGATTTTGAGATTTGCTATTAATAGTTTTATTTGTAAACACAGTTTTTTCTTTTTATTCTTTTAGCAAGATTCCGTTCATCATGCTGTCTAAACTTTTATGATGAACACGTCCTATCATTTCCAAGACAATTTATGTTATCTATTTGTTATAACGGGTAAAATGAGTACAAAATGAAGGTCAAACTATTTTTTGATTGTATGAATTCCAAACTGTTATTTAATTTCGTAAATAGTTAAAATATATTAAACATGAGTACAAATTGTTATTTGTTGCCTTGTTTTATTGTATGAATTCCAAATTGTAGAATTTTGGTCTATAAGGTTTGCTTTCATTTGAAATTTAAACTCGTACTAAGTTTTGTTTTATTTGTTATAATTGTTTTGTGCAACAACTTGACAATTTATCTTGATCTGTTTCTGGCTACACAAGGGGTTGTTCGGTTCGTTTCATATTAAGACTTGTATGGATAAAGCTGATTGTATTCTTAAAGTTGTCAATATCAATCTGTCTAAATATTGTTCAGTTGATGTGCTGAATAAATAATCTGAATGATCAAAATGACTATTTTTTACCCTTGGTTCACGTTGAACATTATAAATCAAATTTCACAAAACTGTAACAAATGAAACCCCAAATTAGAAAAGATAAAAAAATCTATAAACCCTAAATAAAAATTTGTAAACAAATCTGTCAAATATATAAATCTTAAATAAAAACTATAAACAAATCAGACCTCAATATCCTTCATCGCTAGATCTCGAAAAGCAAAGGAAGCGCCTGTTTATCGCCTTCATCGCCATCGTCTTCATCACTGAAGGAATTCATTACTGTCGGTCGGTGGTGTGGTAGAGGGACGATGATGGTGAGGCAGAGGGACGATCGGAAGAGGGACGAGTGGTGGTGGCTCCGACGATTTGAGGTAGAGGGGCGAGTGGTGGTGGTGGCTACATCGGTGGTGGTTGTGAGGAAGAGCAACACTCTGAGGAAGAGAGGGATGATGGTTTGTAAATGGTAGGTTTTTTTTCTTTAATGGGGGTAATTGGAGAAGGGTAGATAGGGAATAATAATGGCTGAGCCCAAATGACCTCTATAATCTAGCTGACCGTACCAACCACTATCTGAGTAATTAAGCCAGTACCAAACAGGTAGATATAGTTGTACGAATAAGCCATATCTACCATACAATGCATTAAGCCACAAACAAACAGACCCTAAATTACATCCACCTTCACATCTTGTACTTTACTGGGGTATTTGAATTAAGTCGAACCTGAATTCATTCAATGTTTGATTCATTATAAAATAGGTTGGCTTTTGGCTCAACTTATAAATTAGAGTAAACTACGATTTTCGTCCCTGGTCTTCAAAAGTTGCTTTTTTTGTCCTTGTGGTTACCAATCTTTTTCCATTTTCGTCCCTAAAGGTAACATCGTTAGAAAAAGTCAGTTGACTTAAAGGTAATTTCATCTTTTTCACTTTTTTTTTGTTTTAAAAAAAATACAAAATATTGAATTATATGTATAGTAAATGCTTACTAAACCCTAACCAGAAACCACCCCTCCCCCACTCCCTACGACGCTTGTCTCCTACTCCCATTCTCTCCTCCATCTCCGGTGAGCACCGTCACTACCTCCAACCGCCTTGTATAACGACAATCTCCTTCCCATGTTCCCTCCACCGTTCTTCTCCACGTTGTCCTTTCTCTCATTGACCTGCGTTCTTCCCCTGGCCCTCACCACTGTTTCGACCGTAAATCGGACCACTGATCTCAACTTTGTTTTCGCTTTTATTTGTTAGGGGTTTCTAATGTTTTTCAGTTCTCTACATATTGGGTTTGAATGTTTTTGATTTTTTGTTAATGTCCCTAAATTTATGTGTTGAATGCTTAGGGCAACGACTTTTTGCATTAGTTTCCTATCTGACATGTTTTTGTTTTGCATGTGAGTTGATATTATTTCAAATTGGAGAAATTGTTGAACTGGGTTAGGAGCCTTCTGGTTCGCCCCTTCCCTTCTCCCATAAACCCGATCCACAGCCTGAACCTGTAACACCAAAGAAACCATTTAGGGTTTTTGTAAAATAATCTAAACTCACTAAGTAAACGTAATTTTTTCGCCACCCACTTAAACAGTGAAAAATATGTTAAGGACAAAAGCAAATGTAATATATGTTTCGGATCACCATTAATATACTTAGTAACACCTTTGTTTTTTAACCACAAGGATTGTGGTGTAGTGGTTAAGGCCCTGGGGGATGTGGTGGAATATCCTATCTGCCCAGAGTTCGAATCCATGATATATAGGATATTCCACCGTCAACAAATGGCTAAACACAATTAATCAATCTTATTAAAAAGAGTACACATAAAAGGCAAGGTACGAACATCCAAAAGCAAATCCATCTAGGAAACTTGGATTTTGTTAGTAGTTTAGTCGTATCGAGTCAACTCAGTTGGTTCTAACTTCAACTAGTCACCTTTTTCTTAGGGCATCTCCAATCCAAACATTAAAAACACTAAAAACACTAAAAATAATGGGTCCATTAAACACTTCAAAAAATCAATTCCAACCATGCACTAAAAAAACACTAAAAACTATATTTAGTTATAATAAGAGTAAGTTACATTTTTGGTCCTTGTGGTTTTCACTCAATATCAACTTTGGTCCCTATTTCAAACTAATTACACTTTTGGTCATTATGGTTGTTATTTTGATTCAATTTTGGTCTTTCTGACCAACTTTAATTAAAATATTTATTTAACTTAAGGCTATTTTAGTCTATTTACCTCTGGGGGTGTTTGGGATTGCTTATTTGTAACAACTTATGCTTATTTCTAAAAGTGCTTATCAACTTATGTGTAAAGCCCGTACCCCGGTATGTTTATTTCTTTTATGTTAAATCTTTTCTCTTAACGTTGCTTGTTAACGGGGTTATGCGACAAGGACTTTAATTGTTAAAATGTAACACCTTAGGCATATCCCACATCGGCCGTGGACAGGAGAGATGTTGGGTATATTAGTAAACCTTGGCCTTACCAGACACAACGCGTTTTGGGGCCACAAGCATGCGGGTTCCTTGGGAACTCTGTGGTTAAGCGTGCTTGGGTGGGAGTAGTACCAGGATGGGTGACCTCCTGGGAAGTCCTTGCGAAGTCCTTGCCAGGTCGCCAAGAACAAAGCCGTGAGCCAGTGGGGCAAAGCGGACAATATTGTGTCGTGGTAAGCGGGGTGTTACAAATGGTATCAGAGCCACTCCTGTGCCGTTCGGGATGGTGGGGCAAACCTCATCGAGGACGATGAGTCCCTAAGGGGGGGGGGTGTGTGTAACACCTTAGGCATATCCCACATCGGCCGTGGACAGGAGAGATGCTGGGTATATTAGTAAACCTTGGCCTTACCAGACACAACGCGTTTTGGGGCCACAAGCACGCAGGTTCCTTGGGAACTCTGTGGTTAAGTGTGCTTGGGTGGGAGTAGTACCAGGATGGGTGACCTCCTGGGAAGTCCTTGCGAAGTCCTTGCCAGGTCGCCAAGAACAAAGCCGTGAGCCAGTGGGGCAAAGCGGACAATATTGTGTCGTGGTAAGCGGGGTGTTACATAAAACGTTTGGGTTTTGGGGCTTAAGTTGAAAATTATCTACAGGGACCATTGTTGTAATTTCCTAAAATCTTGCATGGGGTTCGGCCCATGTGGAACCGACCCCCCTTCCCCTCTCGTTTCTTATTCACGGCAATCTCACACAACAACCCAAAAACCCTATTTTCTTCCCTTCCTTGCTGCTATCGCCGAACAACCCTAAACCCCTCCCCACCGCCGTTTTCTTGCTGCTGCCGCCGTGACTAGTTCGCCGGCGAGAGAGAGAGAGAGTTTCAGCGAGAGAGGGAGAGATCGAGAGAGGAGGAGGTGCCGGAGTTTGGTGCCGCTGCTGTGTCGTCATCGCCGAGGTAAGGCCTTCCCTTCGTTTTTCTTTCTTTCGTCGCCATCTTAACAACACGAGACCATCGCCGCCGTCATAACTATGGCTGCCGACGGCATGGCGCCGCCGCCGTACACCACAGCCAGTGGTTGTCACGTGCCGATCGGTGGTTAGTCGTTCTTGGGTGCGGGTAAGTTGGGTGTATGTGAGTGATGTGTGTGTGCAAGTACGGTGGTCGCCGGAGCGCCGCCGCCGTCGTGCCCCACTGCCGGAGGTGGCAGTGGGTGGTGGCCACGGCCCAACCCTAAACCGCCTTGGCGGAACCCTAAACCGCTAATGGTAATTCAAAACCATTCTATCATTTTATTAAAAAAAAAGAAAATCCCATTCTGTCCCGGTTTTGCATCGGCCATAACTTTTCCGTCGTAGCTCGGTTTGAGGCGAAACTGGTGCCCACGGCTCACATTCTGTGTCGGGCACATTTTTCGTATTTTAGCAAAAACCTGGTTAGGCCTCTAGCTAGGTGCAAAAGGACCGTTTTTGCAGCAGGTCCGAATCTGCCAGCCTTACGTCTCGATCTTAGAATAATCGTATAAAATCGTAGGAAAATCGTTAGAACGCGTATATTATGTCCCTGGAAAGCTAAGACCTAGACCCTCCTGTTTGTGGGATTTAGTTCCTGGATTAGTGGGTCTAGGGAGGGCTAAGCAGGTCCCGAACAGACCCGCAGTTTAGGCCGAAAAGATGAAATATCCCTCGTTTAATCTTATGTTTATATTTGAGGGCTGGGGCTTCGCGTTAACACTTTGTAGCACTTCTTTAGGTGACGAGAAGTGATTTTGGAGTTGGCAAACTTGTGTGGTCAGTTGGGAATTTCTGCAACGCTTTCGAGGTGAGTTCACTCACTACGTAGAACTATGATTATATGTACATTGCTGTAGCTCGTGTGTGCTAGTGGTCTTACTTGTTGCGTAGTACTAGATAGTGTCGTGTCTAGTATGGACCTTGGGTATCGTATAAAACTCGGGGAGACCGAGGATTATGTACACGAGTGACGTAGGAACTCGGGGAGACCGAGGGATACGTGCACGGTTATCGTGTGTTATCGGGGAGACCGATGGATACCTGTTTAGGTGGTTTGGTGTGAGTATGTTGTTTATGATGCGTTCTTAAACTTGCATGCTTGGTTATGTGTATCTACCTGCTTTAGGGGTAGTGTTGTATGATTATAGTTGTGCGTGGTGTTGAATTCACTAAGCTTCGTGCTTACCCCTTCCCTATAAATCGTGGTTTCAGGTACGAGTGGCTCAAAGGCGTGACGGTACACACTGGCGCGTGCGAAGGACTTTTCACAATTATGAGTTGAGATATTATGTTTAAGAATAATTTATTTCCGCTGTTTAATTTAATGAGATTGTTTATTAATTGAGTTTGCAACGAAACGGTTATTTGGATATTTAATGGTATTTTATTGAATTAAAGTATTATTTTAAAAGTTTAAATTTACTGTGATTTTTGGGACGTTACATTATGTCATGATAAAAAGGAGTTAGGGGTAAAAATGTAATTTCGACAAATAAGTTATAAGCACTTTCAAATAAGTTAAAATGAATCAACTTATCAAAAACAACTTATTTGTGGTGGGGAAAAGTCATAAACACTTTTCTTTTTCTCCATCCAAACACTAAAAATAACTTATTTGCGGTGAGAAAATGCAATAAGCAAATAAGTCAAAAATATAAGCAATCCCAAACACCCTTAGTCCTCGTGGTTTGTCTTTTTTTTTCTTTTCTTTTTTGTCTTTCTATCATTTTCATTTTATAACCTTGCTATATTAATTAATTAATGATAATTTTTACTAACAAGACATTAAAAATACACATTTCATTTTGTAAATTACACCATTAGAAAAGTATTGTCAATATCTTTAAAATAAGTAATTATTGAATATTTTTTAATTATTACACAATTTATCCAATATATACATTCGTGTACACTAATAAAAAACTTTTCTATTTTAAGTTGTGTTTAAATTTTTTATCACTTTCTTTTATTGTGTAAAAAATTGAAACTTGTATGTGTCAGTTAATAAAAAATGTATAGTTTCTACATTTAATTAAATGTTTGTTAAATGTGTATCAAATAAAAAACTTTGTAATATAATAATTACTTTTTTCATAATATAAACATAAATTTATTGTAATAAAAACTAAATAATCAAGTAACAACCACACACTTTTAACAATACTTTTCTAATGGTTTCATTTACAAAATGAAGTATGTATTTATTGTTAGTAAAATTTATCATTAGTTACTTAAAGGTTTAAAATGAGAAAGGTAGGAAAGACAAAAAAGTGAATTAATTATTTAGGTTATGTTTACAAATTAACTGATAACATAGTCATATTTGGTATTAAAATGATAAAAGATCCTAAAAAGACATGTTAACGAAAAAAACACCTTCATGTTTTGACTCTAGAATCTTCGTTTGGCCATATTTTCTTCATGCATGTCCATCATTAGTCAAAACTGAAGTTACTTGCGTAGATGCCCATGAATTTTTTCTGCATGTGCTTAAAGAAAGTTAATTATTCGCAACTAGATATATTTAACTCAAAAAGCAAATAAGGTGCATAATGAGTTTGATACCAGGGGTTTACAAGTTATTTTATGATGCTATTTGCCAAGTAAACAAAAATAACAACAAACTAAAAAACAAATGTTATACCTTTTATAACATCCCCTTTTAGTTTTTTGAGGTATTATCATTCTTGAACTCTCGTCAGACTTTCTTTATGCTCGTCTGAACCATGCAAGGATTCCAAATAACTCGTTTGGAGTGGAAAAGTCTCGTTAAACTTTTCCGGTTTTTGCTCATCCAAACTACACAATGATTGCAAATAACTTGCTGGAACGGAAAAAGGTCGTCATAATTGCTTGATTTCGGCTCACCCATGATACCCATGGATTCTGAATAATGTGTCGAGAGTTGAAAAGGCTCGTTGCGACTACAGGAGCCCATGATTGTGAGGGTGTTGTTAAACATCCCCAAGATTCGATCCACTACACCATCGAGTGATGTGGGGTCGGACTCAATGTTTTCTGACTGTTGAAGGATTTCCTGAAGCTTATCAGTCCATTCTTGGCCTTGGGTGAATTCCTGAATAGCTTTTTCCGGTTAATCGGCAAACTCTCCGGCCAAATTGGAGACTCCATGCTTTAATTGGTGGTTTGAGCATTGAAACACCTCTCAAGATTTATATTACAATTGCAAAATATGATTTTTTAAAATAAAATAGAAAATGATAAAAGGAAAGTGACAAGAAGGTTTCTTAAATTTCATTTCCACGCACCAAACGCCAGTCATTCAAAGGGGAAAACATTGGAATATGAGCACGCGCTACGAGCACGCGCTACGAGTGATTGAATAACCGTGTTTATGAGTTGACTGGGGTCGTTAACAAACATTTCCTTTTTCAATTAATGGACCGAAATATTTTATTCAAAATAAAGTTCTCTGCTATTTAAATCTCGATTTTAATGTTTTATTTTATTAATTTATATTACGAATTTGTATGATTTTAAAGAAAAGATAAGTTTTTACTATAAATAATTTAGTTTAACTTTTTCTATTTAATTTAGGTTTATGAATGATGTATTTTATTTTAAGTTTAATAATATAATTTTTTATAAAATGATGATTAAATGTTCTGTTAAAATTTAATTATTATTCGAATTATATTTTAGATTTTTTTATACTTAAATGATATGTTTATCTTGTATTTGTTTATGTTTATTGGTTAGTTACGAATTCAAACATACAGCTTTAAGAAATTGTATTCATACGTCATTATTTGTAATCTTGAATTTTATATAATATGTATTACTAAACAATACTTGATGCTTGAAAATTTGCTTTTAAAAGTATTTTCTCAAATGCTTTATAATATATTATAGATTTAAAAAAAATTAGTTGGTGTTCGGCATGATATAAACAAGCTAATTGATCGACATAGCGAATTTTCACTCAAATTAACTTTTTAGTTATTTTCTTATTAAATTTCCATTTAGCCAGATTTTATGTAAATGTCTTGTGCATTTGCGTAAAATTAATTTTTGATTAGTGTGTGTATGTATGTATGTATGTATGTATGTATATATATATATATATATATATATCCACACGGTAGTGGGTTAACGTGAGAGTAGTCTGTTTTTTTAGACCACATTTTTACACTTTAAACTTCAAAACAAAACATTGTGAAGGTAAAAAAAAATCCGAACTGCAATACAGTGCAATGTTACCCATCCCAACTGAAATGGTTAATTGTCAAATCAACTCAACTAAACCAACCCAACTCATCTCACCTTGACGCCTTCACTTCATTCTACGACTACGAACCTAAATTATGTGTTCCGTTGGTGTCGTCACTACTCTCAACTGACGTCGTCCTAAATTGAAGGAGTTTCAAAGCCTGACATTGTTGTACCAAAATTGAAGTAATGTCATTGGATATCTTGATTTTTGAAATCGATTGGTACTTCTTAAGTTCTAGGATTTCTTTGTTTCAATGATTTCCTATTAATCTTTATCATTATTTTGTCTCCATTAAGGTTTGATATGGATTTCACCAACATGGGAGAGAAGCTTGGGTTAGAGGAAGAAGATAAGGGTATGCTAGAAAGTGTGTTTGGTAGTGAAGCATACGATTTAATCGTTTGATCAACATAAGTTTTTTGATGAGCTTAGATCAAACGAGTGATTTAAGGGTTAAAGAGGGTCTTTATAAGATTGTTAAAGGGGCATTTGGTTCATGGACTTTATAGGAATTGGAATGGATTATTCCTTTAACCAAATTCCAATTTTTTTATTTGGTTCACATATTGAAAACGCATAAATTAAGAAATTTCATCAATCCTTAGCATAAGTGAAGAATTTGAATTTCATACACTTGCAACCAATTTAAGGAACACCCCCGAACCGTTCCCCTACCACGACCATGCTATTATTTGTCACCCCCTAACCCCCCCCCCCCACCACACGATTATTGTCGCCGTCACAACCACCACCCACTCATGACAACCCCAACGACCATCATGCCATTACTGTCACCGTCACAACAACTACCCCCACCGACCGCCATGCCAGAATTGCCATCTTCCCAACCACCAAACCCACCCACCCTCCTTGTCTCGCGCACCCCCACTCCCCGCCCTGTCCACCAACCTACTACCTCGACCCACCCCTACCGTGGTGTACTTTTTCGTTTGAATATCTCTTTCTCTCTCTCTCTCTCTCTCTCTCTTTATATATATATATATATATATATTGGCCAATTAGAATAATTGAAAAATATACGATATTAACTACTTATCGATAATTTAAATGAAATTATTTGATTTTTTATTATTAAAGGTTTAATGATTTAAAAAACGTATAATATAATTAATAGAAATAAAAACAAATGTCTTGATACTTTAATTAAAAAAATTATTTACTGGTATATCAAAGTGTTTTTATTCCAAATTATCATTTTAAGGGGATTAGTAGACAAAAATAATTAAATAGTTTGTATCTAATACCAATCGATTAGTGTTTTTATTAGCTTTGTTTTACTCCCACTATCTTATATTTTCATTTAAAACATTATCTAGTATAAGTTTATTAAACAATCAAATTTATTTAATATTTAAGAAGTAAACTTCATTTTTGGTCCTCGACATTTGTCAAGTTTAACGGATATCGTCCCTAAACTTCAAAAACTCGGTTTTGAAGCCTCGTGTATGTCATTTCACAACGGTTTTGGTCCCTCTGTCTAACGACAGTAACTTTATCTGTTAGATCATTCAAATGAGGAACATTATTGGTGAAATTACCGTTTCTCTTATTTTTATATCAAACAAAATCATATTATGTATATGTATATATAAACCGCGACCTACCCCATTTCCCATTCCCTTTTTCAGGCGACCTTTTTCCCTGTCCCCCTCCCCCTTACTATGATCATCGCAACACCTTACCTATCGATCTTCACCCTTGCTATTGCCATAGTATATAGATCTCACTAGAAAATAAAGTCGGCATCTGGTTCACTCCACCTCTATACCCTCTGCATCTCCTCCTTCTGGGTTTTAAATCGATTGGAATCGACCTTCTCAAACTACCATCTCCAATCTAATGTGGGGTGAAACGGGGAGGGGAGGGAATTGTTGTCAGAAAATGAGGGGATGAAGGGGTAGAGCCGTAGAGCCCTAGAGGTGTTGTGGAAGATTAAAATATGACCTTTCTCTCTATTTGTATATGTGTAAAGAAGATTGAAATATTTTTTATTAAACAAGTTCTTTTTAATATAGTTAGAATGAGATGATTCATAATAAAATTTAATTCAATACTTTAGAAGAACCTAATAAAAAATTTCATCAAAACCAGGAGGACTAATGTGCAATTCATTCAACATGTTTTTAATAATAATAATAATGAATTTCTTATGTTTTGAGTAGCTTCATAAAACATGGCAACTTGTTTTTTTAAAAAAAAACTAGCAAGAAGCTAGAAGGAACAATTACAAGTAGGAGATAGACAGAAGTGGGTTTTGTAACCAGCCCACTCAATTAATATTACACTTTCTACTCCTATTTATAACCCAAAAGAACGACTGAGTTACAATGTTATCCCACAACGTCACTTTCTTAGGCTTAGGAAGCCTAAAAAGTGTCCCATTTCGGAAAGACCAAATAGCCCATAACGCCGTCAGAACAACCGCCTCCAAACAGGTCGACTCCGTTTTATTCAAACGCAAAGATAATAACCAGCAAATCCACTCTGGAAATGACCTAAACTCCGGAATATCCAAACTCCACCATCGACCAATTTGCTTCCAAACATCCCGCGACATTTGACAAGAGAAAAACAAATGTCCCACCGACTCAATCTCCAAATCGCACACCGGACATAAGAGGGAGTGCACCTCTATTCCTCTTTTATCAAGGTTATCTCGAGTTGGAATCTTGTTCAAACTCAACCACCAGGCAAAAACATTAATTTTGATAGGAACAAACCGATTCCATCTAGTAGGAGGAGATTCTACCACCAAAATTTTAGAATCAATATAACTACGAGCAGAAGCCACCGAAAACTCACCCGACCCGTCAAGAGACCAAAACCATCTATCCCTTTGGTCAGAAACATGGCAACTTGTTTTAGTTAAAACATCATGCATCGGAGCATCTTATGTCATTACAATACGCAAAAAAGTTACTACTAGTTGTCAACTTTTTTTCCTTTTTAAATATTTTTTTCAAGAAGAAAATCATTTAATGATTAAAGTATTTAAACCAAGATTATTTATACCTAATATGAGTTGTTTAGCTCTGTAAGTTATAATATGCACACGACACGTGTTACACAGAAATACTGAGCATGTAAATCTATAGGGTTGTACATAAATAGTACGTTTGCTTCTACTTTTAGAAACCCTAATTAAAATCATGTAAATTGTTAAGTAATTATTCTTTTAAGAATAATTATAAATTGTGTTGGAATGTAATTCTGACAATTAGATGGTGTAAATGTAATTATTATAACTAGATAAAATTACCTTGTTCTGTACTTTCTTCGTAATGTGCCACATGCAAAGACGATGCTTTGATTCTGTGAAAACCTCGGGTATGGCTTGTTTCATAGCAGCGCATTGATCAGTTATAAAAAATATAGGCTGCTTCCCATGTGCTTCAATAAAAGACTTCAGCACCCATTTGAAGTTAACGATGCTCTCATGACTAATCAAAGCAGCAGCAACGACGACAGACCGCTGGTGGTTGTCGATTGATATGAATGACACAAAATTCATAGCATGCCTACATAGAAAAACCATACAATTGTAAGAAATATATAACAAATTCATAACAAAAAAACAAATTTCACCTGTTCGTGCGGTATGTTGCATCAAAAGACATTGTGTCACCGAACTCCTTGAAATTTATCTTCACAATCTCATCAACCCAAAATATAGCTTGAAGTTCACGATCCTCCACTAAATAATCAAAGAAAAAATCAGGGACTTTAGACCTACGTTTCGCAAGCAAGTTTATGAGCATCTGCGCATCTTTGTTGCCAACGAATGAACCCATATCCCTTCTAGCATTCTCGTAATCAGTCGGGGTAGCACCAACATACTCGTATCCACCTTTCATAGCAGCTTCAATGGTATGAGCCATTGCACCACCAATACTTGCCGTCGACGCATTATAAACGTTCCTATAGTCGGTGTATTGCAGTTGCCTTTTCGATTTACAAAGCATTTTGTCGTGACGATTGTATAACGCATGATTGTGCCTTTCTTCAAATTTGTAAACAACAAAAACATTACCCTCTTTCTTCAAACGAAATTTAACACACGCCTTACAACCCGATCTTTTGACATTTGACTTACGCACTCTACGATCACAACTACTACTTTCATAGTCTATCTTTTTTTTTCCAGGCCAGCCTTCACGACTACATAGAAGATACCTAGAAAGAATGTCCCCTTCCCTGTTTTTCTTTTTATTAGACCTCCTGACATCAAACCCTGCAAGCTGTGCATATTTCATATACGCAGCCTCGGCCTTTTCAATAGAAGAAAACTCATGCCCAACAAATAACTTAAATTCATCATCAACGCGAGGGATCCAATACTTCATACCACCAGGAGTCACGAACATGTCAACAACAACTATTACGCAATTGGAAAATTTGTTTAAAATAAAATTATAAAAAATATTGTATAAAATTGAATACAGTTAACATGTATTATGAAAACAGTTCATGCTACATATAGACACTGATCATTAATGACGAATGTATAATTTCATATACTATTTCATAACTTTTAATGTTTCATACCTGTCAAACAAACAACCTTAAATTAAAAACCCATTAACATATAGTCCAATGAAAAAAAATAATGGTCGCAATCGCAAAATCCAAGCCAATAAACTTAAAAGTGTTCACGCATCAATCACTATAAACAATTCATGTTTCATATAACGATTACTGGAATTAAGATGAATGTATAATTTCATATACTATTCATAACTTATGATGTTTCATACTTCCCGTACATATCCATTGACATATGGTCTATGAAAAAAAGACTTACGATCAAATTAACAAAGTCCAAACAAATATTTTAAAGCTACACACAAATCTATATATTACAAAAATTTCGATTAAACCCTAAAATAATATAAGAACTAACCATTGTCTTTGTTGTCACGGACCCTATTATCTTCATGCACGATTTCGTCGTCGCCTCCGAGTAATGAACCTTCATCTGCAAACTCGTTACCAGTATCATCTGATTCATCATCTACGATGAACTCGTCAACTACGACGGATGCTCGGTTTTCGTTTTCCATGGCCGAAATAAACGATTCATCGTCCATATTCGTAATACAGTAAAATATTGAAACATAAACTGTAAATATGAAGAACTATGGACGATAACATTACAATCAAAATCAAAGAAAACTGTTTTGGAATGCATGAAATTCGGGAAACCGAATCTATCCATAATTAACTACCTACAAAAAAATCGATAATAATATTAGTTAAACAATTAATAATATGAAATGTCCTTATTGCCCTTAATCATGTTTAGCGCCCTAATTAGGATCCTACGGTTGAGATGAGGTTTCATTGGTTTCATCTTTTTTACTGGTTTCATTTGAAGCTCCCTCTCTCTCTCTCTCTCTCTCTCTCTCTATATATATATATATATATATATATATATATATATATATATATATATATATTGAGTCATCTTCAAATGTAAACCATCATTTTCGTGTAAACCGTCGATTTCATAGGTTTTTTGATGTAGTTTTTTTTATGGAATTGTTTATTTTGATGAAATTGTTTCATATCATTCACTTCTTGATGAATTTTTTTTATGAAATTTGTAGTTTCATAGGTTTTTTTCATTCTTATGAAACTGTTTCATACATTTTCGTTTTCACCTATGAAACTACAAATTTCGTAAAAAAAAGTCATCAAGAAATGAATGATATGAAACAATTTCATCAAAATAAACATATCCATAAATTTTTTTTATCAAAAAAACCTATGAAATCGAGGGTTTACACGAAAATGATAGTTTACATTTGAAGATCTCTCTCTCTCTCTCTCTCTCTCTCTATATATATATATATATATATATATATATATATATATATATATATGCCGTACAATCCTCACAAAGCTATAAGTCATAAATTTATTTTAGCACAAAAACACGTTTAGCATAACCATAATCAAACAACACCATAATCATTGTCCACGCTTCGGGCAGTTTCTTGAATCATGCCTTCCCAGTTCTTTACGGGTGCGTCAGGACAGGACAAGACATGACAGAACAGAACAGCTATCCAGCGTTTGGTAGAACATAACTAAACTGGACAGAACAGAACATGACTGACAAAATGACCAATTTACCCCCAGTGGGTTATTTAGTGGTGGTGGTGGCGACGGTGGTGGTGGCGGCGACGGTGGTGGTGGTGGCGGTGGTGGCGGCGACGGTGGTGGTGGCGGTGGCGGTGGCGGTGGCGGTGGCGGTGGCGGTGGTGGTGGTGGTGGGAAACAAAGAAGAAGAAGAAGAATGGGGTATTTTTGTCAAAAAGCTCCTTGTTCCACTTAGTTCCATGGTTTTTGGTGGAACACATGTGTTCCATGTTTGTTCTACTTAGTTCTGTTCTGTTCCATCTTAAGTCACGCCAAACATGGGACAAAAGTCCTTGTTCTGTTCTGTTCCTCTCTTGTCCCACAACCAAACGCAGCCTTAAGGTACACCAATTGTCACATCTTCTCATGCAAAAGGAACACAAAGTTTCTCCGTTGAACCAATCGAAGCAAATGGTTTATTCTTTTTGGTAGCTTCTTATGGAGTCATACTTGGCCTTTTTAATATAATGTTATCTTCTTGGATGTTTCTTTAATATCTTGGTTATGTTCTGAAATCTTTCTCTTGTTCCTTTAATTATCACTAGTGTTTGACATCGCGCGTTGCACGATGATCAAATTTTATGTTAACAAAATTGTAAAAAAATGTTTTTATTATTTTCACAGATATGAAATATGTTGCGAATCCATATACAACAATTTATTTTAGATAAAGATTGACTTTAAACATATTCAACTAATAAAATTATGAAATATGTTGGATATGTGTTGAAAATTATTAGTAATAACTATAATTTAAATATTTATATATAACATTAATAAACTTGTTTAAAATAAATCAATACAAATTATGATATAAATTGAAAAATAAATCATAGGTCACCAACGTAGTAAAAAATATCGGATAACCAAAACTCAACACTACAATAAATAAAAATTAAAAATATTTAGATTTAGAATAAATATTCTATGTTTCTTTAAATAGAAACAACATATATACAAATTGTATCAACAATTACCGAATAAAATTACATTATCAAATATTTATATATAATTAAGATAGGTAATTAAAATAATCTTTATATAAAAGACCAATAATATGAATATTTCAAAAATTATAATCTTCTACTAAAAAAATTACGACAATACATGATTAAATTTAATAAAGTGTTTGTATTTATTTATATTATTATTTTATTATAAGAAAATACGTAGAAGTATTTAGATTTTAAAAAATGTTTTTATCAAAAATCCACTTTTTTCGTTTAGTCACCGACTTTTTTCAAAATTTCCGTTCCTTCATCATCAATTCCTTGATTTTTTTTTTGCAGTTTGGGTCAAATTTTGTATTAATACACGAGTTACATGAACACGATTACATAGCATTGCAGTTTAATTGATTGTCTCGGCTACATTGTTAACAGTGGTATCGATTTTATTAAATTATAGCAAGATTTTGATGTTGAAACTTATAGGTTGTATGAAGCAAAAAAGTAAATTCACAAAATGAAATCAAACTAACTTTGAACATAATTCAAAATAACCGGAGGTCAAGAAAACAAATTTGAAGAATATTAGTCGGTTTATATTTAAATAGAACACTAATTTTCCAAATGAACACTCAAACATATTAGTATATATCAAACCAAGAAACGAATATAAAAATGAAGATTTATCGTCATTTGCTAGTAATAATGTAATATCAAAGTAACTAATACTCAAATGTTCTTTTAGCATTGTAGGTTACATTCCTGAAGAAAAAAAGGCAAAGAAATGAGAATTTAGTTAGCAATAAATCACGAAATTACAAAATAGACAAAATCAATAATTCATTGAAATTGAAGGAATACTCGAATGAAAGACTTACATGTGATGATAATATGTGTGCCTTGATGATAAATCTTTGATGTTCTTCGACATATTTAGATAACATAAAAAACATATAATGTCAATACAATAGCAAATAATTCAAAAATAACCAAATATCGATAACAAAGATATGATTAATCTCTTAGCAATACAAATCTAATGAGAGAAAATGTGTTAGAGGGAGAGATTGAGAGTTAGTTTGTTGTATGACAAAAAGGTTAAAAAACTAATAACATAAACAACAAAAAAAACCAAAACAACACTTATGCTTAAATAAGAGAAATGAATGATTAATTATAATAAATAAAGAAAAATGAATGGGTGGTAACATAAAGAAAGGAAAATAAAAGGTTAACTTACATAAATTACAATAAATAGAATAATTAATTCAAATAAATAATGAAAACAATAGTTAATACCATAAAAAAAGGAAAACAAATGATTAATGACATAAATTGCAATAGATATGTAAAATTATTATTAAATACCCTCATTTATAATGAAAATATAATTTAAATATGAGAATGGACAATTCTTTAATATATTCAATATTTTAAAACATCAAAAATTGATAAGAAAATGGGAAAGACATTTTAAGTATTATATTGTCAATATGTCACATCATCTTTTGATGATTTTCATTTATATAGATTTATTATGTAAATTAGCCTATTCATTCATTTAATGTTATATTTTATTTTGTAATACCTCAAAAATTGGAGAAAATAACAACTAATGTTCCAAGCTTTTTCAAAATATCACATTATCTTTTGATGATTCCCTTTATATAGATATGGATATAGATATGGATTATAATTCTAAAAATTTAATTAAAAGATGGTGGATTCATTTAATAAAATGTTTTATTAAATTAAAAAAGTGTAAGATAAACAAATATTATATTTGTTGATGTATTTATGATATGCAAATAAAAATAATTATTAAATCATAAAGAAAATTAGATGCTAAATAAAAATAGAAAGGTAAATAAAATTATATTTATTGATGTCTTTATGTTGTACAAATAAAAATAATTATAAAATAATAAAGAAAATTAGACGTTAAATGAAATATTAAAGTCATTTAATGAGAAGATAGTTTTTTATTTAAAAAAAATCAAAATTAGGAGAAAATAGAAAATAGTGAAGGGAGGTTCAAAGAGTGTAAGATAAACAAATATTATATTTGTTGATGTATTTATGATATGCAAATAAAAATAATTACAAAATAATAAAGAAAATTAGATGTTAAATAAAAAAATGAAAGGTAAATAAAATTATATTTATTAATGTCTTTATGTTGTACAAATAAAAAAATTATAAAATAATAAAAAAAATTAGATGTTAAATGAAATATTAAAGTCATTTAATGAGAAGATAGTTTTTTATTTTAAAAAAATCAAAATTAGGAGAAAATAGAAAATAGTGAAGGGAGACTTCTCATTATGCCACGTAAGCAACTTCATATTTTACTGTTGATCCAAACCCTCAGTGATTTGATAATGACCCTCTCTTATATACTTAGTGAAAATTGTAAGTAAACAATATGTATCAGAGTTTCACTATCGCTGATAAGTACTAAGATCTTCTAGTACCGCTGATAGGAACTCTCGCTCTTTAGATTAAACATTCAGCGAAACTGTTCACCATAATACTCTGAGTCTGTTCAGTACCTATAGTGATCGCTGATAAGTTAGTTGTTTACTTATGATCCCTGAAGACAAGTTTCACGTCAACATAGGTTCTACGCTGAAGTCGAAGATCAAGCTCAAGAACCAGCGACAAGTCTCCTAATGAACTGATGCGGATCAACGAAGACTCAGATTTGTCCACTCAACGTGAAGTATCAAGTACAAGACTTCAGCTATCGCTGAACTCTATCATTCGCTGATGAAGAATGATAGATCGCTGAATCATCGAAAAGCTGATCATGAAGTCTTCCGTATAACGTACTTTTTGTCTCATCCACCCTTGCACGACTCCGTACGATATGTTAGAACAGAACCTCCTTATTGTCTGAAATCGTACAACTACTCTGATACTACACTGTTCAACATGCGGCTACTAAGGTTGTCAACAAAGGTCAATGACATGCAACCAATCAGCTGCTGCCACGTGTAAAGTGTATACTGCCATGCATTAAATGCATGCAATATATAAGAAGATGAACTCACTTCATTTTGAAGTAACTTGCTAACTCTGGACAAGTTCATTCTTCTTATCTTGAGATAGGTTTTTATTAGTAATCTCCTTCTCCTTCTTAGTGCAAGAAACTTAGTGTTCCAACTTGTTTAGATTTAGGATTTATCCTTAATCTTGTTTCCGCAACAAGCTGTAAATTGTTAATGATTTATCAATAAACAATTTAGAAAAGTAAAATATGTGTGTTTGTATTCAACCCCCCCCTTCTACAAACTTGTATAACCCTTCGGGACCAACATTTACTTTTAAGTATATATAGATTACGGGGTGTTATCTATAAATGTATATATAATTATATTAAATTTTAATATAATTATACATATAAAAGATAATTACATAGCCTTATTTGAGTTATAGTCTCTCTATATCACAATTCATATAAATAACGTGATAGGATAAATCAATTTTTAAAAGAGTGCTTCAGTCATTTAGATTTTAACTCATTGGAGAGCATGTTTTAATTTTCTGATATATTTCAACCTTAATTTTTTTCTCCGTTGTGTTTAAAAGGTTACAAATCGTTTTAAAACCTTACAGTGGTATCATATCCACGTTGACTAATTAAAGGAAATAATCCGAAAGTTACAAAACCAAATTTTTTTTATTTTTTAAGAGGAGACATCGAACCGCCTGAATCGCGACGCCATCGAACTACGTGAATGGTCGGGCCATTGAACGACTTGAAAGGCGGCCCCATCGAACGATTTGAACGGCAGGACCATCCACGACCTGAACCGTGGTCATCAAATAGCAAAGACCGTGACACTTGTACCGCCTATACCATGACACGCAAACCTCCTTGACTGCGACACTTGAAGCGCCTGAACCACGACCGCTTCCGTTTGAGCTCACGACACCGGGGGTCTGCCATTGGGCCCCAAGAAGTTGAAGTGGGATTAAACGTGCCAATTTTAATATATGATATACTGAATAGAATCCCATGAACACCTAAGATTTATATTGAAAATGATTGGATTTCCTATCTAAATAACCTATTTTCATAGACAGATGCATTTGTCCATTTATGAAAACAGATGAAATAGGGATCTTTGTTCGAATTAAAATATTTTTGAAAGGTTAAGTAATCAATTTTAGATTTTGAAATTTACTAAAATTAAACTTGATTTTTTTAGATGTCTAATACAACCTCAAACACCAATACAAACTCAAACACATACAACTTATCCCAATTTACACTGCACTCGATCCTTGATAAGAAAAAACTAAACGTAACGAGCTTTTGCGCTCAATCCTTGACAAAGAAGTTCTACATTCTAAAAAAATCCCCCTCCAAACGCTCTTAGTAGAACTGCTTCAACTAAAGTTCGGGTTGCTTAGGATAAGTATGTCAATGACTCATTTGATGTTGGTTGCATAATGCTGGCCAATGACTCCGTAGTTATTGCAGGATCAGGAAGACATAAGTGTTTAGGATATGATATCCTCGCTAAAGTCTATGTTTCAATTGCAGGCCAGACAGGAGAGGTTTCATACATTCAAGGTATTACATGTTGGTATGATAACTAATGGCTCATCGATCAGTACCCACGCTTTGAAAATGAAAGGGTATTGTAACATCCCAAATTTTCAGTTATATTATTTTGTGAATTACAAATTAACTTAGGGTTAAGTTTGTAATTGTTTAAAAGTGTTACTTGAGATAAACTTTCAATGTGAGGGTTGTATTGTTATTTCTTTAAAAGATGGAGGTTTGTTTGGTAACTTACTTATGACTCATGAGTGATTAAGAATGAGGTGTCATTATTTAGACAATATAGACTAATTGTGAGGTATGAGTATGGTTTATGGTGTGTGTGTACGGTTTGAGAAAGAAACCGAGAGAGAGAGATTGAGATGGAGAAATTGAGCAAAGAGAAGGAGAAGGAATAGCAGAAATCATTCAATCTGTTGTTGGTTTGAAGAATCATAAGGTAAGCCTTTCATTTAAATTCTTCATTTTAGTAGTAAAGGTGTTCTTAGAAGATTTTGATGGGTTTTGGGTAAATTGTGATGATTATAAGAATCTGAGTTTTAGGATATGTTAAGATAAGTGTATTAAACATATCTGCATTTTGGCATAAACAAACATAGAGTAAAACTGCAGATTCTGGGTTTAAAATTGAACAGAGTGGACTGAGACTTGGATGAATATCATCGAAGTCGCAACCTTGAGTTGCGACATTCATGATTGTCGCAATAGGTAGTTGCGACTCGGTAGTGAAGTCGCAGTGGGCAGTTGCGACTTGGAGTTGAAGTCGCAACAGTGGACTGCGACTTGGTTTTGGAATCGCAACTGTTGATTGCGATTTGAGGTTGGAATCGCAATAGAGGGTTGCGACTTGGTACTGTAGTCGCAACAGTGGACTGTGACTTGGGGTGGAATCGCAATGGGGAGTTGCGATTTGGAGTTGAAATCGCAACAGCTGATTGCGATTTAGAAATGGAATCGCAACAGTGGACTGCGACTTCAGTCCATTGCGACTTGAGATGTATTTTTTTTAGAAATTAAGGATTTTCAGTTGTAGAGGGTTCTGTTTTGGAAAATTAATATCAGTATATGTAAACTGAATAATACAGTAAGCTGTGGTAGTGAAGAAAGGAGCCTTACGAGTTAAAAAGGACTAAAAGGAGTGATAACGCATCAGGTGAGTTTATTCAACTCTCTTTAAAATTCAGTAATTAATCTTGAATTAGATGCTTTATATATATGCATGAATATGTTTTATGTGGATTGGATTAAATTAGAGATAAGCCAAGAAGGCGATTAAAAGTTGTGTTATGTGGATTTCCATGCTAAAACTTCTAAGATGAGTTATCTATGAAGTTGATGAACTAGTATTTATTATTAATCTTGCATGCTAAGTTTGATTATCTATTACATGAAATTACTATGTGGTTATGAACTCTAAATATGATTTGAAGCTTTATTGAGATAAACTATAAAGGTCCATCCATGAGTTCAAAGATATAGATTAACAACTGATATATATTAACTCTCGTGTTAAATTACTATGAGGGGATAGTTAAGAAGTTGATGAACAGGAATTATTCATATTCCTTATAATGAGTAGGATTATCTGTTATATGCAATATGTTAGATGATTATGAACTCTAAATGTGATTGAGAAGCCAAATTGAGATATATTATAAAGGCCTATCTATGAGTTCGAAAATATAAATAACTATTGAGATGGTGATCATCATATCAGATTTCAGAGAAGGGGTAATAAAGAGATTGAGATGTGGAGTAATAATATTCTTTATTTTATATATAGAATATGTTCAGAGAAATGATACATTCTATGCTGGACGCATATAGTAGTATCGATTGTATTATATTATGTGATTATGTGCTTTTACTAAAATAGGCATCCGGTCACCGAGGGCACTTGGGTACGGTATAATGGGAACCGATTACTCGCCATAGACCAAAGGGGTGTAATTTTAGTAATTGGGTGAACCTCGAACCATCGTGAGTCCCGATTGAGTATCGCGATATTATAATCCCATTGGGACCATTGATGCAGAGGTGGAATGTGGAATAGGCAGATTTTGATTTGTAATTCCCATTTCGATTTATGGAAGATCAGAGATTTCCATTGTTTCGGGAAGATCGGAGATTTCCCTGTGATGAGAGGAAGATTAGAGATAGGCATAAAGTAATTTGTAATCTCTACTTCCTGATTAAGAAATAGGCAAGTTTGACTTGTAATTTCTTGTGTGTGAATATTGATTGTGAATCTGGAATGATTTAGAGTTAACTCTTATTTTTGTTGTTACGATTAAATGAGTTAGTCGTAGGATTGGGAGTGGGGTAGATTCCCCGATTTTGGAAAGGAGTTGTCGTACGGTAAGATGGGTGAGAACATGCTTGAGTTATCTGTTCATGTTTTAATTATTAAATTTTATTTCGATTTGAGTATTCTCACTAGGCGAAAGCCTAATATTTCAAGTTGAATCTTCTTACCAGGTACAAGCTCCGGGAAGTAGCGGGAATGAGAGAAGAGAACTTTTGGAGAGATTCAGACTTAGAGATAACAAAGGATCTAGTTATTCTTTGAAGTCTTTGGGACAGTTGTTTAGATAATTCGATCAATCTGATTGTTATGAGGTGATTAGATTAATAAGTTATTTAAGTAATGTCAGTTGTATATAAAAACCTTACATTTGATCCTCAGGTTATATAAGTTTGAAAGTTTTGATCATAACTGGTGGAAATTTCAAGGTTTAAATTGACTCCGTTTTTAGGGTGTTTCAGTATGGTATCAGAGCACTAGTTTAAGTGAACTAAGTATGCTGATGAGATACTTAGACTTAAGCTGAGACGTAGTAGGTTATGATATGTGAGATATGGGTAGAAGTGTTAAGACGGGATAGCCTTAGAGTTAACGGAAATATGTGAAATTAGTGCTATGACAATGATAATGGGGATTCTCCTGTATGATATGTTCACAATTACAATTAGCTACTGTTATTATGAATATATTGTTACACGAGTATGTCTATTTCTGAATTGTTACAGTGACTAACGATCGGTAAAGTACGTTTTGTAGGTATGAAAGTGCATAATCATTTCGCATGGTTATCTCTATAAGTTATAGTAAAGTGTTGGTGAATTCGTCACCAAGGTCCTTCAGAGGACAGAGCATAGTATGATTGAGGGTTTGAAGGACAACCTGGAATTGGTGGGACTCATGAAAGTCTGCCAAGGCAACCTTTAATAGGTGATTGGATAGGTGCAGAGATAGAGTATGAGATGATTGGTTAATACAGAATTAGTATGACAGGGTTGAGTATGGGAGCCATGGAATGTAGAGGTAGCAATTATTATAAGGCCGAGAGGGCGATTTCGGGTCGAAAGTCAAGTGTCAATAATAAGTTATGTAAGTAAAACGATTGACCTTGTTGGAGTAAATAGCCTTCATTGCGAGTGAATTTTGTGCATGATGTTTTAGTGTGTGTTACATGAGTTTTCTTGATTTCAAATCAAATGCATAAATAACAGTTTTATTCAAGGATGAATTAGTATGTGCAAGTATTTATTTAAAGAAAAAGGGCAATTTCAATTGCGCTACCTAATGAAATTTTGGGGTTTAGCAACTTGCAAAATACTTCATACTTTACATAAAAAGTTGTATGATAGAAAATAGGTTAAGAAAGTGTTGATCAGTAAACTTTTTATAACCAACAAAGGTATTGATTTGATAATATCATATAAAAGAATGTGAGAAACAACTAGTTTACTCTGAGTCAGTAAATTTAAACTTTTGTCGTATGAAAAGATCTTCATTTAAAGATATTATTGTTGTAACAACATTTTTTTCTGGTTGAGAAAGATTGAGTTTTACGGAAATTTGTAGACAAACGGTTTTGAGATCGTTGTGTAGTACATGGGAGTTATGAAAATGATTGGGGCGTGTGTGCTCACGTTGTTTTGAATGTTATTTATTTAAATGAGGAAAGTGTGGATTGAGTTATTTATTATATTATCATGCATGAAGGCTATGAACTCGCTAGGTCATAGAGTATTACACTTTAAGCTAAGAAAGAACTCCAAGAGTGGAGAGGTGTTGGATAAATCTTGGGAGAAAGTTTGTGGTTTTGGTAATTGTATTCAAATGAGAGATGAACAGTGGAATTTTTTTTTTTTGAAAGTGAACTTTAGTAACATTAATACGAGGGTCTGTACCCTTGTTCGAGGACTAGTAATACAGTTGCCGAGGGTCGGTCATGTCTGGAGAAAGAATTAGGTTCAGGGTTAAAGAAGTATTGAGATGTCAAGTTTTGACTTTGAAGGCGAGAGTTGTAAGGTGTACGAGGCCTTTTGTATGTCACTGGGTGCGGTCTGGATGCGTTCCGCGTATGTCGTGCGAGTAGTAGCAAAACCGTGAGCGATATCGGTATGCTGTGATGCAGAAGGTATGCGCAAAATGAGTATTAGTGTGTGCGACACAATCGGGGAATTTTGAGTTTGATTAATTATAACCTAAGTGAAAGTTATGTGGTTATAACTCTGTTTTGGTATTTTGTAGTTGTATAATAATTTTGTCGTGTTACATTTTTGAAAATGTGGAGGTTTTGAGAGTGATAAACTATTATTTTGAAATCAATGGCCAATTAAAGGATTAATAAGGTTAAGATCCTGAGTAAAGAGGAATTTTGGTTTACGTAACCGTGTGAGTGACATGTGTTTAATCAAACGTTTGTTTTGACCTTAAAGGCCTGATCAATTTACAAATGAGTCTTTTGAATATTTGCCAGTTTAATGATTCGAGATGGAGTATTGAATGTGTTGTATGCTTAACTGCATTGTATTTGAACCGGTGACAATTTAAGTGGTGGTCTTAGGTGTAAAGACTGTTTGATATTTTACTTAGTATCTTTGAAACTAATGAACCTGGGCAGATTATATACATTGTGGAGTATGAAAAGAGTTGTGTGTACTTGCAAATGATTTAATTTCATTGGGAAAGTATCAATGAAGGGGTCGTAAGATTATCACATCTCGGAGCGTATGTTGCATAATGTGAGTTAGATGTATTTATTTGCATGAGTTGATATTGATAAATAATCTTTAAATCCTTTGAGTAGATGACTCGGTTTTGGATTCAGTAAAGTCTTAAGAACTTTGAACCGATTTGATAAGCTTGGCGTAGGCTTGGGGTTGAACTTGCATAATCGGTATTGAAAATTTAATTTTATATAACGTGAATGCATTGTTTATCCTTTTGGAAATTTGTGTGAATGTTAAGTTTAAATCAGAAGCTTAAAAGTTGAAAGATCACTTTGTGGGATTGTTGGAACAGTGAAGGACTGTTGCTTTTAGATAAGTGTTTACTTACGATGTGGAAGATTTATAAAAGATGAAATACTAGAGATGAACAAAGGGGATGTATAGATTGTGTTGATCTGTGAGGAATTGTACCCTGTCTATGCAACATATTGGAATCACAAAGAGCTAGTAAGAACGAATAAGTTCAAGATTTATTAGAAAATTATGAGTGGTAGTTCAACTAAAGTTGGGGAGGAGATATTTAGTGATATAGACCTGTGTATTTAGACGAGAAAATGGGATTGTAAAATTTAATATGTACGAATGACTATGAGAGACATGGTCTGTGGTAAATGTTATGGGTGGAGAATGTATGAACGAGTAGTGGCATTAATTGCCAAGATACATGTGTCATCTAGTATGAGACGTGATATTAGAAAGAGGAAGTATCCGAATGAAAGTTTTGGGAATTCCGGTTGGAAAGTATTAATTGTTAATAAAAGTTGATAAAACATGTGGTTTGTAAGATAACTGGGTAATATGGCTTATATTGAAATAGAATGTCGGAGCAGTGGTGAGTGTTTATCCAAAGAAATTTGATGGTATGAGTTGCCAGTTAAGTTGTAATTTGAATCACTGGAAGTTTAATAAAGATGATGAGTATGTAGATCAATGTGGTGTAGTGAAAGAAAGATTGTTAAGGAATATAAGTTGCTCCTTATGTGTGAAAGAATTGTACGAGACATTATTAGTTAAAGATCTAAGAATGGTAATAACTTCGAACGGTAATGTCATTTCAAGATAACTTGGCTCAATGTTTTAGGTTAGAGATTTTGATGGAACTGTTTAACTATGTTTCGTAAGAAGAGAATACTTTGGTGTGTGGTTGTATTGTAATTGTACGATGAGATAGTGATGTAAGGAAGTAAGAGCATTCTATATTGAAGAAATGTGTAAGTCATGGAAGTAATAATGGACTGCCGTGGTTGTTGAAGTATTTAATAGTAACATGTATGCTTAATTTATAGTGTACGTATTCAGGTAGTACATGTTAATGTTATTTTGAGGCCTGGAGAGTGAGTTGTGATGATGATGCGGTGAAAGGAAGACTCTTGTTCTTCTCAATCCCATTGGTTTTAGGTGAAGAGAATACTGTAACCGTTAAGCTATAGTGTTGAAGTATTCAGTAGATGTAAAAGAAATACATCGAATGCAATTCTCGGTATTGCGAGGTTTTGGCTAGAGATCTTAACTAACGTTTTAGAAAAAAACTGTTCTTTTGGAATGTAACTGTATGGTGGATATTTCGTGTAAACAAGAGAGAAATGATAACAATTACTCTAAGAAGATTGGTTATAAGTATATCATTTGGATCTTTCGCCAAAACTGGAAGAGGTTCATAATACCTTCCAAGTATGTTATCTTCGGAAATATTTTTGGCTAAAGAGGAAAGATGTGATTGAACTCACTGATGTGAGAGTTAATGAAAAGAGTTGCGGTGTGGAAGAATCAGAGGTAATTTTGGAAATATCGGTTAGAAAGCTACGTAGTGGTAATGAAACAGCTATGTTGAAAGTACAATGGAAACACCATAGAGGTAATAATGTAACTTTAGAGTCAGAAGAGAGTATGAGGAGTAGGTATCCTCATTTGTTTACCTGACTTTGATTTCGGGGACGAAATCATTTTCAAGTTGGGGAGTATTGTAACATCCCAAATTTTCAGTTATATTATTTTGTGAATTACAAATTAACTTGGGGTTAAGTTTGTAATTGTTTAAAAGTGTTACTTGAGATAAACTTTCAATGTGAGGGTTGTATTGTTATTTCTTTAAAAGATGGAGGTTTGTTTGGTAACTTACTTATGACTCATGAGTGATTAAGAATGAGGTGTCATTATTTAGACAATATAGACTAATTGTGAGGTATGAGTATGGTTTATGGTGTATGTGTACGGTTTGAGAAAGAAACCGAGAGAGAGAGATTGAGATGGAGAAATTGAGCAAAGAGAAGAAGAAGGAATAGCAGAAATCATTCAATCTGTTGTTGGTTTGAAGAATCATAAGGTAAGCCTTTCATTTAAATTCTTCATTTTAGTAGTAAAGGTGTTCTTAGAAGATTTTGATGGGTTTTGGGTAAATTGTGATGATTATAAGAATCTGAGTTTTAGGATATGTTAAGATAAGTGTATTAAACATATCTGCATTTTGGCATAAACAAACATAGAGTAAAACTGCAGATTCTGGGTTTAAAATTGAACAGAGTGGACTGAGACTTGGATGAATATCATCGAAGTCGCAACCTTGAGTTGCGACATTCATGATTGTCGCAATAGGTAGTTGCGACTCGGTAGTGAAGTCGCAGTGGGCAGTTGCGACTTGGAGTTGAAGTCGCAACAGTGGACTGCGACTTGGTTTTGGAATCGCAACCGTTGATTGCGATTTGAGGTTGGAATCGCAATAGAGGGTTGCGACTTGGTACTGTAGTCGCAACAGTGGACTGCGACTTGGGGTGGAATCGCAATGGGGAGTTGCGATTTGGAGTTGAAATCGCAACAGCTGATTGCGATTTAGAAATGGAATCGCAACAGTGGACTGCGACTTCAGTCCATTGCGACTTGAGATGTATTTTTTTTTAGAAATTAAGGATTTTCAGTTGTAGAGGGTTCTGTTTTGGAAAATTAATATCAGTATATGTAAACTGAATAATACAGTAAGCTGTGGTAGTGAAGAAAGGAGCCTTACGAGTTAAAAAGGACTAAAAGGAGTGATAACGCATCAGGTGAGTTTATTCAACTCTCTTTAAAATTCAGTAATTAATCTTGAATTAGATGCTTTATATATATGCATGAATATGTTTTATGTGGATTGGATTAAATTAGAGATAAGCCAAGAAGGCGATTAAAAGTTGTGTTATGTGGATTTCCATGCTAAAACTTCTAAGATGAGTTATCTATGAAGTTGATGAACTAGTATTTATTATTAATCTTGCATGCTAAGTTTGATTATCTACTACATGAAATTACTATGTGGTTATGAACTCTAAATATGATTTGAAGCTTTATTGAGATAAACTATAAAGGTCCATCCATGAGTTCAAAGATATAGATTAACAACTGATATATATTAACTCTCGTGTTAAATTACTATGAGGGGATAGTTAAGAAGTTGATGAACATGAATTATTCATATTCCTTATAATGAGCATGATTATCTGTTATATGCAATATGTTAGATGATTATGAACTCTAAATGTGATTGAGAAGCCAAATTGAGATATATTATAAAGGCCTATCTATGAGTTCGAAAATATAAATAACTATTGAGATGGTGATCATCATATCAGATTTCAGAGAAGGGGTAATAAAGAGATTGAGATGTGGAGTAAAAATATTCTTTATTTTATATATAGAATATGTTCAGAGAAATGATACATTCTATGCTGGACGCATATAGTAGTATCGATTGTATTATATTATGTGATTATGTGCTTTTACTAAAATAGGCATCCGGTCACCGAGGGCACTTGGGTACGGTATAATGGGAACCGATTACTCGCCATAGACCAAAGGGGTGTAATTTTAGTAATTGGGTGAACCTCGAACCATCGTGAGTCCCGATTGAGTATCGCGATATTATAATCCCATTGGGACCATTGATGCAGAGGTGGAATGTGGAATAGGCAGATTTTGATTTGTAATTCCCATTTCGATTTATGGAAGATCAGAGATTTCCATTGTTTCGGGAAGATCGGAGATTTCCCTGTGATGAGAGGAAGATTAGAGATAGGCATAAAGTAATTTGTAATCTCTACTTCCTGATTAAGAAATAGGCAAGTTTGACTTGTAATTTATTGTGTGTGAATATTGATTGTGAATCTGGAATGATTTAGAGTTAACTCTTATTTTTGTTGTTACGATTAAATGAGTTAGTCGTAGGATTGGGAGTGGGGTAGATTCCCCGATTTTGGAAAGGAGTTGTCGTACGGTAAGATGGGTGAGAACAGGCTTGAGTTATCTGTTCATGTTTTAATTATTAAATTTTATTTCGATTTGAGTATTCTCACTAGGCGAAAGCCTAATATTTCAAGTTGAATCTTCTTACCAGGTACAAGCTCCGGGAAGTAGCGGGAATGAGAGAAGAGAACTTTTGGAGAGATTCAGACTTAGAGATAACAAAGGATCTAGTTATTCTTTGAAGTCTTTGGGACAGTTGTTTAGATAATTCGATCAATCTGATTGTTATGAGGTGATTAGATTAATAAGTTATTTAAGTAATGTCAGTTGTATATAAAAACCTTACATTTGATCCTCAGGTTATATAAGTTTGAAAGTTTTGATCATAACTGGTGGAAATTTCAAGGTTTAAATTGACTCCGTTTTTAGGGTGTTTCAGTATGGTATCAGAGCACTAGTTTAAGTGAACTAAGTATGCTGATGAGATACTTAGACTTAAGCTGAGACGTAGTAGGTTATGATATGTGAGATATGGGTAGAAGTGTTAAGACGGGATAGTCTTAGAGTTAACGGAAATACGTGAAATTAGTGCTATGACAATGATAATGGGGATTCTCCTGTATGATATGTTCACAATTACAATTAGCTACTGTTATTATGAATATATTGTTACACGAGTATGTCTATTTCTGAATTGTTACAGTGACTAACGATCGGTAAAGTACGTTTTGTAGGTATGAAAGTGCATAATCATTTCGCATGGTTATCTCTATAAGTTATAGTAAAGTGTTGGTGAATTCGTCACCAAGGTCCTTCAGAGGACAGAGCATAGTATGATTGAGGGTTTGAAGGACAACCTGGAATTGGTGGGACTCATGAAAGTCTGCCAAGGCAACCTTTAATAGGTGATTGGATAGGTGCAGAGATAGAGTATGAGATGATTGGTTAATACAGAATTAGTATGACAGGGTTGAGTATGGGAGCCATGGAATGCAGAGGTAGCAATTATTATAAGCCCGAGAGGGCGATTTCGGGTCGAAAGTAAAGTGTCAATAATAAGTTATGTAAGTAAAATGATTGACCTTGTTGGAGTAAATAGCCTTCATTGCGAGTGAATTTTGTGCATGATGTTTTAGTGTGTGTTACATGAGTTTTCTTGATTTCAAATCAAATGCATAAATAACAGTTTTATTCAAGGATGAATTAGTATGTGCAAGTATTTATTTAAAGAAAAAGGGCAATTTCAATTGCGCTACCTAATGAAATTTTGGGGTTTAGCAACTTGCAAAATACTTCATACTTTACATAAAAAGTTGTATGATAGAAAATAGGTTAAGAAAGTGTTGATCAGTAAACTTTTTATAACCAACAAAGGTATTGATTTGATAATATCATATAAAAGAATGTGAGAAACAACTAGTTTACTCTGAGTCAGTAAATTTAAACTTTTGTCGTATGAAAAGATCTTCATTTAAAGATATTATTGTTGTAACAACATTTTTTTTCTGGTTGAGAAAGATTGAGTTTTACGGAAATTTGTAGACAAACGGTTTTGAGATCGTTGTGTAGTACATGGGAGTTATGAAAATGATTGGGGCGTGTGTGCTCACGTTGTTTTGAATGTTATTTATTTAAATGAGGAAAGTGTGGATTGAGTTATTTATTATATTATCATGCATGAAGGCTATGAACTCGCTAGGTCATAGAGTATTACGCTTTAAGCTAAGAAAGAACTCCAAGAGTGGAGAGGTGTTGGATAAATCTTGGGAGAAAGTTTGTGGTTTTGGTAATTGTATTCAAATGAGAGATGAACAATGGATTTTTTTTTTTGAAAGTGAACTTTAGTAACATTAATACGAGGGTCTGTACCCTTGTTCGAGGACTAGTAATACAGTTGCCGAGGGTCGGTCATGTCTGGAGAAAGAATTAGGTTCAGGGTTAAAGAAGTATTGAGATGTCAAGTTTTGACTTTGAAGGCGAGAGTTGTAAGGTGTACGAGGCCTTTTGTATGTCACTGGGTGCGGTCTGGATGCGTTCCGCGTATGTCGTGCGAGTAGTAGCAAAACCGTGAGCGATATCGGTATGCTGTGATGCAGAAGGTATGCGCAAAATGAGTATTAGTGTGTGCGACACAATCGGGGAATTTTGAGTTTGATTAATTATAACCTAAGTGAAAGTTATGTGGTTATAACTCTGTTTTGGTATTTTGTAGTTGTATAATAATTTTGTCGTGTTACATTTTTGAAAATGTGGAGGTTTTGAGAGTGATAAACTATTATTTTGAAATCAATGGCCAATTAAAGGATTAATAAGGTTAAGATCCTGAGTAAAGAGGAATTTTGGTTTACGTAACCGTGTGAGTGACATGTGTTTAATCAAACGTTTGTTTTGACCTTAAAGGCCTGATCAATTTACAAATGAGTCTTTTGAATATTTGCCAGTTTAATGATTCGAGATGGAGTATTGAATGTGTTGTATGCTTAACTGCATTGTATTTGAACCGGTGACAATTTAAGTGGTGGTCTTAGGTGTAAAGACTGTTTGATATTTTACTTAGTATCTTTGAAACTAATGAACCTGGGCAGATTATATACATTGTGGAGTATGAAAAGAGTTGTGTGTACTTGCAAATGATTTAATTTCATTGGGAAAGTATCAATGAAGGGGTCGTAAGATTATCACATCTCGGAGCGTATGTTGCATAATGTGAGTTAGATGTATTTATTTGCATGAGTTGATATTGATAAATAATCTTTAAATCCTTTGAGTAGATGACTCGGTTTTGGATTCAGTAAAGTCTTAAGAACTTTGAACCGATTTGATAAGCTTGGCGTAGGCTTGGGGTTGAACTTGCATAATCGGTATTGAAAATTTAATTTTATATAACGTGAATGCATTGTTTATCCTTTTGGAATTTTGTGTGAATGTTAAGTTTAAATCAGAAGCTTAAAAGTTGAAAGATCACTTTGTGGGATTGTTGGAACAGTGAAGGACTGTTGCTTTTAGATAAGTGTTTACTTACGATGTGGAAGATTTATAAAAGATGAAATAATAGAGATGAACAAAGGGGATGTATAGATTGTGTTGATCTGTGAGGAATTGTACCCTGTCTATGCAACATATTGGAATCACAAAGAGCTAGTAAGAACGAATAAGTTCAAGATTTATTAGAAAATTATGAGTGGTAGTTCAACTAAAGTTGGGGAGGAGATATTTAGTGATATAGACCTGTGTATTTAGACGAGAAAATGGGATTGTAAAATTTAATATGTACGAATGACTATGAGAGACATGGTCTGTGGTAAATGTTATGGGTGGAGAATGTATGAACGAGTAGTGGCATTAATTGCCAAGATACATGTGTCATCTAGTATGAGACGTGATATTAGAAAGAGGAAGTATCCGAATGAAAGTTTTGGGAATTCCGGTTGGAAAGTATTAATTGTTAATAAAAGTTGATAAAACATGTGGTTTGTAAGATAACTGGGTAATATGGCTTATATTGAAATAGAATGTCGGAGCAGTGGTGAGTGTTTATCCAAAGAAATTTGATGGTATGAGTTGCCAGTTAAGTTGTAATTTGAATCACTGGAAGTTTAATAAAGATGATGAGTATGTAGATCAATGTGGTGTAGTGAAAGAAAGATTGTTAAGGAATATAAGTTGCTCCTTATGTGTGAAAGAATTGTACGAGACATTATTAGTTAAAGATCTAAGAATGGTAATAACTTCGAACGGTAATGTCATTTCAAGATAACTTGGCTCAATGTTTTAGGTTAGAGATTTTGATGGAACTGTTTAACTATGTTTCGTAAGAAGAGAATACTTTGGTGTGTGGTTGTATTGTAATTGTACGATGAGATAGTGATGTAAGAAAGTAAGAGCATTCTATATTGAAGAAATGTGTAAGTCATGGAAGTAATAATGGACTGCCGTGGTTGTTGAAGTATTTAATAGTAACATGTATGCTTAATTTATAGTGTACGTATTCAGGTAGTACATGTTAATGTTATTTTGAGGCCTGGAGAGTGAGTTGTGATGATGATGCGGTGAAAGGAAGACTCTTGTTCTTCTCAATCCCATTGGTTTTAGGTGAAGAGATTACTGTAACCGTTAAGCTATAGTGTTGAAGTATTCAGTAGATGTAAAAGAAATACATCGAATGCAATTCTCGGTATTGCGAGGTTTTGGCTAGAGATCTTAACTAACGTTTTAGAAAAAAACTGTTCTTTTGGAATGTAACTGTATGGTGGATATTTCGTGTAAACAAGAGAGAAATGATAACAATTACTCTAAGAAGATTGGTTATAAGTATATCATTTGGATCTTTCGCCAAAACTGGAAGAGGTTCATAATACCTTCCAAGTATGTTATCTTCGGAAATATTTTTGGCTAAAGAGGAAAGATGTGATTGAACTCACTGATGTGAGAGTTAATGAAAAGAGTTGCGGTGTGGAAGAATCAGAGGTAATTTTAGAAATATCGGTTAGAAAGCTACGTAGTGGTAATGAAACAGCTATGTTGAAAGTACAATGGAAACACCATAGAGGTAATAATGTAACTTTAGAGTCAGAAGAGAGTATGAGGAGTAGGTATCCTCATTTGTTTACCTGACTTTGATTTCGGGGACGAAATCATTTTCAAGTTGGGGAGTATTGTAACATCCCAAATTTTCAGTTATATTATTTTGTGAATTACAAATTAACTTGGGGTTAAGTTTGTAATTGTTTAAAAGTGTTACTTGAGATAAACTTTCAATGTGAGGGTTGTATTGTTATTTCTTTAAAAGATGGAGGTTTGTTTGGTAACTTACTTATGACTCATGAGTGATTAAGAATGAGGTGTCATTATTTAGACAATATAGACTAATTGTGAGGTATGAGTATGGTTTATGGTGTGTGTGTACGGTTTGAGAAAGAAACCGAGAGAGAGAGAGATTGAGATGGAGAAATTGAGCAAAGAGAAGGAGAAGGAATAGCAGAAATCATTCAATCTGTTGTTGGTTTGAAGAATCATAAGGTAAGCCTTTTATTTAAATTCTTCATTTTAGTAGTAAAGGTGTTCTTAGAAGATTTTGATGGGTTTTGGGTAAATTGTGATGATTATAAGAATCTGAGTTTTAGGATATGTTAAGATAAGTGTATTAAACATATCTGCATTTTGGCATAAACAAACATAGAGTAAAACTGCAGATTCTGGGTTTAAAATTGAACAGAGTGGACTGAGACTTAGATGAATATCATCGAAGTCGCAACCTTGAGTTGCGACATTCATGATTGTCGCAATAGGTAGTTGCGACTCGGTAGTGAAGTCGCAGTGGGCAGTTGCGACTTGGAGTTGAAGTCGCAACAGTGGACTGCGACTTGGTTTTGGAATCGCAACCGTTGATTGCGATTTGAGGTTGGAATCGCAATAGAGGGTTGCGACTTGGTACTGTAGTCGCAACAGTGGACTGCGACTTGGGGTGGAATCGCAATGGGGAGTTGCGATTTGGAGTTGAAATCGCAACAGCTGATTGCGATTTAGAAATGGAATCGCAACAGTGGACTGCGACTTCAGTCCATTGCGACTTGAGATGTATTTTTTTTAGAAATTAAGGATTTTCAGTTGTAGAGGGTTCTGTTTTGGAAAATTAATATCAGTATATGTAAACTGAATAATACAGTAAGCTGTGGTAGTGAAGAAAGGAGCCTTACGAGTTAAAAAGGACTAAAAGGAGTGATAACGCATCAGGTGAGTTTATTCAACTCTCTTTAAAATTCAGTAATTAATCTTGAATTAGATGCTTTATATATATGCATGAATATGTTTTATGTGGATTGGATTAAATTAGAGATAAGCCAAGAAGGCGATTAAAAGTTGTGTTATGTGGATTTCCATGCTAAAACTTCTAAGATGAGTTATCTATGAAGTTGATGAACTAGTATTTATTATTAATCTTGCATGCTAAGTTTGATTATCTACTACATGAAATTACTATGTGGTTATGAACTCTAAATATGATTTGAAGCTTTATTGAGATAAACTATAAAGGTCCATCCATGAGTTCAAAGATATAGATTAACAACTGATATATATTAACTCTCGTGTTAAATTACTATGAGGGGATAGTTAAGAAGTTGATGAACAGGAATTATTCATATTCCTTATAATGAGCAGGATTATCTGTTATATGCAATATGTTAGATGATTATGAACTCTAAATGTGATTGAGAAGCCAAATTGAGATATATTATAAAGGCCTATCTATGAGTTCGAAAATATAAATAACTATTGAGATGGTGATCATCATATCAGATTTCAGAGAAGGGGTAATAAAGAGATTGAGATGTGGAGTAATAATATTCTTTATTTTATATATAGAATATGTTCAGAGAAATGATACATTCTATGCTGGACGCATATAGTAGTATCGATTGTATTATATTATGTGATTATGTGCTTTTACTAAAATAGGCATCCGGTCACCGAGGGCACTTGGGTACGGTATAATGGGAACCGATTACTCGCCATAGACCAAAGGGGTGTAATTTTAGTAATTGGGTGAACCTCGAACCATCGTGAGTCCCGATTGAGTATCGCGATATTATAATCCCATTGGGACCATTGATGCAGAGGTGGAATGTGGAATAGGCAGATTTTGATTTGTAATTCCCATTTCGATTTATGGAAGATCAGAGATTTCCATTGTTTCGGGAAGATCGGAGATTTCCCTGTGATGAGAGGAAGATTAGAGATAGGCATAAAGTAATTTGTAATCTCTACTTCCTGATTAAGAAATAGGCAAGTTTGACTTGTAATTTCTTGTGTGTGAATATTGATTGTGAATCTGGAATGATTTAGAGTTAACTCTTATTTTTGTTGTTACGATTAAATGAGTTAGTCGTAGGATTGGGAGTGGGGTAGATTCCCCGATTTTGGAAAGGAGTTGTCGTACGGTAAGATGGGTGAGAACAGGCTTGAGTTATCTGTTCATGTTTTAATTATTAAATTTTATTTCGATTTGAGTATTCTCACTAGGCGAAAGCCTAATATTTCAAGTTGAATCTTCTTACCAGGTACAAGCTCCGGGAAGTAGCGGGAACGAGAGAAGAGAACTTTTGGAGAGATTCAGACTTAGAGATAACAAAAGATCTAGTTATTCTTTGAAGTCTCTGGGACAGTTGTTTAGATAATTCGATCAATCTGATTGTTATGAGGTGATTAGATTAATAAGTTATTTAAGTAATGTCAGTTGTATATAAAAACCTTACATTTGATCCTCAGGTTATATAAGTTTGAAAGTTTTGATCATAACTGGTGGAAATTTCAAGGTTTAAATTGACTCCGTTTTTAGGGTGTTTCAGGTATGTTGGCAGGCTGGCCCGTAATGGCTTATGTAACAACCGGGTTTCGTTTGCAAGTATGTATAAGGTTGGTGTCTATTGCAAAAGAAATGAAAGTTAAGGGAGGGACCTTTTTGCAATAAGTGAAAGGTATTTATAGACACTAACTCCTAGGGCAACCTCCTTTGTTAGAAATCAGTATTTTTGGTTGCTCTTGGTGTGTTTGGTGACTAGAGAAGAAAAGAGAAGAACAAAGGAGTTTTGGACAAAGAAATCGACAAGGAGGAAGTTTCTGCAAGGTATTCCTTTCTAATTCGTATTCCATTTTGTTATAGTGTTCCTTTTCTTAAATTGGGTTGGGTCCTTAAGTCTGATTATAAGGATTCAAGAGGTTTTATCCACATTCTTCTTAAAGTGGGTTTTAAGGGTTTTTAGGCTTTGGAATCGATTTAATGGTAAGAAAGGGGATTAAGTGGTTGTAAAAGATTGGTGGACGAACCCTTAAGTTTATCTAATCAAATTAATGGCAGATTATGAGCTTAATGAACACTTTTAGATCACTTTTGTCAAACAACCGTCGTATCCGGACACTAGCATTTCTGGGCGTCACAGTAATTTCCGGATAGGAATGCTAGTTCCCGGGTAGAATGTTATGGTAGTTTCCGGATGGGTGTCCTTCCGGATAGTTTGAGTTACCGGGTGCGGTATCCGGACAGTTCGGGCATCCGGAGAGTAGGGATATCCGGACAGTTCGGGTATCCGGAGAGTAGGGATATCCGGACAGTGCGAGTATCCGGGAAGATAGGGTGTCCGGACAGTTGGTATCCGGGAAGTGTTTACTGGTCAGTAGGTTTGAGCCGTTTAATCTGATCCGAATCTAATGCCCTTAGGTGTTCGTCTGGATTAGCTTGGAAGTAGTTAAAGAGTGCTTTCTGCATTATCAAGGTGAGTTCCCTAAACCTTTTTACGACGTAAAGTGTTAAATGTTTTAACTGATTATGGTTTTATGTACGAGCATGAACTGTTTGTAACCGTCACACATGTTTTTCCATGAACTACATGTTTTACTTAAGAAAGCTTATTATTGATATGATGAAATGAGAATGATGATTTAAAGGATTTAAGGTTGCATGTTTTATGAAATGAATGATGTGCTATGTGGAGTCGGTCTGCACTGTGGTATCAGAGAATGATCCTCGAAATCTGATGATCCCTTGGATATGTATGACAGACTGGTAGGTTGGAATTTGTTTCCTCCTATTTCTAGTAGAAAGGGGGTCTGCGTAGGCTCCGGGAAGGGGAGTCTGCGTAGGCTCCGGAAAGGGCGAGAAGGGAACCTACTGGGCCCCCGATCGCGGAATGTTTATGTGATCCAATACACAGTGCAGTACCATGCTTGATGAAATGTTAAGGTTTTCGATGAATCTTTTATAAATGTTATCATACCGTTTTACATGTTGCTTTCGGAGGGAATTCACTAGACCTTTTGGTCTAACCCTCGCTTTTCAAAACTAAACCATTTTCAGGTAAGCGTGTTACGGGTTCTTCTAGTAAGAACCGTGAGATGGCAGGAAGGATTTGGAACTTAGAGCGACTCCAAGTCTTTTGGCTGATGTTTAGATAGAACTCTCGGCTGTGGAATAGAGACTTCCGCTGTCAATTTTGCTTAGCTTAGTGAAAAGAATGTTTATGAACAAGTTATTTATGTAATTCGAATGCTTAATCTATGGTATTGCTTGATTTTGAAATTGGGACGTTACAAATGGTATCAGAGCCTTAGTTTAAGGGATTTAGGTGACCATTCGGGCCTAAACTTAAACTGTAAGATGAGGAACACAGCCGAGACATAGGATTGCCTCTAGGAACGATCACTATAAATGCGCTTAGGAATAAGGTGCCAAGGACAAACGTGTAAGGTAAGTTGGGATTACACCTGGCCAGTGTAATTACGAACTTACAGGTACATGTGCGTGCTTACAATACCTTACTTATAGCAAATTTGTTGTGTCACGTCTAGCAAGGATTAACTATCGGTTTGTTTCAGTTTAGCGCTATGGCTGGGAGAACGTTGAGGAATAGGTCAGTAAGATCCCTGAGGGATAGACCGAGCTCCATTGCTTGGGGAAGTGTCGTGTAAGAGTCATTATGATGTGATGTATGTAGACATCGTAGAGAAGAAACGTTGTAAAAAATGTTATGAGTCGTCTAGAGATAGCTCTTCGTGGATTCGGAGAGGATGAATGTTTGAGTTTGAGTAAGACCCCAGTTTCGGGAGAGTCATAGTTATGGAAATCATGGGATAGATCAGTTGGGATGGTAAGATAGAACAGTGTCAAAACCTTGAAAGTATCAATGGAGCCCTGACTTTTTAGCCGAGCTTTTCATTGGCAGGACAAATGGAATAAGATACTTATAGTGAATTGAAAGCATGTAGAAGTAGAAGGTGAGGTAGTCGATCAAAGCGAAAATAGTGTGAAATGGTTGAGTAAGTGAGATGTGGAACTCATGTACATCAAGTTAGTGCTTGACCGAGAGGGCGACCCTTGGTCGTAAGTGGAGTATCAAGGATAAGCTGCGTGAGTAAAGCGGTTGACCTCGTTGAGTGAGTAGCCTTCTATTGCAAATAGAGTCTCATGCATGACGTCCTTTTAGGTGACATGAATATTTCACGATTTAAAATAAAAATGTAAATGTCAACTTTGAACAAAATGAGTCAGCTTGTACGAGTGCACGTTTAAAGAAAAAGCGATTTCAGTACGTCGCACATTGAAATTTTGAGGTTAACGATTTGCAAAGTATTCCACACTTTTAATGATAAGTTAAATTGTTACAAAAATGGTTACCTAAAATTCACTTATAACCAAAATGCTTATTGACCTTTTGATATCATACAATTGAGTGTGAGAACCGATGGTTTACTTTATGTCGGTAATTCTTTCAGAATTGTCTCATACGAAAAGATTTTCATGCAATATATTACTCTCGTAATAACATTGTTCGGATTGAGCAAGATTGAGGTTCACGGGAAGATGCATGCCAACGATTCTCGAATCGTTGTGCAGGGTTTTGAAGTTATAAGAGTGATGGGGTCACGGGTACCCGAGTTGTTTCTAAATGTTGTTTATTTAAAATGATAAAATGTGTAAAAGGATTTATTTACTGTATTGTCATGCATGAAGGCTATGAACCCACTAAGTCGTAGAGCATTACGTCTTAAGCTAAGGAAGAACTCCGAGAGCGGAGAGGCGTTGGTCAAGTCAAGGGAGAACGTATGTAGTTTTGGTAGATGTGTTTAAGGGGAGAGTTGGACCTTGGAAGAGTCGGGAATGGATTTTAGTGTCAGGTGTATGAGGGTCTGTACCTTTGCTCGGTGACTGAGAACACAGTTGCCGAGGGGCGATGGTGTCCGGAGGAAGGACTAGGAGTCATCAAGGTATTGGTTTTAGCAACTCTTTATGAGTAGTGTTGTAAGGCAGGAATGAAAGGTCCACGGCGTGGGCCATGAGTTTCGAAGGGAGCTTGTAATATTGATGTTACATGAGTAAGTTTCGAAATAGGGGCGACGGATTATAAAGTTAACTATGATGTGTAGGGAGGAATAGGTCCCGTAAGGAACTCATGTTAAAGGATAGGTTAAGGAAGTAGTTAAGAGTTGTCTTTTGTTGTTGAAGTCGGCAACGGTGTATGTTGGCCGAGGCCGAAGACTCAAACCAGATGAGTGTAAGTTGATAGAATATCTTGTAGAGGTGTTAAATTAGTAAGAGACTGTTGTTGTTGAATAGGCATTCTATTTACGAGGTGAGGAGCGTCCGTAGAAGGACAAGGTGTGTAACACAAGCGAAGTGAGTGTAGACTATACCAGTCAGTAAGAAAATGTGCCGTGTCTAAGAAAGGACTCGGATCATAAAGAGCTAGCTAGGATGTTTGTGTTTGAGCTAAGTGTGAACTCGTGAGTCATAGTTCAAGAAGTTGGGAGAGAACTAAGTAGCGAGACAGACTCGATTGTAGTATACGGGAGAATATGAAGGAAAGGGGTGAATTGTATACGAATGACCATGAGAGACTTGGTCGGTAGTGTGATGATAGGAGTGGTGGATGTACAAACGAATAGTAGCTTCAATTGCCAAGATATCTGTGTCAGTCGGTGATGTAGTAAGGCGATGTTAGAAAGATGAAGGATTAGAAGGAAGTCCTTTCGGGATTTCGGGTAGAGTGTACGTTTTGCAATCCTAGTTGTTGAAGTACGTGGTTTGTAAGTTGGTGTTTATTTTGACTGTTATCGGAATGGAATGTCGGGGCAGAATTGGGTGATTGCCCAGCTGTGAGACCAAGCTTTGTGGTTATGTATGTTGTTAAGTATATTCGTGAAGGCAGAGTAAGTTTAAAGAAGATGATGAATAGATTAGTCAAGCTGTAGTATAGTAGATGAGAAATCGTTAAAGAATGAAAATTGTTCCTTATGCGTGAGGGAATGATCCTAGAAGGAAATAGTTGGAAATTTTGGTTATGTTTAAGGAATGACATGATGATGAATGTGGGTCGGAGTGGTAGTATGATCATTAGTTAATTTGAAATGTCATGATAGAGGTATAATCCTTTGGTTGGTTGATTAAAATTTTATAGATTTGTTAAGTAATGACGTTCATTGGTTATTACAGGATGTGTTACAATTCTTGGGGAAGTGTTATTGAGATTAACACACTGATTGTTAAAGAATTATTTAAGGTAAATCTAAGTAAGAAAGCCGGGATGACGGTATATATATATATCTGTCTGATTTTATGATCATGGTGGTTAATCGAAAGAATTGTGGAACCCGAGTTTCGGGGTGTTCCTGAGTTAATAGATCCGTTTGTAATAGGGAATCCAAGGGGGGTGGATTATTAGAGTGAATAGGGGAAGTTACTAAAAAACACACTTTGGGATCATTGGAAGTTTAAAGAGGATGAGGGTTGTGTTAGTCAAAATGTGGTGGGATAGATGTGAAATCCTTAAAGAATGCGAATTGTTGCTTATGTGTGAAAGAAATGTCTGAGAAGGTAAAAGTTGGAGATTAAAGAATGTGTAGTGACGTCGAACACTAGTCTTGTTTCAAGACGGCTTGGTTGAATGCCTTAAGATAAGATCTTGGTGCAACTGTTTGGTTATGTGAGTAATGAGAAAGCGATACCAGCATGTGGAAAGGTCGGGAGAGAGGGGCAAGTAATGTTCGGTGGGCAATGCTCCACGCTAACGTGGGGAGGTGAAGATAGCATGTCGGAATAAGTGAGTAAATTGGAAGTAGTAAACTTGTCAGTAACGCCGAAAGGTGCAGTGTTGTGTAGATTGTCATTGATAAGTGTGCAAACCGTTGGAAAGAGTATTGAGGAGGGGAATTGGGTACGAGGTTGTGCAAAAAAGGAGTGGATAAGACAGTCGAATGAGTTAAGTTAGTGACTTTGTGAGAAATGTTTAAACGAATTGGTCGTGCAGTGATTAAGCTAGTGAGAATAGTATGGTGTGACCATGGTTACTCCTCCCAGTGGAGTGAGGATAACCGGAGTTACGTTTTATAAGAATGAACGAACGTGGCAATCCGGGAGGAATTGATGTGTTTCAGGATAAGTTTAATTTGAGTAGGTGAACAATCCAACGATGGGTTTGGAGGTTCCTACTCTTAGTTACGTATAAGTATGGGGTGGTGAAATAGTGAGAATGTGAGGGATGAGTGACGAACTGTGGTCTAGGTGGTCCGAGAAAAGAGAAATGTTATCAGCATAGACGATTGTTGGGTGGTGTAAGGTAGTGAGTTGTGATATGATGAAGGAACTCGGGGTTGTGATTTGTCGGGACGTACAAGGTTGGCCTTGTGCCAAGCTGTCAAGTGAGTGACTGTTTCTGAGTAATTGGATCTCATGTTGTAGCGGGGGATTCCGCCAGGTTCCTCCTTAAGGGAAGTAAAGATGCTTGAGAAGCCTTATTTAATCTTCTATCGTTAAGACCGATCGAATAGGAACAATAGCCTACGAGTTAGAGTACCGTAAGAACTGAAGGGAATGCATCCAATGTTCCATGTTTCGAATTTAGGAAGTGGTGGACTGAATCAGGAGTGGCATTACCTTGGGGAAGTGTCAAGTTGTGGTGTGGGCATGATACCCGCGTCTTTTCCAATAAGGAATTCCGGGGACGGAATTCTTCTAAGGGGGGAGTGTTGTAACAACCGGGTTTCGTCTGCAAGTATGTATAAGGTTGGTGTCTATTGCGAAAGAAATGAAAGTTAAGGGAGGGACCTTTTTGCAATAAGTGAAAGGTATTTATAGACACTAACTCCTAGGGCAGCCTCATTTGTTAGAAATCAGTATTTTTGGTTGCTCTTGGTGTGTTTGGTGACTAGAGAAGAAAAGAGAAGAACAAAGGAGTTTTGGACAAAGAAATCGACAAGGAGGAAGTTTCTGCAAGGTATTCCTTTCTAATTCGTATTCCATTTTGTTATAGTGTTCCTTTTCTTAAATTGGGTTGGGTCCTTAAGTCTGATTATAAGGATTCAAGAGGTTTTATCCACATTCTTCTTAAAAGTGGGTTAAGGGTTTTTAAGCTTTGGAATCGATTTAATGGTAAGAAAGGGGATTAAGTGGTTGTAAAAGATTGGTGGACGAACCCTTAAGTTTATCTAATCAAATTAATGGCAGATTATGAGCTTAATGAACACTTTTAGATCACTTTTGTCAAACAGCCGTCGTATCCGGACACTAGCATTTCTGGGCGTCACAGTAGTTTCCGGATAGGAATGCTAGTTCCCGGGTAGAATGTTATGGTAGTTTCCGGAAAGGTGTCCTTCCGGATAGTTTGAGTTACCGGGTGCGGTATCCGGACAGTTCGGGTATCCGGAGAGTAGGGATATCCGGACAGTTCGGGTATCCGGAGTGTAGGGATATCCGAACAGTGCGGGTATCCGGGAAGATAGGGTGTCCGGACAGTTGGTATCCGGGAAGTGTTTACTGGTTAGTAGGTTTGAGCCGTTTAATCTGATCCGAATCTAATGCCCTTAGGTGTTCGTCTGGATTAGCGTGGAAGTAGTTAAAGAGTGCTTTCTGTATTATCAAGGTGAGTTCCCTAAACCTTTTTACGACGTAAAGTGTTAAATGTTTTAACTGATTATGGTTTTATGTACGAGCATGAACTGTTTGTAACCGTCACGCATGTTTTTCCATGAACTACATGTTTTACTTAAGAAAGATTATTATTGATATGATGAAATGAGAATGATGATTTAAAGGATTTAAGGTTGCATGTTTTATGAAATGAATGATGTGCTATGTGGAGTCGGTCTGCACTGTGGTATCAGAGAATGATCCTCGAAATCTGATGATCCCTTGGATATGTATGACAGACTGGTAGGTTGGAATTCGTTTCCTCCTATTTCTAGTAGAAAGGGGGTCTGCGTAGGCTCCGGGAAGGGGAGTCTGCGTAGGCTCCGGAAAGGGCGAGAAGGGAACCTACTGGGCCCCCGATCGCGGAATGTTTATGTGATCCAATACACAGTGCAGTACCATGCTTGATGAAATGTTAAGGTTTTCGATGAATCTTTTATAAATGTTATCATACCGTTTTACATGTTGCTTTCGTAGGGAATTCACTAGACCTTTTGGTCTAACCCTCGCTTTTCAAAACTAAACCATTTTCAGGTAAGCGTGTTACGGGTTCTTCTAGTAAGAACCGTGAGATGGCAGGAAGGATTTGGAACTTAGAGCGACTCCAAGTCTTTTGGCTGATGTTTAGATAGAGCTCTCGGCTGTGGAATAGAGACTTCCGCTGTCAATTTTGCTTAGCTTAGTGAAAATAATGTTTATGAACAAGTTATTTATGTAATTCGAATGCTTAATCTATGGTATTGCTTGATTTTGAAATTGGGACGTTACAGCTTCCCACTGGTTAACAATCGAATTTGTTCTCAATTATTTACCGAAATCACATGACAAGTTTAATTGTACTATAATATTAACGGTTTAGACAAAAATCTCACGGAATTTCACGACATGCTTAAAACTGCCGAGAGAAATATAAATTTCAAGTCACGTTTAACCGAACCAAACAAGTTTTGATAATTAAACTTAAAGGTTGGATAGTCAAGAAAAAGAGGGTGGTTGTCAACGGAAAGACAAACTTTGGAAGTTACAACAAGGATAAAAGCAAAGGAAATATCATTGAGGATGCAGTTCGCTCAAAACTGCAATCAAAAGAGGCACCAGATAAGAAACTTTCTAGCCCTACTGGCAGAGCAAAAGAAGCAAAAGGTCGCTGCATTTGGTGTTTCAGATATGTTTACCATTGATTTATTTGATTCTAATTATGACTCTTGGTTATTGGATACCAAGCGGGTACTCACATTTGTACTACTTTACAAGGTCTAAGAAATGAAAATAAGATGAAACCAGCCCAAATGGATCTAAGGATGGGCAATGGAGCTAAGGTAGTTGATGTTGCTCAAGGGACATATGATATGAAGCTTCCAAGTGGTCTTACTTTAACACTTAGCAAGTGTTTATACGTACGTAGTATTACTACATAATTTCTTTTTCTCAATTACAACAAATTGGATTTATGTTTACTTTTGGTAATAATTCAATTTCTGCATACATTAACAATGTTTGGTATTTTATGGTCACACCACACAAAGGTATTTATGAAATTAATATGCAAAATGGTTGTAATTATAAATCAATATCATAAACAATAAACGGATTAAGTAGGGATTAAATCATAATTATTTGTGACATTGTCGTCTTGGACATATACACAAGAAACGCATAGCAAACTCCAGACGAAGGAAGTTTTGGAATCATGTGATAAATTCATACGATACACATGATTCTTGTTTATTGGGAAAAATGACAAATGCGTTTTTAAAAGAAAGCGGAAAGGCTACGAAACTGCTAGGAGTAGTTCATACTAATATATGTAGGCCATTCAGTTCAGTTGCAATAAACAAGCATCGATACTTCATTACCTTTACTGATTATTTTAGTAGATACATGTATGTTTTCCTAATGAAAAACAAATACGAAATATTTTTGAAATATTCAAAGAGTTTCAAAGTAAAGTACTTCTATTAAAGCACTTCGGTCGGACCGAGGTTGTGAATACTTAAGCCAATACTTTATTGACCATCTTAGAGATTGTGGGATACTGAAACACCTCAGCAAAAAAGGGTGTTCGAAAAAAGAAATATAACTGTGTTAAACATGGTTCTCTCTGTGATGATTTGTACCACTCTGACTAAGAGTTTCACGGGATATGCCGTAGAAACAGCTGCCCAAATACTGAATAATGCACCAACCAAAATGAACAAAAAGACAAAAGACCCCATATGAATTATGGAGCGAGAAGATCCCAAAATTGTCTTGCATAAGAATATAGGGTTGTGACACTTACATTGAGCGAGAAGTTTCTAAGAAATTTGATACAATGTCTGAAAAGTGCATCTTTGTTGGATTTTCAAAAGATACAATTGGATATTACTTCTACAAACCCAACGAGAACAAAGTTTGTGTTAACAGTCGTGGTGGGTTCCTAGAAAATGATTTTCTAACAAGAACCACAACAAAGGATAAAGTAGATCTTGAAGAAATTCAAGAACCATAACGGGGTATAGGAGATCTAAAAAAAATTCAAGAACCACAATATGAGACAATGGTTGACACTGAAACTCAACAAGATGTTAAACCTCAACAGGTTGTTAAAAAATGACAAGATACAAATAACTTGAAGATCTTAGGATTCGGCAAGAGCCTGAGAGATATGGTTATCCCATTGAAAGTGACAACACAGTCAATGATGAACCCTTAACCTACCAAGAGGCCGTATCAGGTCTGAAATATGATAAATGGCAAGATGCCATGAGAGCTGAGATATAATCCATATTAAACAAACAAGTTTGGAACTTGGTAGCAGCACCTGTCAGCTGCAAAGTTTTTGGGTGGAAATGGGTTTTCAAGAAGAAAACTGACATGTGTGGGATTGTGCATACCTATAAGGCTAGGTTCGTAGTTACAAGTTTCACTAAGACTCAAGTAGTAGATTATGATGAAGCCTTTTTAGTAGCCATGATTAAATTCATCATGATACTTCTTACCATAGTTGTATACCAATACTATGAGATATGGCAAATGGATGCTAAAACTATGTTTAATGATGACATACTGACCAACATAAACGACATCCCAAGCCTTAAAGGTGTAAAAGTTTGGCTAGGGAAGTCTTTCACGATGAAATATCAAGGAGATGCAATTAGGCGCTTAGGTGATGTTCGGTTCGTTTTCTGGTAAGACCTGTATGGACATAGCTATCTGGATAGATATAGTTGCCTGGGTGTTAACAGATAAGTTGTTGTTCGGTTGTTGTTCGATTGTTGGGCTGAATAAACTGTCTGAATGTCAGAAATGACCATTTTACCCCCAACCTTTATTTTTGATAAAAATGTTGAATAAATAACTTTTAATTATTAAAAAAAACGATTTAAACAATTCTAAAAATGATGATTGTAAATAATTCCTCACAAAATATGATGTCTGATAGGTGGGTCTCACCCCCCTAAATCTAACCGCAAGTGTACAGTGTCGAAATCAAGTAATAACGTACGGTAAGTACGAGTATCGAATCCACGGCAACTAGGAACTAAGTATCACAATTACTATAAGAACTATTAATTGAACTGTCGAATTTGGGAGATTGGTTTGATTTAAAACTACTTAATTGTAACGAATACGAAATCACAACGAAACAGTAAACAACTTAGAAACTTCGATAGAGAGAGAAGTTGAGGGTTGGAAATCCTCAGGTTCTACACATGCAAACAACTGAATCAAAACAATTACCAGTTAATCCCCTTAATGATTCCCAAGTCTTTTAAGATCACCGTCGTTCTCTTTCGAACAACAACGAATTTTATTTTGAAAAGGATAAGTGTAATCTCTCAATCTCACTTATGGATTCCAAAACACATTAAGCACCAGAATTATATTAAACGGCTAGATTTCATCTCTCGATTTCAACCTAACGGTTCAATTGGGACTAAGACTTATTCGATATATCTCTATCACCGATTTATCGTCTTAGGCATGCAATTCCTAGTTCTTTTTAACAGTTAATTCTCTCGAACTCAACTGAAAATAATAAATCAATTGAAAGCTAGCTAGACTCTCAAAGGCATTGAACACAAAATCACATGCTTCATTAATAACGGAAAAACTGATAAAATATCAAGTCAATTGTTTACATGCTTAATAAACCGAATTCATTCCAACCCCCAACACGAACCGGTTAGTTCATGTCGGTGGTGGATTCAAACACAAGAGAAATAGATGCGAAAGTGTATGTAAACATGATTAAGCGTAAAAGATGCAATCGTAAACAGTAAGATGATGAACTCCCTTCTCTCGTGCTCGTCTCTACTTCGCGTGTTGAACGTCTCCTTGATCGGCTCTCGATCGTGACCTTGAAAGCTCCGAAAAGTCTCCAGAATTCGCCCCAAAATCGCCCCTGGCCGTCGTGTGAAAGTTGCGTATCGTCTGAATGACCTAAATCCCGAAATTAACAGCTTAAAATCGACAAACAGTGGGTTACGCGACCTACCACGCGACTTGCAAGTCGCGTGGCAAGTCGCACGTATGCTTTTTGCTGCGTGGGTCGATTTCTGGTTCGCGGATCAGGTCCTGGTTCGGTTGCGGGTCCTGGGCTTGACTTTTGGGCTTCCGTTAGGCTTCGTTTGGACTCGTTTTAGGCTCTTTTTAGCTTCTTTTCCCGAGGAATCCCGCCTTTTAGATAACCTGTATAAATCACTAGATAAACCGTAAAATACACGCCTTTTTACTTGAATACAAGCCAATCTCATTGGTTTGAGAACTGAAAATAACGCCAAAAAGTGGCGTTATCAACAACCCCAAACCGAGCGTTGCTTGTCCCCAAGCAAATTAGCGATAAAAATAGAATAAAAGCACACAGTGAAATAATAATGACTGCACAATTTCCAACCGGTACCAAGTGACGCATCGGTGATTTCCCATACCCGTGAATATCTATCTCACTCTCGCCTCATCTCTATTTTGTTTGATCTATGACCTTCCATTGGGAGTTGAACTCGTGACTGTTCCGATTACGTTCGGGTTAGACTAGGTCCAAACATACTAGGAAAAACATTTCTCCTCGACCCTACCTCACAGGATACTCTCTTTGCACTCGAACCTAGGTTATCGCTCGTGTTGTCATGTTTAAGGAGGTTATGTACAAGAATACTCAAATTATTACATGACAACTCTAAGGAAAGACGCACAATTGTCCAAAAATTTGATCTCAGAAGGAGTCAAGTAGCAAGACAGGGAATATCGATGAGGGTGGTCGTATACTTTAATCACATCTTCCAAAAGATCATCCAGGTCTTTACAAGGGTTGTAATGGGGCTAAGGTTATGGTTGAGAAACGAAGGATAAAAAGGATCAAAAATCCTCGGCGTGTCAATCATTCGCAATTCTGAACTCTTGTTGCTTCACACTCGCTCACTTGGCCCTTTCGTCACTATTGGAGTCGCGTTGACTCTCTTATTTGACTACTGCTCTAACTACTATCTAAATAACTGTATTTATTTCCTTTTTGTATTTTTTAATTTTTTTTAAAATTTTTTTATTGCATCATTGGCCCTCTTTTCTATTTCTTGGGTTACATTGACCCATTTTATTCTCATGACTGGCCTGTTCTCTTCTCTTCTGCTCTATCTCCCGTAGTTCATTACCGCCTCTAATTGACACACTTTCGGATAGGGGTTGGCTAAGGCTTTTGGCTAAAGGTTTAATGGTGGGTTTAGAACGAACAAGGTGAGTGTTTGGCTGCAAAAGGGCTATGGATACACACAAAAGGGTGAAAGGGAACGATAGCTAAAGATGGTTAAAAATAAAACACATAATGCCTGGAATCATATCTTAAGGTCCACACGATATGGTCTACTATACCCTTACCTAATATCCCGATGTTCGTCTTTGCTACTCAATGCAATAATGTAGCGAGATCATTCTACATTCACGACAAGGAATTCGAAAAAGTGTATAAGAATTAGGTGTATGAATCCCTCGAAATGAAAAACGTCTTTTAGGCTCAAAACTCACTATCGGGTGGTCTCCACTAATGTCCCTAGTCATGTCCTTTCCCGGTCCTTCCCTAACGGTCACGTCACTCTCACAAGATTCTTCCCACAATGGTTGGTCTGAATCATTCAAAACAAAAAATTTAGCTATTATGATCTAGACACTCAGAAGTGCAGGAAATCTACGTGCATAACTTGGGCCCGATTGGGCAACCCCAAACCTTACCCACACATTGTCCCCAATGTGCAAGTAAAGTCGTAGTTGATGCGACTCGAATCATTGTGCAGTTATTACAGTTATCACAAAGGACAAGCAAGGCATTACATAACATCAAAAGAAAACCCAAAATTTCTAAAATGGGCACCCCAAACCTAGGCCGTGGCCTAGGTTTGCCAATAAAAGCCAACCCCAAACCTCGGTGAAACCGAGGTTTGCACAGGGTCTAAAGAATTGAGTGTGTAGATGTGAAAGATGAGGCACCCCAAACCTAAGTGAATTGTTGCATCTCGTTTAACTACACGAAAAAACATCTTACACCACTCGTTATTATGCAAAGTTTAGAGCGTACCTGTTTTGCCCGGATGAAGGAGGATTCTTGAAAGGTTGAGCATAAATCGGAGGAGATAGGGAGAACATGCAAAACAAAGGAAATCAAAGCACAAGACAAAATGCAGGGAGATGAAACACACAAAGCAAGAAAGGAAACAAAAACTGCACGAAAAACGAACAGGGGACACTCGCGGTTTGCTGCACGGCTTGCAGGCCGCGCCACATCCCGCGTAACCCACTGTTTCACAACAGTCAGAGGAGTCCCGCGGCTTGACACGCGGTATGTAAACCGCGGCATAAGCCGCGTATGTCCCTGTTCCAGCTATTTTTGATTTTTCGATTTTTATGGTTTTTTCGGAAATAAAAACACACTCAAAATAAAAATTGATAAAGACAACAAACCTTGGTGGGTTGCCTCCCACCCAGCGCCGTATTTAAAGTCGTGGCACGACTGTGCGGTTTTCAACTTGGCTCCGTATCCGCTGACTCGAATCGCCCACACTTGCGATTCCCCGCGGATTGTTCCTCTTTTGGTCTTCCTTTATCAGCTCCGAGTTCCTCTTTGCTTCGACCTTCCACTTTCTCGAACATCTTGAATATCACTCTCTCGCCGCCAACTCTGAAGGTCACCTCTCCTTCCTCCACATCAATTAACGCTCGACTCGTGGCTAGGAATGATCTTCCCAGAATTAACGGGACCTCTTCATCTTCGTCTATGTCAATGACCACGAAGTCGACGGGGAAATAGAACTTACCGACCTTGATGAGTACGTCCTCGATCACTCCATATGGGTATCTGATTGATCGATCGGCGAGCTTTAACGTCATGTATGTCGGGCTTACCTCACCCAGGCCGAGTTTCCTGAAAATAGAAAGAGGCATCAGGTTAATACTTGCCCCTAAATCACATAAAACTTTATTAAAAGTAAACTCCCCAATCTGAATAGGGATCGAAAAACTCCCTGGATCTTTAAGCTTCGGGGGAAGCTTATTCTGAAAAATCGCGCTGCACTCTTCAGTGAGTGCAACGGTGGCCTGGTGATCGATCGCCCTCTTTTTGGATAAGATCTCTTTCATGAATTTCATGTAAGAGGGCATTTGCGCCAACGCATCTGCAAAAGGGATGTTAATTGTTAACTTTTTAAACACATCAATAAACTTGGAAAAATTAACATCATCCTTATTCTTTTTGAGTCTGTTCGGGTAAGGCACTCTTGGAATTTCCGGCTTGACCGGTGGTTGCACTTCTTTCTCCTTCGGCTTCTTGCTCTCTTCACCCTCCGAGTTCTCTTTTATTGCATACTCTTTATCAGCTTCTAGTTCAGTCACTTTAATGCTCTCGATCTCTTTCTCTTTCGGACCGGTCTCCCTTGATGACGACTCTCATAATGGCTCTCCATTCAGCTCCTTGCTATTTCTCAGATAAATGGCATTGCATGTTTCCCGGTTAGCCCTTTCGGTTTGACTGGGAAAGGTTCTGGGAGGTCGGTTTTGTAGAGCTTCACTAATCTGCCCCACTTGCCTCTCGAGAATCTTAATTGAAGCCGTATTCTGATCGGTTGCAACTTTGACTGTACTCACCGTGCTCGCTAATCCCTCAACTGTGCTTTCCATCTTCGTCATGAACTTCATCATCATGTCCTCAAGTCCCGACTTCTTCTCTCCGGATGGTCCTTCGTTCCTTTGGTTGAAACCTGGAGGACGATAAGCATTATTAGTATTGGAAGAATTTGAAGAGTTAGAAAAATTACCTGGCTGTTGACCGGGTTGACTCCACGAGAAATTTGGGTGTTTTTTCCACCCTTCGTTATACGTGTTGGAGAATGGGTCGTTCCTCGGCTGATGATTCCGGTTTTGGAGGAATTGAACTTGATCGGGATCTTGTGAATTGCCTCCCTTTAGATGGTTCGTGATCATGGCTAATTGAGCCTTTATCTCTTTAAGCTTGTCCGTCTCTTGAACACTAACGACTCGTGCAACGGAAGATCGAGGTGTGGAATAGCTATGCTTGGCTAGGTTCTCGATCAAGTGAACCACTTCTTCATACGTCTTGTTCATGAGAGCTCCACCCGCTGCGGCCGTGATGTCATTCTTAAATTGTTGGTGAAGGCCTCCGAAGAACGTTTGGATTATCACCCAACCGTGTAATCCATGATGCGGGCACTTCTTGAACATATCTTTATATCGCACCCATGCCTCGTATAAGGTCTCTTGATCCCATTGCGCAAAGTGCGTGATGTCGTCCATCAACTGAGCGGTTCTTCCCGGTGGGAAGAATTTATGTAGAAATGCAGCTTTCAGGTCTGCCCATGTGGTGATAATATCCGATGGTAAGCCCTCTATCCAAATTTCAGCTCTACCCTTTAGGGAAAAACTGAAGAGTCTTAGCTTGATCGCGTTCTCCTCCATCCCGTTGATCTTGAACGTATTACAGATTCGTTCGAATGCTCGTAGGTGCGTGATAACTCTATTTTTAGAGTTATTATTTCCATTTATTTTCCACTTTATTTTTGTCAATTTTAGCCATTTCACTTCTAAAAACCCCCATTCTTGTTATAATTCTCGAAAATGAGCAAAAGGAGTGAACCATAGTATTTAATGAATTATTTGGTGGAATTTGGGTGTTTTTCACGTTTTATCCTGCAGTGACCACTGTTGTGCCCACTCCGGTTCCCCACTCTTCGAGCAGATCAGAAAACAAAAGAAAACCATGGGCTGGAAATATAAAAACCTGGAGTTGGAAAGATCCTTTGGCAGAAAAATCTGAAATGTGGTGGCTGAAAGGTTTCCTTAAAGATGACATAAAGCTTGTACCTTTGTACTTGAATAAAGTTGACTTCTAGAAGACCACTGGGTAAAAGAGCTTTACATGGAAGGTTGAAGTATGGACCATTGAGCTGAGTTTTACAATATTCTGCAATCCTTACACCTTGAAGAAACCCTTTTTGTGTAAAGACCAACACCTCTCCTTAGTATAAATAGGGGTGTTAGTCTCATTTATTGGAAGCATCCTTAACTACATTTTCTCCTTGCAATTCTCTTACTTCATTAAGTTTTAGCTCTTTAATTTCTCTGCAGTAGTTAACATTTATTTTCTGCATTTTACTTTCTTAGTTTAAATTGTAGTTCATATTACACAGTGCAGGGACGACTTCTCGTTCCCCACTGTGAGCAGTTAATTCAAGTCACTTTCAGTTTTATTATGTGCAAATCTTCATCTTTTGTTTTCTTTACTTCGGAAATGCTAGGCTAAACATCCTTTGGGATGTAGGAAAGAGAAGTACCTGGATTTTATTAAAAATGCTTGAGTAATCTTTATACTTAGAATATTTGTTGTTTTGGTCATTCATTCTCGATATTTACCCAAGGATGCGAACAAGCCGATCACTTGCAAGGATCTAAAGTCTAGTTCTTAACTTAGAAATAAGTAGAACGCAGTGACACGAGCTTGAATGATGCTAGGGGATTCGAAAGAATTCTTATGACACTTACGAAAGTGAGGTCGGCATAGTGAGCTAATCTCTGCCCACTGGAGTAGTAGGCAAGCTAATTTGTGTATTAAAAACACTTAGAGTATTTGTCTCTACACATTCCACGAGGTCTGAAAAGGTCCATTTAGAGATTACCATTGACAAAACAACAAGTACTAAGAGTATGGGATTTTTATCTAACGGTGTGAGTATTTTGTAACCGGGCTTTTCTAGCGAAAATGCCCACCTCGAATACAAGGATCATTTTTAGGACCGAGTATTTGGTATAAAATCTAGGGAAAATCTAACCTACATTCCTCCTTTTTAATCTTAGTAAAATCGTTAAAATAGTCATTTCACCAAACCAAACCAAAGTATTATTTTCCTCTCTAGTTGAAACTTGTAAAAGGAGCTCATGAGAACCATATTGTCTTGATTGTCCAGTCCCTGTGGATTCGATTATGGTATTTTACCAACTATTACTTGCTGTGACGATCATAGTGGACAGTGTACACTTGCACTTCCCACTGTGGACAGTTTGCAACCCACTGCGATTAAAACACATATTTTGCACGTACCAGTGCGCGTGGGGATCTTCAGTCGGTGCTCCCCCAAATTGGTTCTGTTGTACCATGACGATGGTACTCGGCTTGATCTCGAAGTAATTAGCCGCGGTGGTAGGAGGTTGGATCCCTATACGTGCGGCTGCCACATTTGGATTGGCAAATGACCGCATAGGTACCCTCTCCGGAGGTGGTGGAGGATTATTGCGAAGAGGTGGAGGATCGTTGTGCGGTGGTCTTTCGCCTACAGGTCTCTCGTCACCCATTTGTAACTGTCGCTTAGCTTTGGTCTCTTAACGTAGGCGACGAGCGGTTCTTTCAATCTCCGGATCGAATTCTTCAATCTCTTTCCCTCGGGTCGTCCTTGGCATAAACCAAGTGGTACCTGAAAAGAAAGAAAGAAAAGTCAGTAATCTAAAAATTGAAAGTGATGGAATAAAGCAAATAAAAAAAATGGTCAATCTAATAGCGCTTATAGATGGTAGTGCTATTAGCTACAACTAGTTCCCCGACAACGGCGCCAAAAACTTGATAGGTGGGTCTCACCCCCCCTAAATCTAACCGCAAGTGTACGGTGTCGAAATCAAGTAATAACGTACGGTAAGTACGAGTATCGAATCCACGGGAACTAGGAACTAAGTATCACAATTACTATAAGAACTATTAATTGAACTGTCGAATTTGGGAGATTCGTTTGATTTAAAACTACTTAATTGCAACGAATACGAAATCACAACGAAACAGTAAACAACTTAGAAACTTCGATAGAGAGAGAAGTTGAGGGTTGGAAATCCTCAGGTTCTACACATGCAAACAACTGAATCAAAACAATTACCAGTTAATCCCCTTAATGATTCCCAAGTCTTTTAAGATCACCGTCGTTCTCTTTCGAACAACAACAGATTTTATTTTGAAAAGGATAAGTGTAATCTCTCGATCTCACTTATGGATTCCAAAACACATTAAGCACCAAATTTATATTAAACGGCTAGATTTCATCTCTCGATTTCAACCTAACGGTTCAATTGGGACTAAGACTTATTCGATATATCTCTATCACCGATTTATCGTCTTAGGCATGCAATTCCTAGTTCTTTTTAACAGTTAATTCTCTCGAACTCAACTGAAAATAATAAATCAATTGAAAGCTAGCTAGACTCTCAAAGGCATTAAACACAAAATCACATGCTTCATTAATAACAGAAAAACTGATAAAATATCAAGTCAATTGTTTACATGCTTAATAAACCGAATTCATTCCAACCCCCAACACGAACCGGTTAGTTCATGTCGGTGGTGGATTCAAACACAAGAGAAATATATGCGAAAGTGTATGTAAACATGATTAAGCGTAAAAGATGCAATCGTAAACAGTAAGATGATGAACTCCCTTCTCTCGTGCTCGTCTCTACTTCGCGTGTTGAACGTTTCCTTGATCGGCTCTCGATCGTGACCTTGAAAGCTCCGAAAAGTCTCTAGAAGTCTCCCCAAAATCGCCCCTGGCCGTCGTGTGAAAGTTGCGTATCGTCTGAATGACCTAAATCCTAAAATTAACAGCTTAAAATCGACAAACAGTGGGTTACGCGACCTACCACGCGACTTGCAAGTCGCGTGGCAAGTCGCGCGTATGCTTTTTGTTGCGTGGGTCGATTTCTGGTTCGCGAATCGGGTCCTGGTTCGGTTGCGGGTCCTGGGCTTGACTTTTGGGCTTCCGTTAGGCTTGGTTTGGACTCGTTTTAGGCTCTTTTTAGCTTCTTTTCCCGAGGAATGCCGCCTTTTAGATAACCTGTATAAATCACTAGATAAACCGTAAAATACACGCCTTTTTACTTGAATACAAGCCAATCTCATTGGTTTGAGAACTGAAAATAACGCCTAAAAGTGGCGTTATCAATGTCTAACTATCCACAATTTACATCGTTCAAATCATATGTATTGATTTTTTAGTAAGAAATCCATTAGCACTAGAGATGCAAAAAAAGTTGCACTTGACATAGAGATGCAAAAAAAAAGTAAAATCCATTCATAGTAAAACCATATGCACAGATTCATATTCATATAAGATCGATGGTAAGAAACATTGAGAAACACAGTAAAAGCATATTGTAATAGCCCATCCCAAACATACACCATATAACACTCATTAGATGCCAAACAAATACAACAGATACATACTATATCACATAAGGTCCGAAAGTCTTAAAACTGTACATTACATAATGCAGTACAAACTTTTTCGCTAACAATTTACATTACATTTCATAAAAACTATCCATACAAAACGATCTTTAGAAATAGTCATAGATACGCATACTTCGTAAGCATATTACACCTTATCCTTGCCCTTGCTTTCCCAGAAACAAACACCCGAAAACCATTATCCGGAAAACGATCTGGAAAACGGCGAAATCCAGATATATCACTTCTGGAAAACACGAGGAATCCGGATACATACATCCGGACTTCGTGCGAAATCCGGATAACAATTCGTAACCCAGATTCAATCGCAATCAACTAAGAATCAAAATTGAAGATTCTAAACCGATAGACATCTCCTTCTATCTACTATGAACATAATTTGAAAAGGAATTATACCTCAAAATCGATTATACAACTCATTCCACGGCTTAATTCGACCAAAGACTTCTTTCTCATTCTCTCTGAATTCGGTGCACACACACAGGCAGAAATGAAACCGACTTAATAAAATCTAAGGAGGTGGAATCCTTAAATACTAAACCAAAATTGCAAATAAGGGCTAGACTGATAGGCAGGTATCACCCCCCCTAAATCTTACCGCAAGTGTACGGGTCGAAGTCAAGTAATAGTACTAGAAAGTACGAGTATCGAACACAGGGAACTAGGAACTAAGTATCACAATTACTACAATTGCTATTAACTGAACGATTGATATTTTGAGTTGTGGTTTATAAACTACTTAATTGCAATCAAAATAAATCAAACACAAAACAGTAAACAGCTTAAGAAACTTTGATAGAGAAAACAGTTGAGGGTTGGAAATCCAATGGTTCTCACATATAAACATCTGCCTCAAAACAATTACCAGTCGTTCTCTTTAATGAAGACCCAATCTTCAGATCACCATTGTTCTTTCTCAAGCAACAGCGGGTTTTATTTTAAAAGGATGGTTCTTTCTCAAGCAACCACGGTTTTTATCTTGAAAACACAAGTTTTATCTTGAAAACACAAGTTTTATCTCTCGATCTCAACCTATGTAATTCAAAACACATTAAGCTCAAGATTGTAATGGGACTAAGGCTTACTCGGTATATCTCTATCCCCTTTCTCACCTTAGGCATGCAATTTTCTAGTTCTAGTTGACAATTAATTCTCTCGAACTTAATTGAAAACAACACAACAATTGAAAGCTAGCTAAACTCACAAAAGCATTAAAAACCAAATCACATGCTTCATTAAATAAGAAAACTGATAAGAGTTCAAATCACATGTTCATATGCTATAAACCAAATTCATTCCAACCCCCAACATCTAGAAATTAGTTCATGTTGGTGGTGGATTCAAACACAAAGAAAGAAGATGGGAAAACGTGTGCAAACATAATGAATATGGAAACGATGAATGTAATGGGGACTCCCTTCTCGTGTGCTCGTATCTACTTTACGTGTTGAACATGACTCCAATCGATCCTCTATCGTGGCTCCAAAAGCTCCGAAAAACCGCTGAAAATCGCCCCTTAACTGCTCCCGTTCGTCGTGTGAGAGTTGTGCCAAGAATGACCTAAAATCCGGAAAAACGCCAAACTAATTGGCTGAAACAGACTGTTACGCGACTTGTCCCGCGACTTGCAAGTCGCGGGATAGGTCGCCCGGTTTTCTGAGTTGGTCTGGGTCAGGTTCGGGTCCTGGTTCGGGCGCGGGTCTTGGGCTTGGATCTCGGGCTTCCGTTGGGCTTCGTTTTGGGCTCTTTTTAGGCTCTTTTCCGCTTCTTTTCTCCATGATTACTGCCTTTTATATAACCTGCACATTTCACTCGATAAACCATAAAATTCCGCTTCTTTTCTTAAATACAAGCCAATCTCGTTGGTTTGAGAACCGAAAATAACGCCAAAAAGTGGCGTTATCAACAACCCCAAACCGAGCGTTGCTTGTCCCCAAGCAAATTAGAGATAAAATAGAATAAAAGCACACGTCAGTGAAATATAATAACTGCACAACTCTCAATCGGTACCATGTAATGCACTGGTGATTTCCCATACCCGTGAATGCTTATCTCACTCTCGCCTCATCCTTATTTTGATTAATCTATGGCCTTCCATTGTAAGTCGAACTCGTGACTGCTCCGATTACATTAAGGTTGTTCTAGGTCCATACATACTAGGGAAAACATTTTGCCTCGACCCTACCTCACAGGATACTCTCATTTCGCTCGAACCTAGGTTGTCGCACATGTTGTCATGTATAGGAAGTTATGTACAAGAATACTTAAATATTACATGACAACTCTATTGAAAGACGCACAAATGTCCAAAAAGTTGATCTCAGGAAGGAATCAAGTAGCAAGACAAGGACTATCGGTAAAGGTGGTCGTATACCCTAATCACATTTTTCAGAAGATCATCCAGGTCTTTACAAGGGTTGTAACGGGGCTAAGGTTATGGTTAAGAAACGAAGGGGAAAACGGTTCAAAGATCCTTGGTGTGTCAAACTTTAGCAATTCTGAACCTCCTAGCTTTATTTTCTATCATTTGGCCCTCTTTGTCACTGCTGGAGTCGCTCTGACTCTCTTATTTTCTGCTATAGATAATATCTAACTAACTATTTTTTTAACTTGGGACTTCATGGGTCCTATTTATTTGCATTGGGGCTGCATGGCCCTCTTTTCTAGCTCTTGGGTTAAAATGACCCACATTATTTTTCCTGACTGGCCTGTACTATTTTTTTCTTTTCCGCTCTATCTTCTTGTTATTCATTACCGCTCAGATTGACACACTTTCGGACAGGGTTGGCTAAGGCTTTTTGGCTCGGGTTTAACAGTAGGTTTGGAATGAACAAGGTGAGTGTTTGTCTACAAAAAGGGTTATGGATACACACAAATGGGTAAAAGGTACGATAGCTAAACACGGGTTAACACTGCACACAATGCCTGTAATCATCTCTTAAGGTCCACACGATATGGTCTACTACACCCTTACCCAATATCCCGATGGTTGTCTTTACTACTTAATGCAATAATATAGCGAGATCATTCTATATTCACGACAAGGAACTCGAAAAAGTGTATATGAATTAAGTGTTTAAATCCCTCGAAATGAAAAGACGTCCTTTAGGCTTCAAATCTCACTAATGTTGGGTCTCCACTAATGTCCCTAGTCATGTCCTTTCCCGGTCCTTCCCTAATGGTCACGTTACTATCACAAGCTTCTTCCCACAATGGTTGGTCTCAATCATTCAAAACAAAAATTTTAGCTAATGCAATCTAAGCATGCAGAGGTGCGGGAAATCTACGTGCATAAACGTGGGCCCGATTGGGCAACCCCAAACCTTACCCACACATTGTCCCCAATGTGCAAGTGTCGGCGTAGGCGATACTAAAACAAGTATCGTTGTGCGGTTATTACAGGTATCAGACAGGTAAGGCATAACATTAAAGCACAAACATCAAAGAGCTAGTCTCATTAAAATATGGCCACCCCAAACCTAGGCCGTGGCCTAGGTTTGTCAAACAAAGCCAACCCCAAACCTCGGTGAAACCGAGGTTTGCACAGGATTAAAATTGAGTGTGTAGATGTTGAAAAATGAGGCACCCCAAACCTAAGTGAAACTTAGGTTTGTTGCATCTCGTTTAACTACTAAGAGAACAACATCTTACACCACTCGTTATCACATAAAATTAGCACATACCTGTTTGCCCGGACGGAGAAAGATTATCTTGAAAGATTCGAGCGCCAATCAGAGACATCGGAGAGGACGAAGAGAAAGAAAGCAAAAGTAAAAGAAAACAAAGCAGAAAGCGGAAGAAAACAAAGAAACGAAACACACAAAGCAAAAAGGGAAGAACCCAACAGAGAACCCCGCGACTTTCCTCTCGGTTTGCAAACCGCGCAGAAAGTCGCGTATGTCTCTGTTCACTTTTCATTTTTCGTTTTTTTTGTAAATAAAAACACACTCAAGAACAAAAACTAAACGAAAACAAACCTCGGTGGGTTGCCTCCTACCTAGCGCCTTGGTTTCGGTCGTGGCTCGACCTTCTTTCCGATCACTCCTTAGGCTTTTCCTTATTGCCCGGCTCCTCTTCAGCTTGACCTCGTGCCTTCTCGAACATCTTGAACACAACCTTCTCATCACCAACCCTCAGGGTCATTTCTCCTTCCTCCATATCTATCAGTGCTCTGCTCGTGGCCAGAAAGGATCTTCCCAATATCAGCGGGACTTCTTCATCTATGTCGATCACCACGAAGTCCACCGGAAAGTAGAACTTGCCAACCTTGATCAATACGTCCTCTACCACTCCATACGGATATATTATCGATCTGTCCGCGAGCTTAAGGGTCATGTACGTTGGTTTCACCTCTCCCAAGCCAAGTTTCCTGAAAACAGATAAAGTCATTAAGTTAATACTAGCTCCTAAATCACACAATACCTTATCAAAAGAAAGATTCCCAATTTGAATAGGGATCGAAAAACTCCCTGGATCTTTGAGCTTTGGGGGAAGCTTGTTCTGAATGATCGCACTACACTCTTCAGTGAGTGTAATGGTGGACTGGTGCTCGATTGCCCTCTTCTTTGATAGGATCTCCTTCATGAACTTCATGTATGAGGGCATTTGTGCCAGCGCATCTGCAAAAGGGATGTTAATATGCAATTTCTTAAAAACTTCAAGAAATTTAGAAAAATTGAGATCCTCCCTTTGGGTTGTAAGCCTATTTGGATATGGCACTCTCGGGACTACCGACTTTACCGGTGTTTGCTTTAGGACCCTTGATTGCTCCTTCTTCTTCTCTTCATCCTCCGGGTTTTCCTCCATCTCAATATCTTCATCGGTCTCCAACTCATCCATGTCTACAGGCTCAACCTCTTTCTCTTTAGAATCGGTTTCCTTTGATGGCGGTTCTCGTGTAGGCTCTCCATTCAGCTCCTTGCCACTTCTCAGATAAATGGCATTACATTCTTCCCGGTTTTTCCTCTCGGTTTGACTCGGCAAGGTTCCGGGGGGTCGGTTTTGTAGGGCTTCCGAAATCTGCCCCACTTGCCTCTCGAGAAGCCTAATAGATGCCGTATTCTGGTCAGTAGCTTCTTTTACCGTGCTCACCGTGTTTGCCAATTCGCCAACCGTGCTGTCCATCTTGGTCATGAACTTCATCATCATGTCTTCCAACCCCGGTTTCTTCTCCATAGATGGCCCCTCATTGAAATTCCTTTGGTTAAAACCTGGAGGACGGTAAACATTGTTAGCATTAGAAGAATTAGAGAAGTTAGAAGAATTACCTTGCTGTTGTTGACCGGGTTGACTCCATGAGAAGTTCGGGTGCTTCTTCCACCCCTCATTGTAGGTATTCGAGAACGGGTCGTTCCTCGGCTGATTGTTCCGGTTCTGTAAAAACTGAACTTGTTCGGGTTCTTCCGGATTGCCTCCTTTCAAGTGGTTCGTGATCGCAGCTAGTTGAGCTTTTATTTCTTTCAGCTCGTCCGATTCTTGAACACTCGCTACCCGTTTGATGGAAGATCGTGGCGTGGCGTAGCTATGCTCGGCTAAGTTCTCGATCAACTCTACTGCTTCTTCATACGTTTTGTTCATGAGAGCTCCACCCGCTGCAGCAGTGATTTCATTCTTGAACTGCGGGTGCAGTCCTCCAAAGAAAGTCTGGATAATCACCCAGTCGTGTAACCCATGATGAGGGCACTTCTTCAACATGTCTTTATACCTTTCCCACGCCTCATATACAGTCTCTTGGTCCCATTGCGCGAAGTGGGTAATGTCGGCCATTAGTTGAACAGTTCTTCCCGGTGGGAAGAATTTCTAGAGAAATGCGGCCTTCAAGTCTGCCCATGTAGTGATCTGATCCGCTGGTAGGCTCTCTATCCAAATTTCAGCTCTTCCCTTGAGTGAGAAGCTGAACAGTCTTAGCTTGATGGCATCCTCGTTCACCCCATTGATTTTGAACGTGTTGCATATCCTCTCAAATGCACGAAGATGTACATGAGGATCTTCTGTCGGGGCCCCTCCGAATTGGTTTTGCTGTACAATGACAATGGTACTTGGTTTAATTTCAAAGTAGTTCTCCCCAGTAGTGGGCGGTTGGATGCCTATGCGTGCGGCTGCCACATTTGGATTGGGAAATGACCGCATCGGAACTCTCGCCGGAGGAGGTGGAGGTGGGTTGTTAACAGGTCTCTCGTCGCCCATCTTTAATTTCCTTTGGGCTTTGGATGCTTTACGTATCTGGCGGGCGGTTCTTTCGATCTCTATATCAAGTGGTTCGATTTCCTTCCCTTGGGTCTTCCTTGGCATAAACCAATTAGTACCTGAAAAGAAAGTAAGCGAAGTTAGAAATCCAGAAATTGAAAGTGATGGAACAAAGTAAATAAAAAATATGTTCAATGTAGTAGCGCTTATAGCTGGTAGTGCTATCAGTTGCAACTAGTTCCCCGGCAACGGCGCCAAAAACTTGATAGGCGGGTATCACCCCCCCTAAATCTTACCGCAAGTGTACGGGTCGAAGTCAAGTAATAGTACTAGAAAGTACGAGTATCGAACACATGGAACTAGGAACTAAGTATCACAATTACTACAATTGCTATTAACTGAACGATTGATATTTTGAGTTGTGGTTTATAAACTACTTAATTGCAATCAAAATAAATCAAACACAAAACAGTAAACAGCTTAAGAAACTTTGATAGAGAAAACAGTTGAGGGTTGGAAATCCAATGGTTCTCACATATAAACATCTGACTCAAAACAATTACCAGTCGTTCTCTTTAATGAATACCCAATCTTCAGATCACCGTTGTTCTTTCTTAAGCAACAGCGGGTTTTATTTTAAAAGCATGGTTCTTTCTCAAGCAACCACGGTTTTTATCTTGAAAACACAAGTTTTATCTCTCGATCTCAACCTATGTAATTCAAAACACATTAAGCTCAAGATTGTAATGAGACTAAGGCTTACTCGGTATATCTCTATCCCCTTTCTCACCTTAGGCATGCAATTTTCTAGTTCTAGTTGACAATTAATTATCTCGAACTTAATTGAAAACAACACAACAATTGAAAGCTAGCTAAACTCACAAAAGCATTAAAAACCAAATCACATGCTTCATTAAATAAGAAAACTGATAAGAGTTACAATCACATGTTCATATGCTATAAACCAAATTCATTCCAACCCCCAACATCTAGAAATTAGTTCATATTGGTGGTGGATTCAAACACAAAGAAAGAAGATGGGAAAACGTGTGCAAACATAATGAATATGGAAACGATGAATGTAATGGGGACTCCCTTCTCGTGTGCTCGTATCTACTTTACGTGTTGAACGTGACTCCAATCGATCCTCTATCGTGGCTCCAAAAGCTCCGAAAAACCGCTGAAAATCGCCCCTTAACTACTCCCGTTCGTCGTGTGAGAGCTGTGCCAAGAATGACCTAAAATCCGGAAAAACGCCAAACTAATTGGCTGAAACAGACTGTTACGCGACTTGTCCCGCGACTTGCAAGTCACGGGATAGGTCGCCCATTTTTCTGAGTTGGTCTGGGTCAGGTTTGGGCCCTGGTTCGGGCGCGGGTCTTGGGCTTCCGTTGGGCTTCGTTTTGGGCTCTTTTTAGGCTCTTTTCCGCTTCTTTTCTCGATGATTACTGCCTTTTATATAACCTGCACATTTCACTCGATAAACAATAAAATTCCGCTTCTTTGCTTAAATACAAGCCAATCTCGTTGGTTTGAGAACCGAAAATAACGCCAAAAAGTGGCGTTATCATCGACTTATTCTAAAATGACAATAACACCTTAAGATTGCAAAACCAATCAAAACTTACCCTAAACTAATAAACATAAGAATAGATAAATAACTAACTTACCCGGGTCATTACACATATGCACAGATTCATATTCATAATCATAGTAAACAAAGAAGTAATCGATGATAAGAAAGATTAGAGCAAATCAATGGAGAAAACATATAAAATCGATGGAGAAACACAAAAAATCGATAGACCAATCAGAGAGCAAATCGACAGAAAAACATAGAAAATCGATGGAGCAACCCAGAGTAAATCGATGGAGAAAGTGTGAGATGTCGATGGAGCAAACCTATGAACCCTAAATTAAAAAGCCTAAATTTATAAACCTTTAAAAACCAATAAAGAAGAGAAGAACACATATGTAAAAAACCACAAAGGGGAGAAAACAGCTCGATGGTCTCCAGGGATGGCGAGGAAAAGGGTCGGCAAGGAAATGGGACGGAGATGGCGAGGCAATAGTTACACGAGTCGAAGATGGTGAGGCAACATCTACAGATGTCGGCGATGGCGAGGAAGACGACCGACGACGGCGACGCAACATGGCAACAACGGTGAGAGCCTTTGGAAACAGAGGGAAGATCGAGAGGTTTTTTCATGGAGATCGAGAAGGCTTTTCGTAGAGATCGAGCGGAATTTCTCATGGAGACCGTGAGGTTTTTTTTCTTGGAACCTTTTTTCACCTGGAACCATGGAAGTCTGGAGAGGGTTTTTCATGTTTCATGGCTAACCAGAGAAGGAAGAAAGGAAGAAGAAGGTGTGATGGTGTGGTCCAAGAGGTTTTTCATGGAGATCGAGAGGGGTTTTCACCTTGAACCATACCATGGAAGTTTGGAGAGGGTTTTTCATGTTTCATGGGTAACTAGAGAACGAAGAAAGGAAGATGAAGATGTGATGGTGTGATCGTGGAGGTTAGGGAGAAAGGGTAACAAAGGGGAAAGTAATATAAAAACCAACAAAGAAGAGAAGAATACCTAGTAAAAACGAGCATATGAACCTTATGAAGGGTGTTCCCTACGATTCGGACATCGGTTATATCATGTATGCCATGTTATGTACTAGATTGGATGTCTCATATGCCCTATACAAGATGAACATATATCAATTAAACCCAAGTGATGCAAACTGGGTAGTAGTGAAGAACATCCTAAATTGTCTAATTAAAACTAGGAGTGAGCATTTGAGAAGCGGGTACCTGCCTTTGGAACCGGAAACACTCTGGAACTGTAGATTCCGGAACCGGAAGCGATGTGATTGGTTCTGGTTCCTAAAATACGGAATCTATCAGGACTGGTTCCGGATCTCATTTTTTTGAAACCATTAATCGTTGGGACCGATTTCGGGACTGGGTACCCAAAAACGGAACCGACAGGTACCGCTATTTTTTAATAAAAATTATTGTATATGTTTATTATATTTAATAAAATAAAAATGAAAGTATTAATTTACCTTTTAGGTTTACACACTTACACTTACGGTGACTTCCTTCACTCGACTTCTCCAATAGACTAATAACTACTTTTTATTTTCTTACATTGGCAATATTTATTTCTTTAAGTTTGGACTTTGTAATAAATTAATAATTACTTTTTTATAGTATGGAATTATAAAATTTAAAAATAATTAGATAGCGGTTCCCAAACATAAAAAACCGGTGTAATCGGTTCCGGTTCCTTCATTCTAGGAACCGCTGGTTCCATAAAATTTGGTTGCGTACCCGCCTTTGCTCACCCCTAATTAGAACGAAGAATATGTTCTTAATGTATGGTGGTCAGGAAAGAGATATGTATTCAAAGATTTACAAATGATAGTTTCCAAACCTATCGTGATGACTCTTAATCGTAGTCGGGGTATGTTTTTGTGTTAAATGGCGGTGTTTTGAATTAGAAGAGCTACAAGAAAAGTAAGATAGCAGATTCGAGTATGGAATCAGAGTAGATTGCAGCATTGGACACGGCAAAGGGATCTGTTTAGATGAATAAATTCATCTGAGACTAGGAGTGGTTCCTAGCATATGTAACCTTATCGAGATCCATTGCGACAATGTAGGTGTCATAGCTTAGGCTAAAGAGCCAAGGTCACCTCAGTGACCCAAACATATTTTGAGACAGTATCACCTAATTCGAGAGATCATTGATCGAGGTGAGTCAAAGAAAGCATGATGCTCACACTAGTTCGTCAAGCTTGGGGTTTTGTAGTGCTATGGTTTGATCAATAGTTTTATTAAAACTCAAATTTATTTGAACATATAAACAATTATGTTTTTACCTGTTAATAGCATACTGGAATACGTATTAACATTTAAACATTTATGTGTTCATTATTAGCATGTTTAACTATTCTTAAATAAATATGATGAACATATTATTTAAAACTGTTCTTGATTAGTTATTACTAGAGGACTAGTAATAAATCAAGATCATTGAGATGTCTATTTCTAGTCCAAGTTGGAAGTTCACTGAATGCAACTAGAGTCATATGTGTTGGTTCCCGTTTTGCTTTAAACAAGATTATCAGATCTATTAGTTCAAGTTAATGTTTGATGCGGAAGCGTATTTAAAGAACTAACAGATAAGTTTGATAGATTTAGAACAAAATATAAATAAACAGTGAACAGAATATTATATCTCAAAGTTTACTGAATGTATATATCAAGAACAGATTTAAGAACAGTGAAAAAGCTTTGGAACAGATATGACTTTTAAGGTGAATAAGCTTTTTGTGTTCTTGATGTTCTATATTTTTGTGGTAAGGAAGAACTCAACATGAGTCTTCCTTATATACTACTACAAAGGGGACCATAAAGCATATGCTACTATTCAAAAGGTACGTTATGAATAGTAGAACGGATGTCGTGAACAGTTGCAAGGATGGCATGAACAGTCAGACGTGCTGTATTGCATTTAATGCAGCAGACGTCTAATATGTATTAAGCCCTACTGAGTCCAATCAGAGTTTGACACGTCGACGTTGGACAGGGCATGCTACCATGCAAGTTGATGAACGGGTCCTGTAACAGTAGCAAGATATTATAAATATCTTCAAGTCTTTCAGTGAGGACCACAGAGGCTCTGTAATGAGTTACAGAGGTTCTGTGGTCTGGTCCTCTGTGGAGCAGTCTTCACCTTTGTTTCCGAGACTTGGGTCTTCTTTGAGTACAGCAGAGGTTCTGTAGGAAGCCTCTGCTGCTTCTGTAGCTTCTTGACCTTGATTTCTCGGTAATGTCGGCAGAGCCTCTGTAAGAGGCTTTCTTCACTTAGCCTATTTTTCACTACTTCTAAGTACTTTGATTAGGAAGATTGAAGCTAACAATCTCCCCCTAAGTAGTGAAAAATAAAAATTTGAACTTTGAGTTAAGTTAGGCTAAGTTAGATAAGACAGAGGTTAAACAATACCTCGAAATTTCTTTCATTTAGAAATATGCCAGAGGCATTTTACATTTGAGTACAATGAAAGATAAACTTTAACTTTGTTTGCAGAGATTGGAGGTCTGAGAATCAGATTTTGGCATCTTTGAAATCGTTGTAGCTTCTGTTGTCTCTTCCGACTCTTCTGATCTCATTGTAGAAGCTGATACAGAGTTATCTTAGGTGGATTGTTGCGTCAATCTCTCTGATGATAGTATCTGCAGCATCTTTATCCATTTTCTTTGTACCTCTGTATTTCACAAGGCTTGCTCTGAACTTTTTCAGAGTACTTGTTGCGTACTTCTGACAGTCCATGCATACAAATAGTTTAGTTTCGCCTTGAGGGTTTTGAAATACTAACCCAAACCTTGGTTCTGTGATGATTGAGTTAGGTACGGCGTCCGGTGGGCAGCGATCCTCTGGTGGTCGTAAATCCAGATGCTTGAGACCAAGATCCTTTCCCAGCTGGAAATCTATCATGCTGTAGAGCAGAAGCTTTTCCCGCATCGCTTTTCTCAACACTTGATAGGCTCTGGTGTTTGCCTCTGTGTTGTAGTTGTCCTTTGTCCATTGCATAAGGTCAGGTAGATCATAAGGATTGATATTTCTTAAGTCAGCATCAGCGAAGGTAGTTTCTGAATTGTCTTCTCTTCTGACTTTGTAGAGATTGTACCTGACCTTTGGATAGGTTCTTGTGAAGGAGAATTTGCAGAAGATTACCTTTTTGATCTTGTGGATTGAGAAGACATCTGCTTTGGTTCTTGGCTTTGTCCTTGTGAAGATGTTCTCAAATTCTTCTCTGATCCTTGGATCTGTCACATGATCTGTTGGATGATTGGTCTGAAAGGATTGTTTATAGAGGTATTTGTAGACCACTTCTTCCATCTCTTCATGTGTTGGACCAGGTTGTGGTACTCGTCTTCTGAGACTCTCCATTTCTTGAACAACTTCTGCAGCTCTACCAGTTAGAGGAATGTCTGACAGAGGTTTCAATCCATATGCCCAGTCAACTTCTTTAGGCTTTGGGGTTTGAAAGGCATCAAACACACTCTACATTAGTTTCTCTGTTGGCTTTGGCAATGTTTTCTTCTTAGGCTCTTCTGTCAGTATTCCTTTGCCCTTGTCTTTTCCTTTTGGCAGGGCAGAGGCTGTTGCTTCTGTAGGTTTGGAGGTTGGCACTTATGTAGGCTTGATGGGGATTGCCTCTGTGGGTTTTGACATTTGTGATTTAGAGGACTTTCGTGGCGATGGTTCTGTTGGCTTGAGTTGCTCTGTAACCTCTGTTGGAGGTTGTTTGTTGACTTCTTCTGTGAGCTCAGTTTCTGTTGATGAAGTATTGACATCAAATCTTTTTTCCATTCTGAAAGCTAAAGTGAACCTGTTCCTTTCTTCTTCTCTCTGCGCCATACGATCACTCATTGTTGTGTGCATCTTTTTCAGAACGTCAGAAGCAGAGGTCGTTGCTCTTTTTGGTTTGGTGGCAATCGACTTTCTTCTCGGTATGGTTTGGGGTGTTTCCACAGAGGTGGGTGTTTTCTCTGTGGTTTGATCATATGTTTCTTCCAAAATGATTACCTCAGGGGCGGTTGTTGCCTCTGTGGTTTGCTTATCTGCTTCTGGAGTTTTGGTTTCGTCAGGAGATGATTCCATAGAGATGGGTGTTGTCTCTGTGGTCTTTTGGGTTTGTTGTTGGGTTTGTTCTGGAGGGGCTTGGTTGATTGGTTCTGCTGCGATTGGTGGACTTTGTATCCCTCTGCTCGTAGCTTTCTCTCTTAGATTCTCCCCCTCAGGATTATCTGATGGACCAGGTTGGTCATCATCAGAATCATCCTGACTTTTACCAGAAGTACCCTCTGCTCTGCAAGAAGTGTTGGGATTCTTTGGTAATTCAGCTCCTGCTGCCATCAACTTTTCACAGACATCATCGCAGAGGCCAATCAATGTCGCAAGCTCTGCTTCTGTTTTGAAACGCATTCTGCCGACACTCTTTCTGAAATCCTTGACATAGTTGGCATTTGCAGTTGTGAAGGAGACAATGACTTCTGTGACCTGGTTAATGACGTTCTGTCCGAGCTCTGTAAGCTGTGCTCTGGTCATATAGTCTTTTGGCTGCATCATTGTCGTGTTGCGTATTGCCTCTGCTTGTACTTGTTTTAGGGCATTCTGTAGATCTGCAGGAGTAATGCCCTCTGCTCTGTTGGATTGCGTATTCATTTGTTCAAGGAAGTGTTTGACAGAGTCCTTGAACGCAGAAGTTGCAGCTGTTCCAAATTCTTGAGCGGCAGAAGTAGCTGTAGCTTTGGCAGTAGTTTCGGCAGAAGACTTCATCTCTAAGATGGCGGTTTTTACCTCTGTGGACAGATTGTCCATTTTGGTGTTCAGATTCAGGATAGCCGTAGATGTTGTCTCTGCAAAAGATTTGAAAGAGCTTTGCAACTCTTTCATTGTTTGGTTCATAGAGGTGACAAGGGTTTGGAACTCATCCCTTGATACTTGTGTTCCTTGTGTAACCTCTGGAGGAACACATTCGTCTCCAGAGTGAGTCCCTGTTCCTGGGACACCTTCGTTCACCCTTGTTTGTACGATGGGGGTGGAAGGATTTCCTTCTGATCCTCGAGAAGAAACATGAGTTTCGATCTCTACAGAAGTTCTGTGAAGAACAGTGTCCAAATCCACTCCAGAGGTGGTTATTGGAATGTCCTTCTGTTGACTGGGAGACTTGTCTAGAGTCTCTTCGTCTCTGTGCTCACTACTTCTCTCTGAAAGAAGTTTTGGTCCTAATGTGTGCGTGGCAGAGGAAACGAATTCCTCTGTAGGGTGTTCTAGGGTGATCTGGGGCGACTGATCACGAACAATAGGTGAGTCTCTTTGAGGAGACTCCCTAGGAATGGATTCCCCGGTTTCTGTGGGCACAGAGGTTGAAAGAGTAACCTCTGGCTGGATGGGTTGGGTTAGGATCGAGCTGTGCTGCTCTTTTTCAATAACTCCTTCTGCAGCTAGACCTACGGAGTTAGAAATGTGGGTTGCACTGGGAGTTGGTTTTGGTTGTGTGCCTCTATTTATCCAGGCATCTTTTCTTGCTTCTTCCTCTGTGAAGCATCCAAGCACTACATCATTGTCTATCATTTCATCCTCTGTAGCTATCCTACGGCTTGGTGCTTCTTCCCTAGGTTATGTTGAAGTTTCTTGCTCTAGTCGTAAAAAGTCATACATTTGATGAGATCCGTATAATCTCATGACATGTGGATGATAGAGACCTTTACGTATCCAAACAGCTTCTTCTTCATCTGAATCCACCTCTATTGCTATCTCTATTGTTGCAAATCCCTCTTTTTGTACGACTTCGGCCCCTTTTTCTTTTTTCTTCTTCCATCATTTTCTCAGAAGCCTCTGTAATTTCACCTCTATTCCACTCAGCTTCTGTTTGATCTATTTCTTCTAAAGCTTGGTTTGGACTCCTTCTGTGGATGTCCAATCCTTGAATGAAAGGGTTCTGTAAAATAACAGGGGTGTTGGCTGGTTGATCTTTGGGTGTTGTGTCATCTTCTTGCAGATGTGTGTCAATGCCAGAGATGGAGAAATCTTGTTCTTCTGGAGAGTGGTGGTCGAGAGGTTGTGCCGTCCACCCTGCTGTATTTAGGGTGTTGGCAATGTCAGGGTTCTGTAAGAAGTCGTTCAGGTCTCCTTGGTGAGCAAATCTATCTGGAGATTGATAGGGTGATTGATACTCTTCTGTAGCCATTTCTTCTTCTAGAACTTCTTCAGTTCTTTCTTCCGTATTTTCTTCTTCTGCAGTTTCCTCTTCTGCAATGGTAAGCAACTTTTCAAGTGATTTACCATGCTTCTTTTTGGTTTTCCTTCTCTTAGGTTTTGGTGCCCCTTCATCTGTTGATTTCGATCTTTTCTTCTTCATTTTTGGGGAAGAGGGAGGAGCAGAGGAGCCAATTTCTGTGGCATGAGGAGGTGAAGGTTGATCTTCTGCAGCGCTTGTTGAGGTGCCTTCTGCAGTTTTTCTCTTCTTAGCTTTTGGAGTAGATGCAGAGGTTCTTGATGAAGACTTCTTTCCCATAAGTTCTGCACGTTTGGCTATAAAGCTGAGTTGAATAGCCATGTGCTTTGCTAACTTCTGATCCTTTTCTTCTTCAGTGGAAAGAGGTTTTGCTATCATTGTTCCTAGGGGGACACCTAAACGCGGGGTGTCATAGGACTCGGTTTAGGAGTTCTATGATCGCGTATATACTCTTTCTTAAGGGATTTATTTGATGCGTAGCGCATAAGCTTCTTTGACAGAGGTCTGCTGTGTGAGTAGCCATCGGTATGATCAGTGGGGGTATTCTTGTTCATCGGGAACTGTTTGGGGGTTGGTCCTTCCATTGGCCAGTTTTGGATTAGCAGTAGAGGTTCGAACAGTACTCCCAATATTCGTTGGAATTGCAGAGGTGGTAGAAAGTTGGGATCGTTCTCTTTGAGCCTTTTCGTGTTGTTCTTTCTGTCGATGGTGTTTATGATCTCTTGCATCATTATGGTCGCATACTCTAGTGGAAGATCATAGTAAGCCCCATACATGATGCTCAAGATTTGATGTGAGCTTTGGTCAATACTTCCTATTTTCCCTGTCAGGCACCTGTTAAGAATAGAGAACAAAGTGTTCCATAAAGGTGGCAATCTTCCTCTGCGGAAGTCATTTCTCTTTCGTAGTTGGGTGTTGTACCCAAGCATTTCCACGAAGCGACAGAGCTCTTCGTCTGTTGGTTGCTCTGCATAACTCTTTAATCCCAGAAGACCCCTTGTTGGTAGGTTGAATTCAAGTGAGAACATTGTTCTGTTGAACTTGATTTCAAGATGCTCAGATTTATCATGTCTTGAAATGTACCCTTTGATAAGAGAATCGTCTTTATCAAATCGGCAGCTTTGCCAAAATTGGTTCAGATAACGGACTGGAATTTTGTTTGGGGTTCTTGAGAGTAGAGGGAAGAGGATGTGATTTTACATTATGTTCAGAACAATAGCATGGGCTTCGCCGAAAGCAGTGGGTGAGGGGACCAAATAGCAGTTGTTTGATTTGATAGGAAGTATGGTTTCGAAGTGATCTTTTGCTATGAAGTTTTGCAAGTGTGTCGTCGGAGCAAATTCTGATGAGTCCCCGGAATCTTGTTGTTCAATAGTTCTTGCAAAGTTGGGGTTTTCTGAATGTTCAGAATGGGCAGGTGAGTGTTCTGGTGAGTTCGCCGGAGAGAGTTCTTGGGAGATAGCTTTAGAAGATGAAGCCATTTGATTTAAGAGCAAGGTTTTTGCAAGCTTTTGCAGGGTTTCGCTGGAGAAGAAGATAAGAGTTTGTAAAAGGTTTTATGAGAGGGTAAGCTTGGTTTTTATAGGAGAATAAAACGGTAGAAATCGAAAGAGTAAAATATATGGCAATGGATTAACATTTGGAATCCGTACTCGAGTTTGAGCGGCGGGTTCAACTTTCCAAATAAAAACGTTCCATGTACGCCCAATGAAAATGGGACACGTAGGCCTTGTTAGAATATGACAGGACATCGTGCGCGGCCCATTAATGCTAGGCGCGTGAGGTTGTTTTTAGCCACATGAGTTTCACTCTCAGTAAAAGTAACCGTTATTACTACAAAAATGCCCAGAGAACAAAATGGCAGAACTTTTGTGTTTTACAGAAGCTCTGTGATTTTGAAAATCTTGATTTTTAACCTCTTCTCATATATCTCATTGTTATCATGACTCTGTAGGTTCTTCTTTGAACGAAAACGTTTGTAAAGACATTGGAAAGGATCAATAGGATTTTGTTAAGAAATTTGACTCACAGAGGTTTTGTGGCTCTGTTGGAACTTACAAAAGCTCTGTGAGGGCCAGCAGAAGCTCTATGAGAAAAAAAATCTCATAACTAAAATTCTATTAGATTTTCTTATCATCCAATTTTTGATCTGGTTTAAGAGATGTTTTTCGGATATATTTGAAAGTTGGTGTCCGAGAAAACTGTTTTGAAAAACGTTTTGTTCGAGAAGGTCATGGTGTGTGTTTTCGGTTTCTGAGATAACATTCCAAAAGATCGACAGAGGGTTAATTTGTGATCACAGAGCATATTTTCTGCAGAACCTCTGTTGAGCTCAGCAGAAGCTCTATGACCTTAAATTTCTCCTATTTCGAATTTTGTTAAACCTTTTGAACTTTTGATTTTTGAAATGTTATTCATAGTATATTTATGACATATTTGACAATTCTTGTCCTAGAAAACTGTTTTCCAAAAACCTTTTGTGCGAGAGACATACCTTTTGGTTCTTCTGTTCTCGACAGTTTTGTCTTACTTCTGTCGATGGAGAATTATCGACATTCTTCTTTGGCTTTCCTTTGAAAGATTTACCTCTGTAGATCATTTCAGGGTCCCTTTTGCTCCCCCTTGATCTAATCACTTCTGTAGATCAAGAATTTTCCTTTTGCTCCCCCTTGATCTATGCTTGGTTCAAAGAATGGTAAGATTTGTATTGAGCATAGATCATGTTTACCAGAGGTTCTATAAGGGTTATCAGAAGATCTGAGCGGACCCACAGAAGCTCTGTAACCAATAATTATTTTTGCACAAGAAAAATTACATACAGAAATAAATTTATCAAAGCAATAACTTAAGTAATAATAGATATTTATACTTATTTACAGAAGATAAAGCTTTACTTACAGAGGATTTTCACACCATGTTAATCATTCCTAACTTACCCACCAAGAAGTTGAATCTTTTCTCGTCTAGTGCTTTGGTGAATAAGTCAGCGAGTTGATATTCTATGGGCACGAAATGCATTTCGATTGTACCGTATTCAACATGATGTTTCAAGAAATGGTACCTTATATCGATATGCTTGGTTTTTGAGTGTTGCATAGGGTTGGCAGAGATAGCAATGGCACTTTTGGAATCACAGAAGATGGGTATTTTGAATAGGATGTGGCCGTAGTCTTTTAGCTGAGTCTTCATCCATAGAACCTGAGAACAACAGCTAGCAGCAGCAACGTATTCAGCTTCTGCAGTGGATGTGGAGACACAATTCTGCTTCTTGGAGGTCCAACTGACTAGTTTACCACCTAGGAATTGACAACTCCCAGAGGTACTCTTTCTGTCGAGCATGCATCCTCCATAGTCTGAATCTGTATAAGCTTTAAGACTAAAACAAGAGTTCTGTGGATACCAGAGACCAAGATTGTTGGTCCCCTTCAGGTATCTAAAGATTCTCTTTACAGCATCATAATGTGATTTCTTTGGATTAGCTTGATAACGTGCACAAAGACATGTGGCATGCATAATGTCAGGTCTGCTTGCTGTTAAGTATAACAGAGATCCAATCATACCTCTGTAGAGAGTACATTCTACAGAAATACCATTTGGATCTAAGAATAACTTATTTCCAGTGGCCATTGGAGTCTTCATTGCAGAGGTATCAGAGAGATTGTATTTTAAAAGTATGTTAGAGACATATTTGGCTTGATTTATAAAAATTCCCTCTGAAGATTGTTTGACTTGAAGTCCGAGCAAGAATGTTAATTCTCCCATCATACTCATTTCAAACTCACTCTGCATGAGTTTTTCAAAGATTTTGCACTCTTCTGAATTTGTAGACCCAAAAATTATGTCATCTACGTATATTTGTACAAGCATTATCTCACTATTTCTGCGTTTATAAAATAATGTAGTATCTGTTGTACCTCTGTTGTAGCCATTTTCTAGAAGAAAGGTGGAAAGTCGTTCGTACCACGCTCTTGGAGCCTGTTTTAGTCCATATAGAGCCTTTTCAAGGTAGTATACATGCCTTGGGAACTTTGAGCTTTCAAAACCTGGTGGCTGATTTACGTAAACCTCTTCTTGGATTTCACCGTTTAGAAAAGCTGATTTTACGTCCATCTGATAGACTTTAAAACCTCTGTGGGCTGCGAAGGCTAAGAATATTCTTATTGCTTCGAGCCGTGCGACAGGGGCAAAAGTCTCATCGTAGTCTATGCCTTCTTCTTGTCTATATCCTTTTGCTACTAATCTTGCTTTATTTCTGATGACCACTCCATCTTCATCCTTCTTGTTTCTGTAGACCCATTTAGTCCCAATGGCCTGTTTTCCTCTTGGCAGAGGTACTAAAGTCCAGACTCTGTTTCGCTCAGATTGTAGAAGTTCTTCTTGCATGGCGTCTACCCAGTTTGGGTCATCTAGGGCTTCAGAAATCTTCTTTGGTTCTATCACACTAATAAAATTTGTAAAGAAACAAAAATTAGCAGTGGCAGACCTTGTTTTTACTGAGTCAGAAGGTTCTCCAATTATTTGGCTTTGCGGATGACTTTTTGTCCATTGAGTTGTGCGTGGAAGATGATCATCAATGTCATCCAAACTTTCTTCAGAGGCTTCTTGTGTAGCCTCTGTCGTTCTTCGTGCCTTGGTAGTTGATTCTACCGTTTGTGGAATGATTGGTATGAGTGGTGGTGGAGTTTGTTCCTCTGAGGACGTATAGTCTTGGTCCTCGATTTCCTCTGTAATTTGTTCTTCTGTGGTTTGTGCAGCTTCTGTGGTTGTTTTTCTTGATGTTTCATCTTCTGCACTTTCTTCTGCTTCGGCAATTGCATCTGTAGTATTTATAGAAGAAGATGAAGCATTATTTGGACCAGTTAGAGTCATACCTGTAGGATTTTGTCCGACAGAGGATGGTTCTTCAGAAACTCTAATGGTTCCAACAGAAGGATCAATGTCATTGTGGAACATCTCCAAATATAGAAGATCCAAATCTTCTTTTGTTCTTGAGATGTCAGAGGATTTCCCTTTAATTCCGAGTTCTGAACTGATTTGCTCAGAAGTCATTTGGAATGAATCATCAAAAGAAACATTGATGCTTTCTACAATCTTGTGAGACTTTGTAAGGAATGTTCTGTAGGCTTTGGAAGTGGCAGAGTATCCAATGAATTTGCCTTCATCAGCTTTTACATCAAACTTTTCTCTTGAATCTCTGTCGTTTAAGACAAAGCATTTGCATCCGAATACGTGGAAAAATTTGATGTTTGGCCGCCTTTTGTTAAGCAATTCGTAAGGCGTCTTTAGGTGTCTTTTCACAACGGTTGAACGATTCCGAGTATAACACGCAGTAGAAATTGCTTCTGCCCAAAAGTTCATTGATAATCCGCATGCTGACAGCATAGTTCTTGCGGCTTCCACAAGTGTTCGATTCTTTCTTTCGACAACACCGTTCTGTTGTGGAGTGCGAGATGCGGAGAAGTTCTGTGATATTCCTTCTGTTGAAAGATAGGCTTCAATGACAGAGTTTTTAAATTCTGTGCCATTGTCACTTCTCAACTTCTGTATTCTGCAATCATAAAGAACTTGGATTCTTTTCATTAGATTTATCAATACATTTGGAACATCTGATTTCTTTCTAACAAATTCAACCCATGTGAAACGTGAATACTCATCAATTAGGACAAGTATGTATTTCTTGCCACCTAGGCTCTGTATGGCAATGGGACCGCAGAGGTCGACATGAAGCATGTACAGAGGCCTAGTGCAAGACACGTCAGTTTTGCCTTTGTGGGAAGCCCTTCTGTGTTTTCCCATTTCACAGGCCGAACACAAATGATCCTTATTGAATTTAACATTTGGCAAACCTTTAACTAGATTGAGTTTTACTAGTTTATCCAAGGTGTGAAAGTTTAAGTGACAGAACCTGTTGTGCCATAACCACGCTTCTTCACTTTTGCAGGCTACTAGGCAAACTTTGTCCTTGGATTTTGAAGTAAAATTCATTAGGTATAGATCACCTCTTCTTTCAGCTCGCAGAAGTTCCATTCCTGTGTTTTCACTCTGTAGAGAGCAGAAAGTTCTTTTGAATAACACATCGAATCCTGTATCACAGAGTTGACTTACGCTTAGTAGGTTGTGTTTGAGGCCATTCACATATGCAACTTTGTATACAGAGACATTTTCTTTCTGTATGACTCCATAGCCTTTGATGTGTCCCTTCATGTTGTCTCCAAAAGTTACAGATCCACCATCGTGTGTTTCTTTGTATGTGGATAGTAATCTTCTGTTGCCAGTCATGTGCCTTGAGCATCCGGAGTCAAGATACCAAATTGGCACATGTTGCTTCTGTAAGACAATCACAGAGATTTAGGTACCCATATCCACATGGGTCCAATATTGTTAGGATTTTTCAAGTTTGCCTTAGCATTCTTGAAATACATTTTATCTTTTGTAGAAGAATCAGATTGTTTCTCTTCTGGTTCTGACTTTCGAATTTCAGTGGTGAGAAAGCAATCTGGACTTGAGAAGTGTTTATTCAATTTAAACATAAGATCAAAACAATGACAGTATTGAATATGAGATGTGATTTGTTTGAACTTTTCATTGAATTCTTTGAACTGAGCCACAGAGACATTACACTCTTTCTTTACATTAGATTTCCTATTACAAGAAGATCTATGAATACTAGAATGTTGTTTGCAAAAGTCTTGTTTAGTTCCTGCCTTCTGTGACTCTCTTCTGTGGTGAACATCTTTCTTCACTGTCACAGAGGAAAAATATTTGTTAGCTTCAGGCCATTTTCCCTTTTGTTGCCAAGTGGGATTCTCTTTGATTTTCCTTAAAGGTTTTGAAAATTTTAAGCTTTTTGGATTTTCAGAGGCCTTTTTCAGATTTTCAAGCTCTGTAGAGGTTTTGGATTGTATACACATTTTGAGAAAATCTGGATGGATAGGTATCTCTGTGATTTTCTCTTTTGGAGAAATTGTTCTGTTAAGAACTTCAGAGGAGAATTTGACATCCTCTGTGTCATAGTGAATTATCCCTGATTTGAAATCAGTCTCTGAGTCGTCAGAGGATGAATCGTCCTCATATGCAGAGGTTGAGTCATTTCTTTCGACAGAGGCTGGATTTTCTGAGCATGTATCATACGAGCTTTCTTCCTCTGTAGAAAAAATTTCGTGGATGGCAGAGGTTTCTGATGAGATCTCTTCAGCGAGTTTTTGATCTATAGAAGATGTACATAAAATTTCTAAAATATTTGATTTCAAAACTTCCAAAATTTCTTTTTCAATAGATTCTTCAAGTTTTTCTTCTGAAAAGATGGGTTTAAACTCAGGAGCTTCTGCTGACAATTTCTTTTCGACATTTATCATACAGACAAAAGCGACCTGTGTTTGAGTCTCTGGTTTACCAAACTTAAAGATACCAATCTGATCTTGTGTTTTCAGATATTTCTTTGGTTTGATTTCTCTATTGACAGAGGTTGAAGATGATGAATCTGTGTTTTCAAACCACACATTGATCATCTTTGTATGTTTCCTCAAGTGAGGTTCTGCAGAGATTTTAACCCTTTTACTTACAGAGAGTAAGTTTGGAAAGTTTGGTTTGTTAGTTTTTCCCAAAACAAATAGAGAGGACAGAGGTTTTAGTCGTTTATTTTCAACTCCTAAGGTAATATCACTGTACCCTATACCTCGTCTTGCTATTTGAGAGTTTACCTTTTCATACACCTTCTGTGCATCTTTATAGTTTTTAATTAAAACTTCTCTTCTTAAAAGATCTTGCCAAAGTACCTCTCTTTCCTTTTAAAAGTATTCTTTGAGAGCTCTTATGTCTGTAGTTTCACTTCTTGAAACTGAAAGTTCTTTTGTTTTGATTTTTAAAGCATAGGTTAAATCAGAAATTTGCTTTTTTAAAGGATCTATATTTTTGCTCCAATATTTTTCGATTTTTCCTTTTTCTTCAAAGATTTTTGGCTTTTTCTTGAGTGAGAAGCCTTACTTCTCTCTCATTAAAGGTCAGCTTTTTCTGAATGCTTTCAATTATATCTTTCAGTTCAATGTTAAGTTTAAATAAATCATCATCTACAGAATTAGTACTTGAGGTAGAGTTTGAAATGGATACCTCATTGTCAGTGCCGGAGTCAACTTCTGCCATGCCACAGAACAGGGCATTTGTGGGAAATTCATCACCAGAGGTAGAGTCTGATTCGAAGTCTTCTTTGTTTGCCTCAGAATGCCCGTTGTTCGCCATTAGAGATTTTTGTGCGTAATACTTGGCCTTCTTTTTGTAAAAAGCTGAGTCCTTCTGTGGGCGATTTGGTCTACTTCTGCATTCTTTTGCGAAATGACCTGGCTTGCCGCAGTTGAAACAACCTTGGGAGATGTTTCCAGTTCGGTCGTCAGACTTCTGTAGGTCTCCACCTTTCTCTGTTCGGCATTCGTTTGCGTAATGACCGGGTTTACCACATTTGTAGCATTCTTGTGTGTGGCCTACCTTGTCATCTGATCTCTGTCGATCATTTCCTCTGTAGCTTCTGTCGCTCGACCTCTGTAGGTCATCATTTCTGTAGTCTGACCTCTGTCGGTCACTTGATTCTTCTCTTCTTCCATCATCTCTTCTACCAGAAATCCTTTGGTTATTTCTTAACTCTCTTGTCAATAGAGCCATTGATTTAGCTAATGACGCAAGAGTTATCTCTTCCTCTATCAGCTCGTCTTCTTCGCTATCAACCATTACCATCTTCTTTTTCTCCTTCTTTTTCTCCTCTGTAGATCTCTTATTTCTTGGTCTGTCTGCAGCCTCTGTAGATTTACTAACCAATGCGTATGGCACAATGGTTAGTGTTTTAGCTTGAGCTATTTGAGGCTCTTGTGCAGCAAGTGTTCCATAGAGATCAGAGAGTGTCCAGGAGTCTAGATCTTGATTTGTTTGTAAAGACATAGACAACTGAAGCCACTCATCGTTCAGGCTCTTTAGAAACATGACGTTATTTTCTTCCGTGGTTCTGTGAATACCAGACTTTTTGCATTTGTTTATGAGAGAGTTGAACCGGTCGTATGTTGTTTGCAGAGATTCTGTTGCAGAGGCTCTGAAAGCATGATATTCATTTATGTATTGTGCCCTTCGGTTCTTCTGAGTTTTAGCACCCCCTTCCAATTGTCTTTCTAATTCTTTCCAGAGATCGTGCGCTGTTTCGCATGCATCTAAGGATTGAAAAAGTTCGTTGGGAATTGCCATGATCAGTATTCTCTTTGTTTTTTGTGCAACTTCATCTTCTGCCTTATCTTCATTTGACCATTCTTCTCTTGGCTTAGGTTTTTGATGTTCAGGGATTTCAGCAGATTCAGCAGTAGCTGGTACACGTGGCATAGTTATCATCGGAACTGGAGGAAGATTGTAAAGATATTGTTTGAGAGATTTTTCAGTACCCTCAAAGAAATGAACCATTCTTATCTTCCATTGAGGATACTCATCTCTAAGAAGAGTAGGAGGGTTGGTTAGTGAGCCAGCAGTGAAAAAGTTATTTGTATTTGTCATTTTGAGGAAAGGATAATCTGATGGAGGATTTCTAAGTATGAAGATCTGGAAGGTTTTCTGGGTACAACTAATATCCAGAAATATGGTGATGAAGAGAAAGAGAATAATCTATCAAATAAAAGTTGTAAAACGAGGATCACTTGATATTGAAAATCAAGCTTTGCTCTGATACCAATTGTTGGTTCCCGTTTTGCTTTAAACAAGATTATCAGATCTATTAGTTCAAGTTAATGTTTGATGCGGAAGCGTATTTAAAGAACTAACAGATAAGTTTGATAGATTTAGAACAAAATATAAATAAACAGTGAACATAATATTATATCTCAAAGTTTATTGAATGTATATATCAAGAACAGATTTAAGAACAGTGAAAAAGCTTTGGAACAGATATGACTTTTAAGGTGAATAAGCTTTTTGTGTTCTTGATGTTCTATATTTTTGTGGTAAGGAAGAACTCAACATGAGTCTTCCTTATATACTACTACAAAGGGGACCATAAAGCATATGCTACTATTCAAAAGGTACGTTATGAATAGTAGAACGGATGTCGTGAACAGTTGCAAGGATGGCATGAACAGTCAGACGTGCTGTATTGCATTTAATGCAGTAGACGTCTAATATGTACTAAGCCCTACCGAGTCCAATCAGAGTTTGTCACGTCGACGTTGGACAGGGCATGCTACCATGCAAGTTGATGAACGGGTCCTGTAACAGTAGCAAGATATTATAAATATCTTCAAGTCTTTCAGTGAGGACCACAGAGGCTCTGTAATGAGTTACAGAGGTTATGTGGTCTGGTCCTCTGTGGAGCAGTCTTCACCTTTGTTTCCGAGACTTTGGTCTTCTTTGAGTACAGCAGAGGTTCTGTAGGAAGCCTCTGCTGCTTCTGTAGCTTCTTGACCTTGATTTCTCGGTAATGTCGGCAGAGCCTCTGTAAGAGGCTTTCTTCACTTAGCCTATTTTTCACTACTTCTAAGTACTTTGATTAGGAAGATTGAAACTAACAATATGCGCTTGTCGGTACACAAGCGTTGGACAAGACCCACAATCATGATCATTTCATAGATCGGTATCATTAAGTGAATCCTGAAATGGTGAAACACTCTTAACCTCATACTTGAGATGTTCATTGGTATCTAATGCATAAGAAGTGTTATGCTTTGATGCAATCTAATGTTACCTTTAACCGCGAAATCATAAGGGTTACATTGGCTATAACATGAAAGGGGGAGAAATATTTGATGTTTTAGTAGAAATTTAGGCTTTATTTTGAAAATGGAGGTTTATTTCAGGTTGTTCCATGGGGGGAGGGGTGGAACATCCGTGTTCACTTTGTTCCAATATGTCCTATCTGTTCCACATAAAAGTTTTGTCAAATGTGAAACAGTGATCTCAATTTTGTTTTTTCTGTTTTGTTTGGTCTAGTATACCAAATGCAAACTAATATATTTTTAAAAATACTTTTTTTATTTTGACATATGTGAGAGAAAAAAACTTATACACAGCATTTACCACATGCATTAAATTTTTTAAAAATTCGAGTTTATAATTTCTTAAAACTGAACGTTTAAACTCTATGAAACTAAATAATATAGTGATAAACACATTCATAAACAAGTTAAACTTTGGGCCGTAACAATGCGGCATATATGATACCCTAAAATCTCGTAATTCTCTTTCCAAAACTATTGTTAATCAACCATATTAACTTAGAATATGTATATATACAGTGGGTTCATAAAAAGATGACAAACCATGCAAACTATGTTATAACCATTAAATCAAATCCACTATGTTCTCATGCTTTATTTCGTTTGCATTCATTAATAGGGGCAGTATAGGTATTTAACAATTTCTATTTTTTTGTTTTTTTAATAGCTGGCCGGTTTCCAGAATTGTAGGGGATTTGATTGAGATCATTATCACATAATAATGGAAGTTATTCAGTTTCAGTTTATGACAGACATTAGAGAAAATCTGTTAAATATACAATCTCCTTTGGCTTGTAAACCGTAACACATCGAAAAACCGTTCCCTGAAAACTTTCTGTGTGTATTCCGATGGCTTCTCCGGTGAATAATGATGTACTGGGAGTCGCACAATACCAGAATGTGGCGTGTTCTTCTAGTGCAGCAAACACGCTAGTTTCTTCCGATGTTCAAGTTGCCGTTGCTAGTGACAATTCGTTGTTTGAAGTTGATACATTCCCTTTGATTTCCGATACCCATGCTGTTACTGTGAATGAATCTTATCCCGTTGAAGAGGAGAAAAAGGATGTTGATATTGGAATTGGTGGTGATGGGTTGGATGAATTTACTGGTCTCATGGAAGAAGAAGATGATGGTTTGTTTTTATTTTTTAGTAAAACTGTATCCTGTGGGGATTAATGAAAAAATATATATAAATGTATTTTTTTTCTATTTAAAAGTTTGAAGCACTGCAGCTTTTGCTAGTTCTTTAAACAATTTGAATTATGGTTTTAATTTATTTTTTTCTCATGTAATTCAATTGCATCGGCCCTGTGTTATTGTTCGTGTTATATAATTGCTTCTTCTTTTTATGAATTTACTATAATTATTTTGGTTCTATTTCGAAATTGTGTTTATCTTTACATACAATTAGAAACTGAATCTGTATTTTTTAATTCTTATGAAATAGTGTTTCTGGATATGTATAATGAATAAGTGTGTGTGAATTTTGTGAATTTTATGCTTTATAATTGACACAATGGTAAGTAGGAAAAAATGTTGTCCCGAGTTTTTCTTCGAATTCAAGTGTAATGAGAAGGAGCTTCTTGCAATATTTTGGGCGGATGAGATATCGAGGATGAATTATCGTAAATTTGGTGACGTGATTTCATTTGATGCCACATTTCGCACCAACAAGTAAGAGTTTGTTTATGTTATATTATTTTATCCTTTTTAAGTGTTTTTTTTACATTAACGCTTGTAATATTTTGTGTAGGCATGCGATGATTTTTGTCCCGTTTGTTGCGGTCGACAATCATAAAAAAACTGTCGTAGTTGGTGCTGCTCTTATTCGTAATGAAAATGTGCCTTCGTACACGTGGATTCTAAAGGCATTCATGAAAGCTCGTGGTCGTCAGCCGTCTTTTGTCATTACCGACCAATGCGCTGCAATGAAACAAGAAATTTCGGTTGCTTTTCCTGATAGTGTTCACCGCTTGTGTATATGGCATATCACAAAAAAGATTAAAGCCAAGGTATCGAAAATTACATCAACAATATTGTCTAATTATTATATTATGTTTTATTAATTAAGCAATATGTTACTTATGTTTGTGCTTTTTACTCAGATAAGTCCCTTCTTCTTGCATCAAACATCGTTTCTTTCTGAGTTGAACAAACTTGTGTGGGATATAAATATAGAGCCTAATGATTTCGAGACCCAGTGGAATTCGTTGATGGAGGAATATGGATTAAAAGGTGATTCATGGTTTGATGAATTGTTTAATATTAGGGTGTCTTCGATTCCAGCCTATTTTAGGGATTCCCCCATGTCTGGATTAATGAAAACAACTTCCTGTTCTAAGAGTATTAACGCGTTTTTTAACGTGTATGCTGCTTTTTGGAACGACCTTGTTGTGTTTTTAAAGTCGTTTGACATGGCCATTGAATGTCAAAGGAAAACGCATTGTCATTTGGAGTCTAAAAACAAGTCCACAAGACCCCGTATGGTTTCCGATAGCAAATTAGTGGCGCATGCATGTAGTGTTTATACTCGTACAATATTTTTTGAGGTGCAAAATGAGTTGAACAAGGCTGCTTGGTATTGTGGGATCGTTGGTCCTTCTGAGGTTGATGGGAAGAAGGTTTTCACCGTTAGTCACATGAATAAAGATTACGAGGTTAAGAAGAATTATACGGTTAGTAAACTTCATTATTTGTATTTTATTAATGTTTGGGTAAAAAATCACACCTCACGACCGACGATAAAAAAACTCAAATAACATTTACATAAGACCACTCTTGTATTAAGATAAGGTCCTGCAGGTTATTTACAGACGAGTATGTGGTCGTACATTTTTCTGATGGTCGTATGTTTCGTACGACCGAAATCCAAGACATAAGATGGTCGTACGATCACACTAACCGTTAACAGCCAACACCCGTTTCTTTTGTTCATTAATGCAGGTCCACGAGCATTCATGGTACAACGGCCAGTAACGGACGATTTATTAATGGCATTAAAGACCCGACAACGGTTACAAAACAAGTCATCACAACACATTTATTACCAACGGAAGCTATATAAAGGTCTGCTCTACAACTGAAAAATCATCGATCCCCAAGCTATTACACATCGCAAACACACCAGTAATCTACGAAGCATTCGAACAAATATCGCCGAAGCAACCTTCGCATGACAGCAGTTCGAACCGCACGACAACAACTTATTTCGCATGATTTACACACGACGCACAACTTTTACATACGATTAAGTTCATTTTTTCTCATATTGTAATCTGTTGTACACAAAACACTTGTTACCAAAGGATTTTCGCCCCTGTTTGGCGACTATAGTGCACCATCGACTCTCACAAGTCGACCGCGGTTTTTTCCCTCGTTTTGGGGTTTTCCGCGTCACCAATTCCCTTGTATTATTTATTTTTCTCGCGATTGTGTTGATTGGTCTTGAGATCCATTTCTTTAGTTGTTAAAGTCCACATCAACCTTAAGTTGTTTTTTTGGGTAATTTTTGGCATAAACAGTTTGGCGCCATCCGTGGGACCCCATCTAGAGAAAATCTCAAGCGAACGCATATATCGCTCTAACGATCTTGTGAAGATTTTTGTTATTTTCAGGTAAATGGAAAATTACCAGGATCCCATGATTCAACTTCAATCAGAATTGAACCCGGCTCGAAGTCAGATTCAAGCCCTGCACGACCAGAACCAGAAGGAAACCGCGGAGATCGCTTCCCTGAGGAATCCAGCGATTGGTAACTCCTTCGGACCTCAGAATGGTCCCCGACCTATAGGGGCACCTTTTCTAAGGCCACCATTCCAAGCAGGTCCAGGGCCTTTTGTCAGCAATCCTCCTTTCGGACAGCTTCCTCCGCAACATCTGAGACCTCTGCCACTGTACAATGGAGCCATACCTTATCAGATCCCGATGTACGTTCCCTTTGCCGGAGAAGCCAACGGGTCGTCGCACTGGAATGGTTCCCACCCGACAGTCGGCGCAGCAGCTCAGAACTCAGGAGTCATTCCTCCGACAGGTTCGATCCCCGATCCTAACGACCCCGTCGCTCAGCGACTCGGGTTATTAGAGGATCAGAACGGAAAAATGCTGTCGCTACTTTCGAAATTACCCGGTGCCGCGGTTCCTGTCGACGTCGAACCTCTCACAGGGTTCCAAGCGTCGCCTTTTATCGACACAATAGCAAGTGTTGACGTTCCAAAGAAGTACAACATTCCTGCCATTACGCCTAAATATTCAAGAATTACAGATCCAACGGAACACATTGCACTATACAAACAATTGATGTGGACAGTATCAATCCCACATCAATATCAAGAGGTGTGCATGTGCAAAATCTTCGGCGCGACTCTTATAGGTCTTGCTCTCCAGTGGTTGATCAACCTCAAACCAAAGTCCATCAGCAACTTTGCAGAGTTGGTCAACCAATTTTCACAACAGTTCGCCAGCAGTCGCAAGATGGAGAAGCAGACCAGCGATCTGTACTACGTCGTCCAAAAATCTGGAGAATCCATCCGTGGTTATTTCAATCGCTTTAATGCAGAAATGATCAGCATTCATAATTGTGACGTCAAGACCGCCATCGAAGCCTACAAGCGTGGTCTAGACGACAACACTACCGGATTGTACGTCGATCTTACGAAATATCCACCAGAGAATTTTGAAGACGTCCGGGCTAGGGCTTTGTCTTACATGAGGGGCGAGGATGACCTAGCCTTTCGTCATAAGAATTCCACTGAAAAAAAGTCGCTCGGGATCAAGAAACCAGATTTCAAATCCAAACCGAGCGTCAAGACGGAACCAGCGCGCCAGATATCGAACGTTCGGTTCGATAAGAAAAAGAGCAATCCTACGCCCCGATTCCCTCAATATCCTAAGATCTCCTCTTATGGATTCAAGGGGACATCGAAAGAATTGGTCGAAGCTCTGAAAAACATTCAATCGTCTGTCCGATGGCCCAAGAAAAGTGATAAAAATGACGACAAAAAGGACAGGACCAAATGGTGCGACTTCCATAGCGACCATGGTCATACGACAGATAATTGCCTTGCTTTGCAGAAGGAGTTAGCCTGGATCATCCCCAAGGGTCATATACAAGTCTTGATCGATAAAGAATCTACGCCAGTTGCTAACGTAAGACCAGAATCCCCCGTCCATGAAAAAGTCGTCAGCTGTGTGACAGGTAGGTCAGACGTCTGTGGTTTAACCTATTCGGCAGCCAAGCGGCACGCCAGTCAATCGTCGGGAGAATACCCCATTCCTCGGTCGTCCCGACCAAAACAAGAACCGAAACTAGAGGCGATGCCAATAACGTTCGATCAGGACGACCTCCAGGACAGTTGGCAAAGACATCACAATGGCTTAATTATCCAACTCACTATTGGCAACTGCTCAACCAAAAGAGTATTGGTCGACGGAGGCAGTTCAGCTAATATTATTTTCCTAAGCATGATCAAAGCTATGGGAATTGATAAATCAGAGATCACCCATCGTTCGACGACTCTGATAGGATTCAATGGCGATTCTACCAACACTCTGTGAGAGATCATCCTCCCAGTGTATACTAAAGGGGTCAACAAGCAAACAAAATTCAACGTTATCGACTGCTCGTCAGCCTACAACGTTATACTTGGATGACCGTGGATCCACGACATGAAAGCGGTCCCCTCGACCTATCACCAGACGATCAAATTCCCGACGCCATGAGGAATACAGGAAATCAAAAGCGAACAGAAGACCGCCCGTGATTGCTACAAAGCGATATTAGACCTTAAAAATGAAACCAATATTGTGGCGACTACGTACGAAACGATATAGCCTATCCGTATGCTAGATAAGGCAGGTCCGGGTATCGTCTTACAGTCGCCACAAGGGGCAAAATGCAGTACCCCATACGACAATCAGTTTTCAGCTACCGATCGTGGGCATAGATATATCTCACGACTTGGGGGCAGTCGGACCTCGCGACAGAAGTAATTCTCCAATAGCCGACGTTAAACGTCACCAGGTACGTAACGCCCGTCAATGACACTCAAGTATAATATACCAACCTTCTAACGTTTTACATACGTCCTTAATCCCATGACCGTTCATAAGGCAGGGAATGGACATCGCTAGTAAATTACATCCTGCCCCCAGGGCAAGAAATTTTCCTGTTAGTCTTTTCAAATTATTCCTTTGAACGGACAAAAGTAGACGCCTACTCCCAGATTCGGGACAAAAAGGTCATCTCTTTTATCCATACTAACATCCTATGTAGGTTCGGAATTCCTTCCGAAATCATGTACGACAATGGTCCACAGGTGATCATACGTCTAGACCGTAGTATCAAACTTACGACCTCAACCCCACGTTATCCCCAGTCTAACGGTCTTGCGGAATCAAGCAATAAAGTCATTATCAATTCAATCAAGAAAAGACTTAAGGCCGCGAAGGGAAAGTGGGTTGAAGAACTCTCATCAGTCCTATAGGCCAATCGTATGATGCCTCGAACATCGACAGGACAACCACCATTTTCATTGGTCTACGGTTGTGAAGCCGTCTTACCTATTCAAGTGCAGCTCCCGACATCTAGACATACGTCCGTCATTCATAATTTGGGGGACCTAAGCTACGACCTCGATGCTCTTGAAGAGCTAAGAGAGTCTGCTTTAGTCAGGATGGCATCTCAGCGACAAGTCGTTGAGCGACATTTCAACAAAAATGTCAAAGCCAAAATCTTTCAGGAAGGTGACTACGTCTTACGACGGGTATTCCAGAAAACTAAGGAACCAAACGCAGGTAAGTTATCCACTAAGTGGGAAGGACCTTATCGAGTATTCGAGGTCGTCGGAAAGGGTACTTACAGGCTTCAAACCCTCGATGACCAAGACATCCCACGTAGCTGGAACGCAATACATTTAAAGAAGTATTTCTTTTAAATTTTTACTTTCGATTTATTTCGACAAACGATTACTGACTTAAGCATCAGAGGGTCGTTGGTCAAACCAACGACGACCTCTGAATCTTACATTGCAGGCTCGCAGGACCGCACAAACGTAAGTCTTACGATCTATATCGTGAGAAGACAAAGTCTCTCAGACTACAAGGTCACGATAAATATATCATGATTAATAAAGTCATGACCCATAACTCATGACTCATACGACGTAAAACGAGTCTCACGAATCAGTACATAGATCTTATGATCACAACAGGTGCATCTTAATCTGAGTTCCAAAGTCATTTCTTTTCTTACGATTCACATCGTGAGAAATAAAGTCCTTGCGACTTAAAACACAACTCTTATGGTGACTAAGACACAAGTTTTACGATTCATATCATGAGAAACCGAAGTCTCTGAGACATGCATATCACAAAAGGAATCTTATGATTCATCATACATGTCTTATGATCATCACAGGTGTTCTTTAAACTAAGTGTTGGAGACAAAAGTCTTATGACTTGAATTACATACATAGAATACTTCCCCGGCCTCAGTCGCCCGATTATTATAAAGTTATAAGTACCTCAGTCGTACAGTTTTACATACGTTTTATGGCTCATTACACTCGTCCATTAAGTCTTGTTATCTTTCATTTTATTTTCTTCATTCGCAAGAAAGTAAAGTACACGGAAAAAGCATAACAGAATTTCACTTATATTTATACGATCAAAAATATACAAGTAAAGGGCCCGATTATAGTCGCCCCACATCAAGACAAAAGTCAAGGCAGAGAAGGGTCCTGCTTCCAAGCGACCTCCTCATCGCCAGTCATGCCGACCTCAGCGTCCGTCGGGTCCCCTTCTTCGAGCTTGTCCTCCTGGTCGAGTTCTTCCTCGTCCCCGACTTGCTCTAAAATAGTAGTGACCTCTTCTTCGGCCCTGGCCATAGAGTTTAACCCCCGTAAATGGCAACGCATAATCGCCGCTCTAACCCTCAGACGGGTTAAAGCTTCAAAGGACAGGAGTCGCTCCTCTTAGGAGACGACCTCCTCCCCTTCGCCTCGACAAGCGAATTAAGGTCCCCAACTTGTTTTTCGCTCTTGGCCAGGGAAGCCTTAGTTGCTCCTAATTCCACCTCAGCTGTAGAGGACTTCTCCAAGGCTTCCCTCAGATGGTGCTGGAAGTATTCTTTTTCCCTCGACGACTTTGCATACAAGTCCTGTACTTCACAGAATTTTTCATAAAGGACCTCCGCCTTCTCCATCGTCGTCTTCTCCTGCTCCCGTGCCACTCGAGTTTCCTCCTGCGCCTTGCACATCATCTCTAAGGCAGTGGGTGTAACCCTACGGATTTTCTCCATATGGGCATACAGGCATAGAGACGTCTGGAACGCCTGTAGCGCACGAATACACAAGAACATCAGAAAACAAACGATGAAGTAAAACATTAAGTAAGCAGGTCGTACGTACCTTAAAGGTCAGCCCTGCGACGTACGACCCCATGTTGTCAACCCTAACCCCCTCCAGCCGCTCTTGAAAGCAAGGGAGGAGGAACTTCTCCTGGTCGGGGAAGAGTTTGTCGCTGCCCATCTCTTCCCCGGCCATAAAATCCGATGGCAAGGTGAAGTTCACCGTCATGACACCAGTGGACTCCTCCGTCTCCTTCCCCTTCTCTTTGTCGGTTGACAAAGGGGAAGAGGCGACCTCTCCTTTCAGAGAAGGGGCCACGCTCACCTGCGTCGCGTCAATCATGACCGGTGACGTCTTTGCCTTCTCGGCGGTGGCGGCCCCAAACGAGTCGCCACTCTTCGACGACAGTCCTTTCCGGATAGTCATCCGTTGTTTCTTTATCCTCGATGATGGGGATAAGGTAGTCTTTCGTTTCAATTCTTTGGCCTGACGGGCCAAAAGGAGTTGAGACTCCTTCTTCGATAAACCATGGGTAGGCATATCACGTGACCCACCTACAAAAAGCACAAAAGACGAGAGTAAGAGGAAGTAACAAAAGTCATACGACTGAGTCGTACGACAAACTAAATTTTTTTTTACTACCTGTCGCCTCCTCTTCCTCTTCTCTTCTCTCCGACTCTTCCTCGGCAGGGATGTCCGTCCCTCTAAGGACGACAACCTCATCGTCAGCACCATCGTCCCTAAATATACGCTGAACAAAGAAAGACCTCTCTTCTAGAGAATAGTCCCAAAACTTGTCGATCTTCGCCGCAGATTCGAGAAGATCAGCGTCAGGAAACGTGATAGCTGCAAAACAAAAGCAATATCAGTCAAAGCATACGGCTAAAAATAAATATACTATCCGAAAGAAAATACTTACAATCTAAGTTCCATCCAGCCACGATCCACGTCGTGTCCTCAGCCAACATGTCAAGGGACTGAGTCTTTCTAAAGATGTATCTCGCCTTCCACCCTCGGTCATTAACCTAGGTATTTTCCACCAACACTTGAGTGCCCCTATGCTTGGAGGAAAATCTATACCGGTGGTAGCCATCCACCTTCACCGTGTACGCCGCCAATAAGTCGTCCACATTGAACGACGGCACCCACTCGTCAGTGACCCTAACGATCACAAAAATGATCCGCCAGAACTGCGGCATCATTTGGGCAGGAGACAAGGAAAACCTGGCCAAAAAATCCCTTGCCAAAGAGGAAAATGGCCATTTGAAACCCACTTTGAATGGGTACTCATACAAAACAAAATGACCATTCGGACAATCGGCCGGTCGGAACTGAAGCCGACGAGTATATCTGAACGACATCAGGAACACCGGACAAGGTCCTAAAAGCCTCTAAGCTCTATTGACCAATAATGGTACTTGAAGGTTCGATCGACATTTTTTCTCTAAAAACTTGAGGAATACGAAAAAATTCTTTCTGAACTTATAAACACTCGAGGCACACGAAAGAATGGCAAGCAAATCTCTCTGAAATCCTTTCCTAAAACACAAGTGAGCGTAAAAAGAAAACGATCCCCAGGATCGCACTATTTATGGAAAAGATCATGTCAGAACGACCCTCTGGATGTTCGACACCTGTCCATCACCTTTTCACATGCTTCATGCCGACGGGCGACACATGTCCTCTAAACGGCTCCTTACCTCTGCCATGCCGTTGTGACGTAACGACCTTTTCGTTTCCTCCAATCCAAATCGAACCAAGACGGTTGGAATTCAACCAGACCCTCTCCCCATGCGACATGTGTCAAACCACCTCGTCAGATTTAAAATTCGAATTTCACGCCTAAATTCAAATTTTGGAGGCAAACTGTTTGGGTAAAAAATCACCTCACGACCGATGATAAAAAACTCAAATAACATTTACATAAGACAACTCTTGTATTAAGATAAGGTCTTGCAGGTTATTTACAGACGAGTATGTGGTCGTACATTTTTCTGATGGTCGTATGTTCCGTACGACCGACGTCCAAGACATAAGATGGTCGTACGATCACACTAACCGTTAACAGTCTACACCCATTTCTTTTGTTAATTAATGCAGGTCCACGAGCATTCAAGGTACACCGTCCAGTAACGGACGAGTTATTAATGGCATTAAAGACCCGACAAGGATTACGAAACAAGTCATCAAGACACATTTATTACCAACGTAAGCTATATAAAGGCCTGCTCTACAATCGAAAAATCATCGATCCCCAAGCTATTACACATCGCAAACACACCAGTAAACTATGAAGCATTCGAACAAATATCGCTGAAGAAACCTTTGCACGACAGCAGTTCGAACCGCACGACAACAGCTTATTTCGCACGATTTACACACGACGCACAACTTTTACATACGATTAAGTTCATTTCTTTCTCATATTGTAATCTGTTGTACACAAAACACTTGTTACAAAAGGATTTTCGCCCCTGTTTGGCGGCTATAGTGCACCGTCAACTCTCACAAGTCGACTGCGTTTTTTTCCCTCGTTTTGGGGTTTTCTGCGTCACCAATTTCCTTGTCTTATTTATTTTTCTCGCGATTGTGTTGATTGGTCTTGAGATTCAATTCTTTAGTTGTTAAAGTCCACATCAACCTTAAGTTGTCCTTTTGGGTGATTTTTGGCATAAACAATTAACTTATGAATTTTTTATTCACGTTATAATTGTTACTTTTTTGTAATCGTAGGTTGTGCAAGATAAGGGTGAAGGTACCATCGTATGTGCTTGTAATATGTTTTTGAGGAATGGTATCCTATGTCGTCATGCGTTTAGGGTACTTATGAATGAGGGGGCTGCTGAAATTCCCGAGAAATACATTTTGCGTCGATGGAGGTGTGACTTGATTCCTCCACAGTGGTTACTCGCTAGAGTTCGTTACGGCGAAATTGACATTGAGAAAGAGAGGCTTATGGAACGGGCGTTTGCATTGGTTGAACAAATAATGGACAAAGTGAGAAATGAGAAGTCGGTGCTTGAGGCATTTGTTGAAATGTTGATTTCATTCAATGAATCGATTGCAATTGATGAGGGTGGTAAGACTTCTATTCAAAAGAAGAATGACAATATTCAAGAACTCATTGGTGTTGCTGTTCCAGATGATGTGCAAGTTTTTCCACCAACCGGTATCCGTAATAAAGGTTGTGGAACCGGAAAACGGTTGATCGGTGCGCGTGAGAAAGCGGAGCGGCAAGCTACGAAGGGCAAAAGGATATGTCGTTTATGTGGTGAAATGGCGAAGCACGATTCCCGTAATTGTCCGAAACGTGGTAAATGATCATATTAATTGATCGAGACATGAATAGGATTGTTTTTGATTATTTGCATTTTATGTTTGCTGCTACTTTCTGTTTTTTTTTTAGGTTGGTGTTGATTTGGCATTTTTACAACAGATTCTATTATTTCATGCTACAAGTTTTTCGTAATAAAACAATTTTATCATATGATGTTTGCTTTGTTGTTTTATTATATTGTTAAAATGCCATCATCATTACTCAAATTAATATTATAATACTGTGTCATCATTGCAATTATGGTGGTGGAGATTTCTTTGGATTTGATATCCATTCCCTTACATTTCACACAAAACCTTGTTCATCTTCATCTTACTTCTCTCTCTCTAAATAAAACTAATGGCTCATTCCACACTAGTTTTTCAAGATGATCCTCTTGGTGCTACGGTCCCAATGTCCTATGTTGCATTCTTGGTGCGACATCATCTCCGGTTGGTTGGGGAGATTCATGACCTTGAACAAGAAGTGAAACACCTTCGTTGTCAACTTCAGGATGTTGGTAACAAGTATGATCAATGTATTGATCATTCAATGCAAGCTTCCTCGAAGATTCAAGCCTTGAACGAACACTACAAGACCATTGGTGAAACATGCAAGTGTGGTGCAATTCAAATGCATCCAAATCCTTTTGATGAATGATCACGTAAGGTTGTTAATAGATGTGACAAGTGGGTTTTTGGGTTTTTGGTAGTCGTTAATGGTAATCGGTTTTTGGTCACATCTATGCATGTAGATATGGTTACTCGATCTATCTGGAATGCCACCTCTAGTTCGTAAAAGATGTAAATGTATTGATTTCTCTTAAGATCATGTTATGTGATTTCCTTTGAAATCCTTTAAAAGTACGTATTTTGTAGCATGTAATGGAAGCGTTATAAATGAATTCTATTTTGCATTTGGTCACATACAATTTCCCTGGATGAAAATTTGACAATCATACATTTAAGAAAGACAATTTCACATACAATATTTTCACATAATAAACATAGGTTTTTAAATTCATACATTTAAGAAAATCCTCTGATGTTTGATGATTAAAATTCAAACAACATTAAATGATAAGCAAAACCAAAGCTGTCAACAGAAAGATCCATAATCATTTAATTGTCTCAAAACCATGCAGAAGTACCATAGTAAAACCCCTAAACCAAGTTGGTCCAAATCTTGTCCCAAAACACACAAATTCTGAAACTAAAATACCTTTCTATAGTAGGATCCTTTCACGCCTTGTTGTATTTGCATTCTCGATGTACTTTTTCCTTGCCTGTTCGTTGATAAAAACCCACTTGTCGACTTCTTATTCTACGTATGCTTTCTTCATGTTGCAGTTGCTTAACAGTAGCTTGCTTGTGTATTTCATCCTCAATTCTGCCAATTGTGAATCTTGTGCATTTCCTTCAGCAGCAAGCCCTGTTCTCCACGCCTTGTTTTGCCCCATGTAGGTTTCCATGTGCCGCATCGCAAAAAGTCCATGATCCTTGAAGTTTTTCTTTGTCTGCCATTCCATTTCCAGTCGTTCTTGCATCACATCACAAAGTGTTTTTCCTGCTGGGTGCCCAACTGTTTGTAGATGCCTAATCATTAACATTTACTGCAATGTTCACATGAATCGTTAATTATTTTTATGTTTTCAATGAGCAATTTAAACTGTATTTAGTAAATATTTATAAAACTTACCAAGCAGTATGTTGTGAACCCATATCGCTTAATCATCGTTTCATTGTCCGTTGGTTTTTCGTATTTGTTGTCTAGAATTACGACACCTGGATTCTTGAGATTGAATACCACGACGTACTGTTAGTACCAAAAATGTACTAAATATATGAAAGTTTTGTAAAGCTTGCCTTGCCTTGTTATGTCTATAAATAGTGGTGGTAAGGTCATTTTGTAAAGTTAGGCATAATGTAGAGAGCTAATCTTGTGAGAGAAAGAGAGAGTCATCTTGTACTAAAATGATATTAAATCTAATATGAGGATGACTTCCGCATCTCGATCTCTCTCTAAATACTTGAATTGTTGATGATATTCTGGGATCACAAGTGGTATCAGAGCAGAATTGAAGACATTTCTTCGATACGATCATCGGATCTCGACAATTCAAGTGAAAAAGTGCCGAAATTTGAAGAATTTTGAAGATTTTGGAGTTTGATCTTCAAGTAAGTGTGTTCTAATCACTTGATCTATTAAAGATCTGTTCGTTGTTCGATTCCAGATCCATTCCTATATTCAGAATCGATCAACGTGAACAATTGGTGATTTTGAACGATTTTGAAGTTTTTCGGTGTGTTCTTCGTGAAAATCTTAAGATCCGGAAGATTTCTTTGTGCATGAACAGATTCTAGTGTTACAGATCTGTTAAATTTAGAATTTCGAGCATTCTACATCTTTTAGAATCGAAATTCATCAAGATTTGAGTGAGTTGTGATTTTCAGAAATGAACAGTACCACCTCGCCGGAAAAATGCGATTTTGGCCGGAATTTGCTGTTTCACCGGAGTTTTGATGTTTAGATGCTCACATATCTGTTCAGTATGATGTAACGACCTGTTTGCAGTAATTTGGGGTGAAATTCAGCAAGAAATCGAGGTTTTTGGGCTGATTAAAGTGTTCGTCGGAAATGTTCGTAACTGTCGCACGATGATACTCATAATTGTCGGACAACAAAGGTCTTCAAATATTCATAACTGTCGTACGCTGAAGTGTTCATCATATTCATAACTGTCGTATGACACTAAAACTCATAACTGTCGTACATAGCTAAAACTCATAACTGTCGTACAACATTGGACCGACTTCAAATTTTAGTCGCACAAGACACATACGACAGTTACTGTTCAGACACGACTGTCGCACGACTCTTATACGACATTACTGTTCATTGGGTCTAGTCGTACAAGAAGCATACGACTTCTACTGTTCATGTGCGCTAGTCGTACAAGTGGCATACGACTACGACTGATCTTTCGCGCTAGTCGTACAAGAGGCATACGACAGTTACTGTTCATCAACGCTAGTCGTACAAGACCCATGCGACAGTTACTATTCACTCAAGTTAGTCGTACAAGACCCATACGACAGTTACTATTCATTGATCCAAGTCGTACAAGACTCCTACGACAGTTACTGTTCATTGATCAAAGTCGTATAAGACATGTCCGATAGTTACTGTTCATTGGAAGTTTTCGCACAATAGATGCCAGATTCAAACTTCTAGTCGTACACGGCTCATCCGACAGTTACTGTTCACTAAGTTTTGTCGCACAGAATCCCCGTGCTAAGTCTCGGGAGGGGGACATTTTTCTTGGAATTGAGCATAAAGCGTGGATGCTACTCAACCTGCGGCTCATTGACGGATTCTTTGTTATACACTGAGATTGCACTCGGTTTGTCACTCAAAACTCTCTCGTTATCTTTCTTGTGAGCTTATCGGAACGAGCTTGAGTTTCTACTTTTTGAAGATGTGCTCGTGCATCCAGTCGAGGTTATGGCGTACATCAAATCCGGTTTTCATGGTTGAAAATTAAAAGGGTAAAAGCTTCTTTCAAGGGGGAGCCTAGACTTTATTCTAAGAAAAAGCATCGCTAAAGTTTTTCCAAGAAAATCAAGGGGGAGAGGAGCTAAAGCTGTTGAAGTCTAATATGATTTTGCTTTACAAAACTTTAGGGGGAGAATGTTAGTGCCAAAAATGTACTAAATATATGAAAGTTTTGTAAAGCTTGTGTAAAGCTTGCCTTGCCTTGTTATGTCTATAAATAGTGGTGGTAAGGTCATTTTGTAAAGTGAGGCACAATGTAGGGAGCTTAATTGTGAGAGAGTGAGAGAGTTATCCTTTGTACTTACATGATCAAAATCTAATATAAGGATGACTTCCGCATCTCGATCTCTCTCTAAATCTTGAATTGTTGATGATATTCTGGGATCACACGTACCAATGGGTGTTACTCACAAGTGGGAAGAATGCCTAAATGTAATATTAATAGTTATGCATGTTATGTTATTGAAATGCATTTATTATTTCACTAAAAAGCCAAATTAGTAAATGATTACCATATCGATATCTTTCATTCTCCCAACGTCCGTCTTGTGTTTTGTTGACGATGCCAAGTTCCTTCGGAAGATGCTATACTATTTCCCCAAATCATTCGATTTTGTCCTGAGCTTACAATCGTCCTGTAAATTACCATAATTGATTATCGTATCATGTAATGATATAAAATCTGTTTATTTAATTAGACATGTTTGTGTATAATTTTTTCATACCATCACTCCTGTGTTGAAGAAGTAACGTCGTGGCGAGACCCTATTTCGATAGCGTTCATTGTAGCCCATGCGTCGATCACCGTGTGGTTAATTGTAGCTCTCGCTTCCATAGCTTCAATTTCAAGTCGTGAGAATCTTGTGTCGTCCGCAGCCCAAAACACTTTATCACTGTATTACATTATTTATTATTACTATATAAAAGGATGTTTAAAGTATATTGATTATGAATATAATTAAACTATAATTGAAACTTACTCTACTGAACCGTAGTTTGCTAATGCCCATTTTGTGACACGTTTCTCTTCATTATTTATGTGCAAGTCTACACATCTTATCACGTACGGTGATCGAAGATGGTCGCTCAACTTCGTGTCTCGTTTACCCATAAGTTTAGTTTTTGACCGTCCGTCTTCATTTGTCATTTCATTCTTGTCCTTCTCATAATCTTCATCAGCAACAATATTATTTGCTTTTTCCTCCACATTCGATGTTCCACACGACGCGTTTAGTGAATATTCTGTTTGTGGACATTTTTTCATCGGAGAAATTCCTAAGTCAAACCCCGAGCAATCATCAGTATCCTTTCCTTTTCCTCCTTCAACTTCAGACCCTGTTGGTATACTTGAAACCACTGTTGCTGCACTTTTCTTGCTAGCCTCGTTTTTTTCCATGTTGAACTATGGAACGTCATTCACATTTAAGTTTCTTCTTGCTTGTGATTTCTGCAATGCTCTCTCCGTTGATTTGTCCACCTTTTGGAGGAATTCTGGGCTGTAGTAAACTGGTGGCAGTGTCGCAGGTAGGTAGTTTATTGGCAGCGGGTACTCAGACACTCCGGAATCGCTCAAAACAATATTTTTTGAAGTTCCTTCTCCTGCAGATCTGCCTGTTGCACTAGTACCAGCTGTTCCGAACTTTTGATTCATCGTTAGTACGCTTGACAGTTGTTCTGTACTTCATGAATGTTGCGTCTGTTGGAAACTTCGAAAACCCAATCGTGAGTGTGTTCTCAATATTGACTTTGGCATCAATAAGCAGCTGCATGTTGTCCTCTATCTTTTTAACCAACTCCTACAACATTTGTAGCAAAATCATGTTATTTTAAATGTTATGTAACATATAGTAAATATAAGTGATTACCTTTCTACCAGGTTCTCTGTTAGGAGTTTTTATCTATTCATTTGTTGACTGACGTGGATTTATGATTGGAATCATGTATCCTGGCTTCAATGGAAGCAAGTCGAACCCTCTAGAATTTATTTCAATTACCTCCCTTTTCCTCATAGCATACAATCATATAGATTATCAAAGTCAACAACATATTGGCAATTGTTTTTTAATTAATATGCGACTACAAACATTTGATTCACAACATTTCACCAGATGCGTTACAACAATCAGTTGACGCATATGATATTCATTGTCTGGTTTTAGTGAATAGGCCATGTGTTTTTTGCCAACCACGTATCTGAATATAAAATCACAACATTTCATGATCTGATTTCTAAACTAAATTCATCAATAATCAGTTATAATCACAACATTTCATGATCTGGTTTCTACAATAAATTCATCAATAATCAGTTATATTCACAACATTTCACCATATGCAATCCATATTCAGTTGATGCATTTTGACAATCATTGAATGATGATTAGTGAATATGTACTCAGTTATTTTATCCATTTAGTATAGGGTTCTCCAAATGATGAATTCAATAAGACATTTCATCTTTCAATACATTTTAAGCTAGTTCATATAAACTCACAACATTTCATCATATGAGTTGTAATTTAAATTCAGCAATAATTATTTTGAGGTACAACAATTCAACAGATGCATAATGTATTCAGTTTGTGTATTTGTTAATCAACTAATGATTCTTGGGGAATGTGTCCTGTTTTTTGTAATCCATTTTTTAAAGAAACTTAAAAATAATGAATTTATTAACATGCGACAATTATTAAATTACTTCTTATAGCATCACACGCACCCTTATTCATTCGAATCATAAAAGAAAATAATATACTAAATTCTCAGTTTAGTAAGGAAGCATAGTATGAACACATTATGTTCCAAACAATTTTTTTATATGTTATTAACTTGTTAACTATGGAGAGCAACATATTATGTAAAAATCATATTGTATTTCTACCGATTTATTTGTAAATGTACTTTCCCCCTTTTTTCTTAAAAATCCTTTGTATTGAAAACCCTAATTTTAATAAAACTTTGGAACATTGTTTATTACCTTCGTTAGAATGCATGTTAGAAAAACCCTAGTGTTTCAACCTAACCTGTTTTGTTTCAGGAGATGTTTTTCCTTTTTCTGTTGTGTGAACCCTCATCTGCTGCACGATATCCTCTGCATCTTCAGTCTCGAAATCGATTAGTATTGGGGTATCCGCCGTGTTCTGGAACTTCGAAAATGGTTTCAGGGCTCGTAGTCTTCCACCCCTGGTTCGTTCTGAATTGAAAGAAAATGTGATGAATTGTTAGGTCACGTTAGTGGAATGTGAAGTACAGGGACTGCTTATGTTAATTCTTGTAAATACCCTTGTGGTATAAATAGTTTGCTTATCTCTATTATTAGGGTTAATGATCATAATTAGATTTTGGTTTACAGTGTACGGCTACAGCCTTATTGTTGGGAACTGAAAATGAGCTAAGTATGGATAGTGCTGCTAGTCCATGATTTCTACTGCTAAGTCTACATTAATACTGCCAGAAGAAAGTTAATACTGCAAGGTTACTACTGCTAGACGAAGTTACTACTGCTAGACAGGGTTACTACTGCTAGACAAAGTTACTACTGCAAGTCAAGGTTAGTACTGCTGGTGCATAATTGAATATCTGTTAGTACTGCTCATGATTAATACTGCTGGAGTAATGTTAATACTGCTGGAGATGAAATCGGTTAATACTGCTGAAGATTGTTACTACTGCTCATGAAGAATGAAGGTTAATACTGCTGACTTGATAAGTTTGGTATGCGATACTTTTGGAGACAAAGAAGGAATTGATCAAGATATGTTTAACGAAGATTCAGAAGATCAATTTACTTTTGATAGTTATCTTGTAATTACTTGTGTATAAATAGTATTGATAGATAGCTATTAGAATACACAATACGACATACGATACATGATAGACGAGTTAATATACGTGTGAAAAGCAATTCGATATTGTTTTCAGAGAGATTTAACCTCAAGGTGTAAGAACCCTATTTCTAGAGAAGTAGAAGTCGTCTTGTTGAGCCTGTTCAACAAGATTGAGGTTTGGTTGTTAATATTGTGATTCAGTGAATACAAAAGGTGGTGAATTTTCTGTTACATTGTTCTTGATTGTGAGAATTAAAGTTCTTTTCCGCAGATTCTTTAATTCTGAATTCTAAGTGTTTATTGTCTTGTTAAGATTCGATCCTGACAAGTGGTATCAGAGCAAGGTTTTCTTAGAATTCTACAATCATTATGGAAAATTCTATTGAATCAAACAGTACTTTTGATTGGAGTGATCAAGCAGAGGAAGCCTGTCAGAATCAAGCTCTTATGGCAGAAGTATCTGATATTCCCACTGAGGTACAATCTAAACTCTGTTCTCAAGCTTGCATTGATACTGTTAAAAGATATAGGGATCACAATCAAGGTATGTGTGATAACCTTAAGAGGCTAGAGAAAGATGTGAAAGATTATGTTAGGATTGTAGAAAGGTTTGAGGAACAGATTAGAGCTTTTCAAGCTAATGAACTCCAACATTCATATGATACTAACTACTGGAAGTGGGAAAAAGGTGATCTTGAGTTCCAATTAAAAGAGTCTAGGGAGGAGAATGAGAAATTAAAAGAAGAGCTTAAGAAGGTTAAACTTGATGTTGAAAAGTTTACCTGTGCTTCTAAAACCATGGAAACCATCATTAAGGCTCAAATCCATGACAAGATGAAAGTAGGGATAGGGTACAATGCCACACCTCCACCCTACAATAACAACTACATACCTCCTAAGTCTGATTTGTTAGAGACCAAGGATAGGAAGGATCCTGAATTAAAGATTAATATAGATCCTTGTGAAGAAGAAGTAGTAGTTAAGGATAAAACAGAGAAGGAAGAATCTAAGAAGAATAAGAGTGTTAGTAGTAAGGTTCCCCTAGACAATGAAATTGTGACCAATGAGAAAGATGGAAATCCTTGGGGAAAGAACAATGAGATAAAAAGGACTGAAACAGAAAAGGGAGTCCAATACACACAGACCACAGTTGTGGCTCCCAATACCTGTAAACATTGTTCTTGTAAGAAATCTCAAGAGCTTAAGCCCCAAAAACATGATAACAAAAGGGGTAATCAAAGAAATTGGAATAACCAGTGGGCTATGAGACAAGGAGTTGATCTGAACAGAATTAACAGGCCAAAACCTTGTTTCATCTGTGGTAAGCTAAATCATTTAGCCAAACACTGTTATTTCAATCCTGTTAACCAAAGGTTTAATGCTCAAAGATCTTTTCAAAAACCTGGTGGTTACAGAAAGAATGGTGGCTATAAAAAGTCTGTGAGGAAAGTTGTGGCAAAGAAACAAGTTAAAACCAAAAGCCACATGAAAAAGGCAGAAACAGAAAGTGTTAGAGTCTGGATGCCTAAAGGTACTAATGATAATACTGCCAACTCAGTTAGTACTGCTAACAATGTTAGTACTGCAGGAAGCAATAATGGTGTTAGCAGTGTTAGTACTGCTAACACAGTTAGTACCTCTTCAACAATTAATACTGCTTCCAGTGTTAGTGCTGCTAACACTGTTAATGCCTCCTTAAAAGATAATACTGCTAACAATGTTAGTGCTGCTAACAAAGTTAGTACTTCTGCATCAGTTAGTACTGCTTCTAGACCTATCATCAAAACAAAGTACTCAAGCACTGATGTTCCTCACTTTGACAAGCTCATCAAAACAGAATGTAAGTATTTTGATGATCAAGGGAGACCCAAGACCACTATGGCTTGGGTCCCTAATAAAACTAATTGATCTATCAGATGTGCAGGGCAACCAACAGCTCAAGGGGAAGAGCATCTGGCATGTTGATAGTGGTTGCTCCAGGCACATGACAGGTAACATGGCCTGCCTCAAGAACTTCAAAAGAATTGATGGAGGACATGTTACACTTGGAAATAATCCTGCAGGAGGTAAGAGAAATGGTAAAAGTGATGTGTAAGAAGGTAAGATGACATTTGAGGATTTGACAAGTAGTGCAGAGTTACTACTGCTAGTGCAGAGTTACTACTGCCTGTGTTCTAGTAGTTAATACTGCTTTTGCAGTTAATACTGCTCAGCAGTTAATACTGCTTGTGTAGTTAATACTGCTCAGCAGTTAATACTGCTTGTGCAGTTAATACTGCTTGTGTAGTTAATACTGCTCAGCAGTTGATACTGCTTGTGCAGTTAATACTGCTCAGTAGTTAATACTGCTTGTGCAGTTAATACTGCTTGTGTAGTTAATACTGCTCAGCAGTTAATACTGCTTGTGCAGTTAATACTGCTCAGTCGTTAATACTGCTTATGTCGTTAATACTGCTTTTGATAATCTAGGGCAAATACTGAAATAAATACCCCTGTTTGCCCGCCAAAGTTCATAACGACTCTTCGCATTAACTTCTTCTCTCTCGTTCTAACCTATTCTCCCCAGAATCTTTGTGTTTTTCTTTCAAGAATCCTCAGGAATCATGGAGTTTGTTGATGAGCACAATGAAATAGCCATGCTTCAGAAGCCGAAACAAGCTGCGGGATTCCACGATATCGTCGATTTTCTTAAATCCTCGCACATCTCTTATGCCCTAAAGGTAAGCCCAACCATCTATATCGAACATCAGACGCAATTTTGGGAGAATGCTACTGTTAGTTTCGAAGAAGGGCAGAAAACCATTCGAACAAGGGTTTGTGATAAACCCTTGAAAGTCACAGAGGAGGTTATTCGCATCTCTCTTCACTTGGATGATGCCTCAGGTATAACCTCTCTATCTTCCGATGACCTATATTCGACTTTACAAAGAATGGGGTATGAAGGTCCCATTGGTGTTTTTAAATTCTACAAGTCAAAATTTTTCAACCAATGGAGATTTCTTGTTCATACCCTGATGCACTGTATTTCCAAGAAAACTACTGGATGGAGTGAGTTCAGCAGTCCCATTGCATATGCCTTGGTCTGCTTATCCACTGCCAGACAGTACAATTTTTCAGCTATGATCTTTAATGATCTTGTATCAAACTTGGAATCCAAAAAGAGCTTTTACATGTATCCAAGGTTTGTGCAAGAAGTTATTAACAAGGAATTGATGGACTTACCTCAGTTTACTGAGGTATATGTACCCAAACCCCCTAAAGGGAAGGTTTTCTCAAATATGAGAAGAATTCCTAGGGACTCGGAAGGAGTTGACACACCATTGTTCTCTACAATGATGGTTGTGTCCCACCCCTCTGAAGGTATGGCATCAGGATCAAGGCCCTCATTAGATCATCCCACTGATGGCCAACCCCTACCTTCACTCACTATAAATATCCCTCAGCACATACTTCAAAAGCCCACTCCTGTTTTATCCAACAAGTTTCAAAGAAGAAAGGTGCACAAGGTTCCTTCCCTTGATGTACCTACTCAGAGCCCTAAGCCTTTAAGCCCTCAGTTGGAGCATTCTCCAATTGAGAATATCAACAGGGAAACCACAGGGGTGTCTCCCAACCCCAAGAAGGTGCTCTCTAAGGAGAAGGATGAGCATATGGGTGCTAAGGCTGCCACTACTTCTGCTAGCACAGAGAAGGACAGTGGTAACATAAATAAGACCTTCCTCATGGCAACTCTAAATGAGAAATCATTAGGAGGACCCAGGTGCCAAGAAACCAAGGGGGCAGTTAGTGCTTCTGCTAGGCAGAAGGCTTCTGCTAAAACTTCCAAGGATCCCTTAAAGAAGGTAAAAACTTCTAAAAAGGGTGAGGATAGACATAACAAAGAGGAATTGATGGCTACTTCCAGTGATCCTTTAAAGAAGGTAAACACTTCTAAACAAGGTGAGGATAGATATAACTATGATGAATTGATGGAAACCCTTGGAAATGTCAACTTGGATGTTATGGCACAGAAGAAGGAGATTGAGCAACTGAAGACTGTGGTCACCTACCAACAGTCTCAAATTGAGAAGCTCAAGAAGATGGTCACCAAGTTGTTGCACAGAAAGAAAAAGGCAAGATTTGTGCTGAGGAGAAGAATTCCAACTGATGATGCTCCCAAAAAGGGGGAGTCAGAGTCAGAATCAGAAGCAGAACTGAATATGAAGGGTCTACAAGTTGAGGGGGAGACAGTTCAGATGGAGACTGAGATGGAAATTGATAATGCACAGTTTAAGGGGGAGTCCAGTGCACAAAATAAGGGGGAGACAGAAAAAGTGGAAGAGCTTGTTAAAGAAGCAGAAACTGTAAAGGCAGCAGTAACTGAAGTTCCAAAAGAAGCAGAAACTACAATAGCAGCAGAAACGACAGCAGCAGAAACTACAACAGCAGCAGAAACCACAGCAGCAGAAACTGTTAATGCTGCTGAGTTTGAACAAGCAGCAGAATCAGTTAATGCTGCTCAATCTACAAAGAAAGCAGTAACAGAAACAGAAGCTGAAACTGTAACAGAGAAGCTTACAGTAGAAGAAGTGGAGGTTGCAGAGGCTTTAATCAAAGCCAAACATGATACACCTCCAACTGCCAAGAAACAGGAAGAAACTAAGGATGCAAAGATGGTTCTCAGCAGAAAGAGAACAAAGTCTGTGGCTACTAAAAGGAAGTCTGTAAAGAAGCAAAGGGTAGAACCTGTTGAGAAACCGGTGGTAGAAGAGAAAGAAAAGGAAGAAGTTGCCAAGGATGAAGGACAAGGAGATAGTAAGACAGGTCAATCCAGTAATGCACAATCACTTAGCAATGAACAATGTGACTTGTACATCACTATGGTTGATACTGAACCAATCAAAGTGACTCCATTAGATTCAAAACCTCCTGAAATCAGTCACTGGGATACTTTGATAGATGAGAGAAAGGAGTATATCAAACTCAAGAGAGCTGATGGGCAGTTTGAAGTCTACAGAACATGGGGACAATTTATAAGAAGATGCTCAAAATCTGACTTGGAAGAGATGTTCAAAGTAGGCATGCAGATCTATGGTAACATGTTGACAGAAAGAGGTATGTCTATCACAAAGATGGTGTTAGAATACCTATGCCTAATGTTCAGACCAGAAGTAGTTCAGCACATAACAGCAAGACCTTTTCAAGCAGTAACCCACTGGATGCTCTATGAAAATTGTGGAGTGTATGTTATATCAATTGACAACACATATCAGGAGTATTATCTGGTGGATGAAATCTACAAACACTACATGAAAAGACTGAAAGGGATGTTACATGTAAAATTGGTCTGCAACAAAGACTCTGCTATGGGAAGATTCTTGGTAAGAAGGATTGTAAATCAGAGTCTAGGTTTAAGTCCTGATCTATGCTTATATGATGACTAAGTTTTGGTAGCATCATTTGAAGAACTTGACTTCTTTTCCTAAAAGTCAAGTTAGGGGGAGATTGTTGGGAACTGAAAATGAGCTAAGTATGGATAGTGCTGCTAGTCCATGATTTCTACTGCTAAGTCTACATTAATACTGCTAGAAGAAAGTTAATACTGCAAGGTTACTACTGCTAGACGAAGTTACTACTGCTAGACAGGGTTACTACTGCTAGACAAAGTTACTACTGCAAGTCAAGGTTAGTACTGCTGGTGCATAATTGAATATCTGTTAGTACTGCTCATGATTAATACTGCTGGAGTAATGTTAATACTGCTGGAGATGAAATCGGTTAATACTGCTGAAGATTGTTACTACTGCTCATGAAGAATGAAGGTTAATACTGCTGACTTGATAAGTTTGGTATGCGATACTTTTGGAGTCAAAGAAGGAATTGATCAAGATATGTTTAACGAAGATTCAGAAGATCAATTTACTTTTGATAGTTATCTTGTAATTACTTGTGTATAAATAGTATTGATAGATAGCTATTAGAATACACAATACGACATACGATACATGATAGACGAGTTAATATACGTGTGAAAAGCAATTCGATATTGTTTTCAGAGAGATTTAACCTCAAGGTGTAAGAACCCTATTTCTAGAGAAGTAGAAGTCGTCTTGTTGAGCCTGTTCAACAAGATTGAGGTTTGGTTGTTAATATTGTGATTCAAAACAGTGAATACAAAAGGTGGTGAATTTTCTGTTACATTGTTCTTGATTGTGAGAATTAAAGTTCTTTTCCGCAGATTCTTTAATTCTGAATTCTAAGTGTTTATTGTCTTGTTAAGATTCGATCCTGACACTTATGAAACTCTTTATGTTCAATTAATGCAAGTGAGATTTATGATTGATATGCTGATTGTGTTGATTACATTATGATTGTTATTGAATCTGGGATCCACAATTGGTATCAGAGCAGAAGGACGTCTGATTCAAAGGTAATTTATTTTCTGATCATTCAAATTTTCGTGCAACTGTTTCATTCATAGGATTTTTCATTGTTTTGATTTTGGTGTTAAAAACTGAAATTGAGGCTTGAAGAATCCTTCTTATCGCGTTTCTGAAATCATATAGAGTTTTCGGTTGGTTTGATTGAGTAAAAATCATCAATTTTTTAGAATTGTGGTTACTTAGTTTTTTTAGTCTCTGTTCTTGATAAAACCCAATTTTTTTCCTAAAAAGTGCTCATCAAATCAATCTGGTTAGTTGTTTTTGCATTCTCTTCGTGTTTCGTTTGGTTAAGTATTTGCAGATTGTTTCCCGAGTCAAAAAGTTCAGAACTTCGTCATCCAGGTAAGTATTTCGATTTCCAGAAGTTAGCTTCAGAACTGTGGTTGTGTGTTCTGGTATTGCTTGATTCCGGAACCTGAATCCCAAGTTCCGGTATTTCCAAAGTCCGGTACTGCTTTAGTGTTTCAAAATTCCGGAACCTGGTTCTCATTCCGGAACTTTAAAATTTCGGAACCTGCTTTAGTGTGTATTTGATTCCGAACTTGTGCAATTACGGATCCTAGGTGTTGGTTCCGGATCCCCATAATTCCGGAACTGGTTTGTCGATTCCGGTTCTGCTTTCGATTTACTTGCTTAGTTCCGGATCCGTATTATCAATTCAGATTTTCAAAATTCCGGATCCTCTGTCTTCCGGATCTGTCTCTCATTTCCGGAACATTTATTCCGGAACTCTTTTGACTCCTGTTTGCTTAATTCCGGATCTCCATATTCCGGAACACCCATTCCGGAACTCCAATTTCGGAACAGTGTCTGCACATTTTATTATTACTTCCAGTTCCTGTTTCCATTCTTTTTGCTGTGTTACTCCTATTCATTCCAATCTCGCATAGAATTTGCTTTAGGCTTCCACTCCTTTAGGACTTTGCGTTAGATTTGCGTTAGGTTGTGCGTTAGATCACTCCATTGCCTTTGAATCACCCTACACGTCCTACGATCACCAATTTCTCACAATGAATGCACAAGACGCATTTGCTATTGGTTCTGAGTTCAAACCACCGATTCTGTATCGCGGGGAGTACAATGTTTGGCGAGACAGATTCCTATGCTTTATTCAAACGAAGCCGCTTTATGAGGATATTCTTTGCTCGCTCAAGGAGGGTCCGACTGTTCCACCATTGATGGACGTATCTGCTCAAGAAGGTGGACCTCCAGCCCACAAAGTGCCTAAAACATACGACTTACTGATAGTCGAAGAGAAGCGTAAAGTCGATGGCGATACGCTGGTGAAGACTTATCTCGTAAATAGTCTTCCCAACAACATCTACTGTAGCATCGACAGCTACAAGGACACGGCTAAAGGAATGTGGGATCATCTTGCTAAGATAATGCAAGGCAGTCATGAAGGTAATCAGATGAAAATCACTAACTGCCTTACCCGCTACGAATCATTCAAAGCCAAGAAAGGAGAATCACTCACAGAGACATACGAGCGTTCCTGTACTCTACTGAACGACCTGCACAAGAACAACATCTTCAAGTCCAATCTAGAATGCAACATCAAGTTTCTCAACAACCTTCAACCTGAGTGGAAGGGATTTGTTCATCATGTCCGCCACAACCGATCTTTAGAGAATGTTCCGCTGCACGAGATATATGAGATGTTGCTACAAGATGAAGATGATGTAAGTGAGCTGATGGGTGATCAGAAATCCAATGAGAAGAAAAAGAAAGATCCCCTTGCCCTAAAAACTCAAAAGAAGGAAAAGCATGTTCATCGCAGTTCGCATCGAGAAGAAGCGCCAAGTGATTCTGAACACGAAGATGACGAACAAGAAAGTGATTCTGATTCTGAGCTAGACAGTATCAAGAAAGCAGTCACCTTGCTAACCCGAGAGTACGCTAGGAAGAAATTCTTCAAGAAGCCGACAAACAACAATCAGCGTTACTCTACAAACACCAAGCGTCGGGATTACAAGGACAAGTATGAAGGCAAGCGAAAGACTGAAGATGGGAGAAGGAGAAATGATGAAGGGAAGAGATCTGAAGGGAAATCTGATGACAGAACTGATGATGAACCAGTTAAATGTTATAACTGCGGAAGGTGCGACCACTTCGCTAAAGACTGCCAGAAGCCTGTAGTACGTAATGCTGAGTACTACAAGAACAAGATGCTCCTGTCAAGGCAGAAGGAAGCTGGGAAAGCGTTACTGGTGGAAGATGATCATTGGCTCCTAAATACTGATGACGAGACTGAAGATGAGGAAGCACATATGTGTTATACTGGCCTCAATCCGGAAGAATCTGATTCCGAAGCTGACTCCTCCGAGAAGAAGAAAGACGAGCACGAATGCCAGGTATGTGGTTCTTCCAATGCTAATCTAATTAATCAAATGCATGAAATGGTGCGTACCTTAGATTCATTCAAACATAAGGTTAAGACCAAAGATGCCCATATCTCTAAGCTAGAAGCCGAAGCCAAAATCAAATATGATACTATAGGCAAGCTAGCTATTGAAAAGGCTGAGAATAGATGTGTGATAGAAAACTATCAAACTGAGTGCTCGGCCATTTCAAAACAAGCTGAACTCCTCGAGACCCAAATATCTGAATATACTCAAAAGTTAGAGAAGTCTCAAGAGGAGTATTCTAAAAGTGTCTTAGTTCAAGAAAATGTTTTAAAAGAAAATGAGAAGTTGAGCACCAAGCTTAAGGATATTGAATCCAAACTTTACAAGCTTGGTCAATCTGAACAAACCATCCACTTGAACAAGCCTAAGGAGTTCAAATATTACAACTCACTTTGGGGACTCGGATATGATAATCTGTGTTACTTAAAGAATATATTGTCTAAGGTTCCTACTATTTATGAATTCAACTTCTTGGGCCTAGATAAGAGATATCCTGAGTACAAGATTAAGTGGACAAAACCATCTCCAGAAGATGAGGAGTTTGAGGATTGTAAAAGAAAAACAGCTATACCTCTACCACCTATAGAGGCAAAACCTAAAACTGATAATCCTACTTCTGAAAATAACACGAAGTCGGATCATGTGCCACCTAGGAAAAACATAAATGTACAGATCCCTTTCGTATACGAAAAGCTTAATGCATCATATTTGAAAAGCAAAATTCCTTATCTCCCCAATAATTACTTCGACATCTGTTCGTTCGCCAAAACGGTTGAAACTCCGCTTCCCGTTCCGACAACAACAGATGTAGATTCTGACGATAAATCAGAGCTAAATAGTTATGTTCCACCTCTGATTTTGGAAAATATAATTTTTAAACTTGAAGAATCGATTGCGAGAGATAAGGTCATTTATGAAACCGAAAGGATTGTACTTTTAGACTCTATCGAAAAGCTCAAACAGACCAAACCCGAGACACTACCCGAATCTGAAAGAGCGGTTTATCGAACTGAGATTGCTAAGTTGACCACTCAACTGTCCGCGTTAGCGACATAAGCTTTAACGTTGAGAATGGCTAAGGAGAATTATGTGGATACTCCAATGACGCCGGTCACTCCTGAAACAATCTCGTTTGACGACGCTCCGATCTATTCGGATAGTTCCTCGTGCAAAGCATTTATAGGAGTGTCTGATGACGCTCATGATAAGGATTTGAGCTTTAAGGATAACGGTAAGGCCATCCAACCCGATTCCGTTCAAAAGAATATTTTTCTGATTTTTGATAATCCGTTTGCGGACAACTCCTCGTCCGATTCAGATGGTGATGTCCCACTTGATTCTGCTCGCAGATTTTCTGAGTTTATGAATTCCACCACTTGTCAAGATGTTGAATATTCTAAAATTGATTTTGCACCAAAGCTTTCTACTCATATTCAATTTTTAGAAAAGATGTCTGAACCGGTTAATTTTGAAAAAGGCGAATGTTCAAATTCTAAAACCGTTTCTAAGACCAGTTCTAAAAGAAAATCTATGTGTTGGTCTAAGAAACGTGCTAAAACCGGTAAGAGCTCTTCGAACTGTTCTGATGAAAAATCTAATATATTTTCAGATAGTACGGGTCGGGGGAAAGCGGTTCGGAGAGAGTGGGTAGCGAAGAATGCTAAGACGCGCACTGAGAAGATCAAGTCATTTAATTTTGCTTTGAATAATAGGAATAATAACAACAAACATGGTTTTGGTTTGAATAACTCTGTTGAACATGGTTTTAAATTTCCAGTTAAACTTGACAATGTTCATCAATTGATTGATTTTTCGTGTAATTATGTTTGTTGTTCTGTTTGTGGTGTGAATGACTTGATTGACTCTAAACATGCATCTGATTGGTTTGGAACGTATCATGTATAATTTTAACGCGTCTCGTAAACCCAAAAGAAAAAGACCCAGCTCTAAACGGGTCTCAAACAAAGGTGCTGCACCTAACACCCAAGGACCCATTTACAGATGGGTACCTAAATCTCTTTAATCTCTGTTTTGCAGCCCGGTCATGTGTGGTTTCTCGACTCTGGATGCTCCAAGCACATGACTGGTAAAAGGGAGCTACTCACCAACTTCAAAGAGAAGTACTGTGGTGATGTACGATTTGGCAACGATAATGTGGCCCCGATCATGGGCTACGACGACCTAGTACAAGATGAACTCACGATCAAGCGGGTGTCCTACGTTGAAGGTCTTGGTCACAACCTCTTCAGCATCGGCCAGTTTTGTGTCAAGGATCTTGAAGTACGATTCAAGGCGAAGAGATGCAGTATTCTAGCTGACGATGGGACGGAGATTCTCGCTGGCACTAGACGGACGAACCTCTACACCATCAACCTCGCCACCGTCAAGACTGACAAAGACGTATGCTTTATGTCCAAAGCTACTACTCAACAGAACTGGCTATGGCATCGACGGCTATCGCATCTAAACTTCAAGAACATCAATAAGCTGGTGTTGGGTGGACTCGTCAAGGGTATGCCAGAGCTGAAATTCGCGAAAGAACATCTCTGCTCCGCATACGAGATGGGTAAGATGAAGAAGGTGTCCCACAAGCCAAAGCCGGTTCGAAGCACGTCACGACCATTAGAGCTTATCCATATCGATCTCTGCGGCCCTATGCGCGTTCAAAGTATAAGTCACAAGAAGTACGTGTTGGTGATGGTAGACGACTTTTCAAGGTACACCTGGGTCAAGTTCCTTCGTTCTATGGACGAGACGCCCGATGTCATAGTCAACCATCTGAAGGGAGTTCAGAATAACCTACAGTTGATCGTAATCGCGATTCGCACGGATAATGGAACGGAGTTCAAGAATCGCATCATCGACGACTTTCTCACATCAGCTGGGATTTCGCACAACTTTTCGGCAGCCAGGACTCCACAACAAAACGGCGTGGTGGAGCGTCGTAACCATACTTTGGTGGAAGTGGCGCACACCATGCTGACACAATACGGGCTTCCTATGTTTCTCTGGGCCGAAGCTATCACGACGGTGTGCTACACCCAAAATAGATCTATCGTCCATTTTCATGTGTTCGGGTGCAAGTGCTTCTTTCTGAATGATAAGGATGATCTCGGCAAGCCGAAGGCGGACGGAGGGATCTTCATAGGCTAGTCGACTTCTTCAAAAGCATACCGAGTCTACAACAAGAGGACCAAGAGTGTGATCGAGAGTATTAATGTGACCTTCGACTAATTGGTCGATTTGGCTTCTGGACATAATAGTTCAGAACCCGCGCTTACTGGAGAGCTGGCTTCTGATCTCTCTTGATCGAAACCCATGCACACAACAGTAGATTCTTCGTCTTCCAATACGTCGAAGTCACAACCATCTGAGTTAGATCTACTGTTTGAAATTTTTTACAATGACTTTTATCTTCCCCAAGTTTCTTCTGATGCTTCTTTAAATGCAGATGGAGCTATAGTGGTATCGACCAACATATCCGGTCCTCCTCCAACCCCCAATGTTACATCCTCGAAGGACTCGCCCACTTCACCAGTGATTGTGATGACGCCATCGTCAAGTCCACAAACGGCGACCGCGTCTCCCTCACCAGTGGTTCAATCCACTCCATCTACCCCTGGAGAAAGCAACAGTTCTGACGCAACTGCCACATCTTCGTCAACCGCTGTTGTTTCTCAACCTGCGACCGCTAGACATCTACATCCAGTTCCTTCACTTGAAGCGGTTCAGAATCTACCCCTTGGGTCCTACATCGATGCAGATAATTCAGCACCTGTATCGGACCCGCTACCCAACACGAGGAAATGGACTTGAGCGCACCCCCCCGGAACAAATCATTGGCGATTCGTCAGCTCCTGTTCAGACTAGAGCAACGACGGAAGCCGAAGACGATGCCGCCCCCGTACTGCTGAGTAATACTCAAAAATGGGCGGCAACCGGTAATGAGTGCCTCTTCTCTATTTTCCTGAGCAATGTTGAACCAGCGACGGTGAAAGATGCCTTACATGACCCGGACTAGATAATGGCCATGCAAGAAGAGCTAAATGAATTCGAGAGTCTGAAAGTATGGCGTCTGGTCCCTCGCCTGAAGAACCGAACCATCATCAGCACGAAATGGATTTTTAAGAACAAAAAGGACGAGAATGGTGCCGTGGTTCGAAACAAGGCTCGTTTGGTCGCTAAGGGGTATCGAAAGCAAGAGGGGATCGACTACGAAGAGACGTTCTCACCTGTTGCCCGAATACAGGCTATTCAGATGTTTCTCGCATACGCCGCTCACAATAACTTCACCGTATATCAAATGGATGTGAAGACGACGTTTATGAATGGCGATCTCAAAGAATAGATGTACGTCTCCCAACCGGAAGGTTACGTAGATCTGGATCACCCAAATCATGTGTACCGACTCGACAAAGCGCTATACTGACTCAAGCAAGCACCGCGAGCCTGGTATGATAAACTGTCTACTTTTCTCATCAACTCCGACTTCTCTAAAGGTAAGATCGACACAACCCTTTTCCTCAAACGGGAAGGTGAGCATATTCTTTTAATTCAAGTCTATGTCGATGACATTATCTTCGGTTCTTCTTGTCCTCAATATTGTCGCAACTTTTCACTCCTCATGAAACAATATTTTAAAATGAGTATGATGGGTCAGATGAATTTCTTTCTCAGTCTTCAAGTTCCGCAACTGTCGACCGGGATATTCATCAATCAATCTAAGTACATCGCGGATATTCTTTGGAAATTCAAGATGGAACAGTGTTCGCCCATGCGTACTCCCATGTCACCGGGTACTAAGTTGCACGCCGATCCTGACGGAAAGGCTGTGAACAAAACTACCTATCGAGGAATGATTGGTTCGCTGATGTATTTGACGGCAAGTCGGCCGGATATTATGTTCTCAACCTTTCTGTGTGCTAGGTTTCAGTCAAATCCAAAAGAGTCACACATGATAGAAGTTAAGCGTATTATTCGTTATTCGAAAGGTACTGCTAATCTTGGCCTTTGGTACCCGAAGGATACAGGTTTCGATCTTACAGCGTATTCTGATGCTGATCAGGAAGTATGCTCCACCGGAAAAGCATTACGGGTCACGTCCAGTTCTTGGGCGACAAGTTAGTCAGCTGGGCCTCAAAGAAGCAGACTTGCGTTTCCATCTCCACGGCGGAAGCGGAGTATGTAGCCGCGGCTAGCTGCTGTTCCCAATTGATTTGGATGCAGACGCAACTGAAGGATTATGGGTATAACTACTCAAACACCTCAATCTACTGTGACTCCAAAAGTGCGATAGCCATCACGAGCAATCTGGTGCAACACACAAAGACGAAGCATATAGACGTGCGCTACCACTTCATCAAGGATCATGTGGAGAAAGGTACGGTAGAACTCTACTTCGTGTGTACGGAAAACCAGCTGGCATATTTGTTCACCAAGGCATTGGACGAAAAACGGTTCCATGAAGTCGTGTCCAAGCTTGGTATGCTCAATCTGAAAGTTTGAGTCCCGGTTGTACTTGTCACACCTTTCCTACACTACGGGATAACTGTCTCTTTCACAGTTACACTTGTCTCGCATCGTGGTTTAGGTGTTTCAAGCACATCGGTGACACGTTCTCTGTAATTTCGTTTTAGTGTTTCTTTCGTTTTCCAGCTTTCCATGTTTCTTTCCTTTTAATTAGTCTAGTCTTCGTTATTCCTGTACTACTAACCGTTTGCTATTCAAGCTGTTTCCTCGATTGCCAAGTCCCGAAGGTATGTTTACTCGATTCTGTAAGGGTAGAAGATCAATTTTTGAGAAATTGAGGGGGAGAAATGGCAGTTTGACAAGTCGAGGGGGAGTTTTTGTCATTACTTTTGAAGTTTTGTTTAGTTGTGTTTAAATTGTGTGTTTAAGTTGTTTTTATTATTATGAAAAAAAAACCAAAAGAAAAAGAGAAAATGAAAAAAAAACCGGGGACTTTAATTTGAAAAGTTGAGGGGGAGCAATGCTGTTTTTCAAATCTTGAGCGGGAGAGTCAGTTTTCGAACTGTTAAGGGGAGAAGTGAAATTTTCCAAACCTTAGGGACTAAAAGTGTAAACTTTATGTTCAGGGGAAAATTTGAAAGTTTTTCAAACTTCAGGGGTAAATTTTGCCAAGTGCCCAAAATTGAGACAAAGTTGGACCAGGAGAATTTAAGGCATCCGGTACCGGACTCGCTTCCGGTATCGACCGGTATAAAAACCGGGTTTTCTCAAAAAGACTTCATTATTTCAAATCATTCACGCCCAAATCTCTCTCAACCCAACTTCTTCTCACATCTTCACTCCTTTGTGGTTTTTGCATCAATCGACCTCAGATCTTCTTCCAAATTCAGGTATGTGTTCTACATCAACACTTTATCGATTTCTCAACTCTTGTTCGAATCCATCAACCATCAAATCGAACGTTTTGACCGTTTTTGTTAATGGTGACGCTGTTAGGGTTGAAATACCCTTCGACTTTGAGTTAAACTACAAATCGACTCATCATTCAATCGAACTTGGGTTATAGTTGTTCTCCAAAGTGTTTTTCATACTCGATTGTGTGTTTGAAATAGTAATTTTGAGATTAAAATCATCCGTGTTCGATTTAGTGTTCCGGAATATGTATGTGTTCTTGAGTTCCGGAACCTATATTCCGGAAGTGTTAGTTCCGGTATTCTCATCCAATCGTGTTCCGGAATTTGAGTTCCGATATACATTTTTAATGGGTTCCGGTATTATTTTTGTAACTTCCGGAAGTGCACAGTTCCGGATTTATCTTAAACTTAGTTCCGGAAGCCATCTTGTTCCGGTACACATCAATTCCGGAAGGTCACTTCACTGTAGATTCCGGATCCGGTAGACTTTAATTCTGGATGTGCCATGTTCTGGAACTCACTCCCACGTAGTTCCGGATGTCAATTTTTTTTCCAACCCACCACATTCCGGAAGCGTTGTGCTTTAATGCATTGGTTACTGTTTCATTGTTATATTTTCCTAATTGTTAACCTGCATGCACATGAATGCACACACATTTCGCATAATCGATTTGAACTCCTGTGTTAATAGCTTAACCTACTGTTCTATTGGTTATAATGTGATGTTTGGGGATATGTACACTTAAATGCTCATACATGTACACTTTCACTCCGGAACCACAGTTCATTCATGTATGCACTGTTTCATTGATATTTTGTGGCTAGTGTTTGAGGATTTGTTCACTTTCAAGCATACACATGCACAGTACTTGTAATTTATGGTTGTCTTGATGCTATTGCCATGTACTGTTCATGTGTTTTGAGCTACTGCTCCTTTTTGCTTAAATCCTTGTTCCATTGAAGGTGTTTAATGTTGCATTGTTATTAACTGACTTTTGAGGATTTGTGCACACACATATGCCATGATTGCACATTAACGCTTATACGTGCACACTCTCACTAGGATTTGTCAAGATTCGAGTAGTGAACTGTCTTGGACTGTACCGACTCTCGGTTTTCCAAATTCGAGAATACGGGCCCCGAGACTTGACTTTGCCTCACACAAAGCCATGCATACTCAACACAGTGTTAGTTTCAAACAGGTATATCATGGCTGAACAAAATCCGAATCCGCCTCAACGCAATGCTCCACTACTTCCCGAAGGTCCGAACCTTCCTTTGACCCCCAACAACTATCACCTGGACACGGAAAATATTATTTGTCAATGTCCAGTGATTGTGGAAATCCTGAAACGCCACGCGCTTAATCAAGCACTGACGGCTCACGCACCAGTTCCAGCCGTGTACGTACATCAACTATGGCGTTCACTGGCACCTGTCGAACATGGCCAGCATTTCATTCTTCACGGCCGTATTGGCGATTCCAACATTGTTATCACTCGCCACGACCTCCGACGCATCCTCGAACTGCCGGAAGCGAATGCAATTCCAGGGCGAGATGCATACGACGCTCAAGTCACCGACGACGTTCTTTGCCGAGACATTCGAGCTCTCGGATACGAAGGCCGCCTAACTCAACCATCGAGCTTCCCCAGGGTTCGCCTTCAGCCAGTCTGGTACACACTGTTCACCATACTGAACAGGTGTTTATTAGCCATGAACAGAGGGATCGATCAGACATCCGGCAACCTACTCGGCTTATTCCACGCAGTCATCTACAGTCGTCATGTCGACTATGCAACGATACTTTGGACAGAGCTCGTTGCCCAAGTTCAAAAGAAGCAAGCGCGCAGCCGTCGCCTCACCTTTCTGCCTTATCCACGGTTTCTCATGCTGATAGTCGCGCACTTCATGGTGACCAACCTCACAATACCTGTACACGCCGATCATGAGGTACTCTTATCTACACGCATGACTAGAATTCAAAACATACAAGTCATAGAAAACCTTGTCCCTATGGTAATTCTAGCAGACCTACTAGCCATCGTGGACCAAACGGCACAGAGTGTTATAGACTATAGGAGACAAAACAACCTGGACGCTCCGATGGACCAGCCAAATCCGACTGGACCTACCCAAGGAGCGCAACCCGAGAGGCGAGGAGGTCCACGTATGCGAGGACGAGGGGTCCGACAAGCAGGGGCTATCGGACGGGGCATGATGAGAGAAAATATTGTGAGGGGAACAGGCGTGGGAAGTGCCAGGAGGTCCACACGCGGTGCTAGTTCGTCCCGACCTCAATCCACTCGACCTAGAGACAAAGCTGCTGCTCTACATGATGTGGTCGTGGAGGGGATCTCTCGAGAACATGTAGCTGAAGAGGCAGCCTCCTCTTCCAGCTCCGAGTCTGGCTCTGCCTCCGAAACAGCTGCCGAGTCTTCTTTTGACTTCGAATCCGACAGTGAGGCAACTGAGTCCGATGATGATGATGATTCTCCTAACCCTGAAGGCATACTTGGAGAGAAAAAGAGAGCGGAGGGAGATATAGTTGAAAAAGAAACGACAGGTGAGGTGAGAGAAAGGCGAAGTAAGAAAAACATGAGAGTGAGAGTGTGATGGGGCAATCTTCACAGGTTGCTCCCAACCAGCCTATATATCTAGCCAGACAGCCACATCTACCATCCATTTGCATCCGTTGCATCGGGGAATTGAAGGAGGCGTCGTGGGCCTAGCGACGCAAATGCACACCCCCTAGCCACTCCGTTTCCTCTCAAACGGAAATGGTTTCATCTTCTCACGGGGATTCAGCACAACTTCCACCGGTCTCTCGCTCGGAGAGTACTGGTGTTGAAACAAGAGACCAGCCTCCCCCGGTATCGACTTCTTTGGATGCACTATTGAGTCTAGATCCCCTTGCTACGAATATTCCTTTGGCTAGGACACGGGTCGATACTACAGCTAACGTCGAGAGTCTTGGTGCCTCGACCGGAACGCCCAGAGTGAGTCTACCTTTTGGTAGCTCGCAAGGACAGGGCGGAAGACCTACCATGGCTACTATCACGCCAACGGTGAACGTAGGCAGTACTGCGGTGAAATCCACCATAGCTATTACAACAGAAAGGCTAAGTGCCTCCGGTGTTACTCACCCGGTGTTCATCACCAAGGAGCTAATGGACGGCGCCTTAAAGGCTGTCCAAACAGCGATTATGAAGCAGCTTTCAGATGACATGGCCTTCATCAAAAGGGCCGTCGCGGGTAAAGACGTGGCCACCGAAGTCCCCCCAGTGCACCCTCAGATCAGAATGCCACTGCCATCTCAGACCCCGAGCATACAGAACATGCGCGTCGAGGCTCTCAAAGACGCCTTGTTAGATAAACTTCTTTCCCAATTCAATGTCGATGCATCATCCGAAGCTGACTTAGTGAGCATTCTTCGCTCACAATCCCAACCAGCGCCCCCGGCAACACCGACTGATCCTTAACTTGATTCTCTTACGGCAACATTATCCGAAGTAAAGAAGGCCCTCGATAAACTTTTCGAGAGGGTTTCCAGCCTTGAAGATACATGTAAGAGTCAGGTCCAGAGTTCAAAACGAAGACATGATGATCAGGACGATCCTGATCAGCATGAGGGGGAGAAGAGAATGAGACTGACCGAGCTGTCAACCGCAACGACAGAAGATACAACAGAAACTCCAGCTGAGCCAGAATCACAACAACAGCAACAACCTTCAGATATCTACACCGGTCAGGGAAACGATAACAGAGTCAACATATCCAACGGTTAAAAAGCCCGAGGATCAATCAGATGATATCTTAGTGCTGATGGTTTCGGAGCGGCCTGTCCTAGAGTTAATTGATGAGGACTCCGACGGCGATCCGGAACTTGAGACAAAATGGAGACACAAAACTATAATAGCCATCCAGTCTGAAACAGAAGCTTTGTGGGATTTCATTGGCGAAGATGAGGTTATGGATGATACCGACTACGATCAGATTCTTCTTCAAAGAGAACAGATCTCGATTTCTCAGCCAGATATACACGACACGGCCAGTACTTCAGAACTTCCGACTCCAGCCCCAGTACCGGCTCCGGCTCAACCTGCTCTTCCAGCCCGTTGGGAACGAATCCGGATACTGGTTCCTTATCTGGAGGAATCTCAGAAGAAGTTATTTTCCTACTGGATCAGGCCTCTAGACCTGGTAAAGGTTCACGGGGTCTCATTTCTCAAAGATCCAGTCCGCAAGCACTATTTGGAGGTAATGAAGCGCAGCAGATCAGTCCACCATGTCCGCACGAGGCATGGAATTACATAAGTTTTAGATATCGTGTCCGATCAGATTGTCAGCGTTTGGTTTCTAGTTTTCACAGTCAAGCGAGAAGATGGTAAGAATGGGTATTCTCGGAAGCCGACTTCAGGCATCTATACCTGGACGACTTTCCGGTTCTACTAAAACACTTGAAGACCCGCACCATCCGACCGCTACCTATCACCAAAGCCCTCGAGATGATCAAAAGGTTCATGAAGTGCACGATAACTTTCGCCTACATCAACGACTTTCAGTTGGGCCTCGAAAGTAACCAAAAAAAGATCAACATCTTGAAGCCCAACTTGAATCTTTCCGAAGACGTACAGGTACATTCTATCTTATCCAAACCAGAAACAGGTTTTGTCTATCTGAACGGCCAAGGGGAAAAACGATTCATGAGAATTAGCGAGGTGCACAAGTTCAGTGGGGGTACGCTGATGCAAGTTAAGTCAGAGCTGAAGAAGATCATCGAAGAAGAACAGTCGTCGGAAAGCTATGCCAGTGTCAGAAAGTATCTAGCCAAAGAGTTCCTCAAAACAATCGAAGACCGGCTAGAATTCAGAAACTCCATTCGTCGTTTTGAAGTGTTATTCGCTATCCGAAAGCGATATGTCCCTAACTGGCGTGACATTGAACTTCAATTCCAAGGGGGAGATTGTTAGGTCACATTAGTGGAATGTGAAGTACAGGGACTGTTTATGTTAATTCTTGTAAATACCCTTGTGGTATAAATAGTTTGCTTATCTCTATTATTAGGGTTAATGATCATAATTAGATTTTGGTTTACAGTGTACGACTACAGCCTTATGAAACTCTTTCTGTTCAATTAATGCAAGTGAGATTTATGATTGATATGTTGATTGTGTTGATTACATTGTGATTGTTATTGAATCTGGGATCTACATGAATCAACACTTATCTGTGAATTGTGGATGTTTAATCGAAACATCTTCTGTTCTACTCACCATTTTTCCCGTCCGCCATTGATTGTCTTCATAGGTTTTCTGCAGAGAATATTTTGTTTCAAATGTGTTTTTAGGAGATTTGCAAGCGCCAAATTGATCAGTATAGAATCAGTTTTTTTAGGGATATGATCCCCATGATATCGACTTTCCTTCTTAATCGGGGGATGATTCATGAGGGGGAATGACCAGTTTACCCTTTGTAAACGAGTTTTCAGTGTAAATAATTATAATGAATATTAAATAATTTAGGAAATTACTTGGTTTAATCCTGTCCATTCATTTTAAATCTAAGGTGGTTGTATGGTTTGTTAGTATTTTTAGGTCACTTAAATATACCTCCACTATATATATATATATATATATATATATGGGTGCTTAATCAAATGAGAACTAGTTAATTGGTGATAACCGTGAGATCCAATGTGAGCCACACATTTAACATAATTAATATAAACTTTAAATAAATATAAAAGGGTATGTTAGTAAATTTGGTTTTTCCATTTAATTATATTAATCAATCCTAAAATATCTCCTAAAATCTCTCATACGTATCCTCTCTCACTTTCTACCAAAAACCTAATTTCTAAAAGCTCTCATTTTTTCTCTACACAAAGTTGCCGCCGTCATCTGCTTCCTCTTCATTTTCTAAAGACTCCCAAACCTCATCTGCATTTTCCAGTGACTCCTAAACCCCCTTTGCATTTTTCGGCGACTCCCAAACTCCCTTTACATTTTTCGGTGACTCCCAAATGCCGTCATCTGCCTCTCTCTTCTCTATAGTCTATCTTCTACCTCGTATCTCCATCGATCTGTCACCGAAGATGTAATCCATATGTTACCCAGATCTTGTAGTGGCGGAGACAAGGGTGGTGGTCGTCGCACCCGCCGGTGTCCTCAAATCAGTCATCGGCATCGAAAAGCCCATATCTCTTTCTCCATCGAAACAAGGTATGAAAACTACAGATCTCTATCCCCATCGAAGTCGTCCACCGTTCTTGAGTCTTCGTCTCCATCGAAACCAAGTATGAAAACTACAGATCTTTATCCCCATCGAAGTCGGCCATGTATCTCCATCAAAGAAAATTTCTGATATTGAAGGTCTGCATCTTCTTTTTCTCGATATCACAGTGGCATAACATTTGGTATCACAGTGATATCACATTTGGTGTATATATTCTGGGTATCACACTGAGGATAAAGGTGTTTATTTTGTATGTAGTTTTGGGTCATCACACTGAAGATAGAGGTTTGTATCTTGTATGTATTTTGGGTATTACATTTGGTTTTGTATGTATCTTTGGTATCACATTTGGTCTTAGTATGTATTTTGGGTATCAAATATCTGCATCGTTTGTTTCTGGGTATCACAGTGACATCACATTTTGGTATCACAATGGTATCACATTTGTTCTTAGTATGTATTTTGGATATTGAAGGTCTGCATCGTTTGTTTCAAGGTATCACAGTGGCATCACATCTAGTATCACTTGTGGTATCATAATCATAATCGATATATGTGTCTTTTTTTGACAGTGTCCCCTTTTTTAGGTATTGTATCCGCCGGAATAAGTTCATCAGAAGCCGACTGCCGGAGAGAGGAGAGAGGAGAGAAAAAAACTTAATACCTAATATGCCCTTTAAATTAAATTTCAGTCAAAATTACCAAAATGAATAACTTCCTAATTTATCCTTTAATATGTGGCTCACATTGGATCTCACAGTTATCACAAACAACTCAGTTCTCCCTTGAATGGCCCCGAAGCCTAATCAAATGAGAACTAGTTAGTTTGTGGTAACTCTGAGATCCAATATGAGCCACTCATTTAAAATAATTAATGTTATTTTTAAAATAAAGTAAAAGGACGATATGGTAATTGAAACATCCAAAAATCATGACAAATTTAAACCTTAAAAATTTATCAAAGTTAACCATAATTTCATCCCAACTTTTATATATAAATGGAGAAATAGCTAAGAGGGTTCACATATACAATTTTGAACTTGTCAAAACAACCTACTAATCTAATCCTAACTAGATTATACTAGTTGTTTAGACCATTCACCAAAACATCCTCGTATATGCTAACTTCTCCATTTCATCACCAAAAGTTGAATGTATGATATCACTCGTCACTCTTCCCATTATTACTTCCCCGAGCTCGTACCTGGTAAGAAAATTTAATTTGAAAATATTAGGCTTACGCCTAGTGAGAACGTCTATTTTCAAATTAAAACCTTATAAGCTTTGAAAACCAAATGTAAGCAAAGCATATAAACAACCTGGTTTGCCACCATTCTTACCGTACACATAACATCTTTCGATGACGGGAATATACCCGATTCCATGAATATGACTAACACTAAGTAAGTCATATCATCACGTTCGAGAGCCTACTACGAATCATCACAGATTCTAGATCGTTGCTCATGTCCAAGAAATTACAATTTACTTTATGCCTATTTCTTGGAGTGGAAGTATAGATTACAATTTACTTTATGCCTATCTCTTATCTTCCCATAGAAATCAGGAATTACAATTTACTTTATGCCTATTCCAAGATTTCTCCTCACAATACGAAATGGGAATTTGTTGATCCAAACCCTTAATGATTTGATAATGACCATCTCTTAAAATACTTAGTGAAAATTGTAAGTAAACAATATGTATTAGAGTTTCTCTATCGCTGATAAGTACTAAGACTTTACAGTACCGCTGATAGGAACTCTCGCTCTTTAAGTTTAAAGTTCAGCGAACACTATTCATCCAGTAGCTCTGAGCCTGTTCAGTCTCTGCGAAAATCGCTGATAAGTTAGTTGTTTACTTATGATCCCTGAAGACAAGTTTCACGTCAACATATGTTCTACGCTGAAGTCGAAGATCAAGCTCAAGAACAGCGACAAGTCTACTAATGAACTGATGCGGATATCAGCGAAGCCAAGATTTGTCCACTCAACGTGAAGTTACAAGTAGAAGATTTCAGCAATCGCTGAGCTTTATCATTCGCTGATAAATTACTGATTCAACGAAAGCTGATCATGAAGTCTTCCTCTACAAGTTACTTTTGTCTTTCCCCCCTTGCACGTGTCCGTACGAAATGTCAGAATGGACATCCCTTCTGTCTAGAATCGTACAACAAACTCTGATTCTACACTGTGCACTGTGCGGCTACTAAGGTTGTCTACCAAGGTCAATGACATGCAACCACTCAGCTGCTGCCACGTGTAAAGCAATACTGCAATGCATTAAATGCATGCAGTATATAAGAAGAACCCTACTTCAGAAATGAAGTGTGCTCAGCCATCTTCTTCTTCCTTACTACTGTGTGTTAGGTTATTATTCGTAATTTTCTTATCTCCTTTCTATATTTATTCTAGTGCAAGAAACTTAGTGTTCTTAACTTGTTTAGATTAGGTTAATCCTTAATCTTGTTCCGCAACAAGTTGTAAATTGTCTTGATTTTTCAATAAACAATTTAGAAAAGTAAAAATTGTGTGTTTGTATTCAACCCCCCCCTTCTACAAACTTGTATAACCCTTCGGGACCAACAAGTGGTATCAGAGCATATTTGTTTAATCTCATAAACAAGATCTTATCTATACTAATCTCTTCTTCCTTGCTATTTCTTAAAATGGCTACCAACACAAACACAAACTATATTGACAATGGTTCTTTTGCAAAACCCCCTATATTCTCCAGAGATAACTTTAATCTGTGGAAAAATAGGATGATTCTCTTCTTAGAAGGTGTAGACCCAACTATACCTTATTACATCGAAAATGGTCCATATATTCCTAAAGAATTGATCCTAAAGTTCCAACCGCTGAGAATAGAGTTGCTATTCCAGAAAGGTTGGTTCCCAAGGAAATTCATATGTAGACTGATGAAGATAAGAAGAAAGTGGCTCTTGACACTAAAGCCAGATCCATTCTTTCCATGGCTCTTCCTGACGAAGTCTACCATTCCGTCATGAACCTGAAGACCTCCAAAGCCATGTGGGACACAATCTGTGTTCAGTATGAAGGTACTTCTGAAGTCCAGGACTCACGTAAGATCAACCTGGTAAGACAGTACGAATGCTTCATTTGTGGTAAGAATGAATCTCTCTCTGAAGTACACCAACGTTTTAACTGCTTAATAATAGATCTAAAAACCGTTGGTAAGGAATATTCTAACTTTGAAGTACTGACAAATTTCTTAGAATGTTTACCTGAAAGCTGGGACAGTTATTCAATGTGTCTCAAGCTATCAAAGGATCTAAAATCCATGACTCTTTCTACCTTATATGGCACAATGCTTAATCATGAGCAATCAAGTCATCTTAAGAAGAATCTTGTAAAAGATTCCAAAAGCACCCCTGTTGCTTTACTCTCAGAGTTACCTTCCACTCAACGATGTATTATCACTGTCACTGAGTTGGAAACTAACTCTGAACGTTCATCAGATTCTGACGCTTCAGATGATGATGAAACTCTGGCATTCCTGGCTAATAAATTCAGGAGATTTGCTAGAAAGAGTAATTCCAGAAAGAACAAACCTCTTGCTATTACTGACAAGCCAAGATCATCAACCCCTGTTGATAAGGCTACTGCTACTTGCTATAACTGTGAAAAGATAGGACATTTTGCTAGCGAGTGCAGGTCAAAGAAAGTCTCTAGATCCTCAGCTTTTCCCAAGAAAAACTTTACTCCCAGGACTAGAGATGAAAAATACAAAAATCTGAAAGAAAGGTATTCAAAGCTGAAAACCTTTAAGAAGAAATGCAAAGGCCTGATGGCTGACTATGATTGGGCTACCTCTGACGAAGAAGAATCATCTGCCTCTGACGAAGAAGAAAATTCTGACTTTCCCTCTACTTCAACCTCTGCTACTAAGGTATCACCTTCCTTCTTTACCAATATTTTAAATATTGATGAAGCTGATAGTCTTCGAAAGATCGATCTCTTGACTAGAAGTTTATATGAAGCCATGAATGGCAAAACTGTTATTGAAAATCAAAACCTTGATCTCCCTGAACAGCTTAAAAACTGTCACCTTCAAATAGAAAAGCTTTCTAAAATTGAAGAAGATTTTAAAGATCAATTTCATTTAAATCAGGTAGTAAAAATCGAATGCGAAGAAGCTATCGCTGCATTAAAAGCTGAAAAAGCTACTGTTGATGGATGGTATAACTCCTCAACAAAGATCACTGAGATAATTAAGTCTCAGATTCCCCTGAGTGATAAACGTGGTCTTGGTTACAAAGCAGATACTCTAGAACTAACCACTGACCGTTCCATGCATAAGTTTGGAATGTTCGTATCCTCAATCCCTGACACTTTCTCATCTCAGTGTTCCTCTTCAAAACCTCCCATCCCTGAGGAAATCTCTACCTTAACTTCGAAAGGTAAAGAGAAAATTATTTATCCAAAACCTACCTCAGTCTCTAAAGACAAAGGTAAAGGAATTGCTTTTAACCAAAATCCTCAGAAGGGTACCTTTGTACCTAAGCTGAATGCTTCTAAAGCTTCAGTGACTAATCCCTCTGGTTCAAAGAATAAGATTCCTGGATTTATTCAGCGTGGATCTATTCAGCAATCTACTCCTAGAATCAAAGTGGATACCATTGGTAAGAAATCCGAAGAACTGAATGTTCCTCCTATTTCAAATACCAAAAGTTTACTTGGTGCTGGTCCTTCTAATTCAAAATCAAAAGCTCAGCATGCAAATGGTCCTAGAACTACTTTTAGTTATAGGAAATGTTATCACTGTGGACTTACCAATCATATTGCTAGTAAGTGCCCCACAGCCACCCAAGCTGAAAAGATAGCTAAGGTGAAGATCATTGCCCCCAAGGCAAAGAAGACCACTGAGGTTAAGAAATTAACCAAAGTGAAGACTGACAAAGCTGAATCTTCAAGTGCTGCGAAGAATGCTGAACCTTCCATTCCATCTACCTCCACTGACAAGTGTGTACACATGATGAAATGGGTGCCCAAGTCAAACTAATCTTCCTTTGTTAGCAGGTTAAGAAGGGTATCTGGTATCTCGATAGCGGATGCTCTAGACACATGACTGGTAAGAAGAACCTGCTCATTGAATACAAGGAAGAGAAGGGTCCCTCTGTAACTTTCGGTGGAAACGGAAAAGGACATACCCGAGGGTTTGGTGTACTCTCTAATGGTACAACAACCTTCAGAAGAGTCGCATATGTTGAAGGGCTGAAGCAGAATCTTCTAAGCATCAGTCAGCTTTGCGACATGGATAACAAAGTAATCTTTACTAAGGAATCCTGCTTTGTCGCTGACAAAAAGGAGAAGATAGCTCTCAGCGGTTATCATTTGGAAAATGTTTATGTAATAAACATGGACTCAACAACCACTGAGAACTCCTGTTTCTTCTCAAAAGCCTCATCTGATGTCAACTGGCTATGGCATAAGAGGCTTTCTCATCTCAACTTCAAGACACTGAACACTCTTTCTTCTAAAGAGTTAGTCACTGGTCTACCTCAACACTCATACGCCAAAGAGTCCTTATGTTCAGCATGTGAGAAAGGGAAGCAGACCAAAGCAAGCTTTAAGTCTAAGCAAGTTTCCTCAGTGTCATCTCCTCTACAACTTCTCCATATGGATTTGTTTGGCCCTGTTAACAAACAATCCATCGATGGAAAGAAATATACGCTGGTCATAGTTGATGAATTCTCTCGCTATACATGGGTAATGTTTCTCCGTTCTAAGAGTGACACACCTGAATAACTCATCACCTTTGTCAGGAAAATGGAAGTCCTGAACAACTTGACCGTTCGCTCAATAAGGAGTGATCATGGGACTGAATTTAAAAACAGTTCTCTTGATTCCTTCTTTGAGAGTAAGGGTATTTCTCACAACTTTTCTTCAGTGAGAACACCGCAACAAAACGGAGTCGCTGAAAGACGAAATAGAACTATCATTGAAGTTGCACGTTCAATGCTCAGTGATTCTCACCAGCCTACTCAGTTTTTGGGCAGAAGCTGTCAACACTGCTGATAGTCAAAAGATTCAACAAGACAGCCTATGAACTTTTCCATGGGAGAAAGCCTTCAATTAGCTTTCTTCACATCTTTGGATGTCAGTGTTTCATACTGAACAACAGAGATGCCCTTGGAAAGTTTGATCCTAAGGCTGATGATGGAATCTTTCTTGGATACTCCTCAGTCTCTAAAGCCTTCAGAGTCTTCAATAGAAGAAGACAGACTGTTGAAGAAACTATTCACGTCACTTTTGACGAATCCCGTTCAGCAAATTCTCGACCCTCTGCTGATACTGAAGAAATGAATCAATGGATGTTTTCATATCTTGGTGATTTAGAAGATATTCCCGCTCCTCATACTCATACTGTTGAATATGATGGTCCTACTATCATCCCAAACATGCAAACTAGTGAAGCTGAAACTTCATGGGTCTCAGCTGTTCCTCTAAACACTATGCCTGCTTCTGAACAAAATGTCTCAGACATTCCATCTACTTCTCAGCAATCAGTAAATATAATGACATCTGCACCTACTCCTCTCTTGGCTGATATTCTAGAAGTTGCTGAAGCCTCATCTTCAGCTCCTCCAGTTCAAGTTGAGTCAGCGACTCATACTCCGGCACATCGATGGACTATTAATCACCCAATTGATCAAATACTTGGCGATCCAAACGCTGGTGTTCAGACTCGACGAAGTGCAGGTAATATTTGTTTATTTGTTAACTTTATTTCTCTGATTGAACCAAAGAAAATAGATGATGTCCTCAGAGATCCAAACTGGGTCAGCGCTATGCAAGAAGAGCTGACAGAATTTGAAAGAAACAAAGTTTGGAATCTTGTTCGAAGACCAACTGACAAGACAGTGATAGGCACTAAATGGGTCTATCGAAACAAGTTGGACGAACATGGAACTGTAACCCGCAACAAGGCTCGTCTTGTTGCTCAGGGATACAAACAAGAGGAAGGTATATACTACGACGAAACATTTGCTCCAGTAGCAAGACTAGAATCTATTCGTCTATTCTTAGCCTACGCTGTACACAGAGACTTCAAAGTTTATCAAATGGATGTTAAATCAGCGTTTCTTAATGGAAAGCTGAATGAAGAAGTCTATGTGGAACAACCTCCAGGATTCTCAGATCCTAAGCATCCAGGTTATGTTTATAAACTGGATAAGGCACTTTACGGCTTAAAGCAAGCTCCCCGTGCATGGTATGACACTCTCTCTACTTATCTCCATATTGAAAAGTTTGAGCGTGGTAAAATCGATAAGACTCTATTCTTCAGGAAAGTAAAAGGTCATATTATTCTCGTTCAGATATATGTTGATGACATTATATTTGGTTCTACTAACCCTGACCTTTGTACTCGTTTCGCTGATAGAATGAAAGCAAAGTATAAAATGAGTATGATGGGTGAGCTAACATATTTCCTTGGTCTTCAGATAAAACAAAATGAAAAAGGAACTTTCATTAATCAGGGAAAGTATGTTAAAGATATGCTGAAGAAATTTGATTTAACTCAGAGTTCAGCTATGAAAACCCCTATGGCACCGCCGCTGACACTAAACAAGGATTCTTCTGGAATACCTGTTAATGTCACGACATACCGTGGGATGATCGGCTCTCTTTTGTATCTTATAGCTAGCCGACCTGATACTATGTACGCAACTTGTTTGTGTGCACGATATCAAGCTGAACCTAAGGAATCTCATATGATCGTTGTAAAGCGAATCTTTCGTTACCTTAAGGGTACTCCTAACCTAGGTCTTTGGTATACCAAAGACTCAGGGTTTGATCTAATTGCCTATTCAGATAGTGATTTTGCAGGTTGCAAATTGGATAGGAAAAGCACCACAGGAGGCTGTCAGCTCCTGGGCGGAAAGCTGGTGAGTTGGACAAGTAAAAAGCAAAACTCAGTGTCCACCTCCACCGCTGAAGCTGAGTATGTAGCTGCTGGAAGCTGTTGTTCTCAGGTCTTATGGATGAGAAATCAACTACTAGACTATGACCTTCAGCTCTCGAAAATTCCAATCTATTGCGACAGCACAAGTGCCATCGCTATAGCCAACAACCCAGCACAAGTGCCCCCCCCCCCCTTCTACAAACTTGTATAACCCTTCGGGACCAACAAGTGGTATCAGAGCATATTTGTTTAATCTCATAAACAAGATCTTATCTATACTAATCTCTTCTTCCTTGCTATTTCTTAAAATGTCTACCAACACAAACACAAACTATATTGACAATGGTTCTCTTGCAAAACCCCCTAGATTCTCCAGAGATAACTTTAATCTGTGGAAAAATAGGATGATTCTCTTCTTAGAAGGTGTAGACCCAACTATACCTTATTACATCGAAAATGGTCCATATATTCCTATAAGAATTGATCCTAAAGTTCCAGCCGCTGAGAATAGAGCTGCTATTCCAGAAAGGTTGGTTCCCAAGGAAATTCATATGTGGACTGATGAAGATAAGAAGAAAGTGGCTCTTGACACTAAAGCCAGATCCATTCTTTCCATGGCTCTTCCTGACGAAGTCTACCATTCCGTCAAGAACCTGAAGACCTCCAAAGCCATGTGGGACACAATCTGTGTTCAGTATGAAGGTACTTCTGAAGTCCAGGACTCACGTAAGATCAACCTGGTAAGAGAGTACAAAAGCTTCATTTGTGGTAAGAATAAATCTCTCTCTGAAGTACACCAACGTTTTAACTGCTTAATAATAGATCTAAAAACCGTTGGTAAGGAATATTCTAACTTTGAAGTACTGACAAAGTTCTTAGAATGTTTACCTGAAAGTTGGGACAGTTATTCAATGTGTCTCAAGCTATCAAAGGATCTAAAATCCATGACTCTTTCTACCTTATATGGCACGATGCTTAATCATGAGCAATCAAGTCATCTTAAGAAGAATCTTGTAAAAGATTCCAAAAGCACCCCTGTTGCTTTACTCTCAGAGTTACCTTCCACTCAGCGATCTACTATCACTGTCACTGAGTTGGAAACTAACTCTGAATGTTCATCAGATTCTGACGCTTCAGATGATGATGAAACTCTGGCATTCCTTGAATGGCCCCGGAGCCTAATCAAATGAGAACTAGTTAGTTTGTGGTAACTGTGAGATCCAATATGAGCCACTCATTTAAAATAATTAATGTTATTTTAAAAATAAAGTAAAAGGACGATATGGTAATTGAAACATCTAAAAATCATGACAAATTTAAATTTACTTTATGCCTATTCCACGTTTCACTTAATGTCAGTGCCTATGGATCCATTACACTTCCTAACATACGTATGTGGTATCAAACCAATCATATATCAAAGCATAACATACTAACATCAAATTATGAGTATGTTCATACTGCTAAGATTGAACTTCGATTAAATAATCATCCCCTGCCAAAAGTTACCGAAACTCTTATTTACCGGACATCAGAAGTACCCGGAACATCAGAGGTTACCGAACAATAAAACTATCCGGTCAATTGTCCAGAACTCATAGAATCTGGAAACATCCGGAAACAGTATCCGAACTCTCAAGTCCGGAACCATCCGGGATCGAATCCGGTATCCGGAATGCCATTATCCGGACACCCATCCGGAATCCGGGGAAAACCCCAATCCGAAAATCTCAATTCCGGAACCTATCCGGAAACCATCTGGTATCCGGTAACCCAATTCGGAAAATACAATTCCGGAATCCGGTACATTCCGGACACTCATCCGGAACCTGGAATCATTCCTATCATTTATCCGGAGACCGTAACTTTCCAGAAAACTCCACTTCCAGACTATTCGAACTGTACATCGATTTTTGGTCTTAAAACTCATTTCAATCCAATTCTCAATCGTTTTCATACCACTACATAATTACCAAAACACTTGAAGACCCGCACCATCCGAACGCTACCTATCCCCAAAGCCCTCGAGACGATCAAAAGGTTCATGAAGGGCACGATAACTTTCGCCTACATCGACGACTTTCAGTTGGGCCTCAAAAGTAACCAGAAAAAGATCAACATCTTGAAGCCCAACTTGAATCTTCCCGAAGACGTACAGGTGCATTCTATCTTATCCAAACCAGAAACATGTTTTGTCTATCTGAACGGCCAAGGGAAAAACGGTTCATGAGAATAGGGAGGTGCATAAGTTTAGTGAGGGTACACTGATGCAAGTTAAGTTAGAGCTGAAGAAGTTCATCGTAGAAGAACAGTCGTCGGAAAGCTATGCCAGTGTCAGAAAGTATCTAGCCAAAGAGTTCCTCAAAACAATCGAAGACCGGCTAGAATTCAGAAACTCCATTCGTCGTTTTGAAGTGTTATTCGCTATTCAAAAGCGATATGTCCCTAACTGGCGTGACATCGAAATTCAATTCCAAGGGGGGAGATTGTTAGGTCACATTAGTGGAATGTGACCTACAGGGACTGTTTATGTTAATTCTTGTAAATACCCTTGTGGTATAAATAGTTTGCTTATCTCTATTATTAGGGTTAATGATCATAATTAGATTTTGGTTTACAGTGTATGGCTACAGCCTTATGAAACTCTTTCTGATCAATTAATGCAAGTGAGATTTATGATTGATATGTTGATTGTGTTGATTACATTGTGATTGTTATTGAATCTGGGATCTACATGAATCAACACTTATCTGTGAATTGTGGATGTTTAATCGAAACATCTTCTGTTTTACTCACCATTTTTCCCGTCCGCCATTGATTGTCTTCAAAGGTTTTCTGCAGAGAATATTTTGTTTCAAATATGTTTTTAGGAGATTTGCAAGCGCCAAATTGATCAGTATAGAATCAGTTTTTTTAGGGATAGGATCCCCATGATATCGACTTTCCTTCTTAATTGGGGGATGATTCATGAGGGGGAATGACCAGTTTACCCTTTGTAAACGAGTTTTCAGTGTAAATAATTATAATGAATATTAAATAATTTAGGAAATTACTTGGTTTAATCCTGTCCATTCATTTAAATCTAAGGTGGTTGTATGGTTTGTTAGTATTTTTAGGTCTCTTAAATATACCTCCCCTATATATATATATGGGTGCTTAATCAAATGAGAACTAGTTAGTTGGTGATAACCGTGAGATCCAATGTGAGCCACACATTTAACATAATTAATATAAACTTTAAATAAATATAAAAGGGTATGTTAGTAAATTTGGTTTTTCCATTTAATTATGTTAGTCAATCCTAAAATATCTCCTAAAATCTCTCATACGTATCCTCTCTCACTTTCTACCAAAAACCTAATTTCTAAAAGCTCTCATTTTTTCTCTACACAAAGTTGCCGTCGTCATCTGCTTCCTCTTCATTTTCTAAAGACTCCCAAACCTCATTTGCATTTTCCGGCAACTCCCAAACCCCCTTTGCATTTTTCGGGGAATCCCAAACTCCCTCTGCATTTTCCGGCGACTCCCAAATGCCGTCATCTGCCTCTCTCTTCTCTATAGTCTATATTCTACCTCGTATCTCCATCGATCTGTCACCGAAGATGTAATCCATATGTTACCCAGATCTTGCAGTGGCGGAGACAAGGGTGGTGGTCGTCGCACCCGCCGGTGTCCTCAAATCAGTCATCGGCATCGAAAAGCCCATATCTCTTTCTCCATCGAAACAAGGTATGAAAACTCCAGATCTCTATCCCCATCGAAGTCGTCCACCGTTCTTGAGTCTCCGTCTCCATCGAAACCAAGTATGAAAACTACAGATATTTATCCCCATCGAAGTCGGCCATGTATCTCCATCAAAGAAAATTTCTGATATCGAAGGTCTGCATCGTCTTTTTCTCGGTATCACAGTGGCATAACATTTGGTATCACAGTGATATCACATTTGGTGTATATATTCTGGGTATCACACTGAGGATAAAGGTCTATATTTTGTATGTAGTTTTGGGTATCACACTGAAGATAGAGGTTTGTATCTTGTATGTATTTTGGGTATTACATTTGGTTTTGTATGTATCTTTGGTATCACATTTGGTCTTAGTATGTATTTTGGGTATCAAAGATCTGCATCGTTTGTTTCTGGGTATCACAGTGACATCACATTTTGGTATCACAATGGTATCACATTTGTTCTTAGTATGTATTTTGGATATTGAAGGTCTGCATCGTTTGTTTCAAGGTATCACAGTGGCATCACATCTAGTATCACTTGTGGTATCATAATCATAATCGATATATGTGTCTTTTTTTTACAGTGTCCCCTTTTTTAGGTATTGTATTCGCCAGAATAAGTTCATCAGAAGCCGACTGCCGGAGAGAGGAGAGGGGATAGAGGAGAGAAAAACACTTAATACCTAATATGCCCTTTTAAATAAAATTTCAGTCAAAATTACCAAAATGAATCACTTCCTAATTTATCCTTTAATATGTGGCTCACATTGGATCTCACAGTTATCACAAACAACTCAGTTCTCCCTTAAATGGCCCCGGGGCCTAATCAAATGAGAACTAGTTAGTTTGTGGTAACTGTGAGATCCAATATGAGCCACTCATTTAAAATAATTAATGTTATTTTTAAAATAAAGTAAAATGACGATATGGTAATTGAAACATCCAAAAATCATGACAAATTTAAACCTTAAAAATTTATCAAAGTTAGCCATAATTTCATCCCAACTTTTATATATAAATGGAGAAATAGCTAAGAGGGTTCACATATACAATTTTGAACTTGTCAAAACAACCTACTAATCTAATCCTAACTATATTATACTAGTTGTTTAGACCATTCACCAAAACATCCTCGTATATGCTAGCTTCTCCATTTCATCACCAAAAGTTAAATGTATGATATCACTCGTCACTCTTCCCGTTATTACTTCCCCGAGCTCGTACCTGGTAAAAAAAATTAATTTGAAAAGATTAGGCGTAAGCTTACGCCTAGTGAGAACATCTATTTTCAAATTAAAACCTTATAAGCTTTGAAAACCAAATGTAAGCAAAGCATATAAACAACCTGGTTTGCCACCATTCTTACCGTACACATAACATCTTTCGATGACGGGAATATACCCGATTCCATGAATATGACTAACACTAAGTAAGTCATATCATCACGTTCGAGAGCCTACTACGAATCATCACAGATTCTAGATCGTTGCTCATGTCCAAGAAATTATAATTTACTTTATGCCTATTTCTTGGAGTGGAAGTATAGATTACAATTTACTTTATGCCTATCTCTTACCTTCTCATAGAAATCAGGAATTACAATTTACTTTATGCCTATTCCAAGATTTCTCCTCACAATACGAAATGAGAATTACAATTTACTTTATGCTTATTCCTCATTTCACGTCAACAGGAATTACAATTTACTTTATGCCTATTCCACGTTTTGCATCACAATATGAAATAGGAATTACAATTTACTTTATGCCTATTCCTCATTTCACGTCAACGGAAATTACAATTTACTTTATGCCTATTCCACGTTTCACTTAATGTCAGTGCCTATGCATCCATTACACTTCCTAACATACGTATGTGGTATCAAACCAATCATACATCAAAGCATAACATACTAACATCAAATTATGAGTATGTTCATACTGCTAAGATTGAACTTCGATTAAATAATCATCCCCTGCAAAAAGTTACCGAAACTCTTATTTACCGGAAACTTAGAAGTTACCGGACATCAGAAGTACCCGGAACATTAGAGGTTACCGAACATTAAAACTATCCGATCAATTGTCCAAAACTCATAGAATCTGGAAACATCTTGAAATAGTATCCGGACTCTCAAGTCCTGAACCATCCGGGATCGAATCCGGTATCCGGAAACCATTATCCGGACACCCATCCGGAATCCGGGGAAAAACCCAATCCGAAAATCTCAATTCCGGAACCTATCCGGAAACCATCCAGTATCCGGTAACCCAATTCGGAAAATACAATTTCGGAATCCGGTACATTCCTGACACTCATCCGGAATCATTCCTATCATTTATCCGGAGACCGTAAATTTCCAGAAAACTCCACTTCCGGACTATTCGAACTGCACATCGATTTTTGGTCTTAAAACTCATTTCAATCCAATTCTCAATCGTTTTCATACCACTACATAATTACCAAATATTTGATTCATTTGATTCAACTGCAAATATTTGGAAGAAAAGATGAACTCACCTGAGATTTAGAACTCACGGACTGCAATTCAGTTCAATTCACCTTCAACTTCTCACACCAAAATCAAAACCTCATCAAAATCAGCTTAACCTGATTATCCATTCCTAAAAGATTAATTTGGATACCAAAATCAAACACTTATCGGAGCAATATAGGATTCAAGAATCTTTCTCTTTCTCTGCTTGTTGAAACCGACTTCAGGAAACCAAATTAAGGTGTTTTCTCAATACATAACCGACTCCAACTTTAAATACCCACTCAACTTCCAACAATTGATAGAATCAACCTCCAAGTTCAAGTTTCACAAATTACCTAAACTTTGGGTTAATTACGAAATCAACCCTTTCGTCAATCCATTTAAAATAATACTTCCATTATTTTAAACATTCTTCCCAAAAGTAATAGTAAATTAGCTATGGAAATTTCGAGGTGTTACAGTAATTTGATAATTTAGATTTTTTATAATAAATTAAAATAGAAACTAACTCGTTTAACTTGCACTAATTAAAAGTTTGAAGAGCACGCCTCTACATCTATCTCTTCTCAATAGCCGCCTCTGCATCTCTATCTCCCTTCTCAATAGCCTCTCTTCTCCAGAATGGGACTAGGGTAATATAGCCGACAATGTGGTATCACCTACTTTTTTCCCACCATTTTCACCACCGTCTCTGTTCACAGTTACTGTAAAATCTTCTCAAGTCGCTGCATCCACGGTCGAGCACACACACAGTCATTGGTAGTCTTTTTCTTCGGCCACGACACTTCTTTGGCTCAAGCTTATGCTATTATTTTGGATTACAAAGGTACAGGTGAACATGGTACGGTACCATGTTTTATTTTCATATACCGTGTACCAACCAATTATAATTGGTACTCAAAAATTTATGACATGTACCAACAATTATACTTGGTACCATTTAAAATGGTACCAACTTTTTTTGATTGGTACATGTCGGTACTTTTGTTCCAACATCGTAAAAATTAAAGTACGAGTTATTTAAATTGAACTTTATTAACTAGAGCTAGTTATACTAAAAATGTCGTGCATTAATAGCATGTTTATATGTGTTATACCATTTATCCCTACCCATACAATCATTCAAATAATTTTCATATAAACACAAACATTCACCGATAGTCTAACAAGCGGCAATTGAGGAGCAAAAATGGATCATGGAGGTGAAGACGAGTTACTAAAGTTGTTAAGGTTACGGTACTATCAACCAATTATATTAATATCAATTAAATTGGTACGGTTAATACACGAATTGATTGGTTTGTCTTGGTACAAAATTGACATCCCTAATCAACAATAGTGCCCATCAATGCCACAAATTACAAAACCCATATTTTAACTAAATATTTATCAATGTTGTTGGTAGTTGGTACTCAAATTTTCTCTTCCATATGGCTAAAAAATATAACTATAAAATGAAAATGTTTTAAGCCTTTATTATGTCACATGATGAAAACGAAAAAAAGATTCACACTTGTAAGCAAATAGAATGAATAAAGAAAATTTTGTTCACTATAATAAGTTGGTTGATTTTACACATTTCATGGCATATTTATTTATACACTTAAAACTCTATAGAATAATAAACTACATGCTTAGAAAATTTACTCGACTGGTCGGTTAATTACTTCTAAATTATCGCACTTTTAGATGTGGAGCATTTGTTAGGGAACAAAGGAACTTAGGAGCAGAGCAATATGGGATACAAATTGAGGACTCTTTTCCTTTATATTCGTTGTTGTGTTTTTTATTGATCTTTCAAAGGCATCTTCCGATCTAGGACCCCCCCATCTTATGCACCCCTTGTTGATGACCAAGCGGCTAACACAATGGTATATGTTGAAACTTAGTACCTTGCATATCCATATTAAAGTCTAACCATTGATGGGGAGTTAAACTACAAAGTCAAATTAGTTGAAGCTAGGAAAAAAGATGAAGACTTAACTATCAATGCATAATGGCTAGAGAACGTTCACTTATGAGATGTAATAAGTAACCCACTATGGGATGTAATTAGTGCATAAACGTTTAGCACCTGAGCTGATGAAGAAGATATCTGTAGAAATCCTCATCAACTGATCAACAAATACCATCCAACTCAATGGTGGATATCGAGTAATTGAGTAACCACTCACAAATGAGTAAGTTCTCAACTCACTACAAAACAAATGACTTTTACCCACATATGGAGATTTCCGTCAGTGATTACCCTAGATCAACCTTAAAATATCAATGGTTCGGTAGAATCCGATGATTTTCGAGAAAATACTCATGGATCACCCAGAGAATCCATGTGTAATCTGTCACTGATTTGCATTACCTACCAAAAATTACCCATCAACTTTTGTGACGGTAAAACCCTACTTCATAACCCAACTATCCCCATTAAAGTTATTCAAACAAATTAAGATGCAAAAAACATATTCACACGTTTCACATCAAAAGTCCTTTAGAACAAGGTTATGGCACAAAGATGAACAAGGTTAAAAAACTACGACAACTATCCCACATTTTGACACAGAGATGGGTAAGGTTAAAAACTTGATCTTGGATTATATGAGTGGTTGAATAGGATTTCTCCACATCACTGGAGCTAGATCTCATTTCATAGGTAAGAGTTTGCATTTGTTTTCCTAAATTTGTTTGTTATTTCATATTTATGCTCTATATAATTTATGGTGCACGAGTGGACATTCTTGAAAATTGGGATTACCCAAAATATCGGTTGGATACATGTATGCCTTCAAACTTGTTTCGATTTCTGGAAGGGAGATGTGGGCTAAGTTTGAATATCCAACTAGACTAACTTCACCAACACATCAAACCCAAGTGGGTAGGCCCAAGAAGAAGACGGTAAAGTCTGTTGGATAGTTGACTGAAGTGGGAAGGAAACATAGAAGGGTTGGTAATACCGTAAGGTGTACAGAGTGCAAAAAGAAAGCCACAAGTCTCGCAAATGGAAAGGACGTGAATCTTAACTTGTGAAATTTGATTTTCTTTTGTTCAAAACTTGTTGTAATAACTCTGTTTTTTGTACCTGATGGCTGCTATTTTGGGATGTTTAATATAGTAGCTTGGAAGTTGCTTGTTGTAGCTAATTGTTGCTTATGCTATTTTGGGATTAATTTAGTAGCAACTTTGATGTTGGTTTTGGGTTTATTTTTGTAGCAACTTTGACTTTAGATATTCAATATGAAACCAAAGCGGGTGTCACCATCCACCATCTTTTTAAGTTTTGGGTTATGATGTAGATATCCATTATTTTCTAAGGACGTTACTTGTTATTTTTTTAAATCAAATGAGGCATTGTATCCATGCTTATATCCATTATTTTCTAAGGACGTTACTTGTTATTTTTTGTAAACCATAGGGACCAAGTATAAATTTAACTCCTGATTTAAATTCAAAGCAGGATCAAATATGTTATAAAGTACGATTAAATGGATGGAAAAACTGAATGGACAAAATTTCCCCTTCTTAACTTCACTTTTTCTAACGACGTTATTAACAAGGATCTTATGTGTTATAAAAACGAAAATAGAGAGACATTGTTCATTAAAAATTCTTTCAAATGACCTTAGTAGTTAATTTTTGTAAATCACAAGAACCAAATTTGCATTAAAATGCTAATTGTTTGGTTAATATGTATTATTTTGATGTGTAGTATACAAATATTATACATTTATTAAAAATATTATCTAGATGATGAAGGATATTTTAAGAAGGGAAATTAATTAAAATACCCTAAGTTTGACCATCACTTACCAAAATGCCACAAATCTCTCCCATCTTACAAAAATGCCCCAAAAATCCGCGATGGAGCCCGCAATCGCGGGCCCCAGGCCACGTGTCACCAAACTTTGCCCACTTTGCCCGCGTTGGTCCCTCAAGAATGCCCGCGGTCCAGATTTCCCCCGTCAAGAATGCCCGTGTTGGCAGTTTTGGTCCCTGTCCGCGTTTGACTTCCTTTGACCCCCGCGATCGCGGGCTGACGTGGCACGAACTTTGGCCAAAAGTGCCTCGCGGAGCCCCTCAACTTTGGCCGCGGTGCACATTTGGCCCCTGCCCGCGATCGCAGCCCACGATGGCCCGCGATGGACCAAATTTTACAGTTTTGGTCCCTGGAAATTGACACTTTCAGCCCCTGTACTTAAACGAATTTTGCATGCTTTAACTGTTTTTCCACAATTATTGTACTTTGAAGACCGATTTGTGGTTGAAATTCATTTGCATGTTTGAATCAATGTTAAATCAGTGTTTTTGGAATACCAGTTTGTGGATGAAATGAGAGATTGGTTGTCATCAATGTTGGTTGTTTCATTGATAAATAGATGTAAAATGCAAGCCATAATCCACACACCGATTTCATACTTCTTTCTTGATTTCTTTCTGCAATATTTTGTGTTTGAGATACTACTGAAAAAATGAGTTCATCTGTTGCAAAAGCTAAGCTATATTTCTGTTTTGATGGTGAATGGGAGCAAGATAACAATGAGTGGAATTTTGCTTATAAATCTAAGCATGGTGTAAAATTGCCAGTAAACTATACTTATCAGAAATTTCTTGCATACGCCATGCAAAAATGTGGAATCAACTCTTCTGCTGTTTGCAAGTTAGTGTTTAAAAATGGCGATGGGTCATTTGTGGATTTATCCAACGATGGGGATATCTCTACTTTTCTGCACTTTGCAGTCGATTCAGAAAGGCCCCCATTACTTTTTGTGTATCCCGGCGTATCCGACGGTGACAACGACGGTGACGACGACGGTGACGACGACGAAGACCTCCAAATAGAGCAGCCTGATTCTCAACAACAACAACCACCACAACCACACGAAGGGCGTACTGCTGGAGTTGCTGATGACGAAACCCACGTTTTCAGAACGGGTAATTCTGAAATAGACAGATCAGACACCGATAATGATGATCACGAAGAATATACCCCTAGTTGAAAATCATGTAGTCAGATAAATGACTTTTTTGATATGCCCCCTATTCTTCCAGACTCCCATACCCAGACACAAACCTACGAACCTACACCTTATATTCGCAGTGAAAGGTTAAAAGCAGGTCAGATATTCGATTCGAATGATCTCTTGGCATGTCAGATCGAACTCAAGTTCTTGGAAGAGGGTTTCCAAAGTCACGCGCGGAAATCTGACAAAAGCAGATACGTAGTTGAATGTGCCAGAGAAAAGTGTGAGTGGAGGTTGTACGCGATTCACACGGGTCCCAAAGGAGGGGCGATAATGATTAGAAAGTTGCACGACGTACACACTTGTACGAGGACGCAACTTAATCCCCACCACAAACAAGCCGGCAAAAAGACTTTGGGTGCGATGCTGAAAAACAAATTTCCTGATGTTAGCAGGTCATTGCGTCCAAAGGACATCGTCCACGATGTTCACCGGCAGTTCGACGTCACGATTGATTACCACCAAGCTTGGCGTGCGCGATGCCATGCACTGTTTATGGTGAGAGGCACGTTCGAGGAGTCGTATGAACGACTCCAGACATATTTATATAATTTGCAGCTGCAGAACCCTGGTACTGTCACGCAGCTATGGACCGATTCACGTCGACGGTTTGAGATGTGCTTCGTGGCCCTTGGACCCGCGGTACGTATTTTAACACGTCATATGTTTACACATTATAAACTATAACATTTACAAATGAAAACCACCTATGTTTTTGCAGATCCGCACATTTCTGGCAAATCTACGTCGTGTCCTGATAATAGACGCAGCCCATTTAAAGGGCCGTTACTTGGGTATGATGTTCCTGGCGGTTGCCATGGACGGGGATAACTCCATCGTTCCAGTAGCTTTCGGCGTAGGCAAGTCTGAAACCGGGGACGAGTGGACTTGGTTTATGTCCATGTTGAGACAAGCTATCGGAGACCCGCAAGGGTTGGTGTTTATGTCTGACAGGGCTCCTTCCATAAGCGCCGCAATCTCTGCCATGTACCCAAACGCCCCTCACGCCATATGCTGTCGACATTTGGAGATGAACGCCAAATCCAAGGACAAACGTATTACCACCTACAAGGATGTCTATTGGGCGGCATGCAGAGCATATACAGATCGGGAGTTTAACAAGTACATGAATATGCTACGATATAGTGCCAACGAAGCAGCCAAAGTCTTTGACGAAGCTGGACCAGAGAGGTGGTCCGCGGCCCATTTTCCTGGACAACGGTATGACATTCTGACCTCGAATAGTGCAGAGTCTGTGAATGCACTCTCCCGTTTTGCGCGTAGATGTCCGATTGTTAATCTTATGGACTACTTTCGGGCCTTTCAACAAGAGTGGTACCAAATTCGACGCCTAAACGGAGCTGAGATTCAAAATGCACTCACACCAACGGCGGAGAATATCGTTCAGTATAGGGCGCGTCGTGCGGCGACATGGCCGGTAAGAGCAATCGGGTATGGGAAGTACGAGGTGCATGATGACTATATTCACGCGATTGTGAATATGGAAGACCACCTTTGTTCGTGTCGCGAATGGGATAAATCTGGGTTACCGTGTGGCCATGCCATCGCTGCAGCAACATATATGGGTCGTACAGATTGCAGCGACTTGGCTGTACCTTTCTTCACGTCCGAATATTACCGGAAAACATACGTGGAGGTAATAAACCCAGCTGGACCCCCTGCAGCATGGGTGTATCCACCCGACCCGCTTCCACCATGCTATCCACCTTTAATGGATAAGAACAGGGCCGGGAGACCGAGAAAGAACGACCGACGTCCATCACGTGGTGAAAGTTCGATACAACGAAGATGTACTCGGTGCCAATGTGTTAGGGTAGAATTTATGTTGATTTTAAGTTCAAGGTTTATTTTGTAATTGTTTAATCTTAGTCCATAGTGAACGGGCCATGGGCTTGTTAACCACGGGTCCGAGGTATATAATGTTGTATTAGCCTAGAAAAATAGGTTAATCATCTCTTTTACTTTCTGAACTGTATTGCAAATTCTCTCTGAAAGATTAATGAAAGGGATGACCAGTTGAAATCAATTGCTATCATTGTTCACATATTTCGATTTCATATTAGTTGCACGGATCTGGATTCTACAATTGGTATCAGAGCAGACGGACGGATTCGATTCAAAGTCTCAATCGTTGATTTCTGGTTAGTTTGACTTTTTCGCGTCTGACTTTTCTTGAATGTTTGATTCTGTGATTCTGCGTAAATTGATTATTTTTGCTTATTGGGTTGTGTTAGCATTATCGTTATAAGTGTTTCTGCAAATTTTCACATCCTAATTCGTTCGTTTGGTTGGTCAATTTAGCAATTTAAGATCTAAAGTTTTGGTAGTGTTCTTGACAAAGATTCGATTTTTAACCATCAAAACTTGTTGTTTTTGCTCTAAAAACGATTGGGTTACTGTTGTTTTTGTGTTTGGGATTGTTTCTAATCTTTCAGGAACCTTCGTGTGCAACCCTAATCGAAAAATTGATCGATTTGAGCAAACAACCGACTTGTCCGGATAAAACAGCCGACTTTTCCGGACAACTTAAAGGTGTCCGGACGTTTGTGTGATTTTCATCCGGATAACTCCAATTCCATCCGGACTCCACATTTTTCCGGGTAAGTTCTGCAATCCGGGTAAGTCACTATTCCTTATATTATCCGGGTAACATTTGTATCCGGAAACCCAGTGTTTCCGGACATATTTTATCCGGACAATCCTATGTACCCGGAAACTTCATTGCATCCGAACAACTCAAGTTATCCAGACACGGTAACTTCGTTTTATCTGGTAACTTAAGCCATCCGGTAACCTTGGTTATCCGGACAACTCAAGTTATCCAGACTCTTTCTTTTATCCGGACTCTTTCATTTTTCCGGACTCTTATCCGGAAACCACCCGGATTCTATAATCCGGGACCCCCGTGCTAAGTCGCAGGAGGGGGACATTTAAGTATTCGTGATATTGTGCCACTTTGAATCGAACAATCGTCTGACGATCACTCCAGTGCAACTGAAGATGTCTCCTGCTGAAGAAGACATGAAAAAGCCGTGTCAGGTATGTGAACCTATCTTTTCAGAACTTTATGACCTAGTGAAACCTCTTGCTGAACGGGTAGTTTCCTTTAAGGCCACCTCTAAAGAACAACTGCTTGAGATTAGGTCTCTAACCGAAAAGCTAGATGTTCAACAAAGATTAACTGAAAAATACAAGTCTGAAAATGCTATGTTAAAGGAGAAATGCAAAAATCTTTCAATAGCACCTAAAGACTTAAGGGCCAAATTATCTGAACTTCAGTCTCAGTTTGATCAGTGCTTGAATGAGAAAGAGGATATTGTTTATCAATGTTCCTCTCTTCAGATTCAGCACAAGGAGTTTGTTGCGAAAATTCTTGATCTTGAAACCAAACTCCACAAAAGGGGTCAAACTGATCAAACCATCTTTCTGAATAAACCCAAAGAGTTCACCTATTACAACAAAGAATGGGGAATCGGATATGATAACCCACATTATTAGAAAAAGGGAAGATGGCATACACCTACTTTATATGATTTTGCTTGCTATGGGTTAGATAAAAATTATCCGGAGTACGCAATTAAATGGACTGGTCCTCTTGAACCTGAAAAGGAAGAGGAAACCGAGGAATATAAGCGCACACACAAAAGAGGAATTCAACTTCCATTTTGTTATGAGCCTTTGAACTATTCATATCAAAAGGACAAAAAGTACCTCTCCAATGACTACTTTGATCCCTACAAGGTTGCTACGCCCAAGGATTCCTCCAAAAAGGATGAGGATCAAGCAATTGAAACCAAGACTGAGATGGATGAGTTTAAACTCTATGTTCCCCCTCTCATCTTGGAAGCAAAGATAGTCGAGTTGGAGGAGTCATTAGAGAAAGAAAGGTCCAATTTTTAAATGGAAAAGCAAGCTTTACTTGAAAAACTTGAGAATCAACAACCGGTCAAAACCGAAGTTATGTCTGATGAAGGACAGGAGATTCTTCGGTCTGAAATCAATCGACTCACATCACAATTGTCTGCTCTGGCAATAGAAGTGATGCAAGAGAAAGTGAGTAATGGTCAGCTTCAAGAGCAAATTGACCAACTCCAAACTGTAAAGCAGATTTCACCCGAACTTTCCTCAAGTTCATCTGACACGTCTTCGTGCAAAGCTTTTATTAGCAAAACTTTTTCAACACAAGACGATTTAGATTCTCAAGATGAATGTGTTACAAGGAATTTAAACTCTGATTTTTCAAACGCTTCCGCACCAAATTCCTCAAAGCACACTACAGAAAGCACAAAGTGTTCCTCGCCTTCCTCGACCGATCCAAGTCCTGTAATTCCGGATGTCGATTTTTCAGAATACATGAACTCCGAAGGTAATTCTGATAGAGAGTTTGAGTCGTTCCCTTTCGACAAACTCTTCCAAGTCATTCTGACTTTTTGTCTCCAGTGGTTAATCGTCCGGTCAATTTTCAAAAGGGCGATTGTTCTCAATCCAAGACTCCAGCTGTGATCAAGATTCTTAAAAATGCTTCATATTCTCAAAAACAATCACAGCCGAAGCAAAGGACCGATCAACCACCTGCTAAAAATCCTGTTCCTTCAAAAGTCACTGACCACACTGTCCCTGTTGTTTCGGATAAAACCGGTCGAGCTAAACAAACAAAACCAAAGTGGCCAGCCAAGGAATCTGTCAAGGATGATGCATCAAAGTCGTTCAATACTGTCTTTCATCCTAGGATGAACAAAAACGATTGTGCCTGGAATCATAGGAATAATTTTGTTAATAGAGATGTTAATTTTCCGATGAAAATTTATTCCATTCAGCAATTGATTCAATTATCACACGATCGTTTGTGTTGTTCTAGTTGTGGCTGGAATGATTTTGATGACATTGCCAATAATGATTGGTTTGGGTCATATCAAATGTTTAATCATACACCCAAACGCAAACTCCGTAATAACCAGCAAAGAGACTATAAAAAACGGGGTTACCAATCAGCGGTTAAACCACAGCGGGAGACCAAACCTGCTCCTAGATGGGTTGCTCCTACTGAGGTTAAACCAGCACCCAGGTGGAAAGCTGCTACAAAATATGTTCCTCCTAAAGGTGTAAATTTTGCACCGAAGAGGAAACAAGTGCCAAAACCAGTTCCCTCTAACGGTGTAAATCCTATACCTAAAGGGAAAGCTGGGACAAAGCAAGCTTCCCCAAACGGTGCCAAACCTAACCCTCCGGGACCCAAACAAATATGGGTACCTAAACGTCACTAATCTTGTTTTGCAGAACGGTCATGTGTGGTACTTAGACTCTGGATGCTCCAAGCACATGACCGGAAGAAGGGAGCTTCTCACGAATTACCAGGAAGAATACTGCAGAGACGTGAGATTTGGAAATAACGAGAAGTCGCCGATCGTAGGCTACAGCGACATCGTGCAAGACAAGATAACAATCAAGAAGGTATCCCACGTCGCAGGATTAGGACACAACCTCTTCAGCATCAGTCAATTCTGCGATAAAGATCTCGAGGTCATCTTTAAAGCCACACGTTGTCGAATCCTCAACAACAACGGAGAAGAGCTACTGGTGGGAACTCGAAAGACCAATCTATACACCATCGACCTCGCGGCAATCAAAACTGACAAACCTGTCTGCCTCTTGTCTAAAGCTGATTCTGACCAAGTTTGGCTCTGGCATAGACGTCTTTCGCACCTCAACTTCAGAAGTATCAATCAACTGGTGCTAGGCAAACATGTCAGAGGCGTGCCCCAACTTCCGTTTGTAAAGGACCATCTCTGTGGAGCCTGCGAAAAGGGAAAGATGACTCGTGCATCACATCCGCCTAAGACAACTCCGAGCACGACCCGGACCCTCGAACTCATTCATATGGATTTGTGTGGTCCAATGCGTGTTCCAAGCATCAACAAACGCAAATACGTGCTCGTGATGGTGGACGACTACTCACGCTACACATGGGTGATGTTCTTACGCTCGAAGGACGAAACTCCGGAGCTCATCAATGATCACCTGAAGACTGTCCAGCAGAACAAGCTTCAACACGTTCAGTCCATCAGAACTGACAACGTGACGGAGTTCAAGAATCAGAAGGTGGATGACTATCTGCGATCCGTGGGAATCACACACACTTTCTCTGCAGCACGCACTCCTCAACAAAACGGAGTGGTGGAAAGACGGAACTGTACCCTGGTTGAAGCTGCTCGAACAATGCTATCCCAGGCAAATCTACCGCTATATCTATGGGCTGAGGCGGTATCTACAGCTTGCTACACGCAAAACCGCTCTATCCTTCTCAAGCGATTCAACAAGACACCGTACGAGATCATGAATAATCACGTTCCAACCGTCGGTGTAAAGCCCATGTCCTGGTATGGTTCGTTAATTTATTTATTTTTCTTCTGCTCAGTTTTTATAACTGCTTGTATTTTGTAATATTTACGTTTAGCGAGAGTAGCACCGTTAGCCTTCATTGTTAATTCTTAAGTTAAGTTGGGTTAAGGTAAGATGTTGGTTTTTTTGGGGGGCTATTCTTGGACTTAGACAAAAGATGGGCATGGGTTTCGGCCCATGCAAAAAGGGGACCGAGACCCCTTTTCTTCTTCTCGTTTCCTTCCTTTGCACACAATAGAATACTAAGCAAAACCCTAAACTCTCTCCAAAACTCACGGCCGTAGCCCCTTCTCGGTTGCCGCCGATCGCAAACCACCATCACAGCTGCTTGCCGCCGGCGAGAGCGAGAGAGAGAAGAAGAGACGATTGGGAAGAGAGTGGCCGTCGAGACGAAGGCTGCTGCTGCTGCGTTCTTGCGAGAAAGGTAACGTTCTCTTCTTGTTTTCTGTTTCTTCGACACCGTCAACCGCAAACCACCACCATCGCCGCCGCTGCAGCCTTGGCTGCCGATGGCGTGGCCACCAGCGTGCACCACCAGCGCAGGGTGGCGTTGTGCGTGGTCGGGGGTAGTGATCCGGGTGTGTGTGTGTATAGGGAAGTCGGGATAGTTTAAGGGTCCGTTTTAATCCTTGTCTCGTCGGATTTTCGTATATTGCCGCCGTCACCGCCGGCGACCACCACTGCTGGAGGTGGCAGTGGGTGGTGCGCGGTTGAGCCCAGCCTTCGTGACCTAAAACCCTGTTAGAGTGAACCCCAGTTGCAAACCCGAATCGATTAAACCGTTTTTGCAAATCGTCATTTCATGTGAGGTTTTGTAATCTGCCACTGTCTTGCGTTAACCATAACTCTTTACTCGTAACTCGGATTGGGGTGAAACAGATGCCAAAAGTTCCCTTTCCGAGTCTAGTAACGTTTCTGTGTTTCGTGTGAAATCCAGTTCGGAACGTAGCATAGGCCAAATCGTCGTTTTATGCTGAGAGGTGCTGTTTTTTCACTGTTCTGCGAGCTGTTCTTTTAAAATCCGTAATAAAATGTAGAAAAATCGTTAGGAGGTGTATAATATGTCCTTGGAACCCTAACTCATAGTACTTTCTAGTTATGTATATTAATTGAGGATTTTCTTGGTTTAAAGAGGTCGGATCAGGTCCCGAACAGACCTGTTTGGTTAGACCGAAAAGTCGTTTTAGTGACGGATTAAGTGTGCGTCGTATTTTATGGTTCGGGTCTCGTGTTAATGCATTTTAACGTTCGTCTAGGTGTCGGGAAGTGATCTTGGATTTGTGGAGCTTGATTTATTGTTTGTGAGCTAGGCGCGCTTACGAGGTGAGTTCTCTCACTATATTTAATATCAGTCGTTTTACATTACTGTAGCTCGTGTGTGGTAGCTTTAATTATTTGTGATGCGGGGCTAGATAGTGGGGTGGCTAGTTAGACCTTTGTTGACATGTATACGCGGGTGGCGTTGTCATGTATATGCGGGTGGTGTAGGGACTCTGGGGCCGATGTTTGTATACGCGGGTGGCGTAGGTACTCGGGGGCCGGTGTTTGTATACGCGGGTGGCGTAGGGACTCGGGGCCGGTGTTTGTATACGCGGGTGGCGTAGGAACTCGGCGGGGCCGAAGATTGTATACGCGGGTGGCGTAGAATCTCGGTGGGGCCCAAGATGTTATACGCGGGTGGCGTAGGGGTAGGTATGCATGTTTATGATTTGTTCGTAGACTTGTATGCTTGTTTATGTGCAACTATCTGTTATAGGGGTAGTGTGGAATAACTGTGTTATCTATGGTGGTTGAATTCACTAAGCTTCGTGCTTACCCTTTCCCAATAAATCATTGTTTCAGGTTCGAGTGGCTCCAAGGCGTGACGTGTACACACTGGCGCGCGTGAGGAGCTGATTATTATATCGTTTTATAATTATCATTTTTAAACTATTTATTCCGCTGTTTACTGTTTTTAGAGAATAATTATTCTTGGGTTGCAAACGAAACGTTTTGGGTTATTTAACGAGTTTAATTAATGAAATGTCATTTTTAACAATTTAAATTTTCTTGTAATTTTTGGGATGTTACAACTTGGTATCAGAGCACAGCTTGAGTGAATCAAACGCATCTCGGTGTGTTTGATCTCAAGTTTGCGGCTATAAAATTTTCTTTAAAGTTTTTGGGAAATAAAAGAAAGGAAAACCCGTTTGGGAAACGGTGATCGAGGGCGCAGTGTGTACAGTCAGCCAGAGCCAAGGGGGAAAGGTACATTGCTTAGTGTTGTATTGCTTTCTAGGCATAGGGTATGCATGCTAGATTGCCTGTTGTTGACACTATGTTGTATGATGACTGCTTGCTAGTAGGAATCAATGCTAGTTATAGTAGGTTGTTAAGTGAAGGCCCTATAGGTTGTATGCAGTAAGAATCATATAACCTTAGAATATTTGATTTAGTTCTATTGCGCAGCTCTTGTTTGAGTCCAACCGTTCTAGGATAAAATCTTGTATTCGAATGTCTATTTGATTCGCGAGGCAACTCGTTATGGCTAACAGGGATTCCGTTGTAGCAAGGGTAGTGGGGTGAGATGAAATTCCTAGTGAGCTGGGAATAGCGTTTACATATGAGTACGTATGCAAAATTGTTTTCTAGAACATAGGAGTATGTATGCTAGATTGCTTGGTGCTTAATACACTGTATTGTATGGTTGTTACTTGCTATTAGGGACTTATGCTAACTTTGATAGGTTGTTAAGCGAATGCACTATAGGTTGTATGCGGTAGGAACCGAATAGCCTTAGAATGTTGGATTTAGTTCTACTGCGCAGCTCTTGTTTGAGTCCAACCGTTATAGGATAGAATCTTATATTCGAATGTCTATCTGGTTTCCACTGTATACGACTGTGCGTTTACGAGGCGACTCGTCGGGGTTAGTGGGGGTTCCACCCTAGCAAGGGTAGTGGGGTATTATGATTATTCCTAGGGAGCTAGGAAGAGCGTGTACATATGCCGGTGCGGGCATATGTGTGTAGTTATCGGCGAGGAACTACTTGGACCCATCGGATGGAACTCGGAACGAGTGATGATAGGTGTGGAAGGTAGTAGTAGAGCTCCTACTATCGGAAACACAGGATCAATGCTCGAGTCGGGGAAAGTCACGAGGAATCCAAGGAGTTGAGCGTGAGCGTTGTTAGTGTGAGTTATTATGTGCTAATAACTCGTTGTAATATCTACCCGGAATAGACGTCACAAGGAGGAACAACTATAGTAAACCTATTAGTACAGGTGTGTACTTGAATTGCTTTGACGTGATGATCGTTGGGGTAGTGGTGAAGGCTTTAGATTAGTAGTCGTTGGAATAGAAGGATGATTCTAGTATTAGTCACTTGGAGTGACGATAGGGATGATAATTGTTATAAGCAGGTCATTTCGGGCCAAGATGGGATATTGTGCTAGAGTCATCGGCTTATAGAGCCGACTTCGATTTGAGGAAAAATCGTAGGGATTGTTTGACGTAATTTCCCAACTTTCCTAAGAGGTTTAAATGTCCGGATGACGTTAGTGGATCGGAGAGATTTGGAGGAGTAGGAGTCGAGGCGTAGAATGCCGACTAAGTCATGCACAAAGTTTGATTTTGAAAATAAAATTGCATTATCTAATTCTTGTGTTTCTAATTCTTTTTGGATTGTGTTGTAGAATTTTGGGAAAGGCGCTTTTAAGTGTTATGTGTCAGATTGAGTACTTACATACTTGGGGGAGTGAGTCATTCCGAGATAGGCATGTTGTTGGTAGACTGTTTGCATTGGATCCTTGGTCATGTCAGTCAGTCGTTGGTAACGGTCGGTTGGGTATCTCGGGGTGGGACCCCGGTATCCATGTGTTATGACCTTGACTTTCCAGTAGGCACTAGGAGATAGTCTTGGGCACTTACCTGAGAGGTAGTTCCGATGTGCCGGGCCTTGAGACGTACCTGGGAGGCAGGCGTTAAGGCGTATCTTGTTATAGTGTAACTAGGTTCCCTATGGCGGGCGAGGAAGATAAGTAGACGGTGGAAGATTGGGTATTCCACACGTGTTGTTAGTGTAGACCGAATAGTGTCAGTTAAGGGAATGATGCCCTTTGTAATTAACAGAATAATTGCGCAGTAACCTTTTTGAAGTGAGTAGTATATTAGGGCGTCGACTTTTGGGCTTAAGGCCAAACACCTTAGTGTAATTGGAGAATTGTAGCCGATTTTAAGGAAATTATGTTGATGGTAGTAGTAACCCTGAGATGCTTACTTGTGATGAATGGTTATGGTGGAATGACCTTCGTGGGTGATTATAAGTTTACTGGTTTGATGATGCGTGTAAGGTAAGTTTTGGGAGTCTATTAGAACTCGTAGGAGATAATCGATGGTTAATGGTAAGAATGATCGGATCCGAGTATCCTGTAAGGTATATTGGTGAGCAACTTTAGGAGGGTTAGAGCTTGAAATTGAATCGGGATGTATGGAATATCTAAGGTTGGGAGACAACCGAAGTCGTTTGACTAGGAATGATTCCAGTTGTTGGAGTGTTCTTCCGATCGTAATTTCAGTGTCCTTGGAGGAGTTTTGTTGGTAAGAAAAGTATTCGAGAAATTTTTAGGCGGTGTGAGAAATTTAGATTCCAGTTAGTGAAAGTCCAGTGGCAACACCGAAAGGGGTCCGAGTGGACTTGGGAACCCGAGAATGATATGCGGGAGAACTACCCGGAGCTGTTTGCAGGCGTAGACTTCGAGGACGAAGTCTAATTCAAGCGGGGGAGAGTTGTAAAGCCCATGTCCTGGTATGGTTCGTTAATTTATTTATTTTTCTTCTGCTCAGTTTTTATAACTACTTGTATTTTGTAATATTTACGTTTAGCGAGAGTAGCACCGTTAGCCTTCATTGTTAATTCTTAAGTTAAGTTGGGTTAAGGTAAGATGTTGGTTTTTTTGGGGGGCTATTCTTGGACTTAGACAAAAGATGGGCATGGGTTTCGGCCCATGCAAAAAGGGGACCGAGACCCCTTTTCTTCTTCTCGTTTCCTTCCTTTGCACACAATAGAATACTAAGCAAAACCCTAAACTCTCTCCAAAACTCACGGCCGTAGCCCCTTCTCGGTTGCCGCCGATCGCAAACCACCATCACAGCTGCTTGCCGCCGGCGAGAGCGAGAGAGAGAAGAAGAGACGATCGGGAAGAGAGTGGCCGTCGAGACGAAGGCTGCTGCTGTTGCGTTCTTGCGAGAAAGGTAACGTTCTCTTCTTGTTTTCTGTTTCTTCGACACCGTCAACCGCAAACCACCACCATCGCCGCCACTACAGCCTTGGCTGCCGGCGGCGTGGCCACCAGCGTGCACCACCAGCGTAGGGTGGCGTTGTGCGTGGTCGGGGGTAGTGAGCCGGGTGTGTGTGTGTATAAGGGAGTCGGGATAGTTTAAGGGTCCATTTTAATCCTTGTCTCGTCGGATTTTCGTATATTGCCGCCGTCACCGCCGGCGACCACCACTGCCGGAGGTGGCAGTGGGTGGTATGCGGTTGAGCCCAGCCTTCGTGACCTAAAACCCTGTTAGAGTGAACCCCAGTTGCAAACCCGAATCGATTAAACCGTTTTTGCAAATCGTCATTTCATGTGAGGTTTTGTAATCTGCCACTGTCTTGCGTTAACCATAACTCTTTACTCGTAACTCGGATTGGGGTGAAACCGGTGCCAAAAGTTCCCTTTCCGAGTCTAGTAACTTTTCTGTGTTTCGTGCGAAATCCAATTCGGAACGTAGCATAGGCCAAATCGTCGTTTTATGCTGAGAGGTGCTGTTTTTTCACTGTTCTGCGAGCTGTTCTTTTAAAATCCGTAATAAAATGTAGAAAAATCGTTAGGAGGTGTATAATATGTCCTTGGAACCCTAACTCAGAGTACTTTCTAGTTATGTAATTTAATTGAGGATTTTCTGGGTTTAAAGAGGTCGGATCAGGTCCCGAACAGACCTGTTTGGTTAGACCGAAAAGTCGTTTTAGTGACGGATTAAGTGTGCGTCGTATTTTATGGTCCGGGTCTCGTGTTAATGCATTTTAACGTTCGTATAGGTGTCGGGAAGTGATCTTGGATTTGTGGAGCTTGATTTATTGTTTGTGAGCTAGGCGCGCTTACGAGGTGAGTTCTCTCACTATATTTAATATCAGTCGTTTTACATTACTGTAGCTCGTGTGTGGTAGCTTTAATTATTTGTGATGCGGGGCTAGATAGTGGGGTGGCTAGTTAGACCTTTGTTGACATGTATACGCGGGTGGCGTTGTCATGTATACGCGGGTGGCGTAGGGACTCGGGGGCCGGTGTTTGTATACGCGGGTGGCGTAGGGACTCGGGGGCCGGTGTTTGTATACGCGGGTGGCGTAGGAACTCGGCGGGGCCAAAGATTGTATACGCGGGTGGCGTAGAATCTCGGTGGGGCCCAAGATGTTATACGCGGGTGGCGTAGGGGTAGGTATGCATGTTTATGATTTGTTCGTAGACTTGTATGCTTGTTTATGTGCAACTATCTGTTATAGGGGTAGTGTGGAATAACTGTGTTATCTATGGTGGTTGAATTCACTAAGCTTCGTGCTTACCCTTTCCCAATAAATCATTGTTTCAGGTTCGAGTGGCTCCAAGGCGTGACGTGTACACACTGGCGCGCGTGAGGAGCTGATTATTATATCGTTTTATAATTATCATTTTTAAACTATTTATTCCGCTGTTTACTGTTTTTAGAGAATAATTATTCTTGGGTTGCAAACGAAACGTTTTGGGTTATTTAACGAGTTTAATTAATGAAATGTCATTTTTAACAATTTAAATTTTCTTGTAATTTTTGGGATGTTACAGTCGGCTACTTTCATGCACTTGGATGCACTTGCTATGTACTAAACAACAAGGATGATCTCGAGAAATTCAGCCCCAAGGCGGATGGAGGAGTCTTTATTGGATACTCCATGCGTTTACAACAAACGGACCAAAACCGTTGTTGAAAGCATAAACGTGACATTCGACGAAGCCGCAGATTTGGCTTCTGAACACCTCAGTTCAGAACCCGGTTTAACTGGCGTGTTAGCTTCCGGACCTCTAAGTTCGGGATCTACACAAGCATTAGTAAATCCGAATCATGCATCTTCATCGAATGAAAATCTTTCTGATTTAGATTTATTATTTGAATTCTTTTATGATGACACTGCTCACTCTTCCTCACCTGTCTCAGCGCACCCGCGACTTGAAGCTGCTCGCAATGCGGATTCGGACGACTTAACTGGTCCGCCACCGTCTATGAGTACGCCGTCAACATCTCTGGAGACAGCTCAACCATCCTCATCTGATACGAGTACACCTGGTAATGTAACCCCCCGGAGGAACCTATACTCTCAGAGATCGCTCCTAATGATTCGTCTTCTGCTACAACCAATGTTCAACCCCTGAACTCCTCGGAACCAGAGGTTGTTCAACCATCGACGAATCCTCCCCTACTTCCTCCAAGAAACACGACTGCTACACTTGAACAAGTTCAAGACCTTCCATCTGGTGCATATGTGGATCCGGACGCCTCTCCATCTACTCAACAGCCGCTTTCGTACACCACCAAATGGACAAAGGCACATCCCCTGCATCAGATCATCGGTGATCCTTCCACTCCTGTACGCACACGAGGCGCTTCTGCCAACTTCTGCCTATTTTCCGGATTCTTAAGCAAGATCGAGCCGACGAACGTTCGCGAAGCGCTCGAAGATCCAGACTGGATCATAGCCATGCAAGAGGAGCTGAATCAATTCGAAGCTCTAAAGGTATGGCGACTGGTTCCACGTCCTACGCACAAGCCGGTAATCGGAACCAAATGGATTTTTAAGAATAAGAAGGACGAAGACGGCATCGTTGTTCGCAACAAGGCGCGACTCGTGGCCAAAGGATACCGACAACAAGAGGGGATCGACTATGATGAGACCTATGCTCCGGTCGCTCGCATTGAAGCAATCCGTATGTTTCTCGCTTATGCTGCACACAAGAACTTCACAGTCTTCCAGATGGATGTGAAGACAACCTTTCTTTACGGCGATCTCCAAGAAGAAGTTTACGTGTCGCAACCCGACGGATTTGTGGATGACTCAAAACCTGATCATGTCTACATCTTGGACAAGGCACTATACGGTCTAAAGCAGGCCTCGCGAGCATGGTACAACACCCTATCAAAGTTCATGTTAGAATCCAAATCTACACGAGGTACTATTGATTCTACTCTATTTATAAAGAACGAAGAGGGTCACATCATTCTAGTCCAGGTATATGTCGATGACATCATTTTTGGTTCTACTAATCCTTTATATGCAAAGAACTTTGCCAAACTCATGGGAAAATTTTTTAAAATGAGTATGCTGTGTGAGATGAATTTTTTCCTCGGTCTTCAAGTTAAACAACTGTCGACCGGAATCTTCATTAACTAGTCCAAATACATTAGGGCTATTCTTCGAAAATTCCCATTGGACCAGTCCTCACCAATGAAAACTCCCATGGCAACCAATACAAGGCTTGACACCGATCCTAACGGAAAGGCTGACAACGCCAAATTGTATCGGGGAATGATCGGTTCTTTAATGTACCTTACTGCCAGTAGACCAGACATAATGTTCTCGACATTTCTTTGCGCCCGTTATCAGTCCAACCCTAAAGAGTCTCATTACAATGCTGTTAAACGGATTTTTCGTTATTTACGTGGTACTGCTGATCTTGGCCTTTGGTACCCGAAAGAGACAGGTTTTGGACTTTCCGCTTACTCGGATGCGGATAACGCGGGATGCATGTTGGACCGCAAGAGCACCTCGGGACACATTCAGTTCTTGGGCGACAGCCTGGTAAGCTGGGCATCGAAGAAACAACAATGCGTGTCTACATCCACTACCGAAGCCGAGTACGTGGCCGCCGCGAGCTGTTGCTCTCAAGTCATCTGGATGAGGACACAACTCAAGGACTACGGGTTCACGTATGTCAAAGTCCCAATATACTGTGACTCCAAGAGCGCCATTGCAATTTCAAGTAACCCGGTCCAACACACAAAGACGAAGCACATCGACGTTCGGTATCATTTCATTAAAGATCACGTCGAAAGAGGTACCATCGAGCTCTACTTCGTCAACATAGAACATCAGCTAGCAGGCCTCTTCACCAAAGCCTTGGACGAAAAACGCTTTAAAACTCTTGTGTTCAAGCTCGGTATGCAAAATCTGAAGACTTAATCCGACTGTGTACCTGTACAAGTTCCATACCTCTACGAGTAACTGTCCACTCATCATCCGGAGTTAACACTCTTGATGATTGAGCATACACTTCCTCGCACTGGTATTCTACTTGCCTCGGTAACTTAGTTAGATTTAGTCTCTGTATTTTCTAGGTAGATTTCGTCTGTTTCTCTGGTTAACTCTGTTGGTGCAAGTGTACCCAGTTTTAATATTGTGATATATTTTTGGTACACATAAAATCACATCTCCATATTTATTTTGATGATTACAAAACACACCGCATTCTTTGTTATCTAACAATTTATCCAAGTGTACAGTTCTTGATGAACACAAAGTTTTTATCTGAAGGGTTCAAGACGGAAGTTTTACGTCGTCATTATTGTGTATATTTAATAATGATAAACACCCTAAAATAATATACCACTTGGATATTTCTAAAACCCTATGTTAATTTTAAAATAAATTAAAATACCTTTATGGATGTACTTGTGGACAAAGTTCAACTCTCAAGGTCTCCCATCTTCTCAACAATGTGCTGGAACACAACAAATGAAAAGAGAAGATGTCTTCTAGAAGCCATAGGTTTTGTTGTTGATTTCTCATTGGTTGATGCTTCAAGTGGTTGCCTCTTTTTTTCTCTATAAATAGCATGCAGGGGACGAATACCAATTTACAACTTTCACAAATCTGCATTTGATCAAGACTCTGCAGATCCTCTCTTCCACTTAAATCACTTATCAAAATTATAAAATATTTTTTGGGTAAGAAACCTTGAGTTGATAGCAGATTAAAATCTTTCGATTAGTTGAATCAGCAACACAACTCAAGTGATCAAACTCTCTAAAAATATCCAAGTGATAAACATTATACAAGAGTGATTATCAATATTAAAATTATACACCTCTTGTAAGTGTTTGAATAGAGTGAGTGATCCATAGAAATCTCATCAACTGAAGTAGAGAAATCCGTGATTCTTTTTTGTATTAAGGTTTGTGTTCTACCGTAAAGAACACGTTCTTATTGGATCTCCGAGAAGTGTTTTCTCGAGGTGGACTAGCCAACCACGTGATTGGTGAACCACTTTAAAATATCGGTGTCAAGTATTCTCTTTCTTTTATCTCTTTATTTTTACCACTGTGCATTTAATTATATCTGTTTATATAATTGTTGTATATTTATTCTTTTATACTCTGTTGTATTTGTACTGTCTTTTATACCGTATTTATTTATAAAAAGAATTTTTGAAAGTAAAAGATTTTAAATACAACCTTACCCCCCCCCCCCCCCTAGGTTGTCTAACAATTGGTATCAGAGCAGGGCTTTCAAAATTTTCTGCTTAAATTTTTTTTAATGGCTCAACAAACTAATATTATGTTTTCAAAACCTCCTATGATAGATACTGAAAAGTTTGGCATTTGGGCCGAACTATTTGAATGTCACGTTCGTGGCAAAAATCAATGAATTTGGGATATTATAGAAAATGGGAATTTTAATCCTACTATTGTAAAAGATGATCTTATTGTTGATAAACCTTTAAAAGAATGGACTCCCGCTGAAGAATCTCATGTCTGTTTAAATTTTGAAGCTAAGAATATATTATATGCTGCTTTAACTACTGATGAAATTGAAAGAGTGTATACATATAAAACTGCTAATCAAATCTGGGAAAGTTTAAACAACACTCATCGTGGAAACACACAAGTTAAAAGTTCTAAAATAAACATTTTAGTTCATGATTATGAATTATTTGAAATGTCAAAAGATGAGTCAATCGACTCAATGTTTAAACGTTTTAACCTCATTATGACTACTTTGAAAGGATTAGGTCGCACTTATCCTAATGAAGATTACGTAAGGAAAATCCTCCGAGCACTTCCTTCGGAGTGGATGGCAAAGATTACATCATTAGAAGACTCCCGTGATCTCTCCCTAATGAAGCTCGACGATCTCGTCGGCAATCTTAAAGTACACGAAATTGCACTTAAAAGAAACAAAGATCGGGAGCAAGTCAAAAAGAAGTCGATCGCTATTAATGTCTCAACTCCGAATGACAAAAAGAAAAAGGAGGAAGCTAGCACTTCAAAAGATCAATCCGATAAACTCAACGAAGTCGCTATGTTGGTAAGAAACTTCTCTAAATTTTTTACTAACAATAAATTTTCTAAAAATAGCAGATTTCAAAGAAACGGTAACTACCGTCGTGGCGGTGAAAACCGGAGTCGCAACTTCCATAAAAGAGAAGATAAAGTGAAGAAAAATGACGACTCAAGTGACGACGAAAAAGCCAAACCAAAGAGAGGTTATTGTTACTCATGTGGTGATAAAGACCACTATGCCAACGAATGTCCTAAAAAGAACAAATTTCAAAATAAAAAGGATAAAGCCTTCGTTGGAGGCTCGTGGAGTGGAAGCGAAGAAGAAGACGAATATCAAGCTATTTGTCTTATGGCCGAAAGCGACGACGAGGTAAAATCTTTTTACTCAGATTACGCTAGTGATTATGAAAATGAAGATGAAAATAATCTTGACGAATTATATGAATCATTCCATGACATGGCCGCTCTTGCAAATAGGTATCAAGATGAAATCTCAAAATTAAAAGAAACCGTATCTGCATGTGAAAAGAAAATTAATGACGGTAAACAAAAATCTGCAAATGATATGGATATAATTGCTAAATTAGAAACTAAATTAGGTGAAAAGGATTTTTGTAAATCTTGTGATATTCTAAATAAAAAAATTGCATGTTTAAATAAAAAGACACATGAAGATATTATATGTACAAAATGTGATATTCTTAAAAATGAAAATGCATGTTTAAAAGCTAAATGCGATTCATATGAAAAGGACAATCTATTAGCTAAAGCATTTCAAAGTAGTAATGAAAAAGTTCTTAACATGCTAAATATGTCTAACCGTATAAAATGTAGAAAAGGTATTGGTTCCGATGCTTGCAAAGAAAAATGTTCTTGTATGCCAATTAAAAGATATTTTGAATCACCTAAAGTAAATACAAGAAATCGATATGTGCAAAAACCTCCGTATGTACCTAAAATGAATAATGTAAAATATATACCGAGAAAACCGTATGCTCGCATGTACCATGATAAATATTCTAGACCGAAAAATAATGCGAATATAAATGCTTCTTTTTATGTGTATGATAAATACAATCGCAAAATTAAAATGGTAAATAAATGGATTCCAAAATGAATGTTTAATAATGATAATCCCGGTGGTATGCGTTTATGGTTTTAAATATGTTACATATATATGCAGTTCTTTTTAATTCTATATATAATATATTTTCTTATATGTATTATATATAAATAATATACTTTTGTATGTACTTTTTGTTTATATATACATACATACGTACTACATATAAATATATATTTGTTTTGTTTAAATTTTTTATTGTTTATATATTAGGTTTGACTTTCTATTTACTTATATATATATACCTCATATATACGTATATCATACATATATTTATATATATTCTATTCAATTCTTTTGTCTTACTTATATATATAAAAGACTCTAAGTCCTTTATATATTTTTGTTGTTGTCATCTTGAAACTAATTAAGAAGGACCCACGAGAAATGGGGACCATAAAAGTTACATCCTTATTATTGTAGATAAACCTTGATATGGACTGGATTCTCGATAGTGGTTGCACACGTCACATGACCGGAAATAGCAATCTCTTTTCATCATATAAGTCATGTGATGGTGGACAAGTAATTTTTGGAGGAAATTCCAAAGGAGAGATAATTGGGAGAGGTACAGTTTCTTGCAATAATGTTAAATTTCTTGATGTTAATCATGTTGATAATTTAAAATTTAACTTGCTAAGTGTTCGTCAACTTTGTAAAAATGGTATAATCGTTATCTTCGAAGAAGATTCTTGTAAAATCTTGAAAAATGGCAAAGTTCTTTTAACGGGTCTTGTAAAAGGAAATTTATACATTTGTAAAACTCTTGTAAATAAAAATGTTTGTTTATCGTCCCTTTATGATAATTCTACTTTATGGCATAGACGTTTGGGTCACGCTAATCTTAGATTAATTCAAAACTTAAAAAATAAGGAGCTTGTGAGTGACCTTCCAAAATTAAAGTTTGATAATCATTTTTGTGATGCTTGTCGTGTCGGCAAACAACATCACGTTTCTCATAAATCAAAAAATGTGATTTCAACTCAAAGAGTTTTAGAACTTTTACATATGGATCTTTTTGGCCCTATGGCGATTCAAAGTTTTGGAGGAAATTTTTACACTTTGGTTATTGTGGATGATTATTCCCGTTATACTTGGACTTTATTTTTGAGACATAAAAATGAGGCTTTTGAAAAGTTTAAAATTTTGGGAAAACGAATTCAAAACCAACAAGGTTGTACGATTGTTTCCATACGTACGGACCATGGACGTGAATTCGATAATGATGTCCAATTTGGTGCCTTTTGTGATAAACATGGTATAACTCATAATTTTTCGGCTCCTCGAACACCTCAATCTAACGGGGTTGTTGAAAGGAAAAATAGAACGTTACAAGAAATGAGTAGAACCATGCTAAACGAACATCAAGTTCCCCAAAAGTTTTGGTGTGATGCCGTTGCTACCGCGACCTATGTGCTTAACCGTGTCCTAATTAGAAGTATCCTAAATAAGACACCCTATGAGCTTTACCGTGGTAGAAAACCTTCCTTAGCCCACCTAAAAGTTTTTGGATGTAAATGTTTCATTTTAAACACCAAATCCTATCTAACCAAATTCGATGCCAAAGCCTATGAGGGAGTGTTCCTAGGTTATTCTTGGAATAGCAAAGCCTATAGAATCCTAAATAAGGAGACCATGGTTGTAGAAGAATCCCTAAATGTTAGCTTTGACGAGAGTCCTCCCAAACCGAGTGCACCCTTAGCAAATGACAATATCCGTGAGGGAGAAGTCTTAGCCCAACAACTTAGTACCTTGGATTTAGGTACCCAACCTTCCACAAATAATATTGAATCTAGTGATGCCCCTCCATGTTTTATTCCGCAAGGTGTAGATGATCCTAACCTTAGAACCGCTCGAGGCCATCCCGTAGATCAAATTATAGGTGACCTAAACCAAAGGACAACTAGATCACAAATCCATACCCACTGTGCTTTCCATGCCTTTATCTCAACCATAGAACCTAAAACCATAGATGAAGCTTTAGGAGATGAGGATTGGATAATGGCCATGCAAGAAGAGTTAAACCAATTTTCTAGAAATGATGTGTGGGACTTAGTTCCTTGCCCTAGTAGTCAAACCATTATTGGCACAAGATGGGTCTTCCGTAACAAGGTAGACGAGAACGGTGGAGTCACACGAAACAAGGCACGTTTAGTTGCCAAGGGGTACAATCAACAAGAAGGTATAGATTATGATGAAACCTTTGCACCGGTTGCAAGGTTGGAGTCTATTCGAATGCTTCTCGCTTTTGCAAATGCTAAAGATTTTAAATTATTTCAAATGGATGTTAAAAGTGCTTTCTTAAATGGTATTATAAATGAGGAGGTATACGTTTCTCAACCTCCCGGTTTTGAAAATTTTGAAAATCCGACACATGTTTATAAATTGAAAAAGGCGCTTTATGGTTTAAAGCAAGCTCCGCGTGCGTGGTATGATAGATTAAAAACCTTTTTAATTGTAAGTGGTTATATTATGGGTAAAATAGATAATACTTTATTTGTGAAATATGATCAAAATGATATTGTAGTTGTGCAAGTATATGTTGATGATATTATTTTTGGTTCCACTAATGAAAAACTGTGTAATGAATTTTCTGCGAAAATGACAAGCGAGTTTGAAATGAGCATGATGGGAGAGTTAAAATACTTCTTAGGATTGCAAATCAAACAATGTGAAACTGGTATTTTTATTAGTCAATCTAAATATTGTAAAGATATGTTGAAAAAGTTTAACTTTGAAAATGTCAAACCCGTTGAAACTCCAATGACCACAAACTTACAATTATCTCGTGACGAGGAGGGAAACGATTTTAATGAAAAGATTTATCGTGGTATGATTGGTAGTTTATTATATTTAACTGCTAGTAGACCTGATATTATGTTTAGTGTATGTTTATGTGCTCGTTTTCAATCTTCACCTAAACAAACTCACTATGAAGCTGTCAAGCGTATTTTTCGATATTTACGAGGTACTACTAATCTTGGCTTATGGTATGCAAAGAAACCCGAGTTAGAAGTAACGTGTTTCACCGATTCCGATCTTGGTGGATCTATTGTTGACCGAAAAAGTACTAGTGGGGTATGTGCCTTTATAGGTCTCTCACTTGTATCTTGGTTCTCTAAGAAACAACAATCCGTAGCTTTGTCTACCACCGAAGCGGAATATGTAGCCGCCGCAAGAGCATGTGCTCAAGTCCTTTGGATGAAACACACACTTACCGATTTTGAGGTACACCTAACCAAAATTCCAATTATGTGTGATAACTCAAGTGCCATTAACTTAAGCAAAAATCCCGTGTTACATTCTTGTACCAAACATATTGAATTGAGACATCACTTTTTACGAGATAATGTTCAAAAAGGCCAAATCGTGCTTGAAAAGGTTGATTCGGAAGATAATTTGGCCGATATTTTTACTAAAGCTCTTAACAAAAAGGCTTTCTTTAAATTAAGACTTGGTTTAGGCATGCTTGAGTATAACCCTTGAGAAAATGCTAACTCTCAAATACTTCATATTTTGAGGGGGAGCATAGCGTCTTTCCTAACCCTTTTTGCTTTGACAAAAGGGGGAGAGAAACCGAGTATGCTCTCGTGTTTAGCGTTGTGTTTGTCATCATCAAAAAGGGGGAGATTGTTGGTGCAAGTGTACCCAGTTTTAATATTGTGATATATTTTTGGTACACATAAAATCACATCTCCATATTTATTTTGATGATTACAAAACACACCGCATTCTTTGTTATCTAACAATTTATCCAAGTGTACAGTTCTTGATGAACACAAAGTTTTTATCTGAAGGGTTCAAGACGGAAGTTTTACGTCGTCATTATTGTGTATATTTAATAATGATAAACACCCTAAAATAATATACCACTTGGATATTTCTAAAACCCTATGCTAATTTTAAAATAAATTAAAATACCTTTATGGATGTACTTGTGGACAAAGTTCAACTCTCAAGGTCTCCCATCTTCTCAACAATGTGCTGGAACACAACAAATGAAAAGAGAAGATGTCTTCTAGAAGCCATAGGTTTTGTTGTTGATTTCTCATTGGTTGATGCTTCAAGTGGTTGCCTCTTTTTTTCTCTATAAATAGCATGCAGGGGACGAAGACCAATTTACAACTTTCACAAATCTGCATTTGATCAAGACTCTGCAGATCCTCTCTTCCACTTAAATCACTTATCAAAATTATAAAATATTTTTTGGGTAAGAAACCTTGAGTTGATAGCAGATTAAAATCTCTCGATTAGTTGAATCAGCAACACAACTCAAGTGATCAAACTCTCTAAAAATATCCAAGTGATAAACATTATACAAGAGTGATTATCAATATTAAAATTATACACCTCTTGTAAGTGTTTGAATAGAGTGAGTGATCCATAGAAATCTCATCAACTGAAGTAGAGATATCCGTGATTATTTTTTGTATTAAGGTTTGTGTTCTACCGTAAAGAACACGTTCTTATTGGATCTCCGAGAAGTGTTTTCTCGAGGTGGACTAGCCAACCACGTGATTGGTGAACCACTTTAAAATATCGGTGTCAAGTATTCTCTTTCCTTTATCTCTTTATTTTTACCACTGTGCATTTAATTATATCTGTTTATATAATTGTTGTATATTTATTCTTTTATACTCTGTTGTATTTGTACTGTCTTTTATACCGTATTTATTTATAAAAAGAATTTTTGAAAGTAAAAGATTTTAAATACAACCTTACCCCCCCCCCTAGGTTGTCTAACAAACTCTTTCTTCGTGTGTTTCCTTTACTTCATACCATCGTTTGTTTTGATTACTTCATTATCTCTGTGCTTTCATCATTTGCCATTGTGTTCAGGGGGAGCACACTGCGACATCAGGTAAGTTTACTCATACTTTGAGGGGGAGCGTCACACACATTTTTTTTACGCGTCAAAAGTTTTTTGTGTGCGTGGGTCCTTCTATGTCTAAATTATTGTCATCACTTGAGGGGGAGCTACACTGTTATTCTGCTAAACGCCTACAATCTCTGTATATCTAACCCCTCCACTGCACCCTACTGCACGATTCGAGGGGGAGCAATGGCATTCCCATGCTCAGTCTGAGGGGGAGCGAGAGAAAGATCTCTTAAAAGGTTCCGGTTTTTTCTGAAATTTAACGAAAAAGGACTCATCCGGATTCCCATGACATCCGGATTCTCTTGTTATCCGGATCATCATGTCATTCGGATTCTTCTGGTATCCGGATTCTCTTGCTGTCCGGATTCGGGTGTATCCGGATTCTTCTTGTATCCGGGTCGGGTGTACCAGATCGGTAAGGATCCTGGACAACACCCGGGTTATATAAGACACCCGGGTCGCTCATTTTCACCATCCGGACATTTCAACCTAAAACCCTAAACCCCACGATATTCTCTCTCTCTCGCTCGGATTCTTCTACATCGCTCGATTCCCGCTCGTTTTTCTCTCTGCAACCAGGTATGTTACTCACGTGTAGATGCTAATTACATGTATGCACATCTCACACACAAAGCACCACAAATCGAACCCTGAGTCGGTCGATTTCTCTGTCTCGAAACCCTTAATGGGCTTTTCGACGGACTTGGATCAATGGATGCGATTCAGGAGTTTTCCCCACTCCAATAAGCCCCTAGTCACCTCTGGGCATCCATTCCGCACCTTAACACAAGCATGAGATCCCCTGGTAATCCTTGTGGACACATCTGGTTTTCGTCCGGACACATTCATCGTGTCCGGACACCTTCCACAGACATGCATATCCATCCGGACAACAGCATACTCCCGGAAACCTAGTTGTCCGGAAACCTTAGGGTTTCCGGTAAGTTCCACTACCGGGTAGTCTTGCGGGTCCGGACACCATCTTATCCGAAAAACCTTCTGTTATCCGGACACCTGCTTATGCTTATCCAGACAACCCTACTATCCGGACTCTTTGAGATGTCCGGACTCCCTGTATTTTTATCCGGATTCCTCTGCTGTTGTGTTCAATCGGTACCTGTTTTCTTGCTACCCGTCCTCGTTCTGTCTCAGATTGAGCCATTCAACGCAAAGGTACGCACCGACACTTGTTCTTCTGTTTACGTTCCTAACTGTGTGCCATTTTGACAGATTTATACATGGCGGAACAACAAAATCCGGAAGACCAAATTCCTCAGGAGGAGGAAGTCATCGACGAAGTAGCAGATGCTGCCTTGGTTGATCCTGCCCATGGCATCGAGTTGGAGGCCAACAATCATTACTTGGACCCGACGCTGTTCAGACCTAACCCGCAACATCAGGTCATTCTAGACATTCTGATGCACCTTCCCATACGCGAAGCACTCACTCGCACCGCCGACGTTCCTTTGATCTACGTTTTATAAGTCTGGCTGACGGCACAAGTCCGTACGATTGGCAACACACAGACCATCACGGCGCAGATTGACAACCACCCATTTACTCTGACGCCCGACTCCTTTCGCAGACTACTGTCTCTACCGGAAGCCACTGCCAACAACCATGAACGGTATGACCCTGCCGTTAACGATGCCACACTTTGCGCACAAATGCGTGCCCTTGGTTACAACTCCGACCTTCAACGACCATCTGTCTTCAATCGCAAGTTCTTGGCGCCAATTTGGTACACGCTATTCACCATACTCAACCGCTGCCTTTCCGCCCGATGGAAAGGTATTGATCAATGTACCGGCGACTTTCTACGACTTGTTCACGCCGTGTGCTACCACCGTCACGTCGACTTCGCCATGATAATCCGGCGTGAACTTGTGACAACCATTCGACACATCGGCGGAACCAAACAGAAGAAGTTCCTCCCATTCCCGCGTTTCCTATCGCTTGTCGTTCGTCAGCACATGGATGCGAATCCAGCCATTCCAAGACGTATTACACATCCGGTATGCCCCATCAGACACCTCCAATTCATGGTGATCCGCAACCCATCCGATGCGGTCGCCTCGCCCATTCCTGCCGCCCTACTAGCCATCGCCGATCCCGCTGCACCAGGGGTAGTTGCTTATAGGGGAGAGTTAGGAATTCCCATGGTCCAGCCAGAGCCGGAGGGACCTGCCCAGGGAAATAGGCTTGAGCGACGTGAGGGTCCTAGGACGAGAGGAGGAAGGGCCCGACAAGCAGGTGCTGTCGGGCGGGGAACGTTAGTTGTGAGAGGAAGGGGACCGAGAGTAGGTGGTGCAGTGGAATCGCGACCCGGTTCCAGCTCAGCCCAAGCCGGTCAATCCTCCAGACCAATTCTACAACACTCGACCGAGCCTTATATCACCAAACCCCCGTCACCATCTCATGATGTTGAAGACGTGGAATCTGACTCCACGGACTCCGATACCGACCGTAACATACGCCTGAGACAAATACCTCACGATATCGGACCCAACCCTGATTTTACCGTCGGCATCCCACTTGAATCACCTCCACACTGTGGAACCGGACCTATCACTAGGATATCTGAGGGAGACACAGGTGATGAGTTAGATCATGTGAGAAGGAGAGAACTGCGTTCAAAGTTGAACCAGGAAAGATCGAGCCGTAAAGATAAAGAGGCTCATGAGCGACCCCAGCCGAGTGAAATCCAGGTCACCACATCTACTATCCCGTCTCATCCGTTGGGACGGGGTATTGAAACAGACTCCGTGGACCTAGCAGAGCACGACCCCCATAGCCACTCATCCGTCTCTCAAAAGACGGGTGTTTCAGTCTTACACGGGGAATCAGCCCAACTTCCACCAGTCCCTCATTCGGAGGGTCAAGGTGTTGAAATAAGAGACCAGCAGCCCCCGGTCTCGACTTCTTTGTGTGCACCATCGAGTCTAGAGCCTATTGTTACTGAACATTCTTCGCCTAGGACATTTGATGCGGAACAACACCATGTCGCGGCTCTTAGTGACCCGACCAGAACGTCTATAGTGTCTCCGACTTCTGGAACACGAGGATTGGACGGAAATCCTACCACAGTTATTATCACGCCAGCTGTGAACGTAGGTGGCTCTGCCTCTAAGGTAGATGCCTCAACGGGTACTCTAAGTGAGCCTGGTGTTATTTTACCCGACTTTGTGTCAAAAGGGTCTCTGGTCAGCACCCTTGAGGCTGTCCGACAGGGTATGGAGCAGCAAATGCAGGAACATGTAGCCGCTGAACTTGCCAAAGCGATGCGTGCTATCAAAGGAAAGGGCCACCTCGTCGACACTGAAACCGCCTATGTGCCTCCACCGACTCCACCACAACCTACTTATTCGGTGGACACCATGAAGACGATGCTCTTAGCCCAACTGCTCCAGGAATCCGACTCCACCGCATCTACCGAAGCAGACCTGATCTCCATTCTCCGATCACAGGTCACTGCTCCATCTTCGTCCATCACGTCACGCCTTGACGCCATTGACTCGACCCTCAACGACTACAACAAAGCGCTTGCCACGCTGTCTGAGAGGGTCCGCTCACTAGAAGACACTTGTAAGAGTCAAGTCGGCGGTCTCAAACGCAAGCACGATGACCAGGATGATCCTGATCACCGTGAGGGGGAGAAGCGTCTACGCCAAACCGAGACCGTCCAGATCGTGACTGCCGAAACTACAACAGTGGTTCAACAGGAACCCCCAACTGCGGCAACTTCAACAGCAACACCCGAAGCCGAGTTGCCATTAGCATAGATGGTCATCGACATGGATATTTCAGATGACGAAGCCCCAACGGTTGAAAATCCCGAGGGTACAACACAGGAATTGGTCGCACAAGAACTATCAGACATGCAAATGCTCACCATGATTGATCCTGCATGTGAAACCAACCCGGAAACCGAAGACGCATGGTACGAAAATGCTGCCAGAGCCGTAAACTTCGAGGTAAACTTGGTGTTTCCCACTGATGAAGACGACAACGTTGATTATGACCAGTTTCTGCTTCAGAATCTCTTTGGTACACCTCCCGTTCACTCGACTCAACCCGTTACGACTTCAGATCAACCCGAAAGCTCAAATGCAGAAATCCCGACATCTCCTCAGCAAACGACAGCTCCTGATCTTCCTCCCCCTCCTCAGCAACAAAACCGTTGGGAGAAGATCAAGGTCCTCATTCCTCATCTGGAGGAATCTCTGAAGAAGCTGTTTGTTCACCGAATTCGCCCGATCGAGCCGACCTTCTGTCTTGGCATCTACAGTCCTGATCCAGCACGCCAACTCCGATACGTAGAAGCCATGAAGCGGTGTCTCCCGAGAGACCAGGTTCGAACCAAACATAAAATTTCAGAGGTGCTAAAGATTCAGTCAAACCGAATTATGAAGATCGTCTTTCCCGTGTTCACTGTTCGACGTGAAGACGGAAAAGAATGGATTTTTTCTGAAGCTGACTTTAAGCATCTCCATCCGTTCGACCTCCTGGTTATTCTGAGAGATCTTCGCACCAGAACCATCCGACCGCTTGCTGTAACAAAGGCACTCGAAGCGGTTCGTCGATTCGTCGTCCGTTCTATTATGATCTCTTATCTTACGGACTTTCAAATGGCAATCGAGAACCGAGCAAAGAAGGTAAATCTGCTCAAACCGAATCTGAAAGCTCCTGAACTGTCGATGTATCCCGAGAACGCAATGCTGCTTCAACCGGAATTTGGGATCGTCTTCCTCAACGCTCAGAAAGAAAAGAAGTTTATGAGGTTCAGTCAGGTAGATCGATTTTGCGATGGCACACTGCTCAAAGTTCAAGACGCTCTTCGGAAGATCATCAAACACGAATCCGAAAATCCAAAGGTATCCTATGTACCCAATCTGAATGAAAGAACTGCTCAGACTGCTTTGGATATGGTTGAAGAACGTCTCGACTACCGCCGCGCCATCAGATTCTTCGAGGTTCACTTCGCGTTGCGCAAACGCTATATCTACAACTGGCAAGAGATAGAGCGCGAACTCGAACTTCAAATCAAAGGGGGAGATTGTTAGGGTAGAATTTATGTTGATTTTAAGTTCAAGGGTTTATTTTGTAATTGTTTAATCTTAGTCCATAGTGAACGGGCCGTGGGCTTGTTAACCACGGGCCCGAGGTATATAATGTTGTATTAGCCTAGAAAAATAGGTTAATCATCTCTTTTACTTTCTGAACTGTATTGCAAATTCTCTCTGAAAGATTAATGAAAGGGATGACCAGTTGAAATCAATTGCTATCATTGTTCACATATTTCGATTTCATATTAGTTGCACGGATCTGGATTCTACACAATGCGTAGGACACACTCGTGGAGAGTGTCCAAATCCCTCCCCTTCAACCGTGCCAAGGAGACATTCAGTCAGTCACACCCCGGGCCCGTCACAGCTTGAACCATATGGAACAAACACATATGATACTGTTGATCTAAACGCTGATTTGTAATATATATATATATATATATATATACATATTCATATTATATATATACACACATACATATGCTTCTAAATGAACATTGATAACACAGCTAGTTTGTAAATGATATATATATTCATATTATATATACACACATACATATGCTTTTAAATGAACATTGATAACACAGCTAGTTTGTAAATGATAAATATATTCATATTCCTATATGAGAGCTTCGAAACGATATATAATGCGTCCAAAATGGAGTATGTGTGAAAGAGATATCGATACTCAAAGTTGAGTAATTGGATGAAATTAACAAAAACCAAATGAAGTAAACACTAAGTAAATCACAATACTTTAACAAAATAAGTTAATACTAAAAATAACAATAATTTAATGTTACATAAACAACCTAACTTTGATTTATTTGACAATGCGCATAAATGGACTCCGCCATATGTATGCGAAATGCCTTGGCCTCGGCCTCGGTCTGGTCAGGGTGTACAAATACCACATCGTTATTTATCAAGATACTGGCATTATGACATACCCAGACACCGCAATCCGCATTCATCCCGGCCTGCTGGGGTGTATTCTTGGCGAACTTATGGCGAAAGAGCTCTGACCTATCGCGACGCCTCGTGTCCTTGACCCGACAAAAGAAGTCAAATAGCACATCTTTAAACCTTCTCATCTGGTCTTCCAATTGGTCTCTGAAGAGATTGACACTATCGCTGTCATATATGGTCATGGTCATAGCGTCAAGCTCAAACACTCCAAGCAGCCAATGTTTGGGATGAATGCATATTGGGATGTACACCTGAAATATTACAATATTAGACAACTTAGTTAGCAACAAAACAACTTAAATAAAATAAGAGTAAAACGATTTACATACCACATCGAGGAGAGCCCAAGAAACCCCTTCCACGCCGTTGCATGAGTTGGCCACGGAGGCGGGACCTTGATGGGGGAGCACCAGGTAGGCAAAGAAAATACTATACATTATGGTCCTCCTGGTGTCTGTTCCACGATGTCTTTGCAACAGCGAGACCCAACAATCGATGTGCTATACATAAAAAATAGATGGTTAGACATGTAATATAAATATATTTGATTATATGACTATAGTTAAACTTCATACTAACCACATCCTGTAACTCAGACTCCAAAGGGTCATCCGCCAGCAATACTTGGAAAAGCGGGGGGTGATTTCCAGGCTCAAGTAAGGGACGAATATCATGGGGGAGAGGTGACCAGTCCGACACATCCTCAATATTTTCGATGCCGGTTGAGGCTCCGGTGAAGGGACCTTTCCCTTTTTCTTTCCTCCCTTCTTTCCCCCCGCTTTCTTTGCTTGTTTTTTAGCGGCCGGTGGTGTCGTAGATCCTTGTTGGCCAAACGGGTGACGAAACCATTGTGAAATTTTATGCGACCGCTTTTGAGGGAGCGGGGTCACCTGTGGTGGTGGATCTACAACCTCCATCGGGTCATCTTCCGGCTCCGATAAGTGCTCCGAGAAGTGATCCTGGATAATAGGAGACACCGTCTGAAAATTAAGTTATTAGATGTTTTAAGTACAATTTAGGAAATGTTCACAATTAAACCAAAACTACCAAAATAACTTACAGTATGCATTTCCGGCCTGTAATAGTCTCCGGCCGAACCGCCAAAGATGTCCGTGATTGTTGTGGTGGCGAACGTCGTTTGGGACATCCCGGCCCCCGACATCCCGACCTGCGTGACATTGATCATTAAAATAGTTACAAAATTAGGAACAAACATATAACTATAATGGTTTCTCAGTGTCACTTACACTCTCCGGGATAGTAGAGAAGGATGTGGTGGCGAACGTCGTTTGGGACATCCCGGCCCCCGACATCCCGACCTGCGTGACATTGATCATTATAAGAGTTACAAACTTAGGAACAAACATATAACTATAATGGTTACTCAGTGTCACTTACATTTGCAGGGAATGACGGATAGGATGTGGTGGCAAACGTCGCATGTGCCCCCTGTCCGAACGGAGCGGGGATCGGTGTCGTACTCGACATCTAAAACAAATTTAGAACGTAATATTAATATACAAACTAAATAAACGTGGCCAACAAATTAAGTTAAACACTAACATGGACAGCGCTAAACTGTCTGTAAACTCCCTCCAGAAACTGTACACGTGACTCTAGCGGCCCGTGGACGTAGTCCCACAGGTACTCATGACAGTCACGCTGTGGCTCGTAGGAAGGGGCCGCCTGATATGGATCGTAAGGGGGCGGCTGGTAGGAGGAGGAAGGGGGCGGTTGATATCCACCGGAAGGTGGCCTGTCGTCGTCTTCCTCATCTTCGTCAGATGTGGAAGGAGAGGGACGTCGAGCCCTTTCCGCCTCTGCGTCAATAAAGGCCACGTTGTCTCTGTACCAATCCGTGTCCATCTCGTCAGTAGTAGGCACAAGGCGATCGAAAGGCAAGAGTGGCCGCTATATATATGATAAAACATAAAAAAATTAATAAGCGGGACTAACGTATGCAAATTGTAAACATAGTAAAAGAACTTACATTTCTAGATTCATTGAAGAACTTAACCCAAAGCGACCTACTTAGGGTAACACGCTTGTCCCAATGGGTTCCCCTAAGTACTCGGTCGTCGCGTTTGACGAAATATCGGATTGATGCGGGAAACATCTCCAAGATCCATATCTGGAATTAGACAAGAAGAGCAAGTACGTAAAAAGAAAAGCCAAACAGTTTGTATGTATTATTAACAATTGTTATACTACGTATCTAACCTTGAAGGCGTATGTAAAACCACAAAGATTCATCTTTGCATGTCGATCGGCGCGTCTGGCTATGGCTCGGTGCAGAATAGAGTAGCAATGTGTCCAGATATGGCTACCCCACGGGTAGCTGTTAAACAGCTCAAGGTCCTCGACGGCCCTAAGGACCGTCGATGAAGCATACTGGCTATACTCATGGCCCATGAAGCCCATATCCACGATCACCACCAAGCATACACGAACAGCATCGTCGTCGGTTAGGGCACTAAGGCCCTCTTTCATCATGTCCCGGGCTGCCTTCAGCTTCAAACGAGATGCTGAAATGCCCCAAACCCTAGGAACGAAGGAGCAGTCTGCTAAGGGAGGAAGGGGGGGAGCCTCTCCAAAACGTAGTCCTGTAATTAGACAGAACTCACGACGCCCAAAATGCAATTGAGAGCCGAAGAAATCAAAATGCATCTCCTCCGGCTCAGCGTTGGCGTCCTCGACCTCCAACTGTAGAAACATGTGTACTAGCATAGGGTCGCCAGCAGAGTAAGACACATCCATCCATGGCCCGAACGGTGTCCGTCTAAAGATGGCCTCAAGGGTATCCGCGCGATCACCTAATCCCCTAAAGCGCCCTCCTAACTCCTCGATGTAGGCAACTTTGCACTTTAACGTCAAGTCGATGTTAAAGAAATCCCTCTACATAGTCATTCACAGATGTTATAGTTAGTATTATATATAGATGATTTTGCTTGTTTGGTTTATTGTGTTGATAATTATTCATTTGTTTTAGTTTTTGAAAAGAAACCACTCAATCTATTGGACTTCCAGGTAGCAGGGGAATCACAAGGATTGCTTAAATCCCGACATACCTTAGGGCTATTTACACCCGTTTGACAAAATCCAAATAGATATGTTGCGGTTTATTTTATTTCAACACATAATAGTGTTATAAATAGATATGGTGCGGTTTATTTTATTTCAACACATAATAGTGTTATAAATAGATAAAGTGCGGTTTATTTTATTTCAACGTATCATAGTGTTATAAATAGATAAAGTGCGGTTTATTTTATTTGAACGTATCATAGTGTTATAAATAGATAAAGTGCGGTTTATTTTATTTGAACGTATCATAGTGTTATAAATAGATAAAGTGCGGTTTATTTTATTTCAACGTATCATATTGTTATATATAGATGTTGCGGTTTATTTTATTTCAACGTATCATATTGTTATATATAGATGTTGCGGTTTATTTTATTTCAACGTATCATATTGTTATATATACATGTTGCGGTTTATTTTATTTCAACGTATCATATTGTTATATATACACACTTTTAAGAATTATTTTTATAAAAACACACTCTTAACAAATATTTTTATAAAAAAACACATTCTTAATATTTTTTTATAAAAACACTCTTTAGAATTATTTTTATAAAAACAATCTCTTAACAATTTTTTTATAAAAAACATTCTTAACAATGTTTTTTTTATAAAAATACAACGTATCAATTTTTTTTATAAAAACACACTTTTAAGAATTATTTTTATAAAAACACACTCTTAACAATTTTTTAAAAAAAACACATTTTTAACAATTTTTTATAAAAACACATTCTTAACATTTTTTTTTATAAAAAATACATTCTTAACATTTTTTTATAAAAAAACACATTTTTAACAATTTTTTATAAAAAACACACTCTTAACAATTTTTTATAAAAAAACTGTTTTTATAAAAAATTGTTAAGGGTGTGTTTTTATAAAAAAAATGTTAAGAGTGTATTTTTATAAAAAAAAACACATTTTTAACAATTTTTTTTATAAAAACACACTTTTAACAATTTTTTTTATAAAAACACGTTTTTAATTTTTTTTTATAAAAACACATTGTTAACATTTTTTTTATAAAAACACACTCTTAACAATTTTTTTATAAAAGAACACTCTTAACAATTTTTTTATGAAAAAACACACTATAACAACATACACATTATAACATACAAATATCACATTCAAACATAAAACCATAAAACTATAACAATTTGTTATAAAAACACACTCTTAACAATTTTTTTATAAAAAACACATTTTAACAATTTTTTATAAAAAACACATTATAAAAACCATAAAACTATAACAATTTTTTATAAAAACACAATCTTAGCAATTTTTTATAAAAAACTGTTTTTATAAAAAACTGTTTTTATAAAAAAATGTTAAGGGTGTGTTTTTATAAAAAAATTGTTAAGAGTGTGTTTTTATAAAAAAACACATTTTTAACAATTTTTTTTATAAAAACACACTCTTAACAATTTTTTTATAAAAACACTCTTAACAATTTTTTTTATAAAAAAACACTCTTAACAATTTTTTTATGAAAAAACACACTATAACAACATACACATTATAACATACAAATATCACATTCAAACATAAAACTATACATATCATGTTAAACATACAACATATTCAAACATAAGTTATAAACACTCTAACAACCTACAAATCATATATCTTAACTTAAAATAACATACAAAAAATAACAAAAAACATAAAAGAAACATACCATAGAGGTAATACGAGACATCTTCACAAAACGCGAACGTGTTCCACACGACACAATTGAGAGAGTGGGAGAAAATTGAGAGAGAGTGGGAGTAAAAAATTGAGAGTGTTATAAAAAAATGAGATGGAGCCGAATTGGTCCCCCCCTCCCCATTTATAGTGCGACCGAAGAAAAGAATTAGGGTTTTGGTCCTCAAAGTCATTTTAGGGTTAACCCTGTGCCGACACGTGGCACTTTAGACCGCGATCACGTGGGTCAAAGGAAGTCAAACGCGGGCAGGGACCAAAACTGCCAACACGGGCATTCTTGAGGGGGGACACGTGGCATTTAGCCCGCGATCGCGGGGGCCAAAGGAAGTCAAACGCAGGCAGGGACCAAAACTGCCAACACGGGCATTCTTGAGGGGGGAAAGCTGGACCGCGGGCATTCTTGTGGGACCAACGCGGGCAAAATGGGCAAAGTTTGGTGACACGTGGTCTGGGGCCCGCGATCGCAGGCTCCATCGCGGATTTTTGGGGCATTTTTGTAAAATGAAATAGATTTGTGGCATTTTGGTAACTCGAAGTTGGACTTTTGGCATTTTAATTAATTTCCCTTTTAAGAATGTGACGAACAACCTAATTAATATGCTCTTTTAAGAAATCAATAAAATAAGCATGTAGATTCCAAATTTAGTAATAACGTTAAGATTTTTTTTCTTAATAAAAAGAAAACTAAAAATGAATAAGACAAAATGAGATATATAAAAAAGGAAAATACTAAAAATGAACAAGACAAGATATTATTTTAAACAAAAAATTATAAGCGACAAATATATATATATATATATATATATATAGAGAGAGAGAGAGAGAGAGGCGGGTTCAAACGAGGAGCGTAACAATTTAAGAAAAACGCGAGGAGCACCGGCCATGTACTGAATCACATGTGATTCACGTACAAAATCACATGTGATTCACACCTGATCGGGGGGCTTCCGCCCATGTAGTGGATCACATGTGATTCACGCCTAAAATCAGATGTGATCCGGACGACTTCCACGTAACTCGCGAACCAGGTCGCCTGCTACCCGATTTTTTCGGGAGTAGTGGATCACATGTGATCCAATACATGGAAGACGCTTCTCGCGTTTCTCGTAAATAAGTACGCTTCTCGTTTGAACCTTCCTATATATATATATATATTCAATAAGCTTATTATTTGTTCATTTTATTATATCTAAAATCTTACAGACACACAAAGAGAGATATTATTTAAGATAAAGATAATCACATAAACCATCTCAAATGTATATATAAAAGAGGTGGAGATTTTACACCATAATTTTAGATTTAACTAGATTGTGCCCATTTTGTTTTTAGAGATAACTTACTTATCTTTCTTATGATCGCCGTAAAGTTTATACGATGAGGTACATTTAAATTACCGACAGATTTATATGTCGAGGATTAGAGCTGATAAAAACCGACACGACACGCTAATCCAACATGAACTCGATATGAAATAAACGGGTTTGGGTAATACATTTCAACCCATTTAAGTAAACGAGTTGACACGACACGACGTGAAAATTAAACGGGTAAGGTAAGGGTCAAAAATTTCAACTCGAAAATGACCCGAAAACCCCGTTTATATATATATTATAAGTTTTCTTTTTAATGTTTGGAATTTTTATTGTTTTGGATTTTTAATGTTTTGGATTTGGTTAGAACTTTCATTTGAATTTTAGATTTGTAATTTTTTGTGAATTTTAAATTTTATTAATGTTAAACGGGTTAGGCGGAGCGTGGCGGGTTAAGCGGGTCGGGTTAGGGTTGAGATTTTCTGCCCCGTTTAATAAACGGGTCAGATTAGGGTTAGGCAATCTCAACCCGTTTAACTTTGAACCCGACACGACACGTTTGTCAGGTCTATCGAGGATATGGATGGATTATTGTTATCCGCATTCGTTTTTATTTATATATATAGGAAAATAAATCCAACAACGAATGCGGATAACAATAATCTAGATGTTGCACAATAATTCTCTAACATAGAAAATTAAACCCACACGAAATATATATATATATAGAGAGAGAGAGAGAGAGAGAGAGAGATAAAAAAGAAAACTTTAGTATCTATATATATAGCAAGATCACGACAAATGACACTGGGATGTAACGTGATTCCACTATCAGTGTGATAGTGTACGTCCACCAAAGAGAGAGAGCAAAAATATTATTACCACCAAACAATTATGCATTATTTACCTTATCTTAACTATCAATGCATAATGGTTGGAGAACGTTCACTTATGAGATGTAATAAGTAACCCACTATGGGATGTAATTAGTGCATAAACGTTTAGCACCTGAGCTGATGAAGAAGATATCTGTAGAAATCCTCATCAACTGATCAACAAATACCATCCAAGTCAATGGTGGATATCGAGTAATTGAGTAACCACTCACAAATGAGTAAGTTCTCAACTCACTACAAAACAAATGACTTTTACCCACATATGGAGATTTCCGTCAGTGATTACCCTAGATCACCCTTAAAATATCAATGGTTCGGTAGAATCCGATGATTTTCGAGAAAATACTCATGGATCACCCAGAGAATCCATGTGTAATCTGTCACTGATTTGCATTACCTACCAAAAATTACCCATCAACTTTTGTGACGGTTTTGTGATAAGGATGATCTCGGCAAGCCGAAGGCGGACGAAGGGATCTTCATAGGCTACTCGTCTTCTTCAAAATCATACCGAGTCTACAACAAGAGGACCAAGAGTGTGATCGAGAGTATTAATGTGACCTTCGACGAATTGGTCGATTTGGCTTCTGGACATAATAGTTCAGAACCCGCGCTTACTGGAGTGCTAGCTTCTGATCTCTCTAGATCGGAACCCAAGCACACAACAGTAGATTCTTCGTCTTCCAATACGTTGAAGTCACAACCATCTGAGTTAGATCTACTGTTTGAAATTTTTTACAATGACTTTTATCTTCCCCAAGTTTCTTCTGATGCTTCTTTAAATGCAGATGGAGCTATAGTGGTATCGACCAACATATCCGGTCCTCCTCCAACCCCCAATGTTACATCCTCAAAGGACTCGCCCACTTCACCAGTGATTGTGATGACGCCAACGTCAAGTCCACAAACGGCGACCGCGTCTCCCTCACCAGTTGTTCAATCCACTCCATCTACCCCTGGAGGAAGCAACGGTTCTGACGCAACTGCCACATCTTCATCAACCGCTGTTGTTTCTCAACCTGCGGCCGCTACACATCTACATCCAGTTCCATCACTTGAAGTGGTTCAGAATCTACCCCTTGGGTCCTACATCGATGCGGATAATTCAGGACCTCTATCGGACCCGCTACCCCACACGAGGAAATGGACTCGAGCGCACCCCCCGGAACAAATCATTGGCGATTCGTCAGCTCCTGTTCAGACTAGAGCAACGACGGAAGCCGAAGACGATGCCGCCCCCGTACTGCTGAGTAATACTCAAAAATGGGCGGCAACCGGTAATGAATGCCTCTTCTCCATTTTCCTGAGCAATGTTGAACCAGCGACGGTGAAAGATTCCTTACACGACCCGGACTGGATAATGGCCATGCAAGAAGAGCTCAATGAATTCGAGAGTCTGAAAGTATGGCGTCTGGTCCCTCGCCTGAAGAACCGAACCATCATCGGCACGAAATGGATTTTCAAGAACAAAAAGGACGAGAATGGTGTCGTGGTTCGAAACAAGGCTCGTTTGGTCGCTAAGGGGTATCAAAAGCAAGAGGGGATCGACTATGAAGAGACGTTCGCACCTGTTGCCCGAATAGAGGCTATTCGGATGTTTCTCGCATACGCCGCTCACAATAACTTCACCGTATATCAAATGGATGTGAAGACGGCGTTTCTGAATGGCGATCTCAAAGAATAGGTGTACGTCTCCCAACCGAAAGGTTACGTAGATCCGGATCACCCAAATCTTGTGTACCGACTCGACAAAGCGCTATACTGACTCAAGCAAGCACCGAGAGCCTGGTATGATAAACTGTCTACTTTTCTCATCAACTCCGACTTCTCGAAAGGTAAGATCGACACAACCCTTTTCATCAAACGGGAAGGTGAGCATATTCTTTTAATTCAAGTCTATGTCGATGACATTATCTTCGGTTCTTCTTGTCCTCAATATTGTCGCAACTTTTCACTCCTCATGAAACAATATTTTAAAATGAGTATGATGGGTCAGATGAATTTCTTTCTCGGTCTTCAAGTTCAGCAACTGTCGACCGGGATATTCATCAATCAATCTAAGTACATCGCGGATATTCTTTAGAAATTCAAGATGGAACAGTGTTCGCCCATGCGTACTCCCATGTCATCGGGTACTAAGTTGCACGCCGATCTTAACGGAAAGGCTGTGAACACAACTACCTATCGAGGAATGATTGGTTCGCTGATGTATTTGACGGCAAGTCGTCCGGATATTATGTTCTCAACCTTTCTGTGTGCTAGGTTTCAGTCAAATCCAAAAGAGTCACACATGATAGAAGTTAAGCGTATTATTCGTTATTTGAAAGGTACTGCTAATCTTGGCCTTTGGTACCCGAAGGATACAGGTTTCGAGCTTACGGCATATTCTGATGCTGATCAGGAAGTATGCTCGACCGGAAAAGCACTACGGGTCACGTCCAGTTCTTGGGCGACAAGTTAGTCAGTTGGGCCTCAAAGAAGCAGACTTGCGTTTCCACCTCCACGGCGGAAGCGGAGTACGTAGCCGCGGCTAGATGATGTTCCCAAGTGATTTGGATGCAGACACAACTGAAGGATTATGGGTATAACTACTCAAACACCTCAATCTACTGTGACTCCAAGAGTGCGATAGCCATCACGAGCAATCTGGTGCAACACACAAAGACGAAGCATATAGACGTGCGCTACTACTTCATCAAGGTTCATGTGGAGAAAGGTACGGTAGAACTCTACTTCGTGTGTACGGAAAACCCGCTGGCAGATTTGTTCACCAAGGCGTTGGACGAAAAACGGTTCCATGAACTCGTGTCCAAGCTTGGTATGCTCAATCTGAAAGTTCGAGTCCCGGTTGTACTTGTCACACCTTTCCTACACTATGGGATAACTGTCTCTTTCACAGTTACACTTGTCTCGCAACGTGGTTTAGGTGTTTCAAGCACATCGGTGACACGTTCTCCGTAATTTCGTTTTAGTGTTTCTTTCGTTTTCCAGCTTTCCATGTTTCTTTCCTTTTAATTAGTCTAGTCTTCGTTATTCCCGTGCTACTAATCGTTTGCTATTCAAGCTGTTTCCTCGATTGCCAAGTCCCGAAGGTATGTTTACTCGATTCTGTGAGGGTAGAAGATCAATTTTTGAGAAATTGAGGGGGAGAAATGGCAGTTTGACAAGTCGACGGGGAGTTTTTGTCATTACTTTTGAAGTTTTGTTTAGTTGTGTTTAAATTGTGTGTTTAAGTTGTTTTTATTATTATGAAAAAAACCAAAAGAAAAAGAGAAAATGAAAAAAAATCGGGGACTTTAATTTTAAAAGTTGAGGGGGGGGGGGGGGCAGTGCTGTTTTTCAAATCTTGAGCGGGAGAGTCAGTTTTCGAACTGTTAAGGGGAGAAGTGAAATATTCCAAACCTGAGGGACTAAAAGTGTAAACTTTATGTTCAGGGGAAAATTTGAAAGTTTTTCAAACTTCAGGGGTAAATTTTGCCAAGTGCCCAAAATTGAGACAAAGTTGGACCGGGAGAATTTAAGGCATCCGGTACCGGACTCGCTTCCGGTATCGACCGGTATAAAAACCGGGTTTTCTCAAAAAGACTTCATTATTTCAAATCATTCGCGCCCAAATCTCTCTCAACCCATCTTCTTCTCACATCTTCACTCCTTTGTGGTTTTTGCATCAATCGACCTCAGATCTTCTTCCAAATTCAGGTATGTGTTCTACATCAACACTTGATCGATTTCTCAACTCTAGTTCGAATCCATCAGCCATCAAATCGAACGTTTTGACCGTTTTTGTTAATGGCGACGCTGTTAGGGTTGAAATACCCTTCGGCTTTGAGTTAAACTACAAATCGACTCATCATTCAATCGAACTTGGGTTATAGTTGTTCTCCAAAGTGTTTTTCATACTCGATTGTGTGTTTGAAATAGTTAATTTTGAGATTAAAATCATTTGTGTTCGATTTAGTGTTCCGGAATATGTATGTGTTCTTGAGTTCTGGAACCTATATTCTGGAAGTGTTAGTTCCGGTATTCTCATCCAATGGTGTTCCGGAATTTAAGTTCCGGTATACATTTTCAATGGGTTCCGGTATTATTTTTGTAACTTCCGGAAGTGCACAGTTCCGGATTTCTCTTAAACTTAGTTCCAGAAGCCATCTTGTTCCGATACACATCAATTCCGGAAGGTCACTGTTCACTGTAGATTCCGGATCCGGTAGACTTTAATTCCGGATGTGCCATGTTCCGGAACTCACTCCCACGTAGTTCCGGAAGTCAATTTTTTTTCCAACCCACCACATTTCGGAAGTGTTGTGCTTTAATGCATTGGTTACTGTTTCATTGTTATATTTGCCTAATTGTTAACCTGCATGCACATGAATGCACACACATTTCGCATAATCAATTCGAACTCCTGTGTTAATAGCTTAACCTACTGTTCTATTGGGTATAATGTGATGTTTTGGGGATATGTACACTTAAATGCTCATACATGTACACTTTCGCTCCGGAAGCACTGTTCATTCATGTATGCACTGTTTCATTGATATTTTGTGGCTATTGTTTGAGGATTTGTTCACTTTCAAGCACACACGTGCACAGTACTTGTAATTTCTGGTTGTCTTGATGCTATTGCCATGTACTGTTCATGTGTTTTGAGCTACTGCTCCTTTTTGCTTAAATCCTTGTTCCATTGAATGTGTTTAATGTTGCATTGTTATTAACTGGCTTTTGAGGATTTGTGCACACACTTATGCCATGATTGCACATTAACGCTTATACGTGCACACTCTCACTCGGATTTGTCAAGATTCGAGTAGTGAACTGTCTTGGACTGTACCGACTCTCGGTTTTCCAAATCCGAGAATACGGGCCCCGAGACTTGATTTTGCCTCACACAAAGCCATGCATACTCAACCCAGTGTTACTTTCAAACAAGTATATCGTGGCTGAACAAAATCCGAATCCGCCTCAAGGCAATGCTCCACTACTTCCCGAAGGTCCGAACCTTCCTTTGACCCCCAACAACTATCACCTGGATACGACAAATCTCATTTGTCAATGTCCAGTGATTGTGGAAATCCTGAAAGGCCACGCGCTTAATCAAGCACTGACGGCTCACGCACCAGTTCCAGCCATGTACGTGCATCAACTATGGCGTTCACTAGCACCTGTCGAACATGGCCAGCATTTCATTCTTCACGGCCGTATTGGCGATTCCAACATTGTTATCACTTGCCACGACCTCCGACGCATCCTCGAACTGCCGGAAGCGAATGCAATTCCAGGGCGAGATGCATACGACGCTCAAGTCACCGACGGCGTTCTTTGCCGAGACATTCGAGCTCTCGGATACGAAGGTCGCCTAACTCAACCATTGAGCTTCACCAGGGTTCGCCTTCAGCCAGTCTGGTACACACTGTTCACCATACTGAACATGTGTTTATTAGCCGTGAACAGAGGGATCGATCAGACATCCGGTAACCTACTCGGCTTATTCCACGCAGTCATCTACAGCCGTCATGTCGACTATGCAACGATACTTTGGACAGAGCTCGTTGCCCAAGTTCAAAAGAAGCAAGCGCGCAACCGTCGCCTCACCTTTCTGCCTTATCCACGGTTTCTCCAGCTGATAGTCGCGCACTTCATGGCGACCAACCTCACAATACCTCGACACGCCGATCATGAGGTACTCTTATCTACACGCATGACTAGAATTCAAAACATACAAGTCATAGAAGACCTTGTCCCTATGGTAATTCCCGCAGACCTACTAGCCATCATGGACCAAACGGCACAGAGTGTTATAGACTATAGAAGACAGAACAACCTGGACGCTCCGATGGACCAGCCAGATCCGACTGGACCTACCCAAGGAGCGCAACCCGAGTGGCGAGGAGGTCCACGTATGCGAGGACGAGGGGTCCGACAAGCAGGGGCTATCGGACGGGGCGTGATGAGAGAAAATATTGTGAGGGAACAGGCGTGGGAAGTGCCGGGAAGTCCACATGCGGTGCTAGTTCGTCTCGACCTCAATCCACTCGACCTAGAGATGAAGCTTCTGCTCTACATGATGTGGTCGTGGAGGGGATCTCTCGAGAAAATGTAGCTGAAGAGGCAGCCTCCTCTTCCAGCTCCGAGTCTGGCTCTGCCTCCAAAACAGCTGCCGAGTCTTCTTCTGACTTCGAATCCGGCAGTGAGGCAACCGAGTCCGATGATGATGATGATTCTCCTAACCCTGAAAGCATACTTGGAGAGAAAAGGAGAGCGGAGGGAGATATAGTTGAAAAAGAAACGACAGGTGAGGTGAGAGAAAGGCGAAGTGAGAAAAAACATGAGAGTGAGAGTGTGATGGGGCAATCTTCACAGGTTGCTCCCAACCAGCCTATATCTAGCCAGGTAGCCACATCTACTATCCATTTGCATCCGTTGCATCGGGGTATTGAAGGAGACGTCGTGGGCCTAGCGACGCAAATGCACACCCCCTAGCCACTCCGTTTCCTCTCAAACGGAAATGGTTTCATCTTATCACGGGGATTCAGCACAACTTCCACCGGTCTCTCGCTCGGAGAGTACTGGTGTTGAAACAAGAGACCAGCCTCCCCCGGTATCGACTTCTTTGGATGCACTATTGAGTCTAGATCCCCTTGCTACGAATATTCCTTTGGCTAGGACACGGGTCGATACTACAGCTAACGTCGAGAGTCTTGGTGCCTCGACCGGAACGCCCAAAGTGAGTCTACCTTTTGGTAGCTGGCAAGGACAGGGCGGAAGACCTACCATGGCTACTATCACGCCAACCGTGAACGTAGGCAGTACTGCGGTGCAATCCACCATAGCTACTACAACAGAAAGGCTAAGTGCCTCCGGTGTTACTCACCCGGTGTTCGTCCCCAAGGAGCAAATGGACGGCGCCTTAAAGGCTGTCCAAACAGCGATTATGAAGCAGCTTTCAGATGACATGGCCTTCATCAAAAGGGCCGTCGCGGGTAAAGACGTGGCCACCGAAGTCCCCCCCCCCCCCCCCCCCCCAGTGCACCCTCAGATCAGAATGCCACCGCCATCTCAGACCCCGAGCATACAGAACATGAGCGTCGAGGCTCTTAAAGCCGCCTTGTAGGATAAACTTCTTTCCCAATTCAACGTCGATGCATCATCCGAAGCTGACTTAGTGAGCATTCTCCGCTCACAATCCCAACCAGCGCCCCCGGCAACACCGACTGATCCTCAACTTGATTCTCTTACGACAACATTATCCGAAGTAAAGAAGGCCCTCGATAAACTTTCCGAGAGGGTTTCCAGCCTTGAAGATACATGTAAGGGTCAGGTCCAGAGTTCAAAACGAAGACATGATGATCAGGACGATCCTGATCAGCATGAGGGTGAGAAGAGAATAAGACTGACCGAGCTGTCAACCGCAACGACAGAAGATACAACGGAAACTCCAGCTGAGCCAGAATCACAGCAATAGCAACAACCTTCAGAGTCCGAAATGGTTCAAGACATGGAGATATCTACACCGGTCAGGGAAATGACAACAGATTCAGCAGATCCAACGGTTGAAAAGCCCGAGGATCAATCAGATGATATCTTAGTGCTGACGGTTTTGGAGCGGCCTGTCCTATAGTTAATTGATGAGGACTCCGCCGACGATCCAGAACTTGAGACAAAATGGAGACACAAAGCTATAATAGCCATTCAGTCTGAAACAGAAGCTTTGTGGGATTTCACTGGCGAAGATGAGGTTATGGATGATACCGACTACGATCAGCTTCTTCTTTAAAGCGAACGGATCTCGATTTCTCAGCCAAATATACACGACACGGCCAGTACTTCAGAACTTTCAACTCCAGTCCCAGTACCGGCTCCGGCTCAACCTGCTCTTCCAGCCCGTTGGGAACGAATCCGGATACTGGTTCCTTATCTGGAGGAATCTCAGAAGAAGTTATTTGCCTACTGGATCAGGCCTCTAGACTCGGTAAAGGTTTACGGGGTCTCATTTCTCAAAGATCCAGTCCGCAAACACTATTTGTAGGTAATGAAACGCAGCATATCAGTCCACCATGTCCGCACGAGACACAAAATTACAGAAGTTTTGGATATCGTGTCCGATCAGATTGTCAGCGTTTGGTTTCCAGTTTTCACAGTCAAGCGAGAAGATGGGAAGAATAGGTATTCTCGGAAGCCGACTTCAGGCATCTATACCTGGACGACTTTCTGGTTCTACTAAAACACTTGAAGACCCGCACCATCCGACCGCTACCTATCCCCAAAGCCCTCGAGACGATCAAAAGGTTCATGAAGTGCACGATAACTTTCGCCTACATCGACGACTTTCAGTTGGGCCTCGAAAGTAACCAGAAAAAGATCAACATCTTGAAGCCTAACTTGAATCTTCCCGAAGACGCACAGGTACATTCTATCTTATCCAAACCAGAAACAGGTTTTGTCTATCTGAACGGCCAAAGGGAAAACGGTTCATGAGAATTAGCGAGGTGCACAAGTTCAGTGAGGGTACACTGATGCAAGTTAAGTCAGAGCTGAAGAAGTTCATCGAAGAAGAACAGTCGTGGGAAAGCTATGTCAGTGTCAGAAAGTATCTAGCCAAAGAGTTCCTCAAAACAATCGAAGACCGGCTTGAATTCAGAAACTCCATTCGTCGTTTTGAAGTGTTATTCGCTATCCGAAAGCGATATGTCCCTAACTGGCGTGACATTGAACTTCAATTCCAAGGGGGAGATTGTTAGGTCACATTAGTGGAATGTGAAGTACAGGGACTGTTTATGTTAATTCTTGTAAATACCCTTGTGGTATAAATAGTTTGCTTATCTCTATTATTAGGGTTAATGATCATAATTATATTTTGGTTTACAGTGTACGGCTACAGCCTTATGAAACTCTTTCTGTTCAATTAATGCAAGTGAGATTTATGATTGATATGCTGATTGTGTTGATTACATTGTGATTGTTATTGAATCTGGGATCTACATGAATCAACACTTATCTGTGAATTGTGGATGTTTAATCGAAACATCTTCTGTTTTACTCACCATTTTTCCCGTCCGCCATTGATTGTCTTGGAAGGTTTTCTGCAGAGAATATTTTGTTTCAAATGTGTTTTTAGGAGATTTGCAAGCGCCAAATTGATCAGTGTAGAATCAGTTTTTTTAGGGATAGGATCCCCATGATATCGACTTTCCTTCTTAATTGGGGGATGATTCATGAGGGGGAATGACCAGTTTACCCTTTGTAAACGAGTTTTCAGTGTAAATAATTATAATGAATGTTAAATAATTTAGGAAATTACTTGGTTTAATCCTGTCCATTCATTTTAAATCTAAGGTGGTTGTATGGTTTGTTAGTATTTTTAGGTCTCTTAAATATACCTCCCCTATATATATATATATATATATATGGGTGCTTAATCAAATGAGAACTAGTTAGTTGGTGATAACCGTGAGATCCAATGTGAGCCACACATTTAACATAATTAATATAAACTTTAAATAAATATAAAAGGGTATGTTAGTAAATTTGGTTTTTCCATTTAATTATGTTAATCAATCCTAAAATATCTCCTAAAATCTCTCATACGTATCCTCTCTCACTTTCTACTAAAAACCTATTTTCTAAAAGCTCTCATTTTTTCTCTACACAAAGTTGCCGTCGTCATCTGCTTCCTCTTCATTTTCTAAAGACTCCCAAACCTCATCTGCATTTTCCGGCAACTCCCAAACACCCTTTGCATTTTTCGGCGACTCCCAAACTCCCTCTGCATTTTTCGGTGACTCCCAAATGCCGTCATCTGCCTCTCTCTTCTCTATAGTCTATCTTCTACCTCGTATCTCCATCGATCTGTCACCGAAGATGTAATCCATATGTTACCCATATCTTGCAGTGGCGGAGACAAGGGTGGTGGTCGTCGCATCCGCCGGTGTCCTCAAATAAGTCATCGGCATCGAAAAGCCCATATCTCTTTCTCCATCGAAACAAGGTATGAAAACTCCAGATCTCTATCCCCATCGAAGTCGTCACCGTTCTTGAGTCTCCGTCTCCATCGAAACCAAGTATGAAAACTACAGATCTTTATCCCCATCAAAGTCGGCCATGTATCTCCATCAAAGAAAATTTCTGATATCGAAGGTCTGCATCGTCTTTTTCTCGGTATCACAGTGGCATAACATTTGGTATCACAGTGATATCACATTTGGTGTATATATTCTGGGTATCACACTGAGGATAAAGGTCTGTATTTTGTATGTAGTTTTGGGTATCACACTGAAGATAGAGGTTTGTATCTTGTATGTATTTTGGGTATTACATTTGGTTTTGTATGTATCTTTGGTATCACATTTGGTCTTAGTATGTATTTTGGGTATCAAATATCTGCATCGTTTGTTTCTGGGTATCACAGTGACATCACATTTTGGTATCACAATGGTATCACATTTGTTCTTAGTATGTATTTTGGATATTGAAGGTCTGCATCGTTTGTTTCAAGGTATCACAGTGGCATCACATCTAGTATCACTTGTGGTATCATAATCATAATCGATATATGTGTCTTTTTTTGACAGTGTCCCCTTTTTAGGTATTGTATCCGCCAGAATAAGTTCATCAGAAGCCGACTGCCGGAGAGAGGAGAGAGGAGAGGGGATAGAGGAGAGAAAAAAACTTAATACCTAATATGCCCTTTAAATTAAATTTCAGTCAAAATTACCAAAATGAATAACTTCCTAATTTATTCTTTAATATGTGGCTCACATTGGATCTCACAATTATCACATGCAACTCAGTTCTCCCTTGAATGGCCCCAGAGCCTAATCAAATGAGAACTAGTTAGTTTGTGGTAACTGTGAGATCCAATATGAGCCACTCATTTAAAATAATTAATGTTATTTTTAAAATAAAGTAAAAGGACGATATGGTAATTGAAACATCCAAAAGACATGACAAATTTAAACCTTAAAATTTATCAAAGTTAGCCATAATTTCATCCCAACTTTTATATATAAATGGAGAAATAGCTAAGAGGGTTCACATATACAATTTTGAACTTGTCAAAACAACCTATTAATCTAATCCTAACTATATTATACTAGTTGTTTAGACCATTCACCAAAACATCCTCGTATATGCTAACTTCTCCATTTCATCACCAAAAGTTAAATGTATGATATCACTCGTCACTCTTCCCGTTATTACTTCCCCGAGCTCGTACCTGGTAAGAAAATTTAATTTGAAAAGATTAGGCTTACGCCTAGTGAGAACGTCTATTTTCAAATTAAAACCTTATAAGCTTTGAAAACCAAATGTAAGCAAAGCATATAAACAACCTGGTTTGCCACCATTCTTACCGTACACATAACATCTTTCGATGACGTGAATATACCCGATTCCATGAATATGACTAACACTAAGTAAGTCATATCATCACGTTCGAGAGCCTACTACGAATCATCACAGATTCTAGATCGTTGCTCATGTCCAAGAAATTATAATTTACTTTATGCCTATTTCTTGGAGTGGAAGTATAGATTACAATTTACTTTATGCCTATCTCTTACCTTCCCATAGAAATCAGGAATTACAATTTACTTTATGCCTATTCCAAGATTTCTCCTCACAATACGAAATGGGAATTACAATTTACTTTATGCTTATTCCTCATTTCACGTCAACGGGAATTACAACTTACTTTATGCCTATTCCACGTTTTGCATCACAATATGAAATAGGAATTACAATTTACTTTATGCCTATTCCTCATTTCACGTCAACGGAAATTACAATTTACTTTATGCCTATTCCACGTTTCACTTAATGTCAGTGCCTATGCATCCATTACACTTCCTAACATACGTATGTTGTATCAAACCAATCATACATCAAAGCATAACATACTAACATCAAATTATGAGTATGTTCATACTACTAAGATTGAACTTCGATTAAATAATCATCCCCTGCCAAAAGTTACCGAAACTCTTATTTACCGGAAACTCAGAAGTTACCGGACATCAGAAGTACCCGGAACATCAGAGGTTACCGAACATTAAAACTATCCGATCAATTGTCCATAACTCATAGAATCTGGAAACATCCGGAAATAGTATCCAGACTCTCAAGTCCGGAACCATCCGGGATCGAATCCGGTATCCGGAAACCATTATCCGGACACCCATCCGGAATCCGGGGAAAAACCCAATCCGAAAATCTCAATTCCGGAACCTATCCGGAAACCATCCGGTATCCGGTAACCCAATTCGGAAAATACAATTCCGAAATCCGGTACATTCCGGACACTCATCCGGAATCATTCCTATCATTTATCCGGAGACCGTAACTTTCCAGAAAACTCCACTTCCGGACTATTCGAACTGCACATCGATTTTTGGTCTTAAAACTCATTTCAATCCAATTCTCAATCATTTTCATACCACTACATAATTACCAAATATTTGATTCATTTGATTCAACTGCAAATATTTGGAAGAAAAGATGAACTCACCTGAGATTTAGAACTCACGGACTGCAATTCAGTTCAATTCACCTTCAACTTCTCACACCAAAATCAGAACCTGATCAAAATCAGCTTAACCTGATTATCCATTCCTAAAAGATTAATTTGGATACCAAAATCAAACACTTACCGGAGCAATTTAGGATTCAAGAATCTTTCTCTTTCTCTGCTTGTTGAAACCGACTTCAGGAAACCAAATTGAGGTGTTTTCTCAATACATAGCCGACTCCAACTTTAAATACCCACTCAACTTCCAACAATTGACAGAATCAACCTCCAAGTTCAAGTTTCACAAATTACCTAAACTTTGGGTTAATTACGAAATCAACCCTTTCGTCAATCCATTTAAAATAATACTTCCATTATTTTAAACATTCTTCCCAAAAGTAATAGTAATTTAGCTATGGAAATTTCGAGGTGTTACAGTAATTTGATAATTTAGATTTTTTATAATAAATTAAAATAGAAACTAACTCGTTTAACTTGCACTAATTAAAAGTTTGAAGAGCACGCCTCTACATCTATCTCTTCTCAATAGCCGCCTCTTCATCTCTATCTCCCTTCTCAATAGCCTCTCTTCTCCAGAATGGGACTAGGGTAATATAGCCGACAATGTGGTATCACCTACTTTTTTCCCACCATTTTCACCACCATCTCCGTTCACAGTTACTGTAAAATCTTCTCAAGTCGCTGCATCCACGGTCGAGCATACACACAGTCATTGGTAGTCTTTTTCTTCGGCCACGACACTTCTTTGGCTCAAGCTTATGCTATTATTTTGGATTACAAAGGTACAGGTGAACATGGTACGGTACCATGTTTTATTTTCATATACCGTGTACCAACCAATTATAATTGGTACTCAAAAATTTATAACATGTACCAACCAATTATACTTGGTACCATTTAAAATGGTACCAACTTTTTTTGATTGGTACATGCCGGTACTTTTGTGCCAACATCGTAAAAATTAAAGTACGAGTTATTTAAATTGAACTTTATTAACTAGAGCTAGTTATACTAAAAATGTCGTGCATTAATAGCATGTTTATATGTGTTATACCATTTATCCCTACCCATACAATCATTCAAATAATTTTCATATAAACACAAACATTCACCGATAGTCTAACAAGCGGCAATTGAGGAGCAAAAATGGATCATGGAGGTGAAGACGAGTTACTAAAGTTGTTAAGGTTACGGTACTATCAACCAATTATATTAATATCAATTAAATTGGTACGGTTAATACACGAATTGATTGGTTTGTCTTGGTACAAAATTGACATCCCTAATCAACAATAGTGCCCATCAATGCCACAAATTACAAAACCCATATTTTAACTAAATATTTATCAATGTTGTTGGTAGTTGGTACTCAAATTTTCTCTTCCATATGGCTAAAAAATATAACTATAAAATGAAAATGTTTTAAGCCTTTATTATGTCACATGATGAAAACGAAAAAAAGATTCACACTTGTAAGCAAATAGAATGAATAAAGAAAATTTTGTTCACTATAATAAGTTGGTTGATTTTACACATTTCATGGCATATTTATTTATACACTTAAAACTTTATAGAATAATAAACTACATGCTTAGAAAATTTACTCGACTGGTCGGTTAATTACTTCTAAATTATCGCACTTTTAGATGTGGAGCATTTGTTAGGGAACAAAGGAACTTAGGAGCAGAGCAAGATGGGATACAAATTGAGGACTCTTTTCCTTTATATTCGTTGTTGTGTTTTTTATTGATCTTTCAAAGGCATCTTCCGATCTAGGACCCCCCCCCCCCATCTTATGCACCCCTTGTTGATGACCAAGCGGCTAACACAATGGTATATGTTGAAACTTGTTGGTCCCGAAGGCCTATACAAGTTTGTAGAAAGGGGGGGGTTGAATACAAACACACAGATTTTACTTTTCTAAATTGTTTATTGATAAATCATTAACAATTTACAGCTTGTTGCGGAAACAAGATTAAGGATAAACCTAAATCTAAACAAGTTGGAACACTAAGGTTTCTTGCACTAAGAGAGATAATGAAATTACTAATAATAACCTATCTTGAGATAAGAGATTGAACTTGTCCAGAGTTAGCAAGTTACTTCAAATGAAGTGGGTTCATCTCTTTATATACTGCATGCATTTAATGCAAGTCAGTATACACTTTACACGTGTCATCAGCTGGTTGGTTGCATGCCATTGACCTTGGTTGACAACCTTAGTAGCCGCATGGATGAACAGTGTAGTATCAGAGTGGTTGTACGATTTCAGACAGTCGGAGGTTCTTTTCTGACATTTCGTACGGAGTCGTGCAAGGGAGGTTAAGACAAAAGTACTTTGTACGGAGGACTTCATGATCAGCTTTCGTTGATTCAGTGATTATCATTTACTATTCAGCAAATGATAAAGTTCAGCGATAGCTGAAGTCTTGTACTTGATACTTCACGTTGAGTGGACAAATCTGAGTCTTCGCTGATCCGCATCAGTTCATTAGGAGACTTGTCGCTGGTTCTTGAGCTTGATCTTCGACTTTAGCGTAGAACCTTTGTTGACGTGAAACTTGTCTTCAGGGATCATAAGTAAACAACTAACTTATCAGCGATCATCATAATGACTGAACAGACTCAGAGCATTAATGGTGAACAGTTTCGCTGAATGTTTAATCTAAAGAGCGAGAGTTCCTATCAGCGGTACTGTAAGATCTTAGTACTTATCAGCGATAGTGAAACTCTGATACATATTGTTTACTTACAATTTTCACTAAGTATTCAAGAGAGGGTCATTATCAAATCACTGAGGGTTTGGATCAACAATCTCCCCCTATTTGATTATGACATAGCAACAAAGAAAATTGCTATTTAATGAAAACATAAGGATAAAAAGAACTCATAAAATATTTGTCCCTTTTACTGTTTTCTGGGATCTTTTCAGTACTGATGGAGTAAAGTACATTCGCTGAAATCTTTCTTTAAAACTTTGAATCAGGTTACAAAGAGAAATGGAAAGATTACAAGTACGAGCGAAATAAATTACAAGTACAGAAGAATAACTGATACAATAGAGAAAAGGGCGATCATATCAGCTTATAAAGGTTCTTCCTTGATGAGAAGTTCATCAAGGGTCTTTGATGTGGGGATCATCCAGTCAGGGACATCTTCTCCTTGATTCTTTTTCTTCAGAGCTGCTTCAAAAATCAAGGGCTTCAGGTGTCTAGCTTTGATGTTGCGTCTGACTTCACACCAGTATACGAGATCTCTGAGTTGTTCGATGGGAGCGATGTCTAGCTCAGAGATACGTTGAAAGTGATGATTTCCATAGTAGTCTAAAAAGAATATACCATAGGGATCACTTTCAACTGTGCCAGGAATGAAAGTTTCTCCAGGAAGTAGGGAGGTGTCAAGCATTGAGAGATCGTTATCAGGGCCAACAATTTCAGCACGAGAGAAACCAATGCCCGTTTCATTCCGAATATGAGGACCTGAACCAGAGGCTTTCTTTTTCTTATCAGGGACTTTTCTTGGTTGAGGAAGAGTAGGAGGAATATCCACAGCAGATGAAAGCAGGTCGATCTATTTGTTTAAGATCTTCTCGACATGGCTTTTGAACTTTGAGCGTGATCCATGAATGGCTAATTTTGTTTCTAACCATTCAGAGAGACCAAACTTTTCTAAGGTAGTAGCATAGAAAGTTTGCTTGGTTTCATCATCTCTGTAGACGTCCACTTCAACAACAGGAACTTGAGCGTACAATCTTCCTCTGATGTTTTCCTTGACGATTTTGGATGGTCTAGATCGATAGGTCAGCATTTTTTTAGCCCATTCCAAAGTCGTATCAGAGACCTTAGTCTTTTCTCTAACGATCTCTTGAGCATTATCCCATAGCTGACGTTGAACATCAATGGGAACTCTTTTCAGCTTGGGGTCTTTTATTGATCGTTGAGTAAGTTTGATGGCGTATTCTCTGTCTTTTTCTTCAGCTTCCTTTCTTTCAGCGAGTAGGCGTTCAACTCTGAGGTGTTCCTGGTATTCAGCTTTAGAAATTCTGAACTTTGGAGGAACTGAAGGAAGTTGATCACGCCTCAGAATGATTCGCTGATCCTCGAAGCGCTTTATTATTTCCTCTCTTCTTTTCTGATCCTCTTCACTTAGCTTTTGAGGAGCTAAGGAAGGTCTGCGATTGTGCGAGAGTAGCTGTTCTTCTGGTTCATCAGTCTCAGAGATTAAATCTAAGACTGGGATTATTTCTTCAGCAGCAGCTGGTATTATTGGTGAAGTCGCAGTTGTGGAGCCTTCAGCGATATCCTCAAACAGGGGAGAGGACTAGCTGAAACACAGCGATCTTACGAGTAAGAACTTGGGTAGAATCAGATAGAGAGAATTGGTTCAAGTGTATAGGCTTGGGTAGTAGAACTGATAGTGTATGATAGAGGAGGGATAGAGTGAGAGATGTTTAGCATACCTGACAAACCGGCTTTTCAAGCAAGATCATCAGATTGTCATCTTCAGCGACGCTTTTGCCTTTGCCTTTCTCAGCTCCAGAGGCTGAGGGCTTTGTCTTTGTCCGCTCCCCTGAAGGTTCATTTATCGAGATTCCCTTAAGAGCTTTGATCTTCGGAGCAGGTTTGACAATAAAGAAGTCATCATCATCTTCGTCATCATCATCATCACCATCATTCTTTGGAGAAGAAAATGGTTCATCATCAGGGATGTCGACGGCTTCATCATCTTCTGCTTCGGATTCAGTTTTCTCAGCTTCTTCTTCGAGTTGCTCCCCCTCAGATACAGAGGCGAGCTTCTCGGTTTCCTCAGGGTTTTCATCTCCCTGAGGTCCAGCGGTGGTTTCTTCAGTATTCGTCTTCTCTCCCCTGATAGATTCATCATGGGAAAGGTCTTCAGCGCTCTTGGCGAGGTCTTCAGCGCTCTTCTCCCCCTCTTTTTCATGATGACTGGGGGAGGAATGGCTAGATTCAGCAGCGTTGGTAGGTTCTCTGTCTTCTGGGCCAGAGAGACCTACACAAACTTCAATCTTTGCTAATCTGTCTTCAAGGCCTGAAATAGCAGGATTGATCTTCCCGAGCTCAATGCGATCTGCCGCTGTAAAATGTTCAGAATCAGGGACAGGGGCAGGAGCAGGAGTATTCGCCTTGTGCAGCAGCTGTTCGATCATAGTCTTCATCGAACCAACGTCAGTCTTTACAGAGCTTAAGTCAGTCGTTAGAGTGTTGACATTTGTCTTCACAGCAGACATATCTCCCTCTAGTGTTCCAACCGATGTCTTCAGCGTTGTTACCTCGCTGGACATGGATGAAACTGAATTTTTGAGAGAGGTGTAGTCTGTGTAGATATCAGCGAGCACCTTGGCGAAGTCGCTGAGAGTTTTATCAACCTGCTTCATGTCATCTGTGAAAGCCTTCTTCTCCACCACCGTTGTCAGTTTGTTCAGATTTTCTCCAGCGTTTGTTACAGCTGTAGAGTTATTGGAGAGAGTAGTGGTGAGACCTGTCAGCTTTGTCTCCACGGACTTCAGAGAGGCGTTGATATCTCCCAAATTAGGACCTGTAACATATAAAAACTTGTGAACAGAGGAAAGCTCAGAAGTTTGGGGTTTAGTCACAGTGTTTATGGGTTGTTGTTTACCTGCAGGAGGATTGGTGAATTCATCGAAATCACGGGTTCCTGAGTAAAGTTCCATGTCATCTTCAAAAGTGCCCATGGATTTTTCTGCAGGTCCTGTCTTCATCATTCCTGGAGAATCAGCTTTAGGTTCCGAGGAAATGATGGCAGCGCCAGTTAGATCTGGAGTAGAGACCAAATGAGTGGAGGGAGGAGCGAAAGATAAGAATGGGGGTTGGGTTATGAGTTCAGCGTTGGATTCGCTGACAATCACTTCATCAGTCTTTTGAGAGACTGAAGGAGGTTGGGTAGGTTCCAAGTTTGTAACCTCAGCGTTTAGAGACGCTGAAGTTGGAATAAAAGGGATGGCTTGTTCAGGTGTGGCAGAGCGTACCACTGAACGTTCCTTCAGCTCCGCAGAAAGAGCTGAGGAGTCTTCAGCATGAGATTGCTGGGGTTGCTCTTTTGTTTTCTTGATCCTTTTAGAATCAAGTGGGGTAGATGAATGTTTCCTTTTCTTAGGAGAGGATTTTGTGGCCAGGGTATCAGCGATGGGTATTGTCGCTGAAGGAGCCACAGAAGTAGAAGAAGAAGGGTTGAGAAGAGTTAAGAGGGTAGAAAGACGTACCTCATTTTCAACAGGTTTGAAGTCGAGTACCTTAGGCCAATCTGAGAGAGTTTCAGATCGCCCTCTTGCGGGTAGCTGTCCTTCAGGCCATATTGAAAGATAGCGCGGATGAATCGGGGGTAGGGAACCCATGCAGGCCTGTCAGCGGCAGAGTCTACTCTTTGCAGCAAGTCATCATAGATAAGAGATGCCCAGTCAATGTGTAGACCTTTCAGCATAGCGTATCCCATAGCTTGCTGAGGTTGAGCGGCTTGATCAGAAGAGCCGGTGTTGGCAGTCATGCAGCTGATAAGGTGAGCGAAGATGAAGTTCATCTCGCTGGGCATTTTCGATTTCTTCAGCAGTGTTAGCTTCTTCTCAGGCTTCTTGTCGCTGCCCATTTCCCATACATAGCCCATTGCATCAAAAAAAGCAATAAGAGCTTCTTTGTCAGCGAGCTTCTTATGGTCAGGGAAAGGAACAAAAGGTTTTTCCTTTGTAGCGATGGGAAAGTTCAGAGCTTTGCGAATGATGGCAGGTGTGATCTTTATCGTGCCATATTCAGTATCGCAGAGGATATAATCAACTGTTTTGGAGGGATCTTTGGCGGATGGTAGCTGAGAGTGTCTGGCAGAGTACCAGAACTGAGATAGTAGCAGCTGACTTGCAGGGGGTGAAATGGTCAGGGCTGTTGAAATGCAGCAATTCTTCAGGAAATTCACAGCATCTGTCAGATGTGTGACTTGCTTTCGAGGAGGAAACTCGAGAAGCGCAGAAAGGTTGTTTATCTTAGTCCAGTCTAGTTGATCCAGAGTGAACTTAACCTGAGGAGCCTTGATGATTTCCATTTCCTCAGAGTCAGTAGAGATGTTCTCAGCGGTAGTAGGAAAGTTAGACGATGCCATTTCCTGTATTATCAGTTCAACCAAAGATTAACAAATAAGAATAATCTTAATATGGAAAGATTTTCCATTAAGATGGTTCGAATTTTGTCCATTTCATTCAGACAAAATGTCTTAATGAAGATTAGGGTTTTTCTTGATTTTTGAAACGAAATGTAAGACCCATTTTCTTGTTTTCCAGTTTTCTATGAAGAAATAGATTCTGGAAACGAATGAAGAACAAGTTTAAGATTTTGCATTTAAACTTGAAGAACAACCATGAAATGGTTGTGTTCATAAAACCACGAAAGAAAATGATTTCATTTTACGAAGTTCTTTTGTTTGATCTTGTTAAAACATTGAGAAGATCGGAAACAAGTTATACGCATTCGGTAATAAATAAGAACATATTAACCTTGATGTTTGATGAAGAAGATGATGAACAGTTCTTGAAGTTTTTGAAATCACAAATGCAACAGTGAATTCTTTCTTGCGGAGGAAGATTGATCGCGTAAAATAAAAATATAAACAAAGAATTTGTTTATATAGAGATTTTAGAAAGAGAAAATCTTGAGCGGGAAAAGATTTTCATCATGACACGGACACGTGTTTGCATTTGATTGGAAGTTTGAACGAGACGTGCAAACGTGTGTCAGGAAGAGAAAACGTGACGGGGTTTTATCCGTTGTAATGACGTCACAACTGTCCTTTCATATTCTTGGTTGTCTCTGAGGTTTTGAAAAACTCAGAGATACTTTTGAAAACATGAAGCACTGAATGAAAATATTTAGTGAAGGTTTTAAGAAATTTCAAAATATCGCTGTTAAGGAAGAGATATTCAGCGATACATTTTGTTTTGAAATCTTGCATTTTCATGCGATTGTCGGTGAGAGAGAGAACATACCTTGATATCAGTGAATCAAGTTTATTCAGAGAGAAGATGATAGAATGGGTTATACAAGTTGATTTTATCCTTTCGCTGATCAATGTGAACCGCTGAAGATTTTATCCTTCAAAGTTCAACATTCCAAGGTCGCTGATGAGAAAGTTGAATCTTGTCTCATCAAGAGGTTTGGTAAATAAGTCAGCTAACTGATAATCAGTTGGGATAAAATGAAGTTCTATATCACCATTCATCACATGATCTCTGATAAAATGATATCTGATTTCTATATGTTTGGTCTTTGAATGTAGTACTGGATTGTTTGCTATAGCGATGGCACTTGTGCTGTCGCAATAGATTGGAATTTTGGAGAGCTGAAGATCATAGTCTAGTAGCTGATTTCTCATCCACAAGACTTGAGAACAACAGCTTCCAGCAGCTACATATTCAGCTTCAGCTGTGGAAGTGGACACTGAATTTTGCTTTTTACTTGTCCAACTTACCAGCTTTCCACCCAGGAGCTGACATCCTCCTGTGGTGCTTTTCCTATCCATTTTGAAACCTTCAAAATCACTATCTGAATAGGCGGTTAGATCGAATCCTGAATCTTTGGGATACCAAAGACCTAGATTCGCTGTACCCTTAAGATATCGAAAGATTTGCTTTATAGTTTTCATATGAGATATCTTAGGTTCAGCTTGATATCGTGCACACAAGCATGTTGCAAACATAATATCGGGTCGGCTAGCTGTTAGATACAATAGAGAGCCGATCATCCCACGGTACAGCGTGACATTGACAGGAACACCCTTAGTGTCCTTATCAAGTGTCAGCGGTGGTGCTAAAGGGGTTTTCATAGCTGAACTTTCAGTTAAGTAGAATTTCTTCAGCATATCTTTAACATATTTTCCCTGATTAATGAAAGTTCCTTTCTCAGTTTGCTTAATCTGAAGACCAAGGAAATATGTTAGTTCACCCATCATGCTCATTTTATACTCATCTTTCATTCTATCAGCGAAACGAGTACAAAGCTCAGGGTTAGTAGAACCAAATATAATGTCATCAACATATATTTGAACTAGAATGATATGACCTTTCACTTTTCTAAAAAATAGAGTTTTGTCAATCTTACCTCGCTCAAATTTTTCAATATGGAGATAAGTAGAAAGAGTGTCATACCATGCACGAGGAGCTTGCTTCAAGCCATAAAGTGCCTTATCCAGTTTATAAACATAACCTGGACGCTTAGAATCTGAGAATCCTGGAGGTTGTTCCACATACACTTCTTCATTCAGCTTTCCATTTAGAAACGCTGACTTAACATCCATCTGATGTACTTTGAAGTTTTTGTGTACAGCATATGCTAAGAATAGACGAATAGATTCAAGTCTTGCTACTGGAGAAAATGTTTCGTCATAATCTATACCTTCCTCTTGTCTGTATCCCTGAGCAACAAGTCGAGCTTTGTTGCGGGTTACAGTACCATGTTCGTCCAACTTAATTCGATAGACCCATTTAGTGCCTATTACTATTTTATCAGTTGGTCTCTGAACAAGTTTCCAAACTTTGTTTCTTTCGAATTCAGTTAGCTCTTCTTGCATGGCGCTGACCCAGTTTGGATCTTTGAGGGCATCATCTACTTTCTTTGGTTCAGTTAGTGAAATAAAATTTACAAATAAACAAATATTACCTGCACTTCGTCGAGTCTGAATCCCAGCGTTTGGATCACCAAGAATTTGATCAATTGGATGATTTATAGTCCATCGCTGAGCCGGAGCGTGAGACGCTGACTCAACTTGAACTGGAGGAGCTGAAGATGAAGCTTCAGCGACGTCAGGAGTATCAGCCAAGAGAGGAATGGATGCAGTTGTCATTATATTCACTGATTGCTGAGAAGTAGATGGAATGTCTGAGACATTTGGTTCAGCGTTAGGTATAGTGTTTATAGGAACAGCTGAGACCCAAGAAGTTTCAGCTTCACTGTTCTGCATATTTGGAATGATAGGACTATCATCTTCTACTGGATGAGCATTAGTGGGAATAACTTCTGAATCACCAAGATGAGAAAACATCCATTGATTCAGTTCTTCAGTATCAGCGGACGGTTTAGAGTTCGTTGAACGGGATTCGTCAAACGTGACGTGAATAGTTTCTTCTACAGTTTGTCTTCTACGATTGAAGACTCTGAAGGCTTTGGAAACTGAGGAGTATCCAAGAAAGATTCCATCATCAGCCTTAGGATCAAACTTTCCAAGAGCATCTCTGTTGTTCAGTATAAAACACTGACATCCAAAGATGTGAAGAAAGCTGATTGAAGGCTTTCTCCCATGAAAAAGTTCATAGGCTGTGTTTTTGAATCTTTTGACTATCAGCGACCTGTTTTGCGTAAAACAAGCAGTGTTGACAGCTTCTGCCCAAAACTGAGTAGGCAGGTGAGAATCGTTGAGCATTGAACGTGCAGCTTCAATAATTGTTCTATTTCTTCTTTCAGCGACTCCATTTTGTTGCGGTGTTCTCACTGAAGAAAAGTTGTGAGAAATACCCTTACTCTCAAGGAAGGAATCAAGAGAACTGTTTTTGAATTCAGTCCCATGATCACTCCTTATTGAGCGAACGGTCAGATTGTTCAGGGTTTCCATCTTCCGAACAAAATTGATGAGTTCTTCAGGGGTGTCACTCTTAGAACGGAGAAACATTACCCAAGTGAAGCGAGAGAATTCATCAACTATGACCAGCGTATATTTCTTTCCAGCGATGGATTGTTTGTTAACAGGGCCAAACCAATCCATATGGAGTAGTTGTAGAGGAGATGACACTGAAGAAACTTGCTTTGACTTAAATCTTGCTTTGGTCTGCTTCCCTTTTTCACACGCTGAACATAACGACTCTTTGGCGTATGAATGCTGAGGTAGACCAGTGACTAACTCTTTTGAAGAAAGAGTGTTCAGTGTCTTGAAATTTAGATGAGATAGCCTCTTATGCCATAGCCAGTTGACATCAGATGAGGCCTTTGAGAAGAAATAGGAGTTCTCATTGGTTGTTCAGTCCATGTTTATTACATAAACATTTTCCAAACGATAACCGTTGGGAGCTATCTTCTCCTTTTTGTCAGCGACAAAGCAGGATTCCTTAGTAAAGATTACTTTGTTATCCATGTCACACAGCTGACTGATGCTTAGAAGATTATGCTTCAGCCCTTCAACATATGCGACTCTTCTGAAGGAGGTTGTACCATTTGAAAGTACACCATACCCTCGGGTATGTCCTTTTCCATTTCCACCGAAAGTCACAGAGGGACCCTTCTCTTCCTTGTATTCAGAGAGCAGGCTTTTCTTTCCAGTCATGTGTCTAGAGCATCCGCTATCGAGATACCAGATACCCTTCTTAACCTGCAATATGAAGGAATATTAGTTTTTCTTGGGTACCCACTTTACCATGTATACACATTTGTCAGTGGAAGTAGTTGGAATGGAAAATTCAGCAGTCTTCGCAGCATTTGAAGATTCAGCTTTGTCTTTCTTCACTTTGGTTAATTTCTTAACTTCAGTGGTAGGATTCACTTTGACCTGATTTGCACCAGGGTTGGTCTTCTTTGCCTTGGAGACAATCTTCACCTTAACTATCTTTTCAGCTTTGGTGGCTGTGGGGCACTTACTAGCAATATGATCGGTAAGTCCACAGTGATAACATTTCCTATAACTAAAAGTAGTTCTAGGACCATTTGAATGTTGAGCTTTTAATGTCAAATTAGAAGTGCCAGCACCAAGTAAACTATTGGCTTTAGAAATGGGACGAACATTCAGTTCTTCAGATTTCTTACCAAGGACATCCAATCTGAGTCTAGGAGTAGATCGCTGAATAAATCCAGATATCTGCTTCCTTGATCCAGAGGGATGAGCCACTGAAGCTTTAGAAGCATTCAGCTTTGGTACTAAGGTACCCTTCTGAGGATTCTGGTAAATAACAATTCCTTTACCTTTGTCTTTAAAGACAGAGGTAGGTTTTGAATAAACCATTTTCTCCTTGCCTTTTGAGGAGGTAGGAGTTTCCTCAGGGATTGGTGTAACGGACGAGGAGCACTGAGAAGATGAAGTATCAGCGACTGAGGATACGAACGTTCCAAATTTAAGCATTGAACGCTCAGTGGTTGGTTTTGGAGTTTCATATTTGTAACCCAAACCACGTTTATCACTCAGGGGAATCTGAGACTTTATTATCTCAGTGATCTTTGTTGAAGAATTACACCATCCTTCAACAGTAGCTTTTTCAGCCTTTAATGCAGCGATAGCTTCTGCTCGTTCGATTTTGACTAGCTGATTTAAATATACTTGATCTTTAAAATCTTCTTCAATTTTAGAAAGCTTTTCTATTTGAAGGTGGCAGTTTTTAAGCTTTTCAGCGAGATCAAGATTTTGGTTTTCAACCACAGTTTTGCCGTTCATGGCTTCGTATAAACTTCTAGTCAAGAGATCGATCTTACGGAGACTATCAGCTTCATCAATATTTGCAATATTGGTAAAGAAAGAAGGTGATACCTGAATAGCAGATGTTGAAGTGGAGGGAATGTCTGAACTTTCTTCCTCTTCTTCAATCTTGGCCATAAGACATAGATTTGCTTCATCATCTTCAGAGTCAGATGATGATGCTTCTTCATCAGAAGCAGCCCAATCATAGTCAGCCATCAGGCCTTTATTCTTCTTCTTAAAGCTTTTCAGCTTTGCATATTTTTCTTTCAGCTTTGAATATTTGTCATCTTTATTTCTTGGAACAAAGGGTTTCTTTGTAAAAGCTGAGGGTCTAGATACTTTCTTTGACCTGCACTCGTTAGCGAAATGTCCTGTTTTTTCGCAGTTAAAACAAGTAGTAGTAGCCTTATCAACAAAAGCTGATGATCTAGGCTTGTCAGTTATGGAGAGAGGTTTGTTCTTTCTAAACATTTTCTTTTTGGCAAATCTCCTGAACTTCTTAGTTAGGAGAGCCAAAGATTCATCATTATCTGAAAAATCAGAATCTGATGACCTTTCAGAGTTACTTTCTAACTCAGTGATAGTGACCGAGGGTCGCTGAGTAGAAGGTTCCTCTGAGATTAAAGCAACAGGGGTGCTTTTGGAATCTCTTATAAGATTCTTCTTAAGATGGCTCGATTGCTCATGATTCAGCAACGTGCCATATAAGGTTGAAAGGGTCATTGATTTTAGATCCTCCGAAAGCTTGAGACACATAGCATAATTGTCCCAGCTTTCAGGTAAACATTCTAGAAACTTTGTCAGTACTTCAAAGTTAGAATATTCCTTACCAACAGTTTTCAGATCTATAATTAAACAATTAAAACGTTGGTGAACTTCAGAGAGAGATTCATTCTTACCAGAAATGAAGCTTTCGTATTGTCTTACCAGGTTGATCTTTCTTGAATCCTGGACTTCAGACGTTCCTTCATACTGAACACATATTGTGTCCCACATGGCCTTTGATGTTTTCAGATTCATGACGGAATGGTAGACTTCGTCAGGAAGAGCCATGGATAGTATGGATCTGGCTTTTGTATCTATAGCCACTTTCTTCTTATCTTCGTCAGTCCATTGAAAGATTTCCTTAGGTACCAGCCTTTCTGGAATAGCAGGTCTATTCTCAGCGGCTGGAACAGCAGCATCAATTCTTACAGGGATGAATGGACCATTTTCTAGATAGTAAGGCATAGTAGGGTCTACACCTTCTAAGAAGAGTGTCATCCTATTTTTCCATAAGTTGAAGTTATCTTTCGAAAATCTAGGGGGTTTAGCAAGAGAACCATTGTCTATATAATTTGTGTTTGTGTTGGTGGCCATTTTCAGATAATAGCAAGGAAGAGAAATATCTTAGATTAGATCTTGTTTATGAGGTTAAACAAATCCGCTCTGATACCACTTGTTGGTCCCGAAGGCCTATACAAGTTTGTAGAAGGGGGGGGGGGGGGGGGGGGTTGAATACAAACACACAGATTTTACTTTTCTAAATTGTTTATTGATAAATCATTAACAATTTACAGCTTGTTGCGGAAACAAGATTAAGGATAAACCTAAATCTAAACAAGTTGGAACACTAAGGTTTCTTGCACTAAGAGAGATAAGGAAATTACTAATAATAACCTATCTTGAGATAAGAGATTAAACTTGTCCAGAGTTAGCAAGTTACTTCAAATGAAGTGGGTTCATCTCTTTATATACTGCATGCATTTAATGCAAGTCAGTATACACTTTACACGTGTCATCAGCTGGTTGGTTGCATGTCATTGACCTTGGTTGACAACCTTAGTAGCCGCATGGATGAACAGTGTAGTATCAGAGTGGTTGTACGATTTCAGACAGTCGGAGGTTCTTTTCTGACATTTCGTACGGAGTCGTGCAAGGGAGGTTAAGACAAAAGTACTTTGTACGGAGGACTTCATGATCAGCTTTCGTTGATTCAGCGATTATCATTTACTATTCAGCAAATGATAAAGTTCAGCGATAGCTGAAGTCTTGTACTTGATACTTCACGTTGAGTGGACAAATCTGAGTCTTCGGTGATCCGCATCAGTTCATTAAGAGACTTGTCGCTGGTTCTTGAGCTTGATCTTCGACTTTAGCGTAGAACCTTTGTTGACGTGAAACTTGTCTTCATGGATCATAAGTAAACAACTAACTTATCAGCGATCATCATAATGACTGAACAGACTCAGAGCATTAATGGTGAACAGTTTCGCTGAATGTTTAATCTAAAGAGCGAGAGTTCCTATCAGCGGTACTGTAAGATCTTAGTACTTATCAGCGATAGTGAAACTCTGATACATATTGTTTACTTACAATTTTCACTAAGTATTCAAGAGAGGGTCATTATCAAATCACTGAGGGTTTGGATCAACAAAACCTAGTACCTTGCATATCCATATTAAAGTCTAACCATTGATGGGGAGTTAAACTACAAAGTCAAATTAGTTGAAGCTAGGAAAAAAGATGAAGGCTTAACTATCAATGCATAATGGCTAGAGAACGTTCACTTATGAGATGTAATAAGTAACCCACTATGGGATGTAATTAGTGCATAAACGTTAAGCACCTGAGCTGATGAAGAAGATATCTGTAGAAATCCTCATCAACTGATCAACAAATACCATCCAAGTCAATGGTGGATATCGAGTAATTGAGTAACCACTCACAAATGAGTAAGTTCTCAACTCACTACAAAACAAATGACTTTTACCCACATATGGAGATTTTCGTCAGTGATTACCCTAGATCACCCTTAAAATATCAATGGTTCGGTAGAATCCGATGATTTTCGAGAAAATACTCATGGATCACCCAGAGAATCCGTGTGTAATATGTCACTGATTTGCATTACCTACCAAAAATTACCCATCAACTTTTGTGACGGTTAAAACCCTACTTCATAACCCAACTATCCCCATTAAAGTTATTCAAACAAATTAAGATGCAGAAAACATATTCACACGTTTCACATCAAAAGTCCTTTAGAACAAGGTTATGGCACAAAGATGAACAAGGTTAAAAAAACTACGACAACTATCCACATTTTGACACAGAGATGGGTAAGGTTAAAAACTTGATCTTGGATTATATGAGTGGTTGAATAGGATTTCTCCACATCACCGGGGCTAGATCTCATTTCATAGGTAAGAGTTTGCATTTGTTTTCCTAAATTTGTTTGTTATTTCATATTTATGCTCTATATAATTTATGGTGCACGAGTGGACATTCTTGAAAATTGGGATTACCCAAAATATCGGTTGGATACATGTAAGGACATGTATGCCTTCAAACTTGTTTCGATTTCTGGAAGGGAGATGTGGGCTAAGTTTGAATATCCAACTAGACTAACTTCACTAACACATCAAACCCAAGTGGGTAGGCCCAAGAAGAAGACGGTAAACTCTGTTGGATAGTTGACTGGAGTGGGAAGGAAACATAGAAGGGTTGGTAATACCGTAAGGTGTACAGAGTGCAAAAAGAAAGCCACAAGTCTCGCAAATGGAAAGGACGTGAATCTTAACTTGTGAAATTTGATTTTCTTTTGTTCAAAACTTGTTGTAATAACTCTGTTTTTTTGTACCTGATGGCTGCTATTTTGGGATGTTTAATATAGTAGCTTGGAAGTGGCTTGTTGTAGCTAATTGTTGCTTATGCTATTTTGGGATTAATTTAGTAGCAACTTTGATGTTGGTTTTGGGTTTATTTTTGTAGCAACTTTGACTTTAGATATTCAATATGAAACCAAAGCGAGTGTCACCATCCAACATCTTTTTAAGTTTTGGGTTATGATGTAGATAAAATATTCAATGTGAGTTTTTTTATTTTATTTTAAATCAAATGAGGCATTGTATCCATGCTTATATCCAATTTTTTCTAAGGACGTTACTTGTTATTTTTTGTAAACCATAGGGACCAAGTATAAATTTAACTCCAGATTTAAATTCAAAGCAGGATCAAATATGTTATAAAGTACGATTAAATGGATGGAAAAACTGAATGGACAAAATTTCCCCTTCTTAACTTCACTTTTTCTAACGACGTTATTAACAAGGATCTTATGTGTTATAAAAACGAAAATAGAGAGACATTGTTCATTAAAAATTCTTTCAAATGACATTAGTAGTTAATTTTTGTAAATCACAAGAACCAAATCTGCATTAAAATGCTAATTGTTTGGTTAATATGTATTATTTTGATGTGTAGTATACAGATATTATACATTTATTAAAAATATTATCTAGATGATGAAGGATATTTTAAGAATGTGACGAACAACCTAATTAATATGCTCTTTTAAGAAATAAATAAAATAAGCATGTAGATTCCAAATTTAGTAATAACGTTAAGATTTTTTTTCTTAATAAAAAGAAAACTAAAAATGAATAAGACAAAATGAGATATATAAAAAAGGAAAATACTAAAAATGAACAAGACAAGATATTATTTTAAACAAAAAATTATAAGCGACAAATATATATATATATATATATATATATATATATAGAGAGAGAGAGAGAGAGAGATGCGGGTTCAAACGAGGAGCGTAACAATTTAAGAAAACGCGAGAAGCACCGCCTATGTACTGAATCACATGTGATCCACGTACAAAATCACATGTGATTCACACCTAATCGGGGGGCTTCCGTCCATGTAGTGGATCACATGTGATTCACGCCTAAAATCAGATGTGATCTGGGCGACTTCCACGCGACTCGCGAACCAGGTCGCCCGCTACCCGATTTTTTCGGGAGTAGTGGATCACATGTGATCCAATACATGGAAGGCGTTTCTCGCGTTTCTCGTAAATAGGTACGCTCTCCTCGTTTGAACCTTCCTCTATATATATATATTCAATAAACTTATTATTTGTTCTTTTTATTATATCTAAAATCTTACAGACACACAAAGAGAGATTATTTAAGATAAAGATAATCACATAAACCATCTCAAATGTATATATAAAAGGAAAATTAATTAAAATGCCCTAAGTCAAACATTGAGTTACCAAAATGCCCTAAGTTTTTTCCATTTTGCAAAAATACCCTAAATACCCGCGATGGATCCCGCGATCGCGGGCTAGGGCTGACGTGGCACGTATTTTGGCCACAAATGCCCCGCGGAGCCCCTCAACTTTGGCCGCGGTGCACTTTTGGTCCCTGCCCGCGATGGCCCGCGATGGACCAAAAATTTACACTTTTGGTCCCTAAAAATTTACACTTTCAGCCCCTGTACTTAGGCGAATCTTTCATGCTTTTACTGTTTTTTCCACAATTAGTGTACTTTGAAGACCGATTTGTGGTTGAAATTCATTGGCATGTTTGAGATTTCATCCATAAATATCAGTGAAATGCAATTCATAATTCACACCATTCCATCCTTCTTTCTTGCTTTCTTTCACTTGCTTTCTTTCATCAATAACCAAATGGCATCGTCATCTAACCCATCGTCTACACCTGAAGGAATGCCACCTAGACTCAAGAAGGCGATAGCAGCAAAGGAAAAGGAGATAGACCAACTGACAGAAGAGTGGAAACAGATTATCGCCAGGAAGAAAGTCCACTTGACAAGGATCGAAGTGGAAGAAAAGGAGATCAAAAGGATGAAAGGGGATATAAAAGATAGGGAGGCTCGTATTCGTCGAGAAAAAAAAGAAATTCACCATTGTACGCAAGACTTCGCAATTCTTCAAGCGAAGATAAGCGATAAGCAAAGTTGGATTGATCAAACTAAAGCAATTTTTCAGTAGGTGGTGGTACGGGTGTTGCTTTAGTACTTTGTTGTTTTGTATTTTTTTTACTGTGTTGTTGTTTGTATTTTTTTTTGTTTTTTGTATTTTTTTACTGTGTTGTTGTTTTGTATTGTTTTACTGTGTTGTTTGTATTTTTTTTTGTTTTGTATTTTTTTACTGTGTTGTTGTTTGTATTTTTTTGTTGTTGTTAATTTCTCTGAAAAGTAGTTTTTAAGCCGCTGAACCACGGTTAGATTGGATACATCATGCAAGGTCAAGTCAGAGGTTACCTCATTCGGATAAACAAACATGGGGTTTTGTTTGTTAATGATGCTAGATTTTGGTAGCCGTACTCTATCCACGTGGGCCTACTCCTCTTGTAGAATATATGACAACCCTCAACTCATTTGCTAAAGTGTGTGCGGGTTGTGGTACACAATGGCCATACGTGGTTGCAAAAGCAGAAAGATTGAAGATGAAGAATATGTTGGATGGAATACAAACTAGCTGTGTTATCAATGTTCATTTAAAAACATATGTATGTGTGTATATATCTAATATGAATATATTTATCATTTACAAACTAGCTGTGTTATCAATGTTCATTTAGAAGCATATGTATGTGTGTATATATATCATTTACAAATCAGTGTTTAGATCAACAGTATCATATGTGTTTGTTCCATATGGTTCAAGCTGTGACGGGCCCGGGGTGTGACTGACAGAATGTCTCCTTGGCACGGTTGAAGGGGCGGGATTTGGACATTCTCCACGAGTGTGTCCTACGCATTGGCACCGAGTACATCTTCGTTGTATCGAACTTTCACCACGTGATGGACGTCGGTCGTTCTTTCTCGGTCTCCCGGCCCTGTTCTTATCCATTAAAGGTGGATAGCATGGTGGAAGCGGGTCGGGTGGATACACCCATGCTGCAGGGGGTCCAGCTGGGTTTATTACCTCCACGTATGTTTTCCGGTAATATTCGGACGTGAAGAAAGGTACAGTCAAGTCGCTGCAATCTGTACGACTCATATATCTTGCTGCAGCGATGGCATGGCCGCACGGTAACCCAGATTTATCCCATTCGCGACACGAACAAAGGTGGTCTTCCATATTCACAATCGCGTGAATATAGTCATCATGCACCTCGTACTTCCCATACCCGATTGCTCTTACCGGCCATGTCGCCGCACGACGCGCCCTGTACTGAACGATATTCTCCTCCGTTGGTGTGAGTGCATTTTGCATCTCAGCTCCTTTTAGGCGTCGAATTTGGTACCACTCTTGTTGAAAGGCCCGAAAGTAGTCCATAAGATTAACAATCGGACATCTACGCGCAAAACGGGAGAGTGCATTCACAGACTCTGCACTATTCGAGGTCAGAATGTCATACCGTTGTCCAGGAAAATGGGCCGCGGACCACCTCTCCGGTCCAGCTTCGTCAAAGACTTTGGCTGCTTCCTTGGCACTGTATCGTAGCATATTCATGTACTTGTTAAACTCCCGATCCGTAGATGCTCTGCATGCCGCCCAATAGACATCATTGTAGGTGGTAATACGTTTGTCCTTGGATTTGGCGTTCATCTCCAAATGTCGACAGCATATGGCGTGAGGGGCGTTTGGGTACATGGCAGAGATTGCGGCGCTTATGGAAGGAGCCCTGTCAGACATAAACACCAACCCTTGCGGGTCTCCGATAGCTTGTCTCAACATGGACATAAACCAAGTCCACTCGTCCCCGGTTTCAGACTTGCCTACGCCGAAAGCTACTGGAACGATGGAGTTATCCCCGTCCATGGCAACCGCCAGGAACATCATACCCAAGTAACGGCCCTTTAAATGGGTTGCGTCTATTATCAGGACACGACGTAGATTTGCCAGAAATGTGCGGATCTGCAAAAACATAGGTGGTTTTCATTTGTAAATGTTATAGTTTATATTGTGTAAACATATGACGTGTTAAAATACGTACCGCGGGTCCAAGGGCCACGAAGCACATCTCAAACCGTCCACGTGAATCGGTCCGTAGCTGCGTGATAGTACCAGGGTTCTGCAGCTGCAAATTATATAAATATGTCGGGAGTCGTTCATACGACTCCTCGAACGTGCCTCTCACCATAAACAGTGCATGGCATCGCGCACGCCACGCTTGGTGGTAATCAATCGTGACGCCGAACTGCCTGTGAACGTCGTGGACGATGTCCTTTGGACGCAATGACCTGCTAACATCAAGAAATTTATTTTTCAGGATCGCACCCAAAGTCTTTTTGCCGGCTTGTTTGTGGTGGGGATTAAGTTGCGTCCTCGTACAAGTGTGTACGTCGTGCAACTTTTTAATCATTATCGCCCCTCCTTTGGGACCCGTGTGAATCGCGTACAACCTCCACTCACACTTTTCTCTGGCACATTTAACTACGTATCTGCTTTTGTCAGATGACCGCACGTGACTTTGGAAACCCTCTTCCAAGAACTTGAGTCCGATCTGACTTGCCAAGAGATCCTTCGAATCGAATATCTGACCTGATTTTACCCTTTCACTGCGAATATAAGGTGTAGGTTCGTAGGTTTGTGTCTGGGTATGGGAGTCTGGAAGAATAGGGGCATATCAAAAAAGTCATTTATCTGACTACATGATTTTCTACTAGGGGTATATTCTTCGTGATCATCATTATCGGTGTCTGATCTGTCTATTTCAGAATTACCCGTTCTGAAAACGTGGGTTTCGTCATCAGCAACTCCAGCAGTACGCCCTTCGTGTGGTTGTGGTGGTTGTTGTTGTTGAGAATCAGGCTGCTCTATTTGGAGGTCTTCGTCGTCGTCACTGTCGTCATCACCGTCGTCGTCACCGTCGTCGTCACCGTCGGATACGCCGGGATACACAAAAAGTAATGGGGGCCTTTCTGAATCGACTGCAAGGTGCAGAAAAGTAGAGATATCCCCATCGTTGGATAAATCCACAAATGACCCATCGCCATTTTTAAACACTAACTTGCAAACATCAGAAGAGTTGATTCCACATTTTTGCATAGCGTATGCAAGAAATTTCTGATAAGTATAGTTTACTGACACTTTTACACCATGCTTAGATTTATAAGCAAAATTCCACTCATTGTTATCTTGCTCCCATTCACCATCAAAACAAAAATATAGCTTAGCTTTTGCAACAGATGAACTCGTTTTTTCAGTAGTATCTCAAACACAAAATATTGCAGAAAGAAATCAAGAAAGAAGTATGAAATCGGTGTGTGGATTATGGATTGCATTTTACATCTATTTATGAATGAAACAACCAACATTGATGACAACCAATCTCTCATTTCATCCACAAACTGGTATTCCAAAAACACTGATTTAACATTGATGAAAACATGCCAATGAATTTCAACCACAAATCGGTCTTCAAAGTACAATAATTGTTGAAAAAAACAGTAAAAGCATGCAAGATTCGTCTAAGTACAGGGGCTGAAAGTGTAAATTTTCAGGGACCAAAAGTGTAAATTTTCAGGGACCAAAACTGTAAAATTGGCCCATCGCGGGCCATCGCGGGCTGGGATCGCGGGCAGGGACCAAAAGTGCACCGCGGCCAAAGTTGAGGGGCTCCGCGGAGCATTTGTGGCCAAAATACGTGCCACGTCAGCTGGATCCCGCGATCGAGGGATCCATCGCGGGTATTTAGGGTATTTTTGCAAAATGGAAAAAATTTATGGCATTTTGGTAACAGTTAGTCAAACTTAGGGTATTTTAATTAATTTCCCTATATAAAAGAGGTGGAGATTTTACACCATAATTTTAGATTTAACTCGATTGTGCCCATTTTGTTTTTAGAGATAACTTACTTATCTTTCTTATGATCGCCGTAAAGTTTATACGATGAGGTACATTTAAATTACCGACAGATTTATATGTCGAGGATTAGAGCTGATAAAAACCGACACGACACGCTAACCCAACATGAACTCGATATGAAATAAACGGGTTTGGGTAATACATTTCAACCCATTTAAGTAAACGAGTTGACACGACACGACGCGAAAATTAAACGGGTAAGGTAAGGGTCAAAAATTTCAACTCGAAAATGACCCGAAAACCCCGCTTATATATATTATAAGTTTTCTTTTTAATGTTTGGGATTTTTATTGTTTTGGATTTTTAATGTTTTGGATTTGGTTAGAACTTATAAGTTAAAACTATAAAATTTAGATTTATAATGTTTTCATTTGAATTTTAGATTTGTAATTTTTTTGTGAATTTTTAATTTTATTAATGTTAAACGGGTTAGGCGGAGCGTGGCGGGTTAAGCGGGTCGGGTTAGGGTTGAGATTTTCTGACCCGTTTAATAAACGGGTCAGATTAGGGTTAGGCAATCTCAACCCGTTTAACTTTGAAGCCGACACGACACGTTTGTCAGGTCTATCGAGGATATGGATGGATTATTGTTATCCGCATTCGTTTTTATTTATATCTATAGGAAAATAAATCCAACAACGAATGCGGATAACAATAATCTATATGTTGCACAATAATTCTCTAACATAGAAAATTAAACCCACACGAAATATATATATATATATATATATAGAGAGAGAGAGAGAGAGAGAGAGAGATAAAAACGAAAACTTTAGTATCTATATATATATAGCAAGATCACGACAAATGACACCGGGATGTAACGTGATTCCACTATCAGCGTGATAGTGTACGTCCACCAAAGAGAGAGAGCAAAAATATTATTACCACCAAACAATTATGCATTCTTTACCTTATCTTAAATTCATTATATAACTCAAAAGAAAAAATAGTTGAAATCATTACATCCAAACATTTAATCCATCTCATGCCATTGGGTACTAACCATAGATGAATATATATGCCCATGCTCCGACCCTAAATATAACCCATGATCTAACCCTACTGACATAGATATTGATTCTAACGGAACTTGTGAAACTTGCGTGATCCGATCCCAAGAAAGATGGATATTAGAAGGAGTAGTTTGCTTGTCTCTCCAATTACCCAATGAAGGAAAATCCTCCTCATGTTCTTTTTTCATGGTGTGGAAAAGGGAGCTAACTTGTTTGTTTCCAGTGAGCCCCTTTGCTTCAAAGTTAAGAAGGATCGACGTATCTCTAGGATCCGGAGAATCCAAAATGATTTATGGAGCTCGTTGTAAATTCTTGCAAGTGTGGCTTCTCATGTAGGTTATTTTATATAGCGTTGGCTCATCTTCAATCTTTTGAACTTGTTTGGTTGCTAGACACCCTTGGTCAAGCTTGTAGGTGCACCTATAATAGCTCCTACATATGAATAAACATACATGAGTAAAATTAGTTAGACACGGGTATTTAGCCATAAACTAAGTTTTGGAAAAGTAACTTTAATTAGTGTTTCAATAAACTTTAATTATAATTAACTATTCAACACATCTCTTTATGATATTTTGCGTTGTCATACCTTATTAGCCTTTTAATACAAAACATGGCTAGTTTATAAGCTAACAACTAGTTTGTTAGTTATTTTGCAAAATATGACATAAATATTAAAATTAAGAAAAAATACCTTTCATGTTTTGACTCAAGAATCTTCTTTTGACCATATTTTCTCCATGCATGTCTGTTGATCCAAACCTTCAGTGATTTGAAAATGACCCTCTCTTATACTTAGTGAAAATTGTAAGTAAACAATATGTATCAGAGTTTCACTATCGCTGATAAGTACTAAGATCTTACAGTACCGCTGATAGGAACTCTCGCTCTTTAAATTAAACATTCAGCGAACACTGTTCACCATTAATGCTCTGAGTCTGTTCAGTCATTGTGATGATCGCTGATAAGTTAGTTGTTTACTTATGATCCCTGAAGAAAAGTTTCACGTCAACAAAGGTTCTACGCTGAAGTCGAAGATCAAGCTCAAGAACCAGCGACAAGTCTCCTAATGAACTGATGCGGATCAGCGAAGACTCAGATTTGTCCACTCAACGTGAAGTATCAAGTACAAGACTTCAGCTATCGCTGAACTTTATCATTCGCTGAATAGAAAATGATAATGCTCTGAATCAACGAAAGCTGATCATGAAGTCCTCCGTACAAAGTACTTTTGTCTTAACCCCCCTTGCACGACTCCGTACGAAATGTCAGAAAAGAACCTCCGACTGTCTGAAATCGTACAACCACTCTGATACTACACTGTTCATCCATGCGGCTACTAAGGTTGTCAACCAAGGTCAATGACATGCAACCAACCAGCTGATGACACGTGTAAAGTGTATACTGACTTGCATTAAATGCATGCAGTATATAAAGAGATGAACCCTCTTCTTTTGAAGTAACTTGCTAACTCTGGACAAGTTCAGTCTCTTATCTCAAGATAGGTTATTATTAGTAATTTCCTTATCTCTCTTAGTGCAAGAAACCTTAGTGTTCCAACTTGTTTAGATTTAGGTTTATCCTTAATCTTGTTTCCGCAACAAGCTGTAAATTGTTAATGATTTATCAATAAACAATTTAGAAAAGTAAAATCTGTGTGTTTGTATTCAACCCCCCCCCCCCCCCTCTACAAACTTGTATAGGCCTTCGGGACCAACAAGTGATATCAGAGCAGATTTGTTTAATCTCATAAACAAGATCTAATCTAAGATATTTCTCTTCCTTGCTATTATCTGAAAATGGCCACCAACACAAACACAAATTATATAGACAATGGTTCTCTTGCTAAACCCCCTAGATTTTCGAAAGATAACTTCAACTTATGGAAAAATAGGATGACACTCTTCTTAGAAGGTGTAGACCCTACTATGCCTTACTATCTCGAGAATGGTCCATTCATCCCTGTAAGAATTGATGCTGCTGTTCCAGCCGCTGAGAATAGACCTGCTATTCCAGAAAGGCTGGTACCTAAGAAAATCTTTCAATGGACTGACGAAGATAAGAAGAAAGTGGCTATAGATACAAAAGCCAGATCCATACTATCCATGGCTCTTCCTGACGAAGTCTACCATTCCGTCATGAATCTGAAAACATCAAAAGCCATGTGGGACACAATATGTGTTCAGTATGAAGGAACGTCTGAAGTCCAGGACTCAAGAAAGATCAACCTGGTAAGACAATACGAAAGCTTCATTTCTGGTAAGAATGAATCTCTCTCTGAAGTTCACCAACGTTTTAATTGTTTAATTATAGATCTGAAAACTGTTGGTAAGGAATATTCTAACTTTGAAGTACTGACAAAGTTTCTAGAATGTTTACCTGAAAGCTGGGACAATTATGCTATGTGTCTCAAGCTGTCAAAGGATCTAAAATCAATGACCCTTTCAACCTTATATGGCACGTTGCTGAATCATGAGCAATCGAGCCATCTTAAGAAGAATCATGTAAAAGATTCCAAAAGCACCCCTGTTGCTTTAATCTCAGAGGAACCTTCTACTCAGCGACCATCGGTCACTATCACTGAGTTAGAGAGTAACTCTGAAAGGTCATCAGATTCTGATTATTCAGATAATGATGAATCTTTGGCTCTCCTAACTAAGAAGTTCAGGAGATTTGCCAAAAAGAAAATGTTTAGAAAGAACAAACCTCTTTCCATAACTGACAAGCCTAGATCATCAGCTTTTGTTGATAAGGCTACTGCTACTTGTTTTAACTGCGAAAAGACAGGACATTTCGCTAACGAGTGCAGGTCTAAGAAAGTTTCTAGACCCTCAGCTTTTACAAAGAAACCCTTTGTTCCAAGGAATAAAGATGACAAATATTCAAAGCTGAAAGAAAAATATGCTAAGCTAAAAAGCTTTAAGAAGAAGAATAAAGGCCTGATGGCTGACTATGATTGGGCTGCTTCTGATGAAGAAGCATCATCATCTGACTCTGAAGATGATGAAGCAAATCTATGTCTCATGGCCAAGATTGAAGAAGAGGAAGAAAGCTCAGACATTCCCTCCACTTCAACCTCTGCTATTCAGGTATCACCTTCTTTATTTACCAATATTGCAAATATTGACGAAGCCATGAACGGCAAAACTGTGGTTGAAAACCAAAACCTTGATCTCGCTGAAAAGCTTAAAAACTGCCACCTTCAAATAGAAAAGCTTTCTAAAATTGAAGAAGATTTTAAAGATCAAGTATATTTAAATCAGCTAGTCAAAATCGAACGAGCAGAAGCTATCGCTGCATTAAAAGCTTAAAAAGCTACTGTTGAAGGATGGTGTAATTCTTCAACAAAGATCACTGAGATAATAAAGTCTCAGATTCCCCTGAGTGATAAACATGGTTTGGGTTACAAATATGATACTCCAAAACCAACCACTGAGCGTTCAATGCTTAAATTTGGAACGTTCGTATCCTCAGTCGATGATACTTGATCTTCTCAGTGCTCCTCGTCCATTACACCAATCCCTGAGGAAACTCCTACCTCCTCAAAAGGCAAGGAGAAAATGGTTTATTCAAAACCTACCTCTGTCTCTAAAGACAAAGGTAAAGGAATTGTTATTTACCAGAATCCTCAGAAGGGTACCTTAGTACCAAAGCTGAATGCTTCTAAAGCTTCAGTGGCTCATCCCTCTGGATCAAGGAAGCAGATCTCTGGATCTATTCAGCGATCTACTCCTAGACTCAGAGTGGATGTCCTTGGTAAGAAATCTGAAGAACTGAATGTTCGTCCCATTTCTAAAACCAATAGCTTCCTTGGTACTGGCACTTCTAATTCTAAATTAAAAGCTCAGCATTCAAATGGTCCTAGAACTACTTTTAGTTATAGGAAATGTTATCACTGTGGACTTACCGATCATATTGCTAGTAAGTGTCCCACAGCCACCAAAGCTGAAAAGATAGCTAAGGTGAAGATTGCCCCCAAGGTAAAGAAGACCAACCCTGGTGCAAATCAGGTCAAGGTGAATCCTACCACTGAAGTTAAGAAATTAACCAAAGTGAAGAAAGACAAAGCTGAATCTTCAAATGCTGCGAAGACTGCTGAATATTCCATTCCAACTACTTCCACTGACAAATGTGTATACATGGTTAAGTGGGTACCCAAGAAAAACTAATCTTCTTTTGTATTGCAGGTTAAGAAGGGTATCTGGTATCTTGATAGCGGATGCTCTAGACACATGACTGGAAAGAAAAGCCAGCTCGCTGAATACAAGGAAGAGAAGGGTCCCTCTGTAACTTTCGTTTTTTCAGTAGTATCTCAAACACAAAATATTGCAGAAAGAAATCAAGAAAGAAGTATGAAATCGGTGTGTGGATTATGGATTGCATTTTACATCTATTTATGAATGAAACAACCAACATTGATGACAACCAATCTCTCATTTCATCCACAAACTGGTATTCCAAAAACACTGATTTAACATTGATGAAAACATGCCAATGAATTTCAACCACAAATCGGTCTTCAAAGTACAATAATTGTGGAAAAAAACAGTAAAAGCATGCAAGATTCGTCTAAGTACAGGGGCTGAAAGTGTAAATTTTCAGGGACCAAAAGTGTAAATTTTCAGGGACCAAAACTGTAAAATTGGCCCATCGCGGGCCATCGCGGGCTGGGATCGCGGGCAGGGACCAAAAGTGCACCGCGGCTAAAGTTGAGGGGCTCCGCGGGGCATTTGTGGCCAAAATACGTGCCACGTCAGCTGGATCCCGCGATCGAGGGATCCATCGCGGGTATTTAGGGTATTTTTGCAAAATGGAAAAAATTTATGGCATTTTGGTAACAGTTAGTCAAACTTAGGGTATTTTAATTAATTTCCCTATATAAAAGAGGTGGAGATTTTACACCATAATTTTAGATTTAACTCGATTGTGCCCATTTTGTTTTTAGAGATAACTTACTTATCTTTCTTATGATCGCCGTAAAGTTTATACGATGAGGTACATTTAAATTACCGACAGATTTATATGTCGAGGATTAGAGCTGATAAAAACCGACACGACACGCTAACCCAACATGAACTCGATATGAAATAAACGGGTTTGGGTAATACATTTCAACCCATTTAAGTAAACGAGTTGACACGACACGACGCGAAAATTAAACGGGTAAGGTAAGGGTCAAAAATTTCAACTCGAAAATGACCCGAAAACCCCGCTTATATATTATAAGTTTTCTTTTTAATGTTTGGGATTTTTATTGTTTTGGATTTTTAATGTTTTGGATTTGGTTAGAACTTATAAGTTAAAACTATAAAATTTAGATTTATAATGTTTTCATTTGAATTTTAGATTTGTAATTTTTTTGTGAATTTTTAATTTTATTAATGTTAAACGGGTTAGGCGGAGCGTGGCGGGTTAAGCGGGTCGGGTTAGGGTTGAGATTTTCTGACCCGTTTAATAAACGGGTCAGATTAGGGTTAGGCAATCTCAACCCGTTTAACTTTGAACCCGACACGACACGTTTGTCAGGTCTATCGAGGATATGGATGGATTATTGTTATCCGCATTCGTTTTTATTTATATCTATAGGAAAATAAATCCAACAACGAATGCGGATAACAATAATCTAGATGTTGCACAATAATTCTCTAACATAGAAAATTAAACCCACACGAAATATATATATATATATATAGAGAGAGAGAGAGAGAGATAAAAACGAAAACTTTAGTATCTATATATATAGCAAGATCACGACAAATGACACCGGGATGTAACGTGATTCCACTATCAGTGTGATAGTGTACGTCCACCAAAGAGAGAGAGCAAAAATATTATTACCACCAAACAATTATGCATTCTTTACCTTATCTTAAATTCATTATATAACTCAAAAGAAAAAATAGTTGAAATCATTACATCCAAACATTTAATCCATCTCATGCCATTGGGTACTAACCATAGATGAATATATATGCCAATGCTCCGACCCTAAATATAACCCATGATCTAACCCTACTGACATAGATATTGATTCTAACGGAACTTGTGAAACTTGCGTGATCCGATCCCACGAAAGATGGATATTAGAAGGAGTAGTTTGCTTGTCTCTCCAATTACCCAATGAAGGAAAATCCTCCTCATGTTCTTTTTTCATGGTATGGAAAAGGGAGCTAACTTGTTTGTTTCCAGTGAGCCCCTTTGCTTCAAAGTTAAGAAGGATCGACGTATCTCTAGGATCCGGAGAATCCAAAATGATTTGTGGAGCTCGTTGTAAATTCTTGCAAGTGTGGCTTCTCATGTAGGTTATTTTATATAGCGTTGGCTCATCTTCAATCTTTTGACTTGTTTGGTTGCTAAACACCCTTGGTCAAGCTTGTAGGTGCACCTATAATAGCTCCTACATATGAATAAACATACATGAGTAAAATTAGTTAGACACGGGTATTTAGCCATAAACTAAGTTTTGGAAAAGTAACTTTAATTAGTGTTTCAATAAACTTTAATTATAATTAACTATTCAACACATCTCTTTATGATATTTTGCGTTGTCATACCTTATTAGCCTTTTAATACAAAACATGGCTAGTTTATAAGCTAACAACTAGTTTGTTAGTTATTTTGCAAAATATGACATAAATATTAAAATTAAGAAAAAATACCTTTCATGTTTTGACTCAAGAATCTTCTTTTGACCATATTTTCTCCATGCATGTCTGTTGATCCAAACCTTCAGTGATTTGAAAATGACCCTCTCTTATACTTAGTGAAAATTGTAAGTAAACAATATGTATCAGAGTTTCACTATCGCTGATAAGTACTAAGATCTTACAGTACCGCTGATAGGAACTCTCGCTCTTTAAATTAAACATTCAGCGAACACTGTTCACCATTAATGCTCTGAGTCTGTTCAGTCATTATGATGATCGCTGATAAGTTAGTTGTTTACTTATGATCCCTGAAGAAAAGTTTCACGTCAACAAAGGTTCTACGCTGAAGTCGAAGATCAAGCTCAAGAACCAGCGACAAGTCTCCTAATGAACTGATGCGGATCAGCGAAGACTCAGATTTGTCCACTCAACGTGAAGTATCAAGTACAAGACTTCAGCTATCGCTGAACTTTATCATTCGCTGAATAGAAAATGATAATGCTCTGAATCAACGAAAGCTGATCATGAAGTCCTCCGTACAAAGTACTTTTGTCTTAACCCCCCTTGCACGACTCCGTACGAAATGTCAGAAAAGAACCTCCGACTGTCTGAAATCGTACAACCACTCTGATACTACACTGTTCATCCATGCGGCTACTAAGGTTGTCAACCAAGGTCAATGACATGCAACCAACCAGCTGATGACACGTGTAAAGTGTATACTGACTTGCATTAAATGCATGCAGTATATAAAGAGATGAACCCTCTTCTTTTGAAGTAACTTGCTAACTCTGGACAAGTTCAGTCTCTTATCTCAAGATAGGTTATTATTAGTAATTTCCTTATCTCTCTTAGTGCAAGAAACCTTAGTGTTCCAACTTGTTTAGATTTAGGTTTATCCTTAATCTTGTTTCCGCAACAAGCTGTAAATTGTTAATGATTTATCAATAAACAATTTAGAAAAGTAAAATCTGTGTGTTTGTATTCAACCCCCCCCCCCCCCCTTCTACAAACTTGTATAGGCCTTCGGGACCAACAAGTGATATCAGAGCAGATTTGTTTAATCTCATAAACAAGATCTAATCTAAGATATTTCTCTTCCTTGCTATTATCTGAAAATGGCCACCAACACAAACACAAATTATATAGACAATGGTTCTCTTGCTAAACCCCCTAGATTTTCGAAAGATAACTTCAACTTATGGAAAAATAGGATGACACTCTTCTTAGAAGGTGTAGACCCTACTATGCCTTACTATCTCGAGAATGGTCCATTCATCCCTGTAAGAATTGATGCTGCTGTTCCAGCCGCTGAGAATAGACCTGCTATTCCAGAAAGGCTGGTACCTAAGAAAATCTTTCAATGGACTGACGAAGATAAGAAGAAAGTGGCTATAGATACAAAAGCCAGATCCATACTATCCATGGCTCTTCCTGACGAAGTCTACCATTCCGTCATGAATCTGAAAACATCAAAAGCCATGTGGGACACAATATGTGTTCAGTATGAAGGAACGTCTGAAGTCCAGGACTCAAGAAAGATCAACCTGGTAAGACAATACGAAAGCTTCATTTCTGGTAAGAATGAATCTCTCTCTGAAGTTCACCAACGTTTTAATTGTTTAATTATAGATCTGAAAACTGTTGGTAAGGAATATTCTAACTTTGAAGTACTGACAAAGTTTCTAGAATGTTTACCTGAAAGCTGGGACAATTATGCTATGTGTCTCAAGCTGTCAAAGGATCTAAAATCAATGACCCTTTCAACCTTATATGGCACGTTGCTGAATCATGAGCAATCGAGCCATCTTAAGAAGAATCATGTAAAATATTCCAAAAGCACCCCTGTTGCTTTAATCTCAGAGGAACCTTCTACTCAGCGACCATCGGTCACTATCACTGAGTTAGAGAGTAACTCTGAAAGGTCATCAGATTCTGATTATTCAGATAATGATGAATCTTTGGCTCTCCTAACTAAGAAGTTCAGGAGATTTGCCAAAAAGAAAATGTTTAGAAAGAACAAACCTCTTTCCATAACTGACAAGCCTAGATCATCAGCTTTTGTTGATAAGGCTACTGCTACTTGTTTTAACTGCGAAAAGACAGGAAATTTCGCTAACGAGTGCAGGTCTAAGAAAGTTTCTAGACCCTCAGCTTTTACAAAGAAACCCTTTGTTCCAAGGAATAAAGATGACAAATATTCAAAGCTGAAAGAAAAATATGCTAAGCTAAAAAGCTTTAAGAAGAAGAATAAAGGCCTGATGGCTGACTATGATTGGGCTGCTTCTGATGAAGAAGCATCATCATCTGACTCTGAAGATGATGAAGCAAATCTATGTCTCATGGCCAAGATTGAAGAAGAGGAAGAAAGCTCAGACATTCCCTCCACTTCAACCTCTGCTATTCAGGTATCACCTTCTTTATTTACCAATATTGCAAATATTGACGAAGCCATGAACGGCAAAACTGTGGTTGAAAACCAAAACCTTGATCTCGCTGAAAAGCTTAAAAACTGCCACCTTCAAATAGAAAAGATTTCTAAAATTGAAGAAGATTTTAAAGATCAAGTATATTTAAATCAGCTAGTCAAAATCGAACGAGCAGAAGCTATCGCTGCATTAAAAGCTTAAAAAGCTACTGTTGAAGGATGGTGTAATTCTTCAACAAAGATCACTGAGATAATAAAGTCTCAGATTCCCCTGAGTGATAAACATGGTTTGGGTTACAAATATGATACTCCAAAACCAACCACTGAGCGTTCAATGCTTAAATTTGGAACGTTCGTATCCTCAGTCGATGATACTTGATCTTCTCAGTGCTCCTCGTCCATTACACCAATCCCTGAGGAAACTCCTACCTCCTCAAAAGGCAAGGAGAAAATGGTTTATTCAAAACCTACCTCTGTCTCTAAAGACAAAGGTAAAGGAATTGTTATTTACCAGAATCCTCAGAAGGGTACCTTAGTACCAAAGCTGAATGCTTCTAAAGCTTCAGTGGCTCATCCCTCTGGATCAAGGAAGCAGATCTCTGGATCTATTCAGCGATCTACTCCTAGACTCAGAGTGGATGTCCTTGGTAAGAAATCTGAAGAACTGAATGTTCGTCCCATTTCTAAAACCAATAGCTTACTTGGTACTGGCACTTCTAATTCTAAATTAAAAGCTCAGCATTCAAATGGTCCTAGAACTACTTTTAGTTATAGGAAATGTTATCACTGTGGACTTACCGATCATATTGCTAGTAAGTGTCCCACAGCCACCAAAGCTGAAAAGATAGCTAAGGTGAAGATTGCCCCCAAGGCAAAGAAGACCAACCCTGGTGCAAATCAGGTCAAGGTGAATCCTACCACTGAAGTTAAGAAATTAACCAAAGTGAAGAAAGACAAAGCTGAATCTTCAAATGCTGCGAAGACTGCTGAATATTCCATTCCAACTACTTCCACTGACAAATGTGTATACATGGTTAAGTGGGTACCCAAGAAAAACTAATCTTCTTTTGTATTGCAGGTTAAGAAGTGTATCTGGTATCATGATAGCGGATGCTCTAGACACATGACTGGAAAGAAAAGCCAGCTCGCTGAATACAAGGAAGAGAAGGGTCCCTCTGTAACTTTCGGTGGAAATGGAAAAGGACATACCCGAGGGTATGGTGTACTTTCAAATGGTACAACCTCCTTTAAAAGAGTCGCATATGTTGAAGGGCTGAAGCATAATCTTCTAAGCATCAGTCAGCTTTGCGACATGGATAACAAAGTAATCTATACTAAGGAATCCTGCTTTGTCGCTGACAAAAAGGAGAAGATAGCTCTCAGCGGTTATCGTTTGGAAAATGTTTATGTAATAAACATGGACTCAACAACCACTGAGAACTCCTGTTTCTTCTCAAAGGCCTCATCTGATGTCAACTGGCTATGGCATAAGAGGCTATCTCATCTAAATTTCAAGACACTGAACACACTTTCTTCAAAAGAGTTAGTCACTGGTCTACCTCAGCATTCTTACGCCAAAGAGTCTTTATGTTCAGCGTGTGAAAAAGGGAAGTAGACCAAAGCAAGCTTTAAATCAAAGCAAGTTTCTTCAGTGTCATCTCCTCTACAACTACTCCATATGGATTTGTTTGGCCCTGTTAACAAACAATCCATCGCTGGAAAGAAATATACGCTGGTCATAGTTGATGAATTCTCTCGCTTCACTTGGGTAATGTTTCTCCGTTCTTAGAGTGACACCCCTGAAGAACTCATCACCTTTGTTCGGAAGATGGAAACCCTGAACAATCTGACCGTTCGCTCAATAAGGAGTGATCATGGGACTGAATTCAAAAACAGCTCTCTTGATTCCTTCCTTGAGAGTAAGGGTATTTCTCACAACTTCTCTTCAGTGAGAACACCGCAACAAAATGGAGTCGTTGAAAGAAGAAATAGAACAATTATTGAAGCTGCACGTTCAATGCTCAACGATTCTCACTTGCCTACTCAGTTTTGGGCAGAAGCTGTCAACACTGCTTGTTTTACGCAAAACAGGTCGCTGATAGTTAAAAGATTCAAAAAGACAGCCTATGAACTCTTTCATGGGAGAAAGCCTTCAATCAGCTTTCTTCACATCTTTGGATGTCAGTGTTTCATACTGAACAACAGAGATGCTCTTGGAAAGTTTGATCCTAAGGCTGATGATGGAATCTTTCTTGGATACTCCTCAGTTTCCAAAGCCTTCAGAGTCTTCAATCATAGAAGACAAACTGTAGAAGAAACTATTCACGTCACGTTTGAGGAATCCCGTTCAGCGAACTCTAAATTGTCCGCTGAAACTGAAGAACTGAATCAATGGATGTTTTCTCATCTTGGTGATTCAGAAGATATTCCCACTCCTCATGCTCATCCAGTAGAAGATGATAGTCCTCCTATCATTCCAAACATGCAGAATAGTGAAGCTGAAACATCATGGGTCTCAGCTGTTCCAATAAACACTATACCTACCGCTGAACCAAATGCCTCAGACATTCCATCTATCTCTCAGCAATCAGTAAATGAAATGACAAATGCAAGTATTCCTCTCTTAACTGAAACTCCAGAAGTAGCTGAAGCCTCATCTTCAGCTCCTCCAGTTCAAGATGAGTCAGCGGCTTATGCTCCGGCTCAGCGATGGACCGTAATCACCCAATTGATCAAATTCTTGGTGATCCAAACGCTGGTGTTCAGACTCGACGAAGTGCAGGTAATATTTGTTTATTTGTTAACTTTATTTCTCTAACTGAACCAAAGAAAGTAGATGATGCCCTCAAAGATTCAAACTGGGCCAGCGCCATGCAAGAAGAGCTGACTGAATTCGAAAGAAACAAAGTTTGGAAACTTGTTCGGAGACCAACTGATAAAACGGTAATAGGCACTAAATGGGTCTATCGAAACAAGTTGGACGAACATGGTACAGTAACCCGCAACAAAGCTCGTCTTGTTGCTCAGGGATACATACAAGAGGAAGGTATAGATTATGACGAAACATTTGCTCCAGTAGCAAGACTTGAATCTATTCATCTATTCTTAGCATATGCTGTACACAAAAACTTCAAAGTACATCAGATGGATGTTAAGTCAGCGTTTCTAAATGGAAAGCTGAATGAAGAAGTGTATGTGGAACAACCTCCAGGATTCTCAGATTCTAAGCATCCAGGTTATGTTTATAAACTGGATAAGGCACTTTATGGCTTGAAGCAAGCTCCTCGTGCATGGTATGACACTCTTTCTACTTATCTCCATATTGAAAATTTTGAGCGAGGTAAGATTGACAAAACTCTATTTTTTAGAAAAGTGAAAGGTCATATCATTCTAGTTCAAATATATGTTGATGACATTATATTTGGTTCTACTAACCCTGAGCTTTGTACTCGTTTCGCTGATAGAATGAAAGATGAGTATAAAATGAGCATGATGAGTGAACTAACATATTTCCTTGGTCTTCAGATTAAGCAAACTGAAAAATGAACTTTTATCAATCTGGGAAAGTATGTTAAAGATATGCTGAAGAAATTTGATTTAACTCATAGTTCAGCTATGAAAACCCCTATCGCACCACCGCTGACACTTGACAAGGATTCAAAGGGAATACCTGTTAATGTCACGCTGTACCGTGGGATGATTGGCTCTCTCTTGTATCTTACAGCTAGCCGACCCGATATTATGTATGCAACATGTTTGTGTGCACGATATTAAGCTGAACCTATGCTATCTCATATGAAAGCTGTAAAGCGAATCTTTCGATACCTTAAGGGTACAGCGAACCTAGGTCTTTGGTATCCCAAAGATTCAGGATTCGATCTAACCGCCTATTCAGATAGTGATTTTGCAGGTTGCAAAATGGATAGGAAAAGCACCACAGGAGGATGTCAGCTCCTGGGTGGAAAGCTGGTAAGTTGGACAAGTAAAAAGCAAAATTCAGTGTCCACTTCCACAGCTGAAGCTGAATATGTAGCTGCTGGAAGTTGTTGTTCTCAAGTCTTGTGGATGAGAAATCAGCTACTAGACTATGATCTTCAGCTCTCCAAAATTCCAATCTATTGCGACAGCACAAGTGCCATCGCTATAGCAAACAATCCAGTACTACATTCAAAGACCAAACATATAGAAATCATATATCATTTTATCAGAGATCATGTGATGAATGGTGATATAGAACTTCATTTTATCCCAACTGATTATCAGTTAGCTGATTTATTTACCAAACCTCTTGATGAGACAAGATTCAACTTTCTAATCAGCGAGCTTGGAATGCTGAACTTTGAAGGGTAAAATCCTAAACGGTTCACATTGATCAGCGATAGGATAAAATCAACTCGTATAACCTATTCAATCATCTTCTCTCTGAATAAAACTTGGTTAAAGCTGATATCAAGGTATGTTTTCTCTCTCTGACAATCGCATGAAAATGCAAGATTTCAAAACAAAATGCATCGCTGAATATCTCTTCCTTAAACAGCGATATTTTGAAATTTCTTAAAACCATCGCTGAATATTTTCATTCAGTGCTTCATGTTTATAAAAGAGTCCCTGAGTTTTTCAAAACCTCAGAGACATCCTAAAAGAATATGAAAGGACAGTTGTGACGTCATTGCAACGGATAAACACCGGCACGTTTTCTCTTCCTGACACATGTTTGCACGTCTCGTTCAAACTTCCAATCAAATGCAAACACGTGTCCGTGTCATGATGAAAATCTTTTCCCGCTCAAGATTTTCTCTCTCTAATCTCTCTATATAAAAAACTCGTAGTTTATATTTTTCTTTTACGCGATCAATCTTCCTCCGCAAGAAAGAATTCACTGTTGCATTTGTGCTTTCAAAAACTTCAAGAACTGTTCATCATCTTCTTCATCAAACATCAAGGTTAATATGTTCTTATTTATTACCAAATGCGTATAACTTGTTTCTGATCTTTTCCTTGTTTTAACAAGATCAAACAAAAGAACTTCTTAAAATGAAATCATTTTCTTTCATGGTTTTATGAACACAACCATTTCATGGTTGTTCTTCAAGTTTAAATGCGAAAATCTTAAACTTGTTCTTCATTCGTTTCCAGAATCTAATTCTTCATAGAAAACTGGATAACAAGAATAAATGGGTTTACATTTCGTTTCTTAAAATCAAGAAAAACCCTAATCTTCATTAAGACATTTGTGTCTGAATGAAACGAATAAAATTTGAACCATCTTAATGGAAAATTTTTCCACATTAAGATAATTCTTATTTGTTAACATCTTTGGTTGAACTGATAATACAGAGAAATGGCTTCGTCTGACATTCCTGCTACCGCTGAGAACATCTCCGCTGATTCTGAGGAAGTGGACATTCTCAAGGCTCCTCAAGTCAAGTTTGCCCTTGACAAACTGGATTGGACTAAGGTGAACAACCTCTATGCGCTTCTCGAGTTTCCTCCTCGAAAGCAAGTCACACATCTAGATGATGCTGTGAAATTCCTAAAGAATTGCTGCATCTCCACATCCCTGACCATAACACCTCCTGCTCATCAGCTTTTGCTCTCACAATTCTGGTACTCAGCCAGACACTCTCAACTACCTTCAGCCAAAGACCCCTCCAAAACAATCGATTGCATCCTCTGCGATATCGAATATGGCACCATGAAGATCACCCCTGCCATTATTCGCAAAGCTCTCAGCCTTCCCATCGCTACCAAGGAAAAACCTTTTGTTCCCCTCCCTGACCCCAAGAAAAACTCAGACAGGGAAGCCATCATTGCATTTTTCGATGCAATGGGCTATGTATGGGAAATCGGCAGAGACATGAAGGCCGAGAAGAAGCTGACGATTATCAAGAAATCGAAAATGCCCAGCGAGATGAATTTCATCTTCGCTCATCTAATCAGCTGCATGACTGCAAAAAGCGGCTCCTCTGACCGAGCCGCTAAACCTCAGCAAGCAATGGGGTATGCACTGCTGAAAGGTCTCAACATAGACTGGGCATCGATTATCTATGATGACCTAGTTCTAAGAGTGGACACCGTCGCTGACAGACCTCCATGGGTCCCTTACCCCCGATTCATCAGCGCCATCTTCCAATATGGCCTGAAGGAGAGCTACCCAACTGAAGGTGACCTGAAACTCTCTCAGGTCGGCCCAAAGATACTCGACTTCAAACCAATGGTGAATGAGGTACGTCTTTCTACACTCTTGACTCTTCTCAACCCTTCTTCTTCTCATTATGTGGCTCCTTCAGCGACAATACCCATCGCTGATACCCTGGCCACAAAATCCTCTCCTTCTAAGAAAAGGAAACATTCATCTACCCCACTTGGTTCTAAAAGGATCAAGAAAACAAAGGAGCAACCCAGCAATCTCATGCTGAAGACTCCTCAGCTCTTCCTGCAGAGCTGAAGGAACGTTCAGTGGTACGCTCTGCCACACCTGAACAACCCATCCATTCCATCCCAACTTCAGCGTCTCTAAACGTTGAGGTTACAAACTTGGAACCTACCCAACCTCCTTTAGTCTCTCAAAAGACTGATGAAGTGATTGTCAGCGAATCCAACGCTGAACTCAGAACCCAACCCCCATTCTTATCCTTCGCTCCTCCCTCTACTCATTTGGTCTCTACTCCAGATCTCGCTGGAGCTGCCATCATTTCTACGGAACCTAAAGCTGATTCTCCAGGAATGATGAAGACAGGACCTGCAGGACAATCCATGGGCACTTTTGAAGATGACATGGAACACTTTTCAGGAACCCGTAATTTTGACGAGTTCATCAATCCTCCTGCAGGTACACACCAACCCATAAACACTGTGACTAAACCCCAAACTTCTGAGCTTTCCTATGTTCACAAGTTTTTATATGTTACAGGTCCTAATTTGGGAGACATCAACGCCTCTTTGAAAGCTGTGAATACAATGCTGACAGATCTCACCACCACTCTTTCTAATAACTCTACAGCTGTAACAAACGCTGGAGAGAATCTGAACAAGCTGACAACGGTGGTGGAGAAGAAGGCTTCCACAGATGACTTGAAGCAAGTTGATAACACTCTCAGCGAATTCGCCAAGGTGCTCGCTGACATCTACACAGACTACACCTCTCTCAAAAATTCAGTTTCATCCATGTCCAGCGAGGTTACAACGCTGAAAACATCGGTTGGACAACTAGAGGGAGATATGTCTACTGTAAAGACTGACTTAGGCTATGTAAAGACCGACGTTAGTTCGATGAGATCGATGATCGAGCAGCTACTACAGAAAGCGAATACTCCTGCTCCTGCCCATGTCCCTGCATCTGACAATTTCACAGCGGCGGATCGCACTGACCTGGAAAAGATCAATCCTGCTATCTCTGGCCTTCAAGACAGAATAGCAAAGATTGAAGATTTGATAGGTATCTCTGGCCAAGAAGACAGAGAACCTACCAACACTGCTGAATCAACCCATTCCTCCCCCAGTCATCATGAAAAAGAGGGGGAGAAGAGCGCTGAAGATCTCTCAAAGAGCGCTGAAGACCTTTCCTATGATGAATCTATCAGGGGAGAGAAGGATGCTGAAGAAACCACCGCTGGACCTCAGGGAGATGAAAACCCTGAGGAAACCGAGAAGCTCGCCTCTGTATCTGAGGGGGAGCAACTCGAAGAAGAAGCTGATAAAACCGAATCCGAAGCAGAAGATGATGAAGCCGTCGACATCCCTGATGATGAACCATCCTCTTCTCCAAAGAATGATGATGACGATGACAAAGATGACGATGACTTCTTTATCGTCAAATCTGCTCCGAAGATAAAAGTTCTTAAGGGAATATCGATAAATGAACCTACAGGGGAGAGGACAAAGACAAAGCCCTCAGCCTCTGGAGCTAAGAAAGGAAAAGGCAAAAGCATCGCTGAAGATGACAATCTGACGATCTTGCTTGAAAAGCCGGGTTGTCAGGTACACTAACCATCTCTCACTCCATCCCTCCTCTATCATACACTATCAGTTCTACTACCCAAGCCTATACACTTTAACCAATTCTCTCTATCTGATTCTACCCAAGTTCTTACTCGTAAGATCGCTGTGTTTCAGCTAGTCCTCTCCCCTGTTTGAGGATATCGCTGAAGGCTCCACAACTGCGACTTCACCAATAATACCAGCTGCTGCTGAAGAAATAATCCCAGTCTTAGATTTAATCTCTGAGACTGATGAACCAGAAGAACAGCTACTCTCGCACAGAGGCAGACCTTCCTTAGCTCCTCAAAAGCTAAGTGAAGAGAATTAGAAAAGAATAGAGCAGATAATAAAGCGATTCGAGGATCAGCGAATCATTCTGAGGCGTGATCAACTTCCTTCAGTTCCTCCAAAGTTCAGAATTTCAAAAAAGGAATACAAGGAACACCTCAGAGCTGAACGCCTAATCGCTGAAAGAAAGGAATCTCAAGAAAAAAACAGAGAATACGCCATCTAGCTTTCTAAACGATCAATAAAAGACCCCAAGCTGAAAAGAGTTCCCATTGATGTTCAACGTCAGCTATGGGATGATGCTCAAGAGATCGTTAGAGAAAAGACTAAGGTCTCTGATACGACTTTGGAATGGGCTAAACAAATGCTGACCTATCGATCTAGACCATCCAAAATCATCAAGGCAAACATCAAAGGAAGATTGTACGCTGAAGTTCCTGTTGTTGAAGTGGATGTCTACAGAGATGACAAAACCAAGCAAACCTTCTATGCTGCTACCTTAGAAAAGTTTGGTCTCTCTGAATGGTTAGAAACAAAATTAGCCATTCAGGGATCGCGCTCAAAGTTCAAAAGCCATGTCGAGAAGATCTTAAACAAACAGATCGACCTGCTTTCATCTGCTGTGGATATTCCTCCTACTCTTCCTCAACCAAGAAAAGTCTCTAATAAGAAAAAGAAAGCCTCTGGTTCAGGTCCTCATATTCGGAATGAAAAGGGCATTGGTTTCTCTCGTGCTGAAATTGTTGGCCCTGATGCCGATATCTCAATGCTTGACACCTCCCTACCACCTGGAGAAACTTTCATTCCTGGCACAGTTGTAAGTGATCCCTATGGTATATTCTTTTTAGACTACTATGGAAATCATCACTTTCAACGTATCTCTGAGCTCGACATCGCTCCCATCGAACAACTCAGAGATCTCGTATACTGGTGTGAAGTCAGACGCGACATCAAAGCTAGACACCTGAAGCCCTTGATTTTTGAAGCAGCTCTAAAGAAAAAGAATCAAGGTGTAGATGTCCCTGACTGGATGATCCCCACATCAAAGACCCTTGATGAACTTCTCATCAAGGAAGAACCCTTTACAAGCTGATATGATCGCCTTTTTCTCTATTGTATCAGTTATTCTTCTGTACTTGTAATTTATTTCGCTTGTACTTGTAATCTTTCCATTTCTCTTTGTAACCTGATTCAAAGTTTTAAAGAAAGATTTCAGCGAATGTACTTTACTCCATCAGTACTGAAAAGATCCCAGAAAACAGTAAAAGGGACAAATATTTTATGAGTTCTTTTTATCCTTATGTTTTCATTAAATAGCAATTTTCTTTGTTGCTATGTCATAATCAAATAGGGGGAGATTGTTGATCCAAACCCTCAGTGATTTGAAAATGACCCTCTCTTATACTTAGTGAAAATTGTAAGTAAACAATATGTATCAGAGTTTCACTATCGCTGATAAGTACTAAGATCTTACAGTACCGCTGATAGGAACTCTCGCTCTTTAAATTAAACATTCAGCGAACACTGTTCACCATTAATGCTCTGAGTCTGTTCAGTCATTATGATGATCGCTGATAAGTTAGTTGTTTACTTATGATCCCTGAAGACAAGTTTCACGTCAACAAAGGTTCTACGCTGAAGTCGAAGATCAAGCTCAAGAACCAGCGACAAGTCTCCTAATGAACTGATGCGGATCAACGAAGACTCAGATTTGTCCACTCAACGTGAAGTATCAAGTACAAGACTTCAGCTATCGCTGAACTTTATCATTCGCTGAATAGAAAATGATAATGCTCTGAATCAACGAAAGCTGATCATGAAGTCCTCCGTACAAAGTACTTTTGTCTTAACCCCCCTTGCACGACTCCGTACGAAATGTCAGAAAAGAACCTCCGACTGTCTGAAATCGTACAACCACTCTGATACTACACTGTTCATCCATGCGGCTACTAAGGTTGTCAACCAAGGTCAATGACATGCAACCAACCAGCTGATGACACGTGTAAAGTGTATACTGACTTGCATTAAATGCATGCAGTATATAAAGAGATGAACCCTCTTCTTTTGAAGTAACTTGCTAACTCTGGACAAGTTCAGTCTCTTATCTCAAGATAGGTTATTATTAGTAATTTCCTTATCTCTCTTAGTGCAAGAAACCTTAGTGTTCCAACTTGTTTAGATTTAGGTTTATCCTTAATCTTGTTTCCGCAACAAGCTGTAAATTGTTAATGATTTATCAATAAACAATTTAGAAAAGTAAAATCTGTGTGTTTGTATTCAACCCCCCCCCCCCCCTTCTACAAACTTGTATAGGCCTTCGGGACCAACAATGTCCATCGTCAATCAAAACATAAGTTACTTGCGTAGATGCCCATGAGTTTTTTCTGTATGTGCTCAAACAAATTAATGATTCACAACTTGATATATGAATATATTTAATTCAAACGCAAATAAGGTGCCTAATGAGTTTGATATTAGAGGTAAACTAGTTATTTTATGATGCTATTTGCTAAGTAAACAAGAATAACAATAACAAAAAAACAAATATTATACCTTTTATAACACCCTCTTTTAATTTTCACAGGTTTTGCCATTCTTGAACTCTCTTCGGACTCTCTTGATTTATGGTCGTCTGAACTATGCAAGGATTGGTCAATCAGGTTGTAGCGCAGTGGTTGATCGCCTTGGGTGATGTGGTGGAATATCCCATCTACCCAGGGTTCGATTCCAGACGTCCTCAACATTGATAAGACATTTTTAAGTTTCAAAATTGCCAGGGATTAGTCCGGGCTGTGCCTGGGATACCATTTCCAAAAAAAACTATGCAAGGATTCCTTATTAACCGTTTTGAGCGAAAATGTCTCGTTAAACTTTTCTGATTTTTGTTCATCCATACTACACGTGGATTCTGAATAATCGGTTGGGAGCTGAAAAGGCTCATTGAAACTTAAATGAGGAAAAGAAATCATGGTAATCATTATATATATATATATATATTACAGGTGAACATGGTACGGTACCATGTTTTATTTTCATATACCGTGTACCAACCAATTATAATTGGTACTCAAAAATTTATAACATGTACCAACCAATTATACTTGGTACCATTTAAAATGGTACCAACTTTTTTTGATTGGTACATGCCGGTACTTTTGTGCCAACATCGTAAAAATTAAAGTACGAGTTATTTAAATTGAACTTTATTAACTAGAGCTAGTTATACTAAAAATGTCGTGCATTAATAGCATGTTTATATGTGTTATACCATTTATCCCTACCCATACAATCATTCAAATAATTTTCATATAAACACAAACATTCACCGATAGTCTAACAAGCGGCAATTGAGGAGCAAAAATGGATCATGGAGGTGAAGACGAGTTACTAAAGTTGTTAAGGTTACGGTACTATCAACCAATTATATTGATATCAATTAAATTAGTACGGTTAATACACGAATTGGTTGGTTTGTCTTGGTACAAAATTGACATCCCTAATCAACAATAGTGCCCATCAATGCCACAAATTACAAAACCCATATTTTAACTACATATTTATCAATGTTTTTGGTACTTGGTACTCAAATTTTCTCTTCCATATGGCTCAAAAATATAACTATAAAATGAAAATGTTTTAAGCCTTTATTATGTCACATGATACTTGTAAGCAAATAGAATGAATAAAGAAAATTTTGTTCACTATAATAAGTTGGTTGATTTTACACATTTCATGGCATATTTATTTATACACTTAAAACTCTATAGAATAATAAACTACATGCTTAGAAAAATTTCTCGACTGGTCGGTTAATTACTTCTAAATTATCGCACTTTTAGATGTGGAGCATTTGTTAGGGAACAAAGGAACTTAGGAGCAGAGCAAGATGGGATACAAATTGAGGACTCTTTTCCTTTATATTCGTTGTTGTGTTTTTTATTGATTTTTCAAAGGCATCTTCCGATCTAGGACCCCCATCTTATGCACCCCTTGTTGATGACCAAGCGGCTAACACAATGGTTTATGTTGAAACCTAGTACCTTGCATATCCATATTAAAGTCTAACCATTGATGGGGAGTTAAACTACAAAGTCAAATTAGTTGAAGCTAGGAAAAAAGATGAAGGCTTAACTATCAATGTATAATGGCTAGAGAACGTTCACTTATGAGATGTAATAAGTAACCCACTATGGGATGTAATTAGTGCATAAACGTTTAGCACCTGAGCTGATGAAGAAGATATCTGTAGAAATCCTCATCAACTGATCAACAAATACCATCCAAGTCAATGGTGGATATCGAGTAATTGAGTAACCACTCAAAAATGAGTAAGTTCTCAACTCACTACAAAACAAATGACCTTTACCCACATATGGAGATTTCCGTCAGTGATTACCCTAGATCACCCTTAAAATATCAATGGTTCGGTAGAATCCGATGATTTTCGAGAAAATACTCATGGATCACCCAGAGAATCCATGTGTAATCTGTCACTGATTTGCATTACCTACCAAAAATTACCCATCAACTTTTGTGACGGTTTTGTGATGAATCACCCTTTAGTGACAGATTTCCCAGGAAAAAGTTCGTAGGTAAAAGCTTTTTGTTTAATAATAACATATGTATTCAAGTACCAAAGTTTGTTTAGAGGATGCCTTTTTCTTATTTAACAGAGGAAAACGACAAGTTGACAACAATACAATGTCACCGCACATTAAATATTGAATTGTAAAGTTGGATTTTAATAATAAGAATTGTTATTTACCCTTATCTATAGTTTATATATGTGCTATTATAAACTGATATATTTCAGGCCCAGCATATACAATAACTGATTCCAATTAGTTTTTCTACAAAACTTACCATATTTTCATTAGAGTTAAATACAAATTTGGTCCTTGTGGTTTAAAAAAATTAACGGCTAACGTCCCTCAAAAGAATTTTTATCGAACAACATCCCTCTACTTTCGTTTTTTATAACACATAAGGTTCCTCTTATATATTAACATTGTTAAATAAAATGAAACTAAGAAGGGGCAATTTCATCTATTCATATATTTTAGGTTTGATAACATATTCCTGCCCCCCGCCCCTACCCTTCTAAATAAACGATTAAAAACACGTTTAATTACTTGCCGTCCAATCTAAAAAAATCCTTCCATATGCGATTGAAAAATCCTTCCATACGCGATTGAAAAACTCTTCATGATCGACTCGTTGCTCTTTGATGCTTCATGTAACAGTGGGTTGTTGTTTGATTTCTTCATTTGATCGGTGGTTCTAATCAATGTTGCGATTTGATTTCTTCACGTTTTGGTTTCTTCACCAATGGTGTGGGTTGTTCGAAAGGAATTCGAAGAGGATACAATATATCTTGAAGTATATGGTACGTGAAGATTTTCCTTTTTATGCTTTGAAAATTTTCCTTACATTGAAAATGTTAACTTGAAACCATTTTTCATACCATATATTTCCTTTTGAAGTTGCATTTTTTGATGTAATATCGTTGAACAGATGATTATCCTACATTGCTTAGCTTGAAGATACATCATCGGAGAGTGTTCACCAAGGCTCCTGCCAAGAAATATAAGATACTGTTGACTTAGTAGATATAGATCAATTTTTTCGTACATGAGTTGCAGTCAATGTCGCAAGGGATTTGATATAGGAATCAGTTACCAACATCTAATCATTTTAGAGCTCCTAATATAGACTTAGATTTTGGTCTGAAACTTAACGGGATGACATTGACGTGTTAAATCTTTTTAATATACATACTGAGCATGAGACTAATTTGAATGAAACAATGGTCACGTATATGCTGCTGAAATAAGTGAGGGAAGTATGCTAAATTGTTTACTAGTGTTTTTGATCCATTTTGGAAACTTGGTATCTATGAAGTCGTGGATACACGTGTTGAAAACGAGAAAGCAGACAGTCAAAGTAGTAAGACCGTAAGGTGTACAGAGTGAAAAAAGAAAGCCACAAGTCTCGCAAATGGAAAGGACGTGAACCTTAACTTGTGAAATTTGATTTTCTTTTGTTCAAAACTTGTTGTAATAACTTTGTGTTTTGTACCTGATGGCTGCTATTTTGGGATGTTTAATATAGTAGCTTGGAAGTGGCTTGTTGTAGCTAATTGTTGCTTATGCTATTTTAGGGATTAATTTAGTAGCAACTTTGATGTTGGTTTTGAGTTTATTTTTGTAGCAACTTTGACTTTAGATATTCAATATGAAACCAAAGCGGGTGTCACCATCCAACATCTTTTTAAGTTTTGGGTTATGATGTAGATAAAATATTCAATGTGAGTTTTTTTATTTTATTTTAAATCAAATGAGGCATTGTATCCATGCTTATATCCATTTTTTTCTAAGGTCGTTACTAGTTATTTTTTGTAAACCATAGAGACCAAGTATAAATTTAACTTCTGATTTAAATTCAAAGCAGGATCAAATATGTTATAAAGTACGATTAAATGGATCGAAAAACTGAATGGACAAAATTTCCCCTTCTTAACTTCACTTTTTCTAACGACGTTATTAACAAGGATCTTATGTGTTATAAAAACGAAAATAGAGAGACATTGTTCATTAAAAATTCTTTCAAATGACCTTAGTAGTTAATTTTTGTAAATCACAAGAACCAAATTTGCATTAAAATGCTAATTGTTTGGTTAATATGTATTATTTTGATGTGTAGTATACAGATATTATACATTTATTAAAAATATTATCTAGATGATGAAGGATATTTTAAGAATGTGACGAACAACCTAATTAATATGCTCTTTTAAGAAATAAATAAAATAAGCATGTAGATTCCAAATTTAGTAATAACGTTAAGATTTTTTTTCTTAATAAAAAGAAAACTAAAAATGAATAAGACAAAATGAGATATATAAAAAAGGAAAATACTAAAAATGAACAAGACAAGATATTATTTTAAACAAAAAATTATAAGCGACAAATATATATATATATATATATAGAGAGAGAGAGAGAGAGAGAGAGAGAGAGAGAGAGATGCGAGTTCAAACGAGGAGCGTAACAATTTAATAAAAACGCGAGAAGCACCGCCCATGTACTGAATCACATGTGATTCACGTACAAAATCACATGTGATTCACACCTGATCGGGGGGCTTCCGCCCATGTAGTGGATCACATGTGATTCACGCCTAAAATCAGATGTGATCCGGACGACTTCCACGCGACTCGCGAACCAGGTCGCCCGCTACCCGATTTTCTCGGGAGTAGTGGATCACATGTGATCCAATACATGGAAGGCGCTTCTCGCGTTTCTCGTAAATAGGTATGCTCCTCGTTTGAACCTTCCTATATATATATATATTCAATAAGCTTATTATTTGTTCATTTTATTATATCTAAAATCTTACAGACACACAAAGAGAGAGATTATTTAAGATAAAGATAATCACATAAACCATCTCAAATGTATATATAAAAGAGGTGGAGATTTTACACCATAATTTTAGATTTAACTCGATTGTGCCCATTTTGTTTTTAGAGATAACTTACTTATCTTTCTTATGATCGCCGTAAAGTTTATACGATGAGGTACATTTAAATTACCGACAGATTTATATGTCGAGGATTAGAGCTGATAAAAATCGACACGACACGCTAACCCAACATGAACTCGATATGAAATAAACGGGTTTGGGTAATACATTTCAACCCATTTAAGTAAACGAGTTGACACGACACGACGCGAAAATTAAACAGGTAAGGTAAGGGTCAAAAATTTCAACTCGAAAATTACCCGAAAACCCCGTTTATATATATTATAAGTTTTCTTTTTAATGTTTGAGATTTTTATTGTTTTGGATTTTTAATGTTTTGGATTTGGTTAGAACTTATAAGTTAAAACTATAAAATTTAGATTTATAATGTTTTCATTTTAATTTTAGATTTGTAATTTTTTTGTGAATTTTTAATTTTATTAATGTTAAACGGGTTAGGCGGAGCGTGGCGGGTTAAGCGGGTCGGGTTAGGGTTGAGATTTTCTGACCCGTTTAATAAACAGGTCAGATTAGGGTTAGGCAATATCAACCCGTTTAACTATGAACCCGACACGACACGTTTGTCAGGTCTATCGAGGATATGGATGGATTATTGTTATCCGCATTCGTTTTTATTTATATATATAGGAAAATAAATCCAACAACGAATGCGGATAACAATAATCTAGATGTTGCACAATAATTCTCTAACATAGAAAATTAAACCCACACGAAATATATATATATAGAGAGAGAGAGAGAGATAAAAACGAAAACTTTAGTATCTATATATATAGCAAGATCACGACAAATGACACCGGAATGTAACGTAATTCCACTATCAGTGTGATAGTGTACGTCCACCAAAGAGAAAGAGCAAAAATATTATCACCACCAAACAATTATGCATTCTTTACCTTATCTTAAATTCATTATATAACTCAAAAGAAAAATTAGTTGAAATCATTACATCCAAACATTTAATCCATCTCATGCCATTGGGTACTAGCCATAGATGAATATATATCCCCATGCTCCGACCCTAATTATAACCCATGATCTAACCCTACTGACATAGATATTGATTCTAACGGAACTTGTGAAACTTGCGTGATCCGATCCCACGAAAGATGGATATTAGAAGGAGTAGTTTGCTTGTCTCTCCAATTACCCAATGAAGGAAAATCCTCCTCATGTTCTTTTTTCATGGTGAGGAAATGGGAGCTAACTTGTTTGTTTCCAGTGAGCCCCTTTGCTTCAAAGTTAAGAAGAATCGAGGTATCTCTAGGATCCGGAGAATCCAAAATGATTTGTGGAGCTCGTTGTAAATTCTTGCAAGTATGGCTTCTCATGTAGGTTATTTTATATAGCGTTGGCTCATCTTCAATCTTTTGAACTTGTTTGGTTGCTAGACACCCTTGGTCATGCTTGTAGGTGCACCTATAATAGCTCCTACATATGAATAAACATACATGAGTAAAATTAGTTAGACACGGGTATTTAGCCATAAACTAAGTTTTGGAAAAGTAACTTTAATTAGTGTTTCAATAAACTTTAATTATAATTAACTATTCAACACATCTCTTTATGATATTTTGCATTGTCATACCTTATTAGCCTTTTAATACAAAACATGACTAGTTTATAAGCTAACAACTAGTTTATAAGACAACAACTAGTTTGTTAGTTATTTTGCAAAATATGACATAAATATTAAAATTAAGAAAAAATACCTTTCATGTTTTGACTCAAGAATCTTCTTTTGACCATATTTTCTCCATGCATGTCCATCATCAGTCAAAACAGAAGTTACTTGCGTAGTTGCCCATGAGTTTTTTCTGTATGTGCTCAAACAAATTAATGATTCACAACTTGATATATGAATATATTTAATTCAAAAGCAAATATGGTGCCTAATGAGTTTGATATTAGAGGTAAAGTAGTTATTTTATGATGCTATTTGCTAGGTAAACAAGAATAACAATAACAAAAAAACAAATATTATACCTTTTATAACACCCTCTTTTAATTTTCACAGGTTTTGCCATTCTTGAACTCTCATCGGACTCTCTTGATTTATGCTCGTCTGAACTATGCAAGGATTCCTTATAAACCGTTTTGAGCGAAAATGTCTCTTTAAACTTTTCTGATTTTTGTTCATCCATACTACACGTGGATTCTGAATAATTGGTTGGGAGCTGAAAAGGCTCATTGAAACTACTACAAGAGCCGATGATCGAAAGGGTGTTGTCAAACATCCCCAAGATTCGTTCCACTACACCATCGAGTGATGTGGGGTCGATGGAATCAATGTTTTCCGATTGAAGAACTTCCCGAAGCTTATCGGTCCATTCTTGGCCTTGGGTGAGTTCATGAATAGCCTTTTTCCGGTTAATCGGCAAACTCTCCGTCCAAGTTGGAGACTCCATACGATAATTGTTTGTTTGTGTGACCCTTACAACACCTCTCAACATATATACACAAGAAAATAGAAAGACAAAAAATTTGATTTTTTTAATAAATAGAAAATATAAAAAAGGAAAGTGACATGAAGCTTTCTCGGTAGTTTAGGAAATAAATTATTATTTTCACGCGCCAAAAGGCGGCCATCCACCAAAAACAATGTGGAATGTGAAGCACGCACTAACATGCGAGTGGAAGAAAATACGTGACGTTTTTTCAAGAGGGAATGGTGACGCATACAAAAACGTGTTTAGGAATTTACGAATAAGAAATGAGGATGCGTAGTCTGGGGGTCGTGAGGAAACAATTTTTTTAGTAAATAACGCCCTTGGTCCCTGTAGTATGTCAAAAATCACTGCTTTGTCCCCTGAACAACTATTTTAATAGGAAATTAATTAAAATACCCAAAGTTTAACTTTGACTTGTTAAAATAACCAAAATCTCGTTGATTTTGCAAAAATATTCATTTTTTCGCGATGGGATCTGCGATCACGTACCAGGGATGAAATTCGAAATTAGTCTGCGCTTTGGAGCCACGTGTCCCGTGATTTGGAGGGGTAGCCGTGTAAACTCAATTTGGATATTTTGATTTAAATTTTATATTTTATACCCCTATAATTATTACTTACTCTACTTTATACCTTTTACTTTTTTAATTTTAATTTTACACCTTCATCATATCAACATATATAATCGTTTATTAACTAAAATACGTTAAAAAATACGTTTTAATTTTAACAAGTTACACCATTGTAATCGTCTCTTCGATACTTTTGAAATGAGCCAAATATTGAATATTTTTTGATTTAATTATTTTATTATATATCATATATATAGTACATAAAAATATTTTTAACATTTACAATTCATACCCTTATAGTTAATTATTTAATTTATGGTACATCTCTTATTTTTTTCAATTTTGTTTTACACTTTTATCACATTAACATAATAATCTTATATTAACTAAATGAAAAATAAAAAACTAATAGATATAAAGTAAACTAACTAAATAAGTATAATATAATTAAATCAAAAAATATTCAATATTGGGCTCATTTCGAAGATATCGACGAGACGATTATAATGGTGTAACTTGTTAAAATTAAAACGTATTTTTTTAACGTATTCTAGTTAATATACGATTATATGTGTTAATATAATAAAAGTGTAAAATGAAAAATAAAAAAACTAAAAGGTATAAAGTAAACTAAGTAAATAATTATAGTGGTATAAAATGTAAATTTAAAATCAAAAAATAAAAAATCGAGGATTTGAAAGTTACATTTCACACCCTTATACTTATTTAGTTAATTTACTTTATACCTTTTAGTTTTTTATTTTGCATTTTACACTTTTATTATATTAACACATATAATCGTATATTAACTAAAATACGTTAAAAATGTTTTTTAATTTTAACAAGTTACATCATTATAATCGTCTCGTCGATACCTTCGAAATGAGCCCGATATAGAATATTTTTTGATTTAATTGATTAAATCGTCAAGTTATTTGGATTATACGTCTCGCTGCATTGCAGCGGGTAAATAACTAGTATATATATATATTTATCGAACTCCTTAACATATTTTAACGTAATTATGTATGTTAATGTGATATGTTAAAACGTATTTTTTTAACATATTTTAGTTAATATATGATTATTATGTTAATGCGATAAGAGTGTAAAACGAAAATTGAAAAAGTAAGAAATGTACCATAAATTAAATAATTAACTATAAGGGTATGAATTGTAAATATTAAAGATATTTTTATGTAGTATATATGATATATAATTAAATAATTAAATAAAAAAGTATTCAATATTAGGCTCATTTCGAAGGTATCGAAGAGACGATTACAATGGTGTAACTTGTTAAAATTAAAACGTATTTTTTTAACGTATTTTAGTTAATAAACGATTATATGTGTTAATATGATGAAAGGTAAAATTAAAATTTAAAAAATAAAAGGTATAAAGTAAAGTAAGTAAATAATTATAGGGGTATAAAGTATAAAATTTAAATCAAAATATCCAAATTGAGTTTACATCGGCGGCTACCCCTCCAAATCGCCGGACACGTGGCTCCAAAGCGCACACTAATTTCGAATTTCATCCCTGATCCGTGATCGCGTTCCCCAGCGCAGAAAAATGAGTATTTTTGCAAAACCAATGAGATTTTGGGTATTTTGGCAAGTCAAAATCAAACTTTGGGTATTTTAATTAATTCCCCTATTTTAATACATAAAAAGACCTGTGGTTTTGATCTTGGAATAAACGACCATCCACCATCTCCGTTAATTACGTAGGTAAAATGATCATTTATGAAAATAAGTTATTATTATATTAAAAAAAGCATTAAGGAAGCAATTTTACTTAATTAAATGCCGAAAAACAATTAATAGTAGAAACCATTTTTGATAAACTGGTAAACAAATCATGTCCAATGTCAACAAATTATGCATATAAAGAACATACAGGTTGTGATAGCGAATTTAGTAGAAGAAATTTTAGTAATAAAATAACCACTTTGTCGTAAACTGCTAAACATAATTATGAAAAGAACAAATAGATTGTGATTCGACAAAGCGTTTTACCTAAATTGTGATAAATTAATAAAATGTATTGCGATTCGACAAAGAACAAAGCATTATGCGCAGATTGTGATAAATTATTAAAAAGAATTGTTATTCAACAAAGAATTATAACCAGATTATAATGAATTGTTAAAAAGAATTGTGATTAACCATATATTTATAATTGATGCTCCTCCTAGGCATTGTTTGGCAAAAAAAATAAGCTAGCTTATTTTTTGGGTACACTACTTGGAGTAGTTTTTCAGTAGCTTTTTGTGAATATTCCAATATTGTCATCGTTAATATTAATTATTATTTATTAACTATTAACTATTATTATAAATAAATATTAATTTTTTAAGTTTAATTATTATTAATTAATAAATATTAACTGAAAATTATTAAATTAAATTTAGGGAGTCCAACACATTAAATGTTACCTGTTGGTCTTGCACTCACATGGTCAGCTCTCCTTTTTGGACATCTATCAGAGTTCTACCCGTAGCTAAGAAAGGTCTTTCTAAGATAATAGGTATGTCTTTGTTCAATGGCTTCAACCAAAGGAATGTTTATATGCAACTGTTTAAAAACATCTAGAAACTTTTTGAATTGCAATTGCTCTTTCTCATTTCTCATTCTTTGAGGATAAGGAATGTAAAGAGGAACTATAGTAGAAGGTGCAGTCTTTTGAAGAGTAGGTGCTGGTGTCTTTCCTAATAGGTATGTCTTTGTTCAATGGCTTCAACCAAAGGAATGTTTATATGCAACTGTTTAAAAACATCTAAAAACTTTTTGAATTGCAATTGCTCTTTCTCATTTCTCATTCTTTGAGGATAAGGAATGTAAAGAGGAACTGTAGTAGAAGGTGTAGTCTTTTGAAGAGTAGGTGCTGGTGTTGATGGTAAGGTGTTGTCTTTCCTAATATCACTAGGAACTTTGGGACTGTCACCAGCTTGTGACACATCCACAACAGGTTTTTCTTTGGTTTGTGAATCTTTCTTGGGTTCGTCAGGGATTAGTAGTGGGAAAATAGGAATGGTAGTTGAATCATTGGACCAATTGATGTTACTTGTTCCAATATTTCCACTAGACTGAGCAGAGCTTGGGTCTGTGTTTTTCTTTTCTGGCTCTGCTTTGTCTGGGTTTTTAAAATCTTTTTGTACATTTTCTGGTAAATCCCTACCACTCCTCAAAGTTACAACTTTCACATGCTCCTTTCCGATTCTTGGAGGTGTTTCAGTATCACTAGGTAATGAACCGGGAGGACGTTTCCTCATTTCCAAAGCCATTTGACCCATTTGGGTCTCCAGATTCTTAATGGATGCCTGAGTTTGGGACATGAATCCCTTCATCATAGCTTCCAAATAAGTAGATGACTCAGCATGATGATTTGACTTTTGAAACGCATGTTGATTATTTTGAGAATTTGCGTGCTGATTATTTTGAGGTCTGTGCTGAAACTGCTGGTTTTGACCTTGCAATTTTGGTGGGGGTGGATTTAAAGATGGACTATGCCATGAAAAGTTAGGATGGTTCCTCCACTCAGGGTTGTAAGTTTGATAAAAGGGACCTCCTCTGTTATTGTTGTTATTGTTGTTATACCTGTTATGACCAACGTAGTTGACATATTCAGGATTTCCAGGACAATGATCAAAATTATGGCTATCACCACAGTATGTGTATTGTATAGACTGGACAATAGGAGGTGGTGCAACAGGTTTGAGTGTCACAGCATTAAGATTTTTTTATCAAAGATGCCATGTCACTTAACTGTGAAGATATTACTGCATATGCATCAATATCTTGTACTCCAGCTGTCCTTCTAACTGGTAAGGCACGTGGATCAGCCCACTGACCATTGTTGTTTGAATTCTTTCAAGGATGTCATATCCTTCATTATAGGTACAAGATGTGAAAGCTCCGTTTGCAGTAGCGTCGAGCATTTGTTTTGCAGTGATATTTAAACCACTGAAAAATGTCTCTAACTGTATGCAATACGGAATGCCATGATGAGGGCATTTTCTCAAAAGTTCATTGTACCTATCCCATGCATCAGGAACTCCTTCATCATCCATTTGTCTAAAAGTACAGATTGCATTTCTATACTTAGCATTTCTCGTGGGTGGAAAATATTTTTTTAAAAACTTCTCAGCCATTTGGGCCCATGTAATTATAGAATCCGGCTTCAAAAAGTTATACCAAGATCGTGCACTGTCTCTTAAAGAATATGGAAAAAGTTTTAATTTCAGTGCATCATCTTCAACTCCAGGAATTTTAAAAGAATCTGTAATTTCCATGAAGGACCGTAAGTGAGAATGGGGATCTTATGTTGCCATACCAGCGTATTGACCGTTGGTTTGTAACATATGAAACATTATTGGTTTTAACTCAAACTGGTGGGTTTGCAAAGTTGGTTTTAATAACTGAGTTAAAATAGGAATGACATAAGACATGATACCACCATCTTTAGAGTTAGCTAACCAAAGATGTTTTGTTCCTCATCATCAACATTATTCACTGGCCGGTTTCCTGGTATTTCTCCATTATTATTAGGACGTCCATTAGGATTGACAAACGGGGGAACTTCCTCCTCATCCTCTGACGCAGAAGAATAATGATCAGACATCTCGGGAGAATTTAAGACTGTGTTAGCTCTTTGGATTCTTCTTCGTTGCTTAAACGTTCTTTCTATGTCAGGATTAAATTCGAAAAGTTCACCGTGAGGTAACCTTGGCATACACTATATATATATTTTTTTGGTTTTTCTGAAAGATGGTAGAAAAACTTGCTTTTAAAAACTTTACTTTGAACAAAAGAAAAACTTCTAGCGTGCTTCCCTGGCAACGGCGCCAAAAACTTGATGACTGATTTGATGTACCCTTTTAAAATTATATTATATTGTAGCTGAAAACGTAGTGTTTATCGGGTCAAATCTTTCAATAAATAAACCAAGACGCAAGTATACATCTCAATCTATTATCGTCTCAAACAAGTAATAATGGTACAAAAAGTACCGGATATCGAACCCACAAGGAAGCGTGGAAAAGTTTCTCTTTTAAAGTCTAGTTCGTAAAAGCGAGTTTCAGATGGCGAATTCGAAAACAATATTTTGGAGGTTTGATTAACAACTAATGACAGAAATCAGTTATAAAAAGAAGCCCAGGGTATAAAGATCCGTTGGGATGATCCTAATAATTAAATATAGCGATGAGACCGCATTCCTTAGTTATCTCAGACGTCGACTATTTTATGATACAACGAACCGGGTGTCAATTGGTCAATTGTTTTTACATCACAAAATATAACATTGATTTAAATAACTTCGGACAATCATGCAGTACGCGACACCTTTCAATTTAATTATCAGTCTCGATCCCAACTTCACTTTATACCCCGAACTAGGACGCTTAGCCCATCATCGTTCGGTTTCTAATTATAAAAGATGTGTAAACTTGTGTTAATGTCATTTTAATTGTAATCAAGGTTATTTATGTTAAGCTTTAGCTTGTTTGTTGACTTTTGTAAGTCAAGGGTATAAATGCCCTTGTTGAACTCTTTTGTATCTAGTTGTTCTAATCAGAGGTGGCGTACTAATGTTTTTCTCTACATACGATCTCTATTTCTCTCTCTAGAATTCTTGATTAGATCCTGTTATAGAATAACAATTGGTATCAGAGCAAGTAATCAATGATTATTCTGCAGAGATTTCTCAAATTCATCCATCAAATTTGTGATTTTCAGAGAAAAATTGATCGAGTTTCTTGTTTTTCAAGAAAATTTATTTCTCTTTAATTCTTACAAGTTTGTGTGAATTTGGATTCGAGTTTGTGTTCGCTGGATTCAGTTTTGGAAGAAGATCATCTTTGTTTCAAGGATCATGGACTAATTTTGCGATTTTGGTGATCGATTTGAATATTTTCAAGATTTGAGTTCGATACGAGTTCTTCAGATCTGTTCATTCGATTTAGGCAAATTTTCGAGTTTTTCTGTGAATCTGCTTTAATTGATTGTGTTAGAAACTGTTTTTCGATCAAATTTGAAGAATATGGAAGTGTAATTCTGCTTTTTGGAAGATTTGGATCGTTTTTAGTCAGTTTGTGCCAGATTCAAACTTTGCACCAGTTCATCTTTGGTTGTTAAGATTTCTGCCAAGTCCATTTTGCGCCATCAACAGGTTGCGAGAACTCCACTTTGCGCGATTAACGGGTTGCGAGAACCTTACTTTGCGCCATTGCCTATTTACGCAAACTCCAATTTGCGCCAACCTCCACTTTGCGCCACTCGCCTCTAGCGCAAACCGTACTTTGCGCGACGGTCATCTAGCGCAAACCTCTACTTTGCGCCATTCCCTTCTAGCGCAAACCAGCCTTAGCGTTCTGTTCTCTGTTTCTGTTCACTGTTACTATTCATTATTCACTGTTTGTTACTGTTCATCATGACTCTTCAAGCAAGTTTGTATAGGAATGATATTCAGATGTCTCTTGGAACAGATACCAGACCACCGATATTAATCAATGAAAATGAATTTTCACAATGGCAAGACAGGTTTATTGATTTTATCGAGAGACAACCAAATGGGGATAACATGATGTTAGCTTTCACGGAAGGTCCGTTTGTGCAACCTTACAAAGTAATTCCCGCAACAGCAATTGTGCCTGCTTCAAGAGAATTAAAAAGGGTCGAAGAATACACTGCTGAAGAAGCAAGGAGAGCTAAAGCAGACAAAGAAGCAAAGTCGAATCTTATTCTTGCTCTTCCAAACCACATTTACAATCGCATTGACTGTTTCAAATACAACCCGATGCTAATGTGGACTTAGTTGGAGAAAATTATGCTTGGATCGGCAGTTGCTACTCAGTTAAGACAGAATCAGTTCATGAACAATTTTGAGAGTTTTAAGGCAAAGGAAGGGGAATCGTTGAAGAGTGTTTTTGATCGGTTTTGGGGAGTTATTAATGATCTTCTGAAAATAAAAGTTACAAAGACCGAATTGGAAGCTAATCTGAAGTTTCTTAATGCTCTTCAACCTGAATGGAGCAAACCGTGTCATAGGATGAGAAATGATGTAAGAATCTCAACTATGCAAATTCAAGAGCTATATGAAATTTTGATGACTGATGAAGATAGGGTCAAAGAAAAGAAAGAGAAGTTGGATAAAAAGAACAAAGTCACAAGTGTGGATCCAATTGCTTTGATTGCTAGTCAGTTGGCAGAAAAGAGTCTATTAGAGAATGCTTATGATGGACAGACTGAAGATGATGGTGAAGAGCTACAACAAGCTATGATTCTTTTGACCAAGCACTTTCAAAAGAAGTACTTCAACAGGCCAGGGTCAAATAATCTGAGAGTCTCATCTGGTTCAAGAAGGGTTGATTCTGATGCTAGTGGTTCAAAGGCATTTGAACAAAAGATTGAAGGTCCAAAACCCATGGAAACCAAGAAGGTGGAAGGAAAGAAAGCTGATGTGTGCTTCAACTGTGGAAAACCCGGTCATTTCTCCCGAGATTGTAGAGTGAAAGTTGTAAGGGATGCAGCCTACTACAAGAAGAAATTAGAATTGGCTGAAAAGAAGGAAACCGGTGTAGTTATGTTAGCGGAAGAAGAATACTGGCTAGATCACTCTGATAATGAAGCGAAAAACATGTGCTTTATTGGTGATGATGAGGAGAATGACAATGCAAGCTCAACTGATGATTCTGAGGTACCTTCTACTTTTGATTATGAATTTATTATGAATCAGATGAACACCATGACTACTGCCATTCATGAACTTCGCATAAAACTGCTTTCTGAAAAGGAAAAGAATAATTTTCAGTCAAAATCTATTGTAAAATTACAAATTTGCCTTGAAGATGAAAAGAAAATTTTAGAAGATACAAAAGGTAAATTTGTAAAGAAAATAGAAGAATTGGAAGAATTAAACAGATCATATCTTGAATCCTGGAAATCAATGACCGATATGAGAGACAATCTTTCTAAACAAATAACTGTTTTGGAAGAAAAACTTTATTTGAGAGGTCAAACCGAACAAACGGTTTATTTAAACAAACCAAGGAGTTACACATCTATTAAAGAAAAATGGGGACTTGGATTTGAAAATCCACATTTTTTAGAAGAAGCTAAAACGCAAGTTCCTACTCTTTATGAATTTGAGTTTTTAACTCTTGCCAAATATGCTCCTCATTTTAAAATTAAATGGACAAATGATGATGAGATTTTAAAATTAGAAGAAGAGAAAAGAAGTCTTACAACAAAGATGCAACTTCCATTTGTATACACTCGAGAAAATGAAAAGTACAACATCAAATCTCAAAATTCTAGAAAATCAAGACTTTCTAGAAAATTTTCAAATTTCACAAAGTCCGAAAAAGCTTCATTACCAAACGATTATTTTGATGATTACGCTATTAATACTAATAAAAAGAATGTACTTCAAATATCTTATGATACTAAAAGATACATTCCACCATTAGTATTAGAGTGTAAAATTTTAGATCTTGAAGCTAAATTGGAAGAACAAAATATCTTGTTTGAATTTGAAAAGGACATAATTTCTACCTTCATGACTTTAAGTTTTGATGAAGAAATAAAACATCGACAAGATATTTTTGAAAATTATAAAAATGTTGTACAATCTGATTCCGAGAAAGACACAATGGAAGACGATTCTAATGAAAGCTCTTCTTCTGATGATAAAATTGATTCTGATTTTGACTGTTCTGAAAAAGAAAAGGAGAGTAACTCTGAGGTAAGTCTAAATGAAAAAGTTTCAAAGTTTGATTTCTTACACAAAGTAATGTCTTCTAATTCAGATGTTGAAACAGAGAAAATTGATGATTCTTTTACTATAAATGCAAATTTTCACAAAAAGAATCATAGAAAAAGAAGAAGGTCAAAGAAATCTAAGAAACAAGATTCAAAATCTGGAACTGATTCTGATGCTTCTTCTTCTACTTTCTCATATAGGTTTGTGAAGAAAAGACCAAGACAAGTTTGGAAAGTCAAGCAGTTGTCTCCAGATACTTCAACAGATGAGAAGAGTAGCATAGTCAACAACCCTTGTTCAATTAGTTCATTTGCTGAAAATAAAGAGAATTGTAAAAACTCTTTTAGATATTCAATAAAGCAAATGTTTCGAATTGCCAATGGTGGTTTATGTTGCTCCTCATGTTGTAGTTCTGGTGGTGATGTTTATTCATCTGATACATATAAAATTCATTATCCGATGTTTGATTCAAATGCATTTTATAAACACAAAAGTTTGTCAAAGAAAAGAAAATATCCCATGTTTGATAGGAAGTCTTTTGGAACTAACAAGAAGGGACCCACAACTAGATGGGTACCTAAATCTCCTTGATGTGTTTCTTTTTGCAGCCATGTCATTTGTGGTATCTGGATTCTGGATGCACCAAACATATGACTGGCAATAAGACTTTATTATCTAACTTTAAAGAAAAGGATTGTGGAAGAGTCAAATTTGGAAATTGCGCGACATCTCCAATTCTCGGTTACGGAGACTTAGTTCAAGGGAATATCACAGTGAAGAGAGTGAGTTATGTTGAAGGTCTAAGCCACAATTTGTTCAGTATAGGGCAATTTTGCGATAAGGATCTGGAAGTCAGTTTCAAATCAACAAGGGTTGCTATTAAAAATAATGTCGGAAAAGATTTACTCGTTGGGAAAAGAAGATCCAATCTTTATACCATAGATCTCTCAATAGTAAATTCTCCTTCTGATATCTGTCTTGTGACAAAGGCGACCACGAAACAAAGCTGGTTGTGGCATAGAAGACTGGCTCATCTCAACTTTATTTACATGGACAGGTTAGCCAAGAATGAACTTGTTCGAGGTCTTCCGTCACTCAGATTTGAGAAAGATCATCTCTGTCATGACTGTGAGAAAGGAAAAAATGAAGAAAGCTTCTCATAAACCGAAAGCTGAATTTTGCACAAAAGATATTCTGGATCTCTTGCATGTAGATTTGTGTGGGCCGATGAAAACAAGAAGTATTGGAAAGAAGAGGTATGTCCTAGTGATGGTTGATGATTATTCACGTTATACTTGGGTGAAGTTCCTCAAATCAAAGGATGAAACTTCCGATCATCTCATCAATCTCATTAAGACTGTTCAGACTAACAAACAAAAGGCAGTGAAGGTTGTCAGCTCCGACAATGGAACGGAATTCAAAAACAGCACTTTACAAGCGTTCTATGAAGCAAATGGGATCACTCAACAATTTTCTGCCACAAGAACACCTGAACAAAACGGAGTGGTGGAGAGACGCAATCGAACTTTGGTTGAAGCGGCTCGCACTATGCTCGCATACTCAGGTCTTCCTCTATCTCATTGGGCCGAAGCAGTTTCTACGACATGTCACACACAAAACAGATCAATCATTCATCGGAGATTCAACAAGACACCGTATGAACTTATGAATGGCATCAAACCAAATGTTTCTTATTTCCGAGCTTTTGGGTGTAAATGTTTTGTGCTTAACGATCGAGAAAATCTGAATAAATTCAGTCCAAAAGCAGATGAGGGAATCTTTCTTGGTTATGCTCTTTCTTCAGCAGCTTACAGAGTATATTTGACTTCAGCTAAAAAGGTGGTGGAGAGCGTCCATGTCAAATTTGATGAATCCGAAGAAATGGTTTCGGGCAACACAGGATCTGCTCCCGTTATGTCAGGAGTGTTAGCTTCTGGACAAATCCGTTCAGAACCTATTTTACAACCGACAAATCAGGATCCTACTATGTCTCCTAATACTCTTACTGATCTTGATTTTTTATTTGAACATTTCTACAATGACTTACCTTCTACTAACACCAATGGTCTACCTATTATGTCTAATCAGGTAAATACGAACGCATCTACCTCAAATTCCGCAGCACAAAACTCTGATAACGATGCAGTTCATGATACATCTGAACCTATGATACAAGATGTAGCCTTGGATTTAGAAGTGCCACCTGTGACTGAAGAAACGAACTCGTCACAACTTCTTGAAACGACTGGAGATGTTCAATCTAATGAAAGAGAAACAGTTGATCCGGGTGTCATTCAACAACCAGTTCATCAATCTGAATCAGATGATGTCATTGAGATATCTCCTCCGATTCCTGAAGTGATACTTGTGTCCTCTAGCGAATCTGATATACCAGAACCTCCTCCTCAAGTACTTGAAATGATTCAAGAAACAGTTGATCCACTTCCTCATACAACCAAGTGGACAAAAGCTCATCCGATTCACCAAATCATTGGTGATCCGCCCGCTAATGTCAGCACGAGATCCAAGTCTGCATCACCGAATGAATGCTTATTTGCTTGTTTCTTAAGCAACATTGAACCAACCAAGGTTTCTGAAGCTTTGAATGATCCAGACTGGGTTATTGCAATGCAAGAGGAACTGAATGAATTCGAAGCATTAAAGGTGTGGAGATTAGTGCCTAGGCCTCCAGGAAAAACTGTAATCGGCACTAAGTGGATTTTCAAGAACAAAAAGGACAAGGATGGAATAATTGTGAGAAACAAAGCTCGCTTAGTGGCGAAGGGTTATCGACAGCAAGAAGGAATAGATTATGATGAAACGTACGCACAGGTAGCAAGATTAGAAGCCATCAGAATGTTTCTCGCCTTTGCAGCTTTTCGCGACTTTACTGTATATCAGATGGATGTGAAGACAGTTTTTCTGAATGGGGTACTAAAGAAAGAAGTTTATGTATCTCAACCAGAAGGGTTTGTTAACAAAGCTAATCCTGATTACGTGTTTCGTCTCGATAAAGCTTTATATGGTTTGAAACAAGCACCGCGTGCATGGTACGATGAATTGTCAACCTTTCTGCTCAAATCCGGATTCGTTAAGGGAGCCATTGACACAACTCTTTTCATCCGACGTGAAGAACAAGATATCTGCTTAGTTCAAATTTATGTAGACGATATTATTTTTGGTGCGACTAACAAAACTTTATGTACTTGGTTTTCTGATCTTATGGCTTCCAGGTTTAAGATGAGCATGATGGGGGAAATCAATTTTTCCTCGGACTTCAAGTGAAGCAGTTGCCTGATGCAATCTTCATCAATCAGTCAAAGTACGTTTTTTATATTTTGAAGAAATTCAAAATGGATAAATGTACTACCATAGGCACTCCAATGGCTCATGGTGCGCAAATTGGTCTGGATCCATATGGAAAGGACTTTGATGTCAGAACCTATCGAGGCATGATCGGATCACTAATGTATCTCACAGCTAGTCGGCCAGACATAATGTTTTCCACATATTTGTGCGCCAGATTCCAGGCACATCCAAAGGAATCTCATTTTATGGCTGTCAAACGCATTTTCAGATATCTAAAAGGAACCCCATACTTAGGATTGTGGTATCCAAAGGGTTCAGATTACAAGCTGAGTGCTTATTCTGATGCTGATTATGGAGGTAGTCAACTGGATCGGAAAAGTACTTATGGTCATGTTCAATTTCTGGGAGATCGGCTAATAAGTTGGGCTTCAAAGAAACAAAACTGTGTGTCTATTTCAACTGCTGAAGCGGAGTATGTCGCTGCAACAAGTTGTTGTTCTCAAGTGTTATGGATGAAGACACAGTTGCAAGACTATGGGTTGCTGTATAAAACTATTCCAATCTATTGTGACAGCAAATCTGCAATAGCCATCTCAGTGAATCCTGTTCAGCATACTAAAACAAAACACATCGACATGCGATATCACTTCATAAAAGATCATGTGGAAAAAGGTACTATTGAATTATATTTTGTACCTACTGACTATCAACTTGCCGATATTTTCACCAAGGCATTGGATGAAAAGCGTTTCACTTTCCTTTTATCAAAACTCGGCATGTTGAATTTGAAAGCTTGAATCCTCACAAATTTAATTCAATGAAGTGAAAATTCTTTCAATTTTCATTCAATGAATAAAATGTGTGTCAAGGGTCATTTTACAAGTTTTTTTGTTATATCTTAGTTAGACTTGTTTCAACTTTCACTTCTGATATAAATCGAAAGGTCAGAAAAACATGAATGAAAGTTTGATATATGTGCAAAATTGTGTAAATCTAGACTTATAAAGAATACGATGCTCACAAAGCCTAATTGTCAGGATGGAAATGAAAATATGAGGGAAGCACAAAGTTTTTTTAACCAAGTGATTGAGATGCAATATAAAAAAATAAAAAAAATCATTAGGTTTGAAAGTTTGTGCCTGTGGCCTATCTAGTTTGGGAGATTAAGTCCCAAGGGGTACTTGATACCTAGCCCCTAAGATCAACTGGTCTGGGATTGGCTGACCCAAATCCTGCTATAGAACCAGATAGAAAGCCATGTCCTACTGGTACAGATGGGATTAGGATATATCGATGTAGCCTTTCTGGTTTGGGAGAGTAAGTCCCAAGGGGTGCTCGACACCTAGCCCCTAAGATCAACTGGTCTGGGATTGGCTGACCCAAATCCTGCTATAGAACCAGATAGAAAGTTACGTTTACGGTGTATCTTAGTCTTAATAAACTTTTTGATAAAAAGATGCCATTGTGCACAAAATAAAAGATGCCAATGAGCACACATCTCGTATATCTTGGGGAAATAACAATGTCGCGATAAACTTATAAATTTGTGGAAATTCTGATTTCAGTCATATAGTGTGAGTAAGAGCAAAGTATTCTTATAGGTTTCAGAAGTACATTTGATTGATGCAAATCATATTTCGTATGCTAGCACACCAAATAGATTTAATAAAGAGGCTGAAACTGAACATTTTTTAACTTGATATGCAATGATGACTTGTATTTTAATCCAAAAACATGCATTCAAGTTCTCTTGTTTGAAAAATCTGTCAGACTTCACTAAGTTGAATTTCTTTTGTTTGGTGTTCAAATTATCTATAGTTAGTAGTTACAGTATATAATTTGATGTATTTCTTTTCTATTACTGATCCTTCATGTGTGATATTTCATTCTGTGTTTTTGTGAAGTACTGCTTAATTTCAGGGGGAGAAAAGTATTGCGTTCAGTGTTTGAGGGGGAGCAAGGTATGATGAGTTGTAATTTTCAGTGTTCAAAGTTCTAAGATTTTGTGATATTCACAGGAATTGAATTTTAAAAGAATCAAGAACTCAAATCAGATAAATCTTCCAGGTATGTGCTTCTGAAGTTTTTTTGTCTGGCAAACTCTCCAAATGTAAAATCTTTCTTAAAACATCTATTGCATTTGTGTAGGGGGAGCAAAATGGGTTTTTCAAAGTAATTTTTAATTTTTTTTTGGGCATATATATATACATTTTTTTTTGAAATCAAATTCTTATGTTTGCCTCCACCATATCTCACGACCACTGTTCACAATTTCTCACGACCTCTGTTCACCATCTCACACGACATCTGTTCTAATTTCATCTCTCTGCTTGCGATTAGTCTGAGATCATCGACTCCAAGTAAGCTTTCTCGTTTTATCTTTCTGTGCATTCACAACATCAGCTTTGTATCTGCTTAGATCGAGTTGTATCTGCAATTGGTTTGGTACACATATCGATTTCGATTTCTAGGGTTTATTGATTTCAGTTGGTAACTTCGATTGCTTTCTAGGGCTTTATTGATCGATTAGTATTTTGCTCTTTCGATTTCTAATCTGATGATATTTGCGTCTTGGTCGTCTAAAGGATTTCTCAGATTTGCCAAGTCATCTTTGCGCCACCCGTTGGTAGCGCAAAGTGAGCTTTGCGCCACCCGCTGGTAGCACAAACCTAGCTTTGCGCCACCCGCTGGTAGCGCAAACCTAGCTTTGCGCCACCCGCTGGTAGCGCAAACCTAGCTTTGCGCCACCCGCTGGTAGCGCAAAGTAAGCTTTGCGCCACCTGTTGGTAGCACAAACCAGACTTGAGCATTTTTCTGATTTCTATAAGGCTTTCATGTGTTTTTGTGATTCATTCGTTATTCTTATTGAGGATCCTTTATACTTCATTCCAGGTGTATTCATGGCTTCTGATGACGATTTTGATTCTCAAGTTCGAGAAGATGAAAATACGGTTCAAGAACATCTTGAAGCACCATCTGATAATGCCTCTCGTGACAATCCTTTACCATCCACGTTATCTACAGGAGCTGATCCATCCGCTCGTCGTAATACTCCAAATACTGTCTTTCCTAGAATGATGTATCTTCTACCGTATAAACCTAATAATCATTATGTTAATCTTGATAAACCCAGGATTAATTCAGTGATTGGGTCTATTCTACGAGAGCATCCAGTTTCTTATGCTCTGGGGGGACGCACGGGCATTCCTGAAGTTTATCTATAACAAGCATGGCACTACATTGTCAAGAATGAGAGCGCGACTCCTCATTGTTTTCATATCCAGATTGATCAGTATGAAACGGAGTTGTATTATAGAAGACTAAGACTGATCCTCAGACTTCCTGAAGCGAATTCAAGACCGGGTCGCACATCTTTTGATTCCTTTCCATCTGAAGGAGATGTTCTTGCTGGAATTCGAGCATTGGGCTATGTTGGTGATCTCACTCAAGTAAGCCAGTTTGAGAAGTCCAAACTACCACCCATGTGGTATGCTCTGTTCTCTGTTCTAAACAGATGCCTTACTTCCAAACATTCTGGTACTGACAATGCCAGCTTACGATTCCTTCGTTTATTCCATGCGACCATTTATGATTTGCATGTCGATTACACTATCATTTTTTGGCAAGAATTATCGGATCGAGTCAATGACAAGGAAACTCTCAAGAAGCGCAAGTTCATTCCATACATAAGGTTCTTGGAACTTATTGTTTGGAGCATGCTCAGAAGTAACAAAGAGATTCCTCGAAGAAATGATTGGGCTCTAGCCATAGACTTTGAGATGTCGTATATTCAAAGGCAGAAGAGGAGTTTTGCTTATTCATTGCCCATTCCTCCGGATCTTATTCTCAAATATGCAGATCTAACTGATGAGGACGTTATTTCGTACTGTGATGATAATAACATTCAAATACCAGTAGCGGAGGAAGGAAATGAAGAGTCGTCTAGTAGTTCCTCGTCTTCAGATGGTGAGGATAGTGGAGATGGTAATGATGGTTCAGATAGTGATGATGGTTCAGATAGTAATGGTGGGTCAGATAGTGTTGATGGAGATGATGGTGATGTTGGTGGTGACAATATTGTTGGTGATGATTTTAATAATGACAATCTTCAAGAAGATAACACAATGCAAGTTTCAGAAGTAAGAGAATCAGCTGTGCGAGATTCAGATGTGCAAGAAACAGTTGTGTTAGAAACAGTTGAGCTTCAAACAAGTGTGTTAGAGCATTCTGGGAACATCTCTCCAGAAGTTTCTTTTTCTAGAAATATTGCTGATAGTGTTGAAACGGCTCCTATTGACTCAAGAGTAGACAACATTCTTGTAGACGAGGTAGAGCTTCGAGATGCGACTACTTCAGCTGTGGGTTTACAAGAGTTGCGTTCAGGGGTAGATTCTATTGATGCAAACACTGATACTATTCCATCTTCCGGAAACATGCCTCTCTCTGAGTTTTTGGAAAAGATGAATGCTCGAATGGAAGCAATGAAGAATGAAGAAATAAACCGGGTCAAAGATTTACTTAAAGGAAAAGGATAGATGTCAGATGCAGATGTTCAAGTCAATCCTTTTGCTATTCCATTGAGACGTCCATCCGGGGTTGTAATCAGAGAACCTTCTAGTCAGATTCCTTCGTCATCGCCACAACAGCCTAGCATTTCTGTACTGCGTCAGCAACCGACTCCTGAAACTGTTCAGATTCCTTCAGGTAGATCTATTCAAGATATTCCGGTGACTGAGCTGTCTGACATGCTGTATGCTCGACTTCTATCCATGTCTCCTCCGGAACACCTAGATAGTGACTTATTTTCGTTGTTGCGTAACTTCCAACCAACTCCAACTCCAGCACCTGTTCCAGCACCAGTTCCACATTCTGTTCCAGATGCGCGTGTCACAACACTTATTACAGATTTTAATTCCTTTCGATATGAGGTTCGGGATGATTTTAAGGAAATTAAAAATGGCATGAAGTTATTAACCGATGCTTTTTCTATGCTTTCAGAACGAATGGAAAAGCATAATCAGACTTGCCAATCTGAGGCAGGTCCTTCTAATAAGAGAACACATGACCGTGATGACCCAGGTAATCAAGGTCATGAGGGGGAGAATGCAAAAAGACAAAGAACCGAAGGAGCCTCAGATGTGTCAAATGTTGAAGTTCAAGGAATGGTTGCCGGTTGTTCGGAAAGAGTCGAAGATGTAACTCCGGAAGATTTGGTTGATCATTTACTAAATGAAGTTGATTTAAATGCAATGGCGTCGGCCATCATTTTTGAAGAATCCAGAGTTGAAAGCAATTTACAGTTAGTTGTTTATGTTGATCCGAATTCTGCTCCAGTGTCTGTTGAAATTCCTGTAGGATCAACTGAACAAGAATCAGAAGGATTTGAAGAAATGAGAAACTTCTTTTCTGAGTCTGTGGAGATAGATTTCGATGATGATTTGCATGCGAGATTTGAAAAGTTTTGGAAGATAAAGGAAGAAGAACAAGATGACATCATTGTAATTTCAGATTCTGAAGTTGATGTTGAGTTAGACGAAAAAGACATTGAGTTGGTAAATCTATTATATGGTGAATCTCCTGTTCATGAGTCGCAAACTCTTGAATCACCGTCTACTCAGTCTCCCATTCCTCATGATGAAACTCCAGTTGTATCTCGTGAATCAGAAGCTCCTGCTCAACAAACTCCTATGTCTGAAACTCCAGTTGTATCTGCTCCAACTGCTTCTGCTCCTTCACGCATTTTTGAAAGTGGTGAGTCTTCTAAATCTCAATTTGAAGTTCCTAAAGTGAATGTGAATATTCCTCCAAGTATATTGGAACCATGTCCTTCTTTGACTGCTCAGCAACGAATGCAAAGACTCGAAGAAAAATATCAGAGTGTCAGAATGAGATCTGCTTTTCTTGAAGACTCTGAATGTGGCATCTTTGTAAAGAAAAGGAAGAGGGTGAGTTTAAGTGCTATTCTTGGAATCGAGAAAGAGACACCCAAATTCATATATGAGTATGTGAATTTTATCAAGTGTCAACGCAAAGGGAAGTTCTTTGTTTACTCAAAGCACAAGATTGTCACTGTTCGCAAGGTTGAAATGGTGAGATTTATCAGTTATTGGTATCCAGTCTTCTACGTTCAACGTCAAGACTGTGTGACATATCAGTTTTCAGAAGCAGATTTTAATGATCTCTCAATTGACGATTTTGAGGTTCTTTATCATTATTTTAGAGATCTAACCATTCGAAATGATGATATTTTAAGGGCTTTGGATGCAGTCAAACGTTTCTTACGCCGTCAAGTCAGATTTTATCGGTGTTTTGATTTTCAACTTGCAGTTGAAAGCTTTCAACCAGTTGTGAATGTGACAAGACCAAACATAGATCTACCCAATATTTCTGAATATCCTCTTTGCACAATTTTTGAGAATCCTTATGGGGTTGTCTACAGAAATCAAACTTCTCAAAGATGCTTCCTCAGATTTGATGAAATTGGAAGATTCTCAGATGGCACGTTAAAGGTGATAAGGTATCAACTGGAGCAAAGACTGAATGAAGCAGTGAGATCCTTTCTTCAATCTAGAAAGAATTCATACCAAATTGATAATCCAGAGATAAGACTTCTGAGACGAGCTTTGGAGACAATCGATTCAAGACTTAATTTCAGAAACACTTTAAGACGCTTGGAGATCTTAATTGGAAAGAATATACTTCATCGAAGATTCGAGCGCCCTTGATTACAAATGGGGAGATTGTTAATGTCATTTTAATTGTAATCAAGGTTATTTATGTTAAGCTTTAGCTTGTTTGTTGACTTTTGTAAGTCAAGGGTATAAATACCCTTGTTGAACTCTTTTGTATCTAGTTGTTCTAATCAGAGATGGCGTACTGATGTTTTTCTCTCCATACGATCTCTATTTCTCTCTCTAGAATTCTTGATTAGATCCTGTTATAGAATAACAACTTGGAAAGTAAATAATGGAGATGGACAATGCATAAAAAGGACGTAACTTGTTGTGCAAGTAACGACGGATTTATCTAATGAGAAGTTAACGACAGCTTGGAATTTACGTGGAAACTCTTATTTTAAATGTAAAAATTAAAATAATAGAACCTTTAAATGAACCACCACCGGTTACGCTTGGAATAAATTCCAAACGTTAAGCTATGGATTTGGTTACTTAAAAAGCCCGAGAATTAATTAACTAAAACTGCGAGTTTAAGGGAAGAGAGATTTTTGCTTGTAGTACAACGAAAAATCGTGAGTATCGCAAGGAAACAAGATTAGTAACAAGTAACAAAACCGTAAGCAATTATAATGAGTTGATGGTAACGTGAACAAACCGTATGTAAGTAAAGTGAACAAGGCGATGGTAACAAGTATTAAAAACCGAAATTAGTAAAATAAAGCGAGATTAACGACAATTTAACCACTATAAGCGGAAGTGTTAGATTAAATTAGCCCTAATTTAATGAATATTTTATAAAGAATTATTGTAATAGGGTTTTATAATTAGCTTATGGGCTTTTAGCTAGTTATATGGGCTTAGCCCTTTTTATCTTGTAAATGGACCCTTTATAAAGGTGTCTAGGGTTTCATTTTACAATTAGGTCATTTTGGAGTAACACACAAAAACACACACTGACTAATCTCATGAGAGTCAATTAAATTCCAAGTGTGGTGTTCTTCCATTTTCCCCTCCATATTATGAATTAATGAATATGAGATGATTTCTTTTATGATTGCTCTTCATGTTAATCATCTCTACATTTATATAGAGCTTTTTATCTTCTATTGTTTGTCTATAATGGGATCAACAATTGGTATCAGAGCCGATTGAAGATTTTTTTTTTCAAAATCGGTCATCTATGGCAACAATAGAAGATTAGATGATTTATTTGTTGTTTTGGTGCTTAGATTGATTCAATCACATGAGCCTAAACATAAATATCATTCTAATGGTTTATTTTCTGTTTTTGTGCTTATTGGAAACCCATTTCTTCATTTAAATGAGATTTGGATGATCTTTAATAGAAAACTCTGTTGTTTCTTCACAAAATCTGATTCTGCACACCACATGTTCGATGAAATGTCTGAGTGAAGATTTAATTCTATTTGGGTTAAATCTCATCTGATTTATTACATGTATGTGTTTTGATTCTTTCTCATTCGTTGGTCTAATATTTAGCACTAAGTAGATGGTCGATCTATGATCTCATCCTTGTGTGTGCTTAAGTGCCTAATATTTTTTTTGGAATCTTGGTAGTAAGGTTGTTGATCTATGATTTGACCTTTATTTAAATCCAAGATTGGACTCTCTTTGATCCAGATTTTGTTTATTTTCCGCTGCTCATAATCGAATAAATGAAAAACAAATTCATTTGGGTCTTGGAAAATGTTGCTTGAGAAAGATTTGGTGTTGTGTTACATGTTCAAAGTCAGATCTGAAACTATTTTTGGATTTTCGATTGATTAAACTTAACTTTCTGAAGTGATCAGCCAGAAACTTAAGTTTCTGCAATCTTTGTTCTAAGAAGATATACGGAGATCGACTTGTCCTTCATAATCAAATTGAATTTTGTGAGCATTTGATTTGATTGGAAGATGTCACCGTGAACTTATCAAGATTTTTTGTTGAATCTGAGTTTTGGAAGATATTTCACAAGATTTTGAATGGTGAACAATGAACAACTTCAAAGATACAGAACAATCTATTCAGTTATGAGATGGCATTCTGTTTCAATCTTGTGATTCTAATTTGGTGATTTCAGTTATTCAATCTGGGGAAATGATTGGTTAATTGCTGCAAGTTATTCCACATAAGTCTAAACGGGAAGTTACTACTGACATGCTTAAACAAAACGTGGTTGTTTGTTACTGTCAATGTTTCATACAGCACAAAGATTGCAGCAGTTACAAGGAGAACACTGTATAACAGTCCATAAATTGATTAGTTTGTATGCAACTCAGAAAACTCCAGCTTAGTCCAGAATAAGTTTGAAAGTTGTGCTTAGTCTGAGTGTTGTCCAGATTAAGCTGTATGTCCAAAGGAGCAGAAGCTGATCAAAAGAAGATACGAATGGACGATGAAAAAGAGAAGGGTGAGAAAGAGCTGTTGAACGCAAGTCATGTACTGCCACAGTCAGCAATGCTACACAATTTAATGAATTGTCTATGTATTTGACAAACGTTATCACACTGCAACTTTCAACTTGCACCTTTTCCGTCGAAGACACACAATGATGAGCTGCAGAAACCTGAAGTGGAAAGTGCAGTTTAAGATCTATCCAGCTTAACAGAAACAACTTTACATGAAACGGTTTTGTTGCTTCTGGAATTTTTTTTGGCTGTTTGCACAAGAGCTGTTAATCCACAATCAAAGAAGCTGGTTTTGTTTTCAGAATATTGCTGCTGCAGATTGGTTCAATAGCAGAACTGGGCAACAGGAAGTTTCTACACCAGATTGATAGCCACAGTTGCTGCAAACACTGATGATTGAAATTGATGCATCTGTTCAGGGAGTTGCAGGGAGTTGCAGATGCTCGTTCGATGCTGACAGAACCATAGATGGAATTGTTGTTCATGATGCTGTCTAGAAGGAGCTCTGTATATGCAGAGCTGTGATATCTCAGAATGATGATCTATGCAGAAGCATATCACAGAAGTCGATAGGTTTAAAAGCTGTGCAGAGATAGCTCATCTGTGTTCAGAGGTTACACGTATGTGTCCAGAGGCTGGACTCATGCAGAAAATGCCAGTCCTGAAGACTGCAGAGCTGCTGTCGTGCAAAGAGCTGTCCAGAAGGGGCTGTCCAGAAAAAGGATGTTGTCCAATCCTAAGATTACTGTTGTTGTTCCAAATGAGTGCAAATCCATATCTGTGTAGAGCTCTGAGTTGTTACAGAGGCTCTATAATCTTCTGCCATTTGTTGGTACTGCAGCAAAATGAGAGTCACAAAAGTCAAAGATGCAGCAGAACAATTGGAAGTGATGCAACAACAAGTATTAATTTTGATTATCAGTTGATCATCAGGTTATGTTCATCCAGAAGTACGAGAGGATCATGTTAAATTAAATTTTGATTCGTGCCCACAAAACTCAAAGAGATCAAATCAGAAATGTGCTATAATCATGTCTCAGTTTCACAGAACCTCTGTGAATGTGCACAGAGCCTCTGTGCACATAGAGGCTGTCTACGAGCAGAGTTCAGTTAAGAAGCTCGACATGATGTTCAGAAATGCTCATATCTATGCTGAATGAATCCTAAGAGCTTTCTGGATTGATGATTATTTCTGCAGTAAAGCAACTGTCCAGAAATAGGTTGCTGTAGATCGATATTAGGACCAAATTAAGTGCAGAAGATCAAACTTGACAGCAGAGTTACTCAACTGCAGCAGCTAAGTTAATCGCAGAGGTTAATGTGCTGAAGGCACACACAGAGATTAACAGAGGTTATCTATAGAGCCTTTGTGAACTTATCAGAGTTCAGAGCATGATTAGAGGTTGTCCAAATCCCAGAAGCTTGTACAGAGCTTCTGAAAGCTTATCCAAAGGTCTGTCCTCGTGAGCACAGGCTGTCGCATAGAAGCGGTGCACTTGGCATATGTGCAGCAGTAGATTAGGAAACCTGTTAACTTGAATTATGATTTGTCTCCATACGTCAAGAGTTGATAAGGATATCTTGGTTGCTGAGAAAGATGGGAAAATCACCTGTGCAGATCACAGAGGTCATTCACAGAGCCTCTGAGCTGATGCAACAGAGCCTCTGTGATTTCTCAGCAGTCGTCGAGCAGAAGACATGTTGTTATGCTGCAGATCTGTTAAGTCGCTGATGTCCAGAATATACAGAGACTTTTTTTGAACTTGTGAAGCACGACAAAATCTGATCCTAGTACAAATCAACGTTTACATAGGTTGCACCACAGAAGTTTAACCACAGAGCCTCTGTAAGGCTTCATAGAGCCTCTGTGAAATTGTGCAGATGCAACAACTTATTCAAACAGACTGGTGCTGTCAAAATATCAAAAACGTGCAACAGAATTTGCTGCTGTCCATTCGATGCGTGCAACAGAATTTCTTGTTGTCCATTCGATGTTCAAAACAGAAAATTATTTACCTTTCAGTTCAAAAAAAAGTAGCAAGTGTATGCTGTCCATAACAGAAATTTGTTGCTGTCAGTTTTTAGCAAAAAGATGTGCAACAACGTGCTGTCAAGACATGATGTTTTTGTTGCTGTCCGTTTGCTGTCAAAACAACAAGCTGTTTGCTGTAGGGGCTGTTTGTTTGCTGTCAAAAACAAAAAAAAGGCTGCTGATTGTTTGTTGCTGTTTTGATAATTAACACAGAGGTTATGGACAGATTGTACATGTAGAGAGGTTGGTTCAGTGATCAATCAAGTGTAGAGGTGATTTAAGTTGTCAAGAGGATACACATAAACTGTGTAGAAGATGCATAGAGGCTGTTGTGCAGAGCCTCTGTAAGCTGATCCAGTGCCTCTGTGCATGGGCAGAGGATGCACATATGTGCAGAGGATCTTCCAAACCATCCACTGAGATGCTCTTAAGAACCACGCTCTAAGCTCTAAAGACCAAAAAGACCAGAAGAGCAACGACCAGAGGGGAGGACCAGAGGTAGATCCAAGCACAAACATCAGAGGTCATTGCTCCAGAAATCAAAATAAGCCTACAGCCCGAAGCCCGAAAATTTCAGATTGTTTGACAGCTTTGTGCTGTTTTCGAAACACGAGCACAAACTTTTACTCTGTGCTCCGATTCAGATGATTCCAGTTGAGTTGAATTCCTAAGACACAGATGAAACTTTTTCATGTTTGGAGTTTGGTCTGAATCAGTGTTCTTAATTGTCAGAATCTGTGTCAAAGTCAATGGACTCTTGCTGGACCGAAAGCATTGCATTTCACTCGTGCTCTTTCCGCTTTCCAGAACGGTGTTCTCTCGACGGTTCTTCACGGTTTCATGCTGATATTGTGACATATTGATTGTCACTCACTCCTCTGTTAATCATGTTTAAAGCTCGGTGCTGAATGCTTACTCAACAGGATCTTAAGCGTCAAATTTTCTGTTTTGACGACCGTTCTGCGCATCTGAGGGAAAACTTGCACAACTCACTCGTTTTTCATCCAAAATGAATGAATTATAGCTTGTTGGAAAGATAAGAGGCCGGAGTTCAATGTGCATGCTTTATGTTTTCTCTCAAAAAGGCTCCTTGATGGTTCAAAACAGCGGTGAAGTTGAGTCATGAAAGCTGGACAAAATGGGGTTATTTGTCTCGGTCTTTCAAGAAGATGAGTCTACATTTGAGGGGGAGCTCGTGATGCTTTGAAGACTCGAAGAACGGAACGCTAAAGTTTCTAAAGAAAGCAAGGGGGAGACTATAAGATGATGCTTTCTTTATAAAACATTAGGGGGAGTTTGTTAGATTAAATTAGCCCCTAATTTAATGAATGTTTTATAAAGAATTATTGTAATAGGGCTTTATAATTAGCTTATGGGCTTTTAGCTAGTTATATGGGCTTAGCCCTTTCTTATCTTGTAAATGGACCCTTTATAAAGGTGTCCAGGGTTTCATTTTATAATTAGGTCATTTTGGAGTAACACACAAAAACACATACTGACTAATCTCATGAGAGTCAATTAAATTCCAAGTGTGGTGTTCTTCCATTTTCCCCTCCATATTATCAATTAATGAATATGAGATGATTTATTTTATGATTGTTCTTCATGTTAATCATCTCTACATTTATATGGAGCTTTTTATCTTCTATTGTTTGTCTATAATGGGATCAACAGGAAGTAAGCAAATGAGATTAACAACAACTAGATTAGCCATGAGTATCAAGATTGACGAGATTAAGAGTAAACCACTAAAAACCGTAAACAATGGAAATGGTTAGCACCGAGATTAAAAAGCTGCAGAAAATAACCGTTAGTAAGCAAAAACCGAATGTAATGGAATCGCAAGTAATGCAAGCAATCAAAGTAATGGTGACAATATCGCATGGAAACCGTAAGCAAAAGGATTAACAACAAGATTCAAGTAACAAAGATGAGATTAGTAGGTGAATAATAACGAGCAACAACGAGAGAGTCTTCAATATCAAGCTTGAACCGAACCAATGGAATAACCGAGAGGTTCGAAACGTGAGCTAGAGCTACGGTTTGCAATCGGCTCCAAGATCACTTGCCAACTAACCAACTAAACAAAACTATCTTAACTAATGGAATCTAACAAAGCATTGTAACCAAGCATCCAGTGAGGTATATGTTCCAGGTGTGTTTTTTGTTCACTGCATAACATACATATATATAGTAATAAGGAATCTTGGAGAGGAGGATAACAACCATGGGTTGTACCCATGGATCAAGAGATCCATGGGCCGAATGGCATAGAGGGCCAGTTGTAGAGAAGCCCAAATCTCGATCCAAGTCCAACAAAAAATGTAGTTTGTAAGCTATGTTCTTCGGCCCAAGTGTATATACGGCCGGCCCAAAAATCCACAAAAGTCCGATCCAAAACGAAACAATCCTTAACTGCAAAATCCCGGTCTTTAAAAATTGGAGTTGTCGGTTTCGTTCCAAAGCTGCTATTATCTGCTATCTTCTTGATTTATGACTCCAAAAGACCGTCTTTATGCAACCTGAAAAGCATAGAATTTGAAATAAGCGATTTTGGACGATTTTCTTGTGTTTTTATTTGTTTTTGGCCAACTTTACACTTAAAGGTATCGATTGTTTATTTTATGCTAAAGCTACTATAATTAACTAAAATTGACTAAATGGGATGACAAAATGGCTCAAAATTTGGAATTATATAGCTACAATAGGGTTAAATAAATAACCCTATCAGTTTCCTTTATTATTTCCAGTTTATTAGGACTGTTTTAGCTTTAAATAGGAGTACCTATTCTCTTTTCCATTAGGCACTTTGAATTTTCAGTCAAGAAATACACTCTAGAAAATTGGCCCAAACACCAAGACTCAGTTATTTTTTTGCTTTACGTTCTGTGTGTTTTTTTCGCTTCTGCACAGACCTGATTCCAACACTTGGTATCAGAGCCTGCGTTCGGTTGAGAGGGGTGTGAGTCATTCTTGATCGCAAGTTGAAGCATTTCAACAGCAGCTCCAACTTCTTTTGATCGAGCTTGTTCTAGCAATTGTAAGAGTCTAACCGGAGGTGCGTGATAAACGGACAGGAAGACATCAAAGCAGGTGGCTTTGATTCGGTTCGTTTTGCGGGCGATAGAAGACGGTAAAGGTGGTTGTGACCTTGTTTTCTTGATCGGTTGAAAAGTGCTCTCGAAACAAGCTTGATTAAAGAGGTTGGGGTTGTCAAAAAAGGGAGAATAGAATGGTGATGGTACCAGCTAAAGAAGGATGTTCGATGTCGTATCAAACTCCGGTTTTGACCCCAACAAATTATCCGGTGTGGGCGGTCAAAGTTAAATCGATTATGGATGCACATGGCATATGGGAGACGATCAAACCGAGGGTTTTAGGTGAAGAACCGGATCCAAAGAAGAAGAAACAAGCCCTTGCTTTCTTGTTTCAAGCTATACCCGAAGACATGGTTTTGCAAATGGCTAGTTACACCGATCCAAAACAAGTGTGGGATGGATTGAAGACACGGTATTTGGGTGTGGATCGGGTGAGAGCGTCTCGACGGGCAACATTGAAGAGGGAGCTTGAAAGCTTGCGTATGAAGGAGGGTGAAACGGTTGATGATTTCGTGACGAAGTTGACCGGTCTAGCCTCAAAAGCAAGAACTCTTGGATATGAGCTTGAAGAAGCGGAGTTGGTGAAAAGGTTACTAGACTCGATGCCTAAATCGTTTCTTCAAATCGTGGCTTCAATAGAGCAATGTTTCGAGTTGGATTCAATGCTATTCGATGAAGCCGTTGGAAGATTGAAGGCGTATGAGGAGCGTTTAAAAAGAACGGAGAAAATGGGGGACATTCAAGGTAGTTTATTGTTGGTTAATCAAGAAAAATCGCACCGTTGTAAGCATTGTGGCAATGGAGGTTCAAATCGGGATGACTTCGGACGTGGCCGGGGAAGAGGTCGTGGGTTCGGGAAGAGTCGAGATGGTAATGAATGTGTCCGGGATAAAAGCCATGTTAAATGTTACAAGTGTGGTGAATTTGGTCACTACAGCAATGAGTGTCCTAAGTGGGAGAAGCAAGAGGCAAATCTGATCGAAGAGGAACCGGCACTGCTGTGAACGAGTGGTGTGAACAAACCGATTAAGGGGGTGATTGTTGGGTTAATCGGGTTTTGTTTACGGGTCACGGGTCGGTATCTTGTTAATCGGGTTTTATGACTTGGTGTTGTGTTGACCAAGTCTGGTGGAGAATCATGGGTAGTGGGTTACCTATAGTCTAGGAATAAATGGGTTATTGTTTCCTTTATTATTACCAGTTTATTAGGACTGTTTTAGCTTTAAATAGGAGTAGCTGTTCTCTTTTCCATTAGGCACTTTGAATTTTCAGTCAAGAAATAAAGTTCAGAAAATTGGCCCAAACACAAAGACTCAATTATTTTTTTGCTTTACGTTATGTGTGTTTTTTTCGATTCTGCACAGACCCGATTCCAACAGGGCCTACCCCCCGACTTAGCAAATTTACGTCTATTACAATGTATGCATACATCACATACAACTTTACATAAAGCTTTCATACAATTAAATCATGCGAATAAAGCATGGCATTTCTCTACATTTACTCCCTTCAGAAGAACACTTTAAAAGCACGTATTTTTAGTTAGAAAAACTCACCTGGCGCTTTGACAATTTCTTCTCGCGTAAACTTCAGATTTTAAGATGAACACCTATGATTCAGAGAAAATGAGGTAATAAGTCTTAACTGATTTCCCTACTGCTATCTTCACAGACTTTAAATAAAATTGGGTCTCAAAGCACTACTAAGTCTGATGTCGTTCCAGACTCTCACCCATACCGGATCTCAATCCGGATTCGACCCATTCCGGAACCAATACTGAAATTCCGGATCCATTACAAATATTTCGGATCCAACGGCCCAAAACATCAAGTTCCGGATCCATTGTGTGGATTCCGGATTCTCTAGCGGCCCAACAACCTTAAATCCAGATCCCATGTTTGGACTCCAAATTCTCGGCCCAACAGGAATAATTCCGGATCCCATGTTTGGACTCCGGATCTACGGCCCAAACGAGATAATTTCGGATCGTTTAGGAAATTCCGAATCCTTTGTTACTAAAGCCCGAATTTCGGTTCTTTATTTTTTAGGCCACACAATACCGGATCCACTTAATGGATTCCGAATCTCTCTTCCAATTCTGGATCCTTTAATTTATTCCGGATCTAAAACAAATTTCCGATTCTAAGGCCATCAGAGTGACCCAAATCTCGATTCAATGATACATAATGATCGAAAATTATCGAGAATGGTTGTAAAAATCCTTAATACACTTTTAACCCACTTAATCTTATTTTTGCACAACTTACAGCCGGTTGATTCTTGTATACACTAAAACCCATTAAACTCAAAATCCATTTATTCTGACCTTCTCAAAATAAGCAAGAATAGGGATTAAAAGATGAGATTACTTGAATGAATCAATGTAGGATTAGGTTCAATCTCTCACTTCTTCTTTCAATTGCAGATTGAGGATGTCTCCTTCTCCAATTTTCTCTTGAACCAGAATTCTCTTGCTCTCTGCTCTTTCTCTCTAAGCCGCCACACACACTCACACACTTATTAGCTTATAGGGTTTTGTGCAAAACCTTGAGGGTTTTATACCTTTCAGCTATTTACACCAAGGCCCCTCTAGCTTTAGGCTTTAAAATTCCTCCACCCATGTTTTATTTCTTTAGCAAAAGGGAAAATAAAAACCTTGGTTATTACAATACCTCCCCCTCAAAAGAATTCCGTCCCCGGAATTCCATTTTCGAAAAGTTGAGGGTACTTGGACCTCATGTCCGCTTCTACCTCCCAGGTTGCCTCTTGTCCTTTGTGATACCGCCACTGGACCTTTACTAGTCGAATCTCTTTGTTCCCTGTTTTGCGAACCTTACTATCCACGATTTCTATCGGTTCCTCTTCGTACGTCAATTTCTCGTCAATGTTGACATCTTCTAATGGAATGGCCACATCGGCCTCGGCCAAACACTTCTTTAAGTTCGAGACATGAAACGTTGGGTGAACACCCTTTAACTCCTCTGGCAAGTCTAGCTTGTAAGCTAATGCTCCAACTCGTTCAATAATAACGAAGGTCAACTCCTTATTGTCTGCATTCCTTGCATGGTCGCCATCATCTCAACTTCCAACATTTGCTCTCCAAAATATAGACGTGCATCACATTATGAATTCTTCCAAAATCTCATCGGGCACCCCAAGTTCGTGCACTATCTATCCAACCTTCAAAATTTCGACGGATCCAAAAAACGTAGTCCACTTCACTTTTCTCCTGAATGTACCACTCCAACTATGGCGTCTTTCGCATCAGACTGTCCCTTTCCTAAAATCGAGGTTTAGAAGTCTTAAACTTTTCAGTCCAACGAACTTAGTTCCACTCGGTTGTTCCAAACCGTTCGGATGGAAAACATAACCGTACTCCATACTTCGAAACCGCCCTCGGTGAGACACCACTTTGCTATATCGTGATATCTCGTACCAAATACTTGTAACCTCTCTGATCAATATACTCGCTTAAATACCACCTGATAAATCCAAGGCCAACCGCAGCTCAATTTTCTTGCTTCCGTCCACACGTCGGGACTCACGGTTTTAAAACACGTCTAATTATGGTATCTCATACATCTTTACTTCCTTAAAAGAAGGAACTTGGCACACTTCCCCACCACAACAACGAGAATCTTCTACCAGGAAAAAATCACTCACTTGACACTTGGCACAAGGCCAACCTTCTACATCCCGACGAACTCACACCCAAGAGTTCCTTCATTGGATTACATGCAATTCTAGATTACTTCTCCCAACCAACATACGTCTATGCGGATCATACTTCCTCCCCGAATCACATCGGCTACAGCTCGACAACTAATTCCTACGTTCTCACCACTTCATCACCCCACACTTATACGTAACTAAAAGCAGGAAACTTCCATAATCCCTCATTGGAGTGTTCACTTATCCGAATTGAACTTATCCTGAAGCCACATAAATTTCTCACTGCATCTCACAAGCGTCCAATCATATACGACATAACTTTGGTTACCCTCACTCAACGAGGAGGAGTAACCAAGTTCTCACAAAACTATTCCCAACAGCTTATCACTGAACGACTAGTTCGTTTGAACATTTCTCATAACATCACCACTCCTAAATCCAATGGTCCTACATTCTGAGCACCACATTCAACTACCTTTTTCCACTTCCTTCCCGAACTTAAAACATACACAAATCCCCTTCCTCCATACTCTTTCCAGGAGTTCGCACACTTACCGATGACGATCTACACACTATTCCACCTTTTCGGTGTTACTGCCAAGCTTACTACTTCCGACCTATTCACTTATTCCGACATACTATCTTCACCTCCCCACGTTAGCGTGGAGCACCGCCCACCAAACATCACTTGCCCCTAATTTTCGACCTTTCCACATGCGTCGATTACACTTCCTCATTTCTATACATGACCGAATGATTGCACCAAAATTCTAACTTAAGGCATCCAACCCAGTCATCCCAAATGACATCGGTGTTCAAAGCCACTACACACCCCTTGATTTCTAAACCGTTACTTTCTTGGAAAATTCTTTCGTGCATAAGAACAATTCACCTCCCATAAAGATTTCGCGTCTACCTCGCCACAACGAGGACTAATCAACCAACATCTTTTTTAAACTCGCAAAGATCCAAAAAATATACTTACTTAGCGACTCACACAACCAAAAACACTTGGTTTCTCATTTGGGTAACCACCCACTACCGCTCCGCCATTTGGTTCCGAGAATAGCCATAACCTAACGTTGACTTACACACCACGTATCCTAACAACTTGTTTAACAAATTCTATAACTCATCCGAAATCCCCAAAAGGCTTTCATCTGATGCTTCACCTCCTCTAATCAACACATTACCATAACACTGGCTTGCACATTTATCTTGGCAAATGATGCCACTAACTCATCCATATATCCTCCACCCACAACATCACACCGCAGACCAGGTCCTCACGGTGATTTGTACACAGTTTAAACTTGCCTTCATATCCACCCGCATATATAACCAAGCCTATCTCACTACTTTGTCTTTCCCCAACTCTAGATGAACAATAACTCACGAGTTCCCAAATAACTCAAACATATCCGTTTCTTGCTAGTTCTTTGCGATTCCAAACCATTATATAGACAGGGCACATTCCCTCACAAATCGATATAATCTATACGCCCACACGAGGTGTTCCATCGTTATGTATACATCTTTCCAGAACGACCTCTTACATTTACCCACACCGCAGTAATTCTCTCCACTTCCAACCTCTTGACAACACCTTCAGTTCCAGACATTTTAAATAGTTGTCGACTTTAACATTAGTAGTCTACCTGATGATGCTTCTGTAACTTTCCCGTCAATAAGGGTTACTAACAAAACTTAATCTTTCCAACATATCATAATCATCTTCACATCTCGTCGTCCTCACTTAAAAGGGAAATTTCAAGACTTACTCGTGAAATGTCAACATTACAAGATCACCTTAAAACTCATATTCGACGCCGAAGACATTTTATTTCTGTCTCTTAACACTACTCATAACATGTTGCTAATACCAACAGCTTGAAGACTTCAAGCCCATCCTTCGGACACAACCGTCCCTCGCCCACTGTATCTTTAGTTACCAAACAAGGGTACAGACTACCATACAGCCGACATCAAAGTCCATTTCCGATTCTTCCACTATTCACCTCTCTTCCTAAACACACATACCAAAAATTACAAACATGCTCCCCTGGTTTGACCAGCACCTCTCTGCTCTCGGAATCCTTCCTTATCATAAAATGTAATAACTCTACGACCTAGTGAGTTCATAGCCTTCATGCATGACAACGCGATAAATAAATCATTTCGCATATTTTTATCATTTTAAAGAAACAACACTTGGAAACAATTTGGGTACACATGACCCCAACACTCTCATAACTCCAATGCCCTGCACAACGATCTCGAGAATCGTTCGCACACAACCTTTCAGTAAAACTCAATCTTACTCAACCAAAACGACGTTGTTACGACAGTAATATATGGAATAAAATCTTTCCATATGGCAAAATTTTGAAAGAAATTACCGACACAAAGTAAACCAGTCGACTCTCACACTCATTTATATGACATCAACATGTCAATACTCATTTTGGTTATAAAAGATTTGCAGGCAAACGTTTTCTTGACTTTTTGCAACAACTTAACTTATCATGAAAAAAGTGGGATATTTCGCAAATCGCTAATCTCAAAATTTCATTGTGTGATGTAAATGGAATTGCCTTCTTCCTTAAACACACGCTGACTCATTTCCGACCAAAAATTTGCTATTTACACACTTACTTTTAATCACGAAAAGTTCATATAACACATATAAGGACGCAATGCATGAAACTCCACTTGAAATTGAAGGCTACTCACTCTAACAAGGTCAACCGTTTTACTCGTGCAACTTAACATTGACACTATACCTTCGACCAGTGGTCGCCCTCTCGGTCTTGCAACAACTTGATGTACATGCATTCCACGACCCACTTACTCAACCATTTTATACTATTTTCGTCTTGATCAATTATCTCACATTCTACCTTTACACGTTTTCAATCCACTACTGATATCTTCCCTTCAAATCTTGTCACTGAAAACTCGACTAAAGAGTCAGAGCTCCAATCCTCCACCCGCTCTTGAATTGACGCTTTCAAGATTTCGACACTGTTCTTCCTTACCATCCCTACTGATCTACCCCACGATTTCTAGAACAGGGACTCACCAGAAATCAAGAGTTTACCCAAAGTAAACCATTCATTCTCTTCGAATCCACGAAGATCTACCTCTAGACGACTCATATCATTCCAAACCATTCTTCTTCTACAAGATATATATACATCATATCATAAATGGTCTCTCGCGATTCTTCGACTCATTGCTACCACTGCAAGGTCAAAACCCACTACATACTACCACACTCATCGATCTTCTCAACGAGAGCAATTGAGCACGCTCATGTACTTGTAAATTGGCGATTACATTGGCCAAATGTAATTACAAACTTACCTTACATGATAGTCCTCGCTACTCTATCACTAGCGCACTTATAGTGATCTTTCCTACAAGCATCCTATATCTCAGCTGTGTTCCCTTCTAATCCATAGTTTAAGTTTAGGCCCATCCGGTCACCTAAATCCCTTAAACTATGGCTCTGATACCAATTGTAACGACCCAACTCGAGAAATACAACATAAACAACAATAATTGTATAATTCACCGAAATGGCCTCATAACATCATCTTCTTACAATTTTTGGAACAAAAGGTTGGCAGAAACAACCAATTACACAGCTGAGATTTCTAAAGACTAAGCTGAACATACTAAGTAAATCTGCTTCTTTCTAGTCTAACGCTTCACGCTCACACTTTCTCTTTGCCCTTATTAGAGCCTTCTACTAAGCGCTTACCTGAAAAGGTTTAGTTTGAAAAATGCGAGGGTTAGATCATAAGGTCTAGTGAGCTCCCTCAAAACAACAGTTCTCAAAATATTTCAAAACAGTTCATAACTTTCATAAACAGTTTATAACTATCAAAACAACTTCACATAAAACTTTCACGGAAAATTCCGCTCCTGTAAATGGCACCCTGAAGTCACTCGAAAGTGACAACGAGTCAGTCTCACCCTGCCTTACTGGGTCACTCCCTCCCATGGCATAAACGGAATATCCCCCCGGCATGAGCACTGGCGTGTCTACCCCCCGACTTAGCCAATTTACGTCTATCACAATGTATGCATACATCTCATATAACTTTACATAAAGCTTTCATACAATTAAATCATGCGAATAAAGCATGGCATTTCTCTTCATTTACTCCCTTCAGAAGAACACGTTAGAAGCACGTATTTTTAGTTAGAAAAACTCACCTGGCGCTTAGACAATTTCTTCTCGCATAAACTTCAGATTTTAAGATGAACACCTATGATTCAGAGGAAATGAGGTAATAAGTCTTAACTGATTTCCCTACTGCTATCTTCACAGACTTTAAATAAATTTGGGTCTCAAAGCACTACTAAGTCTGATGTCGTTCCGGACTCTCACCCATACCGGATCGCAATCCGGATTCGACCCATTCCGGAACCAATATTGAAATTCCGGATCCATTACTGAAATTCCGGATCCATTACAAATATTTCGGATCCAACGGCCCAAAACATCAAGTTCTGGATCCATTGTATGGATTCCGGATTCTCTAGCTGCCCAACAACCTTAACTCCGGATCCCATGTTTGGACTCCGGATTCTCGGCTCAACAGGAATAATTCCGGATCCCATGTTTGGACTCCGGATCTACGGCCCAAACGAGATAATTCCGGATCCTTTAGGAAATTCCGGATCCTTTGTTATTAAAGCCCCAATTCCGGTTCTTCATTATTTAGGCCCAATTCCGGTTCTTTATTTTTTAGGCCCACACAATACCGTATCCACTTAATGGATTCCAGATCTCTCTTCCAATTCCGGATCCTTTAATGGATTCCGGATCTAAAACAAATTTCCGATTCTAAGGCCATTAGAGTGACCCAAATCTCGATTTCAATGATACATAATGATCGAAAATTATCGAGAATGGTTGTAAAAATCTAATACACTTTTAACCCACTTAATCTTATTTTTGCACAACTTACAGCCGATTGATTCTTGTATACACTAAAACCCATTAAACTCAAAATCCATTTATTCTGACCTTCTCAAAATAAGCAAGAATAGGGATTAAAAGATGAGATTACCTGAATGAATCAATGTAGGATTAAGTTCAATCTCTCACTTCTTCTTTCAATTGCAGATTGAGGATGTCTCCTTCTCCAGTTTGCTCTTGAACCAGAATTCTCTCGCTCTCTGCTCTTTCTCTCTAAGCCGCCACACACACTCACACACTGATTAGCTTATAGGGTTTTGTGCAAAACCTTGAGGGTTTTATACCTTTCAGCTATTTACATTAAGGCCCCTCTAGCTTTAGACTTTAAAATTCCTCCACCCATGTTTTATTTCTTTAGCAAAAGGGAAAATAAAAAACTTGGTCGTTGAAGGATATCCCGAAGCTTATCAGTCCATTCTTGGCCTTGGGTGAGTTCTTGAATAGCTTTTTTCCGGTTAATCGGCAAACTCTCCGCCCAAGTTGGAGACTCCATACGATAACTGTTTGTTTGTGTGACTCGTACAACAGTGGCGGACCCATAATATTTTTTCAAACGGTAGCACCGTTTAATTATAAGAAACAAACATAGAGATATTTATCACAAAATCAATGTTGGTCTGGTTGTTAGTTCCTTGCTTTTTAAACTTGAGGTCTCAAGTTCGAGTCTCATTATTCCAATTTTTTTAGAAACATAATAAATATGAAATTAAAAACCAAAAACTACTAAAATGTCTCTAACAAGACTTGAACCCTGGTCTTGAGTAAAATAATAGTCTTCCAAACCAACTCTACCAAGTAAAACTTGTGTTTTTATTGTAGTTTCAAAGTATATATGATGACACAAATCAAATTGATACGGTTACTCCTTTCACGAACCTAATTTTTTTATTAACTTACGGCGAAGAAACAATACGGTGGTACGTGCCACCGTATGCTCTTACCTAGGTCCGCCCATGCCGTACAACACCTCTCAACATATATACACAAGAAAATAGAAGAAAAAAATGATTTTTTATTGAAGAGAAAAAAGTATATGATTTTATTTAAATAAATATAAAATATAAAAAAGGAAAGTAACATGAAGCTTTCTCGACAGTTTGGAAATAAATTTTTATTTCCACGCGCCCAAAGGGCGGGCCATCCACGAAAAACAAGGTGGAATGTGACGCACGCGCTCACGTGCGAGTAGAAGAAAATACGCGACGTTTTTTCTCAAAGAAATGCCAATGGTAGCCCTGGGGTCGTTAGCAAACAATTTGTTTAGTAAATAACACCATTGGTCCCTACAGTATGTGAAATATGACGGTTTTGTCCCCTGGACATCAATTTTAATACATAAAAGGACATGTTGTTAGCTCTTTATCATGGTTTTGATCTTGCCATCCTGGACTAAACGATCATCCACCATCTCCGTTAATTATGTGGGTAAAATGATCATTTAACTGTTTTTCGCCATTTTAGGTTTTTATTATTTTTTCTTTTCTTGAATAAAAAAACCCTAAACCAATTAATATTTGCATTCTTCTCTCTCTACCAACTCTGGCTGGGATATATATTGTGCCGAAATTCCCTCATTGCATCACCTTGCCACCACCGCATATCGCCATTTCTTCCATGTGTTCCCTGTCGCAAGTTTGTCTTGTCTTCTTTCAGCGATGTTTCTTGCCTCCATCGTGATATCCACAACAAGTCGTCGTCTTCCTTCCTCCACCGTGATAGCCACATCTTTGTTGTCACTTATTCCATATTCCTCTCCCATACTAATGACATCGCAATAGTTCTCCTAGATCTAGGAAGTCGACAATTAGAAATCGATCTCAAAGATTTAGGATTTTAAGATTCAAGATTCAAGAACAAAAATTGAGGGCAAAGTTTGATTTAAGGTTATATTTTGTACAATTTTTTTAATTTATGTTGAGATTTTTTTTATTTAGCTTTTTGATTTATAGTTTGTGTCACAAATGTTTTGGAATTAAATTGCAATAAATCGTTGTTCATGTTCATATATTTTTAATATTGAAATGTTGGTGATATATATATATATATGAGTGAATTGTGGATTTGGTCCCTGTGTTTTTATGTTTTCTTTGATTATGGTCCCTATGGTATGTTAATTGGTCCTTGTGGTATTCAAGTTGTTTTGGTCATGGTTCTTTAGACTAACGTTTCCGTTAACTTCGTTAACCAAGGACCATTTTTGTCTTTTTAACTATTTTTGTCCTTTTTCTATAAAAAAAGTAAAAACAAGATTTTTTATATTCATATATATATATATATATATATATATATATAACAATGTCAAAATAAATAAAACAAGATATTATTGTATGATTTAATTTGTTTAAATTTTTTAAAAATTAATTATATTAGATATGATTTAGCTTTATTATTTTACTCCAATGGTAAAAAAAGAAATGGTTTTATTATTTTAAACTTTTAGTGTAACTAAAATTTTAATTCAAACAAATCAAATCATAAAATCATATCTTATTTTATTTAGAACGAATAAAAAGATATAGTTTTATAATTTGATTTCTTTAAGTTGAAAAATCTAATTATGTTAAAGACGATTAAAAAAATCAAATCGTAAAATAATATTTTATTTTATTTATTTGATTCCATTATATATATATATATATATATATATATGTGTGTGTGTGTGTGTGTGTGTTTATTGTTTTCATTTTTTATAACAAAAGAACAAAATAATAAGAAAAAGACTAAAATGGCCCTTGATTTAACAGACTTAACGAAGACGTTTGTCAGAGGAACCATGACCAAGACAAACTGAACACCATAAGAATCAAATTCACAATAAACATGTCATATGGACCATAGTCAAAGAAAACATCAAAACACATGAACCATTTCCACAATTCACTCTATAATTAATTTTATAATTTAAGCTAATCAAATCATAAAATAATATCTTATTTTATTTATTTTGATATCATTATATACATATATATATATATATTAATATATATGGGTCTATAAAAATAATGTTTTTATTTTGTAGGAAAAAGACCAAAGATTAAGCAAAATGGTTAAGATGACATTTGATTTAACAAAGTTAATGGAGGCGTTAGTCAGAGGGATCATAGCCAAAACAAATAGAATACCACAAGGACCAAATCCACAATAAACATACCATGGGAACCTTAGTCAAAAAATTTATCAAAACACATAGACCAAATGCACAATTCATTCTCTCTCTCTCTCTCTCTCTATATATATATATATATAAAAATATATATATATATATATAGGGTCAGGTTCAAGGGAAAATTTAAAAAAAAAACGGAAAACTAAGAACAATTTGGTAGCATTCCATCTGGACGGTATACACTTGTGTATACAAGTAATTTGTAACATGCACACGTGCATATATGTACAAATGCATGATGCACTTGTGCATAAAACCAAAAAAACAACTTAACTTACTTGTATGCACAAGTGCATACCGTGTAGATGAAGGGCTATAAGGGTGTTCTTCAGTTTTTCATTTTTTTGAGGTTTTCTTTTTATAAAAGTCCAAAGTACAAGGACCTTTTGGTAAATAGTGAGAAAGGGGATTGAAAACCCTAAAACCCTACTCTTCTAATCATTTTGGCATTTGTGGAGGCTAAGAGAGAAGGTTGTGAAGTACGAGTGAGGATTGGAGAGTGCGTTTTGGAAGAAATCATGGAGGGTGCTGGTTTGGAGGTAGCTCAAACAACAATTTGCTTCAAGGTAAACTCTCAATCTTTAACCCTTATTGGTATTGTGGGTGGATTTTCATGCTTAAAGGGGTTATAGAGCTTTTGGGGTTAAAATGGTGGGATTATGATGTAAGAGGGTGTTTAGATGCTAAATCTTCGATAAGAATGCTTTTGTTTATAAACTCCTTGATTTCGGTGGCTTGAATCTGCTTGGAATGAACCGAATCAGGATTTTGGGGGTTTTCCACATCGCATAATGCGATTACCCGAACAATCGCCACTATCCGGGTAGGGTCGCAACCCGGAGACAATGGTATCCAGACAACGGTGTGAGAGACCAAATCCGATAGTATCCGGACATGGTTTCCGAACACGATGGAATCCAGACGTTGTTATCCTGAAAGTAGGTATCCAGACGTTGTTACCCGGAAAGTCAGTATTCAGACGTGCTATCCGGATTATGCTATCCGGATACACGCTCTTGTGTCTGTTAACTTCACCCTATAAGGGAATTTGATTTCTTTGCGAGATGAGTTAAGAAGAGGCTTGAGTGAGAGTGAGAGTAGATCTCAAGGGATGTTCGGGTGACTTATCACTCCCGTTTTAATCGTAGGTGTTCGACTTAGAGATCCGAGGCGTAAGTGAGAAGGCTTAAGCAAGGACAACAGGTGAGTTTTCCCAACTAAAAATGATTTGATCAGTATGCTATTATCTTTACGCATGAGATGTTATGAAACTGCATGTTTGATTGTCTATATGAAAACTGCATGTTTGTTATGTTGTAAGAAGGTTGAGTTTTCGTATGCATACATTTGAAAGTGGATATGATACGGCTAAGTCGGGGGGGGGGGGGTGTCCCGCCAGTGCTCATACCGGGGGGGGGGGGGGGGGTGTCCCGCTTATGCCATGGAGGGTGTGTTCCGGTAAGGCAATGTGAGACTGACACGTTGTCACCGGGGTGCGGGACTTCAGTGTGCCATTTCATGTGTGGTTTCTTGTTGATGAAAGTTCATTGTTTCAATGCACTAAAATGGTTATGAATGTTATTAAACTGCTTATTATATTGTTTTGGCGCGAAAGTCGTTCTAGAGGGACCTCACTAGACCTTATGGTCTAACCCTCTGTTGATCCAAACCCTCAGTGATTTGATAATGACCCTCTCTTATATACTTAGCGAAAATTGTAAGTAAACAATATGTATCAGTGTAAACAATATCGCTGATAAGTACTAAGATCTTACAGTACCGCTGATAGGAATTCTCGCTCTTTAGATTTGACATTCAGCGAACAATGTTCACCATAATGCTCTGAGTCTGTTCAGTACTTATGGTGATCGCTGATAAGTTAGTTGTTTACTTATGATCTCTGAAGACAAGTTTCACGTCAACATAGGTTCTACGCTGAAGTCGAAGATCAAGCTCAAGAACCAGCGAAAAGTCTCCTAATGAACTGATGCGGATCAGCGAAGACTCAGATTTGTCCACACAACGTGAAGTATCAAGTACAAGACTTTAGCTATCGCTGAATTCTATCATTCGCTGATGTAGAATGATAGATCGCTGAATCAACGAAAAGCTGATCATGAAGTCCTCCGTACAAAGTACTTTTGTCTTAACCACCCTTGCACGACTCCGTACGATATGTCAGAAAAAGAACCTCCTTATTGTCTGAAATCGTACAACCACTCTAATACTACACTGTTCAAACATGCGGCTACTAAGGTTGTCAACAAAGGTCAATGACGTACAACCAATGAGTTGCTGCCACGTGTAAAGTGTAAACTGCCATGCATTAAATGCATGCAGTATATAAGAAGAAGAACTCACTTCATTTTGAAGTAACTTGCTAACTCTGGACAAGTTCATCCTTCTTATCTTGAGATAGGTTATTATTAGTAATTTCCTTCTCTTTCTTAGTGCAAGAAACTTAGTGTTCCAACTTGTTTAGATTTAGGTTTATCCTTAATCTTGTTTCCGCAACAAGCTGTAAATTGTTAATGATTTATCAATAAACAATTTTGAAAAGTAAAATCTTAGTGTTTGTATTCATCCCCCCCCCCCCCCCCCCCCCCTTCTACAAACTTGTATAGCCCTTCGGGACCAACAAGTGGTATCAGTGCAGATTTGCTTAATCTCATAAACAAAGATCTAATCTATACTAAGATTTCTCTTCCGTGTTATTTCTGAAAATGGCTGCCAACACAAACACAAATTATATCGACAATGGTTCTCTTGCTAAACCCCCTAGATTCTCCAGAGATAATTTTAATCTATGGAAAAATAGGATGATTCTCTTCTTAGAAGGTGTAGACCCTACTATGCCTTATTATCTTGAAAACGGCCCATATATTCCTGTAAGAATCAATGCTGCAGTACCAGCCGCTGAGAATAGACCTGCTATTCCAGAAAGGCTGATACCCAAGGAAGTTCATATGTGGACTGACGAAGATAAGAAGAAAGTGGCTATCGACACAAAAGCCAGATCCATACTATCCATGGCTCTACCTGACGAAGTCTACCATTCCGTCATGAACCTGAAATCCGCAAAAGCCATGTGGGACACAATATGTGTTCAGTATGAAGGTACGTCTGAAGTCCAGGACTCTCGAAAGATCAACCTGGTAAGACAATACGAAAGTTTCATTTGTGGTAAGAATGAAACTCTCTCTGAAGTTCACCAACGTTTAAATTGCTTAATAATAGATCTAAAAATTGTTGGTAAGGAATATTCTAACTTTGAAGTGCTGACAAGGTTTCTAGAATGTTTACCTGAAAGCTAGGATAATTATTCTATGTGTCTCAAGCTGTCAAAGGATCTAAGATCAATGACCCTTGCTACCTTATATGGCACGATGCTGAATCATGAGCAATCGAGCCATCTTAAGAAGAATCTTGTAAAAGATTCCAAAAGCACCCCTGTTGCTTTAATCTCAGAAGAACCTTCTACTCAGTGACCCGTGGTCACTATCACTGAGTTAGAAAGTAACTCTAAAAGGTCATCAGAATCTGACTCTTCAGATGATGATGAATCTTTGGCTCTCCTAACTAAAAAGTTCAGGAGATTCGCCAAAAAGAAAATGTTCAGAAAGAACAAACCCCTTTCTATTACTGATAAGCCAAGATCATCAGCTATTGTTGATAAGGCTACTTCTACTTGTTTTAACTGCGAAAAGACTGGACATTTCGCTAACGAGTGCAGGTCTAAGAAAGTTTCGAGAAACTCAGCGTTTCCCAAGAAATCCTTTATTCCCAAGAATAAAGATGACAAATACGCTAAGCTGAAAGAAAAGTATGCGAAGCTGAAAAGCTTTAAGAAGAAAGGCAAAGGCCTGATGGCTTATGATTGGGCTGCCTCTGATGAAGAAGAATCATCATCTGACTCTGAAGATGATGAAGCCAATCTATGTCTTATGGCCAAGATTGAAGATGAGGAAGAAAGCTCAGACATTCCCTCTACTTCAACCTCTACTATTCAGGTATCACCTTCCTTCTTTACAAATATTGCAAATATTGATGAAGCTGATAGTCTTTGCAAAATCGATCTCTTGACTAGAAGTTTATATGAAGCCATGAATGGCAAAACTGTAGTTGAAAATCAAAACCTTGATCTCGCTGAGCAGCTCAAAAACTGTCACCTTCAAATAGAAAAACTTTCTAAAATTGAAGATGATTTTAAAGATCAAGTGCATTTAAATGAGCTAGTCAAAATCAAGCGAGAAGAAGCCATCTCTGCTTTAAGAGCTGAAAAAGCTACTGTTGAAGGATGGTGTAATTCTTCAACAAAGATCACTGAGATAATTAAGTCTCAGATTCCCCTGAGTGATAAACATGGTCTTGGTTACAAAGCTGATAATCTAGAACCAACCACTGATCGTTCCATGCTCTTATTTGGAACTTTCGTATCCTCAGTCGCTGATACTTCATCCTCTCAGTGTTCCTCGTCCAGACCGCCTATCCCTGAGGAAACTTCTACCTCTTCAAAAGGTAAAGAGAAAATGGTTTATCCAAAACCTACCTCTGTCTTTAAAGATAAAGGCAAAGGAATTGCTATTTACCAAAATCCTCAGAAGGGTACCTTAGTACCTAGGGTGAATGCTTCTAAAGCTTTAGTGATTCATTCCTCTTGATCAAGGAATCAGATCTCTGGATCTACTCAGCGTGGATCTATTCAGCGATCTACTCCTAGAATCAGAGTGGATGTCTCTGGTAAGAAATCCGAAGAACTGAATGTTCCTCCCATTTCAAAAGCCATCAGCTTACTTGGTGCTGGTACTTCTAATTCAAAATCTAAAGCTCAGCATTCAAATGGTCCTAGAACTACTTTTAGTTATAGGAAATGTTATCACTGTGGACTCACTGATCATATTGCTAGTAAGTGCCCCACAGCCACCAAAGCTGAAAAGATAGCTAAGGTGAAGATTGCCCCCAAGGCAAAGAAGACCACTGAGGTTAAGAAATTAACCAAAGTGAAGACTGACAAAGCTGAATCTTCAAATGCTGCGAAGATTGCTGAACCTTCCATTCCAACTACTTCCACTGACAAACGTGTACACATGGTTAAGTGAGTACCCAAGAAAAACTAATCTTCCTTTGTGATGCAGGTTAAGAAGGGTATCTGGTATCTCGATAGCGGATGCTCTAGACACATGACTGGAAAGAAAAGCCTGCTCGCTGAATACAAGGAAGAGAAGGGTCCCTCTGTGACTTTTGGAGGAAATGGAAAAGGACATACCCGAGGGTTTGGTGTACTCTCTAATGGTACAACCACCTTCACAAGAGTCGTATATGTTGAAGGGCTGAAGCATAATCTTTTAAGCATCAGTCAACTTTGCGACAAGGATAACAAGGTAATCTTTACCAAGGAATCCTGCTTTGTCACTGACAAAAAGGAGAAGATAGCTCTCAGCGGTTATCGTTTGGAAAATGTTTATGTAATAAACATGGACTCAACAACCACTGAGAACTCCTGTTTCTTCTCAAAAGCCTCATCTGATGTCAACTGGCTATGGCATAAGAGGCTCTCTCATCTGAATTTCAAGACACTGAACACTCTTTCTTCAAAAGAGTTAGTCACTGGTCTACCTCAGCACTCATACGCCAAAGAGTCTTTATGTTCAGCGTGTGAGAAAGGGAAGCAGACCAAAGCAAGCTTTAAGTCAAAGCAAGTCTCCTCAGTGTCATCTCCTCTGCAACTTCTCCATATGGATTTGTTTGGCCCTGTCAACAAACAATCCATCGCTGGAAGAAATATACACTGGTCATAGTTGATGAATTCTCTCGTTATGCATGTGTTATGTTTCTCCGTTCAAAGAGTGACACCCCTGAAGAACTCATCACCTTTGTTCGGAAGATGGAAACCCTGAACAATTTGACCGTTCGCTCAATAAGGAGTGATCATGGGACTGAATTCAAAAACAGTTCTCTTGATTCCTTCTTTGAGAGTAGGGTATTTATCACAACTTTTCATCAGTGAGAACACCGCAACAAAATGGAGTCGCTGAAAGAAGAAATAGAACAATTATTGAAGCTGCACGTTCAATGCTCAACGATTCTCACCTGCCTACTCAGTTTTGGGCAGAAGCTGTCAACACTGCTTGTTTTACGCAAAACAGGTCGCTGATAGTCAAAAGATTCCATAAGACAGCCTATGAACTTTTTCATGGGAGAAAGCCTTCAATCAGCTTTCTTCACATCTTTGGATGTCAGTGTTTCATACTGAACAACAGAGATGCCCTTGGAAAGTTTGTACCTAAGGCTGATGATGGAATCTTTCTTGGATATTCTTCAATCTCCAAAGCCTTCAGAGTCTTCAATCGAAGAAGACAAACTGTTGAAGAAACAATTCACGTCACGTTTGACGAATCCCGTTCAGCGAACTCTAAACCGTCCGCTGATACTGAAGAACTGAATCAATGGATGTTTTCTCATCTTGGTGATTCAGAAGATATTCCCACTTCTCATACTCATACAGTTGAAGATGATAGTCCTACTATCATCCCAAATATGCATAATAGTGAAGCTGAAACATCATGGGTCTCAGCTGTTCCTTTAAACACAATACCTGCTTCTGAACCCAATGTCTCAGACATTCCATCTACTTCTCAGCAATCAGTGAAATATAATGACAACTGCACCCATTCCTCTCTTAGCTGATACTCCAGACGTCGCTGAAGCCTCATCTTCAGCTACTCCAGTTCAGGTTGAGTCAACGTCTCACGCTCCGGCTCAGCGATGGACTGTAAATCACCCAATTGATCAAATTCTTGGTGATCCAAACGCTGGTATTCAGACTCGACGAAGTGCATGTAATATTTTTTTATTTGTTAACTTTATTTCTCTGACTGAACCAAAGAAAGTAGATGATGCCCTCAAAGATCCAACCTGGGTCAGCGCCATGCAAGAAGAGCTGACTGAATTCGAAAGAAACAAAGTTTGGAAACTTGTTCGAAGACCAACTGACAAAACAGTGATAGGCACTAAATGGGTCTATCGAAACAAGTTGGACGAACATGGAACTGTAACCCGCAACAAGGCTCGTCTTGTTGCTCAGGGATACAAACAAGAGGAAGGCATAGATTACGACGAAACATTTGCTCCAGTAGCAAGACTAGAATCTATTCGCTTATTCTTAGCATACGATGTACACAAAGACTTCAAAGTATATCAGATGAATGTTAAGTCGGCGTTTCTAAATGGAAAGCTGAATGAAGAAGTCTATGTGGAACAACCTCCAGGATTCTCAGATCCTAAGCGTCCAGGTTATGTTTATAAACTGGATAAGACACTTTATGGCTTGAAGCAAGCTCCACGTGCATGGTATGACACTCTATCTACTTATCTCCATATTGAACAATTTGAGCGAGGTAAAATCGACAAAACTCTATTTTTCAGGAAAGTAAAAGGTCATATCATTCTTGTTCAGATATATGTTGATGACATTATATTTGGCTCTACTAACCCTGATCTTTGTACTCATTTCGCTGATAGAATGAAAGATGAGTATAAAATGAGCATGATGAGTGAACTAACATATTTCCTTGGTCTTCAGATAAGGCAAAGTGAAAAAGTAACTTTCATTAATCAGGGAAAGTATGTTAAAGATATGCTGAAGAAATTCGACTTAACTCAAAGTTCAGCTATGAAAACCCCTATGGCACCACCACTGAAACTAGACAAGGATACTAAGGGTATTCCTGTTAATGTCACGCTGTACCGTGGGATGATCGACTCTCTCTTGTATCTTACAGCTAGCCGACCCGATATTATGTACGCAACATGTTTGTGTGCACGATATCAAGCTGAACCCAAGATATCTCATATGACCGCTGTAAAGCGAATTTTTTGATACCTTAAGGGTACTGCGAATCTAGGTCTTTGGTATCCCAAAGACTCAGGATTCGATCTAATCGCCTATTCAGATAGTGATTTTGCATGTTGCAAATTGGATAGGAAAAGCACCACAGGAGGATGTCAGCTCCTGGGTGGAAAGCTGGTGAGTTGGACAAGCAAATAGCAAAACTCAGTGTCCACTTCCACAGTTGAAGCTGAGTATGTAGCCGCTGGAAGCTGTTGTTCTCAGGTCTTGTGGATGAGAAATCAACTACTGGACTATGACCTTCAGCTCTCAAATATTCCAATATATTGCGACAGCACAAGTGCCATCGCTATAGCAAATAATCCAGTACTACACTCAAAGACAAAACACATCGAAATCAGGTATCACTTTATCAGAGATCATGTGATGAATGGTGATATAGAACTTCACTTTATCCCAACTGATTATCAGTTAGCTGATCTGTTCACCAAACCTCTTGATGAGACAAGATTCAACTTTCTCATCAGCGAGCTTGGAATGCTGAACTTTGAAGAGTAAAATCTTCAGCGGTTCACATTTGATCAGCGATAGGATAAAATCGACTTGTATAACCCATTCTATCATCTTCTCTCTGAATAAACTTGATTCGCTGATATCAAGGTATGTTTTTCTCTCTCTGACAATCGCATGTAAATGCAAGATTTCAAAATAAATCGCATCGCTGAATATCTCTTCCTTAATCAGCGATACTTTGAAATTTCTAAAACCAACACTGATATTTCTATTCAGTGCTTCATATTTTCAAAAGTGTCCCTGAGTTTTCAAAACCTCAGAGACATCCAATAATATGAAAGGACAGTTGTGACGTCATTGCAACGGATAAGCCCTGGCACGTTCTTCTTTCTGACACACGTTTGCACGTTTCGTCTACCTTCCAATCAAATGCAAACACGTATCCGTGTCATGATGAAAATCTTTTCCCGCTCAAGATTTTCTCTCTCTCTAATCTCACTATATAAACTTATTCTGGGTTTATATTGTTCTTTTACGCGAACTTCTCCTCCAAGCAAGAAAAAAAAAATTTACTGTTGCATTTGTGCTCTCAAGTTTTTCAAGAACTTAAGAACTTCATTTTCCTCAACGAACCAGGTTAATAATTCTTTTATTTTACTTGTTTCTTCAAACTTGTTAATGATCTTCTCTTTGTTTTCACAAGATCAAACAAAAGAACTTTATAAAATGAAATCATTTCTTTCATGGTTTTATGAACACAACCTTTCATGGTTGTTCTTCAAGTTTAAACGCAAAATCTTAAACTTGTTCTTCATTCGGTTTTTCATAATCCTTTCTCAAAAACTGGAAAACATGATTTTCATTGGGTTTGCTTTTTTTTTCAAAAACAAGAAAAACCCTAATCTTCATTAAGACATTTTTGTCTGAATGAAATGGACAAAATTCGAACCATCTTATTGGAAATCTTTCCACATTAAGATTATTCTTATTTGTTAATCTTTGGTTGAACTGATATACAGAAAATGGCATCTACTAACATTTCCAAGAACACCATCGCTGAGAACACTGCTGCTGAAAATACTACTGAGGAATTGGATAGCATCAAGGCTCCTCAGGTTAAGTTCTCTCTTGAAGAACTGGATTGGACCAAGCCAAATAACCTCTATGCGCTTCTCGAGTTTCCTCCTCGAAAGCAAGTCACACATCTAGATGATGATGTGAACTTTCTGAAGAATTGTTGTCTATCCACAGCCCTGACCATAACACCTCCTGCACATCAGCTACTGCTATCCCAATTCTGGTACTCTGCCAGACACTCTCAGCTACCATCAACCAAAGACTCCTAAAAAACAATTGACTGCATCCTCTGCGATACTGACTATGGCACTATGAAAATTACACCAGCCATTATCCGCAAAGCCCTGAACCTTCCCTTGGCCACCAAAGAAAAACCCTTTGTTCCCTTCCCTGACCACAAGAAACACTCAGATAAGGAAGATATCATTGCATTCTTCGATGCAATGGGCTATGTATGGGAAACTGGGAGGGACAAGAAGCCAGAGAAGAAGCTGACCCTCATCAAAAAGTCTAAAATGCCCAGCGAGATTAATTTCATCTTCACTCACTTAATCAGCTGCATGACTGCAAAGACCGACTCCTCTGATCAAGCCGCTCAGCCTCAGCAAGCAATGGGATATGCCTTGCTGAAAGGTCTACATATAGACTGGGCATCGATAATCTACGATGATCTGGTTCTCAGAGTAGACTCCGCCGCTGACAGATCTCCATGGGGTCCTTATCCTCGATTCATCAGCGCCGTATTCCAAACAGGCCTGAAGGACAACTACCCAAAAGAGGGTGACCTGAAACTCTCTCAGGTTGGCCCTAAGGTTCTCGACTTCAAGCCAGTGGCGAATGAGGTACGTCTTTCTACACTTTTAACTCTTCTCAAATCTACTTCTTCTACTTCTGCAGCTCCTTCAGCGGACAAACCCACCGCTGATACCCAGGCTACAACCTCCATTCCTTCTCTTAAAAGGAAACACTCCTCCACCCAACTTAGTTCCAAAAGAACTAAGAAAACCAAGGAGCAACCCCAGCAATCTCTTGCTGAAGACTCCTCAGCTCATCTCAAAGAGCTGAAAGAACGTTCAGTGGTACGCTCTGCCACAGCTGAACAAGCCACCCATTCTATCCCAGCTTCAGTGTCTCTAAACGCTGAGGTTACAAACTTGGAATCTACCCAACCTCCTTCAGTCTCTCAAAAGACTGACTAAGCGATTCTCAGCGAATCCAACGCTGAACTCCGCACCTAACCTCCATTCTTAACCTTCGCTTCTCCCTCTACTCAATTGGACTCTACTCCAGTTATCACTGAAGCACCTATCATTCCTCCATAAGCTAAAGCTGACACTCAAGGAATGATGGACGTAGGACCTGCAGCGATGACCATGCATCCACACACTCTAGCTGACAACATGGAACTTTTCTCAGGACACCGAGATTTTGATGCATTCACTAATCCTCCTGCAGGTATACACCAACCCCTATACACTGTAACTGAACCCCAAACTTCTGAGCTTTCCTCTGTTCACAAGTTCTTATATGTTACAGGTCCTAATTTGGGAGACATCAACGCCTCTCTGAAGACAATAGAGACGACGCTGACAGGTCTCACAACTACTCTTTCCGACAACTCTTCAGCTGTAACAAACGCTGGAGAGAATCTCACAAAGCTGACATCCGTGGTCGAAAAGAATGCCTCCAAAGCTGACTTGGAGAAGGTTGATAAAACGCTCAGCAACTTTGCCAAAGTTCTCACTAATATCTACACAGACTACCTCGCCATCAAAACTTCAGTTGAAACCATGTCCAGCGAGGTCACAACGTTGAAGACATCGGTTGGCAGAATCGAAGGAGATGTGTCTGCTGTAAAGTCCGACGTGAGTTCTGTAAAGACTGACGTGGATTCGATGAAGCAAATGATGCAGCAGATCCTGACCAACACGATCGCCCCTGCCCCTGCACCTTCATCTTTTACTCCGGCGGATCGTGCTGAACTCGTGAAGATCAATCCTGGTATTTCTGGTCTAGAAAACAGATTATCAGCGATTGAAATTTGTGTGGGGATCCCTGGCCAAGAAGACAGGGAACTGACACAGGCTGCTGAGTCATCACATTCCTCCCCCACTCATCATGAAAAGGGGGGGAGAAGAGCGCTGAAGACCTTTCCCATGATGATTCTATCAGGGGAGAGAAGACTGAAGACCTCACCTTTACTGAAGAAGGTGAGAAGACAATTGAAGCAGCCGCTGGACCTCAGGGAGATGAACACCCTGAGGGAACCGAGAAGCTTACCTCTGCATCTGAGGGGGAGCAACTCGAAGAAGAAGCTGAAGAATCTGAGTCTGAAGCTGAAGATGAAGAAGCCATCGACTTGTCTGATGATGAACCATCTTCTTCTCCAAAGAATGATGATGATGAAGATGATGATGATGACTCTTTTATCGTCAAGCCTGCTCAGAGGACCACAACTCTTAGAGGAATACTGATAAATGAACCTACAGGGGAGCGGACAAAGACAAAGCCATCAGCGTCTGAAGCTGACAAAGGCAAAGGAAAAAGTGTCGCTGAAGACGATGAAAATCTGACGATCTTGCTTAAAAAGCCGGTTTGTCAGGTACACTAATCTTCCTTACACTACATCCCTCCTCTCTATACACATTATTAGTTCTACACTCGCTATAACCTCTATACACTTTATCCCATTCTTTCTCTCTCTCTGTTCTACCCAAGTTCTTACTCGAACGATCGTTGTGTTTCAGCTAGTCCTCTCCCCTGTTTGAGGATATCGCTGAAGTTCCTACAGCTGCGACTTCACCAACAATAATCCCAACTCGCAAAGCTGAAGAAATGATCCCGGTCTTAGATTTGAATTCTGAGACTGATGAACCTGAAGAACATATACTCTCTCACAAAAACAGACATTCCTTGACTCCTCAAAAGCTAAGTGAAGAGGATCAGAAAAGAAGAGATGAGATGATAAAGAAGTTCGAGGATCAACTAATCATTCTGAAGCGTGATCAACTTCCTTCTATTCCTACAAAGTTCAAACTTTCAAAAAAGGAATACAAGGATCACCTCAGAGCTGAACGTCTAATCGCTGAAAGAAGGGAAGCTGAAGACAAAGACAGAGAATACGCCATCCAGCTTACTCAACGATCAGTAAAAGACCCCAAGTTGAAAAGAGCTCCAATCGAAGTTCAACGTAAGCTATGGGAAGAAGCCAAGAAGATCGTTGAAGAAAAGAGAACTGTGTCTCAATCTACCCTAGCCTGGAGCAAAGAAAAGGTACACTTCAGACTTCGACCTTCCAGAATAATCAAGGTACTCGTATCTGGAAGATCAACCATCAAAGTTTCTATCACTGAAATCGAGATATTCAGAGAAGACGGAATGTACGAAAAATTCTATGCTGAAGCTATCACACAGTACGGACTCTCTGAATGGTTGGAGATCAGATTAGCCATCCAGAAGTCTCAGTCTAAGTACAAGGATCATTTTGAAAAGCTGATAAACAAGCAGATCGACTTAGTCTATTCTTGTGTGGATATTCCTCCTCCTCCTCCTCTCAAAAGTCATAAACGAAGGGCCTCTACAAAGAAAAAGTCTAAATCCTCAGAAGATGGTCCTCGTATTCGAAACAAAACAGGTATTGGTTTTTCTATGGAAGAAGTCCTTGGTCCTGAACCTGACCTTTCTGCACTTGACACATCTCTTCCTCCTGATGAGACTTTTATCCCTGGGAAAGTCATAAGCCAACCCTACGGGATATTCTTCAATGACTGGGATGGACGAAAGCGTTTTCAACGAATCTCTGAACTTCCCATCACTCCCATCGAACAGCTGAAAGATCTCATCTACTGGTGTGACTTCAAGAATGACATTCAGGCACGGCATCTCAAACCCTTGATTTTTGAAGAAGCGCTGAACAAAAGAAATCAAGGAGTAAATGTCCCTGACTGGATGATTCCCACATCAATGACCCTTGATGAACAACTCATTAAGGAAGAACCTCTATAAGCTGATAGGATCGCCCCATTCTTCTATTGTATCAGTTATTCTTTTGTACTTGTAATTTTATTCGTTGTACTTGTAATTTTTCCACTTCCATCTGTAATCTTTACGAAGTTTAAAGAAAAATTTCAGCAAACGTACTTTACTCCATCAGTACAGAAAAGATCCCAGAAAACAGTAAAAGGGACAAATATTTTATGAGTTCTTTTTATCCTTTTGTTCTCATTAAATAGCAATTTTCTTTGTTGCTATGTCATAATCAAATAGGGGGAGATTGTTGATCCAAACCCTCAGTGATTTGATAATGACCCTCTCTTATATACTTAGTGAAAATTGTAAGTAAACAATATGTATCAGAGTAAACAATATCGCTGATAAGTACTAAGATCTTACAGTACCGCTGATAGGAACTCTCGCTCTTTAGATTAAACATTCAGCGAACACTGTTCACCATAATGCTCTGAGTCTGTTCAGTACTTATGGTGATCGCTGATAAGTTAGTTGTTTACTTATGATCTCTGAAGACAAGTTTCACGTCAACATAGGTTCTACGCTGAAGTCGAAGATCAAGCTCAAGAACCAGCGACAAGTCTCCTAATGAACTGTTGCGGATCAGCGAAGACTCAGATTTGTCCACACAACGTGAAATATCAAGTACAAGACATTAGCTATCGCTGAATTCTATCATTCGCTGATGTAGAATGATAGATCGCTGAATCAACGAAAAGCTGATCATGAAGTCCTCCGTATAAAGTACTTTTGTCTTAACCACCCTTGCACGACTCCGTACGATATGTTAGAAAAAGAACCTCCTTATTGTCTGAAATCGTACAACCACTCTAATACTACACTGTTCAAACATGCGGCTACTAAGGTTGTCAACAAAGGTCAATGACGTACAACCAATGAGCTGCTGCCATGTGTAAAGTGTAAACTGCCATGCATTAAATGCATGCAGTATATAAGAAGAAGAACTCACTTCATTTTGAAGTAACTTGCTAACTCTGGACAAGTTCATCCTTCTTATCTTGAGATAGGTTATTATTAGTAATTTCCTTCTCTTTCTTAGTGCAAGAAACTTAGTGTTCCAACTTGTTTAGATTTAGGTTTATCCTTAATCTTGTTTCCGCAACAAGCTGTAAATTGTTAATGATTTATCAATAAACAATTTAGAAAAGTAAAATCTTAGTGTTTGTATTCATCCCCCCCCCCCCCCCTTCTACAAACTTGTATAGCCCTTCGGGACCAACACCCTCGCTTTTCAAAACTAAACCCATTTTCAGGAAAGCATTTAGTAGGAGGTTCGGGCAAGGGCAAGGTGAAGGTCTAAGCTTGAGGCGAGGAATAGAAGATAGTTTCGTTGTTTTACTTTCAAATCAAGACTTTGTTTAGAAATTCTCAGTTGTGTATAGAGGTTGTTCCGCAAACCTTATGATGTACGGGTTGATTAAAGCTAAATTTTGGGGCCATTTGGCTAGTTAATAAATGTTGGTCGTTATGCTTTATTTTTGGATATGGGTCGTTACAGTGGCCACTTCGTGGACCTATACGATTTTCCGCTATCACCGTTATTCGACCTTTTTCCCGACCCTTCATCGACCGTTTCCCGGACTTTCCTCGACCGTTTTCTCGGCGTTCATCGACCATTTTCCCATCCGTTCACGGATCGTTTTTCGGAAGTGCACCAACCGTTTGTAGAAAATTTGAAGTGTTACAGGACAGGTTCCTTAACTTGTGAAATTTGATTTTCTTTTGTTCAAAACATCTTGTAATTACTCTGTTTTTTGTACATGATTGTTGCAATTTTTGGATTGTTTATATAACAACTTTGATGTTGGTTTGTGTAGCTAACTGTTTCTATTTTGGGATTACTTTAGTAGCAACTTTGATGTTAATTTGGGCTTATTTTTGTAGCAGCTTTGACATTAGATATTCAATATGAAACCAAAGCGGATGTCATCATCCAACATCTTTTTAAGTTTTGGGTTTTGGTGTAGATAAAATATTCAATATGAGTTTTTTAATCAAATGAGGCATTGTATCCATGCTTATATCCATGTTTCTTTAGGGACGTTACTTGTTATTTTTTGTAGACCACAGGGACCACATAAATCTACCTCTTATTTAATTCAAAGATGGACCAAATATGTTATAAACTACGATTAAAGGGATGGGAGTGAATGGATGAAAATGCCCTTTCTTAACTTCACTTTTCTAACAACGTATTAACAAGGACCTTATGTGTTATAAAAAACGAAAGTAGAGGGACGTTGTTCGTTAGAAATCCCTTCGAGGGACGTTAACGTTTATTTTTGTAAACCACAAGGACCAAATTTGCATCTAACTCTTTTTCATTATTTGAATTCTAAAATGCTAATTGTTTGGTTGCTATTTATTATTTTGATGTATGGTATATTGGTATATAGATATTATACATTTGTTAAAATTATTATTCAGATGAAGGATATTTTAAGAATTTGATGAGCAACCTAATATGCTCTTTTAAGAAAATAAAAATTAAGCATATAGATTCCAAATTTAATAATAACGTAAGAATTTTTTAATAAAATCTCTTGTTACAAGGGGTGTGCAAAACCCGAATAATTCAAAATCCGAATCCGAACCCGAACCGAAAATAAGGTGTTTTTGCAATACCCGAATACCCTGAAATCCGAAAATCCAAAACCCAAGTTTTGAGGGAATATTTGGGTTCGGGTTGGGTTTGATCTTTGGTTACCCGACCCGTCCGAAAACCCGAAGTAATATACATATATATTTTAAATGTTATATAAATATATTTATTTATCTAATTATCTTTAGAAAACTGTAAATTATAATCCGTGGAAATGCTTTTTAGTTTTTAAACTTATTTTCATTTTCATCAATCTCTTGTTTGATTGAACTCATCCTCGAAATCGATTGAATTTATATATACCTTTTGTATTATAATAATACCCGAACCCGACCGACATTAACCCAAAACTCGACCAACCTGAACCCGAACCAATCCAAAATCCGAAACCTAAAGTTTGGGTCTTGATTTTCATATCCGAAATCCGAACGGGTTTTTGGTTTATCCATCCGAACTCACCCGACCCACCCGATGCACACCCCTTTGCAAGTGACTTATTTAAATAAAAAGAATACTAAAAATGAACAAGACAAAATATGATGTACATAAAAGAGGAAAATACTAAAAATGAACGGGACAAGATATTGTTGTTAAACAACAAATCTATACATATAATAAATAAGTAACTAGCATGATACGTGTCGTCTTCTGGTGAGCCGACTTTAGTATTTTCCCGCCTAAACATGTATATGGACGCAGTTTACATTATAAGTTCAATTAGCACATCCACATTCACTCCTCCTTAAATCTCTTCTGAATTCAAGTTTATTAATTTATACGTTACATTTACTACCCTTATAATTAGGTATGTAGTTTACTTTTAATCCCATACTTTTTTATTTTTCATTTTAGACTCTTATCATATTAACATAAATAATGTATATGAACTAAAATGCATTAAAAAACATTTCTATTTTTTACAAATTATACCATTGTAATCGTTTCGTCAATACCTTCGAAATGAGCCTAATATTGAATATTTTTTGATTTAATTATATTATTAAATATCATAAATATATACGAATGAATGTGTCATGATTATTATGGAATTTGTTGAAATTAGTATGGGATTTGATACAAATAATCACTAAATTGTCGTGATTTTCTTTTTGCAATTTCATATCAAATTTTACTTCAAAGTCGAATTTCTTCGACGAATTACAATTCTATCAAATTCAATTCTGTCAACGAAACACCCTTATAATTATCATAAGAGATTTAATTACTTGGAAAAAAATATCACTTATCAACTGACTTTTGGATTATGAGTTCGAACCTTTTTCAAAAATATAAATATCGAATATTTTAGTATAGTATATTTAATTATTTATACTATCTTAATCATGATTATATTATTTTCTCTAATTTTAATTGAACTACATAATATCAGTTAACAACAGATGGTTAGTTAATAATATTTTCAAAGTCAAATTGTTATGTTTCTCGTCAATTCACTTTAAATTAATATTTCATAATAGTTGATAAGTTTTCTGGCATGATTTAATTTTTTTAAATTACGCCGTGTAATACACGGTTCGAACCTAGTAAGTATATATATATATATATATATATATATATATATATATATATATATATATAGGGAAAGGTTCAATAGAGAAGTGCAAATATTTAGAGAAGTAGAGAAGTAAAAAAACACGGGTCCGTTCATATATGAACGTTCATATATAAACAGTCATATATGAACATTCATATATGAACGTTCATATATAAACAGTCATATATGAACGTTCATAAATGAACGTTCATATAACAGTCATATCTGAACGTTCATATGAACGTTCATATATGAACGGACCCGTGTTTTTTTACTTCTCTACTTCTCTAAATATTTGCACTTCTCTATTGAACCTAAGGCTATATATATATATATATATATATATATATATATATATATATATATAATAAGAAACATTACAGGAAACAAAAACTAAATAATACATGCTATAATCTAATAATTTATAATATGAAATACGTTAATTGATTTTAATAGTTTTTAAATAAATATAAAGATTTTTATTTATTATGTAATTTATTTTAATAAATTTAGTGTGTGTTTGAATTTATAAAATATTTTTTAATAAAAAAAACAGTGAATCACATTATATTTTAGAGTGCAACACTTTTGGTCTTTATAGTTTGTTCAAAGACCAATTAGTTCTTATCAACAGTTGCTAACTAACATTGTTCTTTATAGTTGTTATGCAAATGAAAAGTTAGGGACAAAGAATGTAGATAGTTTGTTTCAAGGACTAAATCCAAAATATGATAATTAGTTCAAAATAATTTATATACAAATAATTTATTGTAGTTATAATAGTGTAATATAAATAAATGTGAATTATATTCGTAAAAAGTCGATAAATATAGAAAGGCTCTAATATAAATCTTTATAAATTGAAAGAATAAATATATTTGAAATATTCTTTTTGATGTTAGAAATGAGTTTAAATAACACCATTCTAGTGTTGAAAATGGGTTTTAAGGGTTGGAGAAGATTTAAAGGCATTGTCGTGGTTGTAAATTCCCCAAACATTCATATGTATAAAATAGATAAATCATCCCAAAACGGGTCCCAATTACATAATAAAATCGTCATAAGCTGAAAATAAGTCTGAACTATTCAAAATTTGGGCAACGGAAAGAATCATGTTCACAGCCGAGAACTTCTATCTACGAAATCTAATAACAAAACTATGGAGTCTTGCTAAGCTCCCATCTCGATGCTTAAGCCATCTCCTTACTCTTACTTGAAGCTCCACAATTTCGCTTCCTTGAAAATGGTTTAGTTTTGAAAAGCGAGGGTTAGACCAAACGGTCTAGTGAATTCCCTCCGAAAACGACTTTTAACCACAGTATAAAATCATTTCATAAATACATTATACGTCTCCACATAAAACACCAAACATGGGTACTTGCACAGTGTTCAAGGATCGTACAAACCAGAACCACGATCGGGGCCCAAACAGACTCCCCTCTCGCCTTATATCGGGGCCCAAGCAAACTCCCCATCACCCAGATAGGAAGGAAATGAATTTCATCCTACCGGCTCATAATAAACTCCCAAGGGATCATCGGATCCCAAGGTACTCTGATCCCACTGTGCAACCCGACTCCACATAGCATATACACATAGCTATCAATAAATCACAAAGCGTGAAATCTTTATAAGCCATTCAATCATGCTAAATAAGCTTTTCAAAAACATACTTTCATGCGATAATTTATAAAAACTTGTAAACCGATAATACTTGTAAAACATACCATGATCAGTAAAACATTTGACATCTTGTTCCACGTAAAAAGGATTAAGGGAACTCACCTGATAGCGAAGTTAAGTGCACACTTGTCCTACCTTCGATCTAACCGATCTTGACACCTAAAAAGATCATATATCGCGTATCAGCTATAACTATCCGGACAACACCGTCCGGACACTAAACTTTCCGGACACTAGACTTTCCGGATGCTAACTCACCCTTTCCGGACAAAATACCTATGTGGACACAATACTTATCCGGATGGTAGTTCGGATATCCCTTACCGGATACTACACTTTCCGGTCTCCTCATCCGGAAACCGATTCTTACCCGGTGAGACAACTCATCCGGGAACCCAACTATCTGGATCCCGCAATACTAAACTCCATCCGGGAAACTCGCACTGTCCGGACTCCAATCTATCCGGACGAGGCGACATCCGGTAACCCACGAACTAGGAAAACCAAAACTTCCCAAATCGATTTGCACAAGAGACAAATTTCCCAAACTTGATTAGATATACGATTAGGCACACATTCTCAACTTAGATAACCGTTTAAATCACCCATTCCTTGATTACTAAGCTATTTCTCACCTTAACTGCATTAATGACATTTAGGTGAAGAACACAGTGACACTTAAGATTTTCCACCAATTCTTAGACAATTCATTAGAGATAGTCTGAAATAACAAGAAAAAGAGTTTTGGATGAGGTTACCTTAAGCGATTCCTTCCTCAGATTGATTTCTCCCAATTTGGTTCTTCTTCTCTTCTCACAACCGCAAACACCAAAATCAGATGGAGAACTATTAATTAGACCTAGGGAGTGCTTCCTATTTATACTTCCACAAATTTGCCCATTTGGTCCCATATTTTCCCTTATTAAAATATGGCCACAACGTTTTATTTATCCACTTAAATGCCTGGTTGTTACAACACTCCCTCTTAAAAGAATTATGTCCTCGGAATTCCTTGACTAAACAGGTGCGGGTACTTCTCCCTCATCTCCGATTCCAACTCCTAGGTAGCTTCCTGACCTTTGTGAAAACGCCACTGAACTTTTACAAGATTGATTTCTTTGTTCCCCAACTTCTTCACCTTCCAATCCGAAATGGCTTCGGGCTCTTCTACGAAACTCAATTTCTCATCTACCCTTACATCTTTTAGCGGCACGACTTTACCCACGTCTGCTAGACACTTCCTCAGATTAGACACATGAAACGCATTGTGAATGCCTTGCAGTTCTTTGGGTAGATCCAACCTATACGCTACTTCCCCAATTCGCTCCGTGATCTCAAACAGTCCGATGTAGCGTGGGCTTAGTTTTCCACGCTTCCCAAAACGTACAACTCCTTTCCAAGGGGATACCTTTAACAACACATTATCTCCGACTTGAATTTCTATGTCTTTCCGTCTCTTATCTGCGTAACTCTTCTGGCGGTGGCGAGTGACCTTCATCATTTCTCGTACCTGGACTATCTTGTCCGAGGTCATTTGCACAATCTCTGGCCCAACTAATTGTCTTTCCCCAACCTCATTCCAACACATGGGTGTTCGACATTTTCTACCGTAGAGCACTTCATACGGCGCTGCCTTGATACTCGAGTGATAACTGTTGTTATAGGCGAACTCGATCAAAGGTAAATGTCTCTCCCATGAGCCTTGAAAGTCCAGGGTGCAAGCCCTTAACATATCTTCCAACGTTTGGATCGTCCGCTCTCTCTGACCGTCAGTATGAGGTTGATAAGCGGTACTCATCTTGATTTGCGACCCCATTTCCCTTTGGAAGCTCCTCCAAAATGCGAAGGTAAACCTACTATCCCGGTCCAACACTATTGACGATGGTACACCATGACGGGTTACAACCTCACCGATGTATAACTTTGCCCAACGTTCCAACGTGTAGGACTCCTTTATAGGCAAGAAATGTGTTGATTTCGTAAGTCGATCCACGATCACCCATATTGCGTCATAACCCTTTGGGGTTCTAGGAAAATGGGTTACGGTGTCCATCGTAATCTGATCCCACTTCCACATAGGTATCTCTAAGGACTGAAGCTTCCCATATGGTCGTTGATGCTCGATCTTTACTCGCGAACACGTCATACAGGTCTCTACGAAATGAGCTATGTCCTTCTTCATTCCAGGCCACCAATAATCCTGACTAGGTCCCCGTACATTTTGTTAGTTCCTGGATGGATCGATTACTTTGATTTGTGGGCTTCTTCCAAGATCATGTTCCTAAGCTCTCTGAGGTTCGGGACCCAGATCCTTCCGTTGAGATATTTCATCCCTCGACTATCATCCACTAACGATGTTGTTTTCCCTACTATTCTTTCTTTCTTGAGATTTTCAGTTTCGAGCGCTTCGGTTTGACATTTCTTTATCGTGGCTAACAAATTAAACGTCACTTCGGCTCTCATGGCCACAATGTTGGGGGTCTCACTCCTCTCCTTTCGACTCAAAGCGTCAGCCACCACGTTTGCCTTTCCTGGGTGATACTCAATCTTGCAATCGTAATATGTCAGCAGCTCAATCCACCTTCTTTGGCGCATATTCAACTCTTTTTGATCAAAGAGGTGACACAGACTTTTATGATCCATGAAGATCTGACACTTTGTCCCATAGAGATAATGCCGCCAAATCTTCAAAGCGAAAACCACGGCTACCAATTCTAAATCATGAGTGGGGTACCAAACCTAGTGATCCTTCAACTGCCGGTAGGCATAAGCGATAACCTTTTCGCGTTCCATTAGTACACATCCCAATCCCAGCTTCGACGCATCACTAAATACCACGAAGTCGTCAGAACCGTCCGGTAATCACAACACCGACGCGCTACTCAACATATCCTTCAGCTTCTGAAAGGCTTCTTCTTGAGCCTCTGTCCAGGCGAACCTCACATTCTTCTTGGTTAAAGAAGTCAATGGCGTGGCGATGCCGCGCAAAAAGTCTTTAATGAACTTTCGATAGTATCCCTCCAATTCGAGGAAACTTCAAACCTCTGACGGATTCTCAGACTGCTCTCATTCTCAGATGGCCTCAATCTTAGACGGATCTACCATTATCCCCTTCCTAGACACCACGTGTTCGAGGAAATGCACTTCCCTCAACCATAATTCGCACTTACAGAACTTCACGTACAATTTCTTTTGCTTCAATAACCCGAGTATCGTCCGAAGATGGCCTTTATGCTCCTCCTCCGACCTTGAAAACACTAAAATGTCCTCTATAAACACGATCACAAACTTGTCCAAATAAGGTTGGCACACTCGGTTATCGTCAGCAGTTTCTACCTTTAATGCTCTCTCTAAACGCCTAGGTGTTACCCCCAAGCATTTCATAAAAGCATGCGATACAAAATAACGATTTGCTCCCGAGTCAAACAACACTTTGGCACACAAAGAGTTCACCAGAAACGTAGCTGTCACCACTTCTGGAATTTCCTCCGCCTCCTTTGCTGTCATATGGAACGCACGCCCCTTCAGACGCACCAGCTCCACTCCCTTATCATTTCCCTTTCCCCCATAACATTCACCGTACTGAGCTGGCCCTCCCTTCTTCAACTGTGGACAATCATAACGCATATGGCCAACATACCCGCATTGAAAACATGATTTCCCACTAGGACTATCCTTCGACATGTGACCGGGTAACCCGCACCGGTAACACGAATTAGAACCCGCCATACATTCTCCCCGATGCACCCGATTACACTTCCTACACGGTTTGTTGAACGCTTCTCGGTTCCCACGGTTTTCGGGCTGAAACACTTTCCCCTTTTCTCGCATCGTTCCCTTGACCATCCCACTTGCGTTTCTCCCCGCTTTTCTTAGAAATTTGACGGTTCTTTTCCTTCTCTGTCAACTCGGCCGCATTGATAGCCGCTTGAAAGGTAGTGGGATTCCTCGTCAAGACCAGTTCTCTGATGCTACTCTTCAGTCCATAAGTGTAGCGTTCCACTCGTCGTTCCTCTGTCGGCACATACAGTTCAGCGAAACGAGATTTCTCGATAAACTTTGAGGTGTACTCCCGCACTGACAACTCTGCCTGTTCTAAACCCAAAAACTCTTCCTCCAATTTCTTTACCGCCGCAAGCGGGTAGAACTGCGCCCTAAACTTCTCCACAAAAGTTCCCCACTTCATTTCTTTAGCTGCTGCTGACCCCTTCCCTCCGGTCTCAACATCCCACCAGAACATTGCGTCGGACTTCAGCATGGATAGAGCAAACATCACCCTATCCCTATCCGCACACTTGCAAGTATCAAAGACCAACTCCATTTCTCTGACCCATTTGATTGCCAACACAAGGTCACACTCTCCCTTGAAAGTAGGAGGCTTACATGAGGCAAAAGCCTTGTAGTTGCATCCTTTAGCTGTAGACACATTCACCACCAGAGGGGTCGATTGCGAGTGACTCCCAGTACCTGTCACCAATGGGCTTGACAATTCCGCACTTTCCCTGTTCTCGCTTGCCTCTTTGCATCCCGACGCTGACTGATCTTTCTTGGTAAGGAGAGCTTGCAGAGTCTCCTGAATTTTACCTAGCTCAGCGGCCAAATTCTCCCGAGTCACAAACGCGGATCCGCGGCCCCGACCGCGTCCCCTCGGGTGGTTACCCACTCTTACAGTAGCCGAACTCTCCTGCTGAGATTCTTCTTGATGAACTGATATCTCCACACTTCTCGCCCTTCGGCTTACTCGCGTCGTCCTTCGGATTGGGTTTCCCCATCCCCTCCCACTTGAGTGGTGGCTCGGCGGGGCGCTCTTCCGTAACCCCTACCTCTTCCTCAAGTGGCAGTCGGCTTTGTGGGATCCAGCGGTCCGTTAGCTAGGACCTCTTCATTCGGAATTATCTTACTAGCAGGTATGGACCTGCTCCTTAGCGTTCTTCCGGCCATAGCGAGAACTAGGAGAAACTAGCGATTAATCCTTGCTTGACAAGACACACAAGATTTGCTACATAAGGCAATTTAAGCACATACATGTACCTGTAAATTCACAATTACACTGGCCAGGTGTAATCCCAAATTTACCTTACACGCCTGTCCTCAATACCTTATTCTTAAGCGCATTTAGAGTGATCTTTCCTAAAGGCAATCCTATATCTCGGTTGTGTTCCTTAACCTACAGTTTAAGTTTAGGCCCGACCGGTCACCTAAATCCCTTAAACTACGGCTCTGATACCATTTGTAACATCCCAAAACATTCATATGCATAAAATAGATAAATCATCCCAAAACGGGTCCCAATTACATAATAAAATCGTCATAAGCTGAAAATAAGTCTGAACTATTCAAAATTTGGACAGCGGAAAACATCATGTCCACAGTCGAGAACTTATATATACGAAATCTAATAACAAAACTATGGAGTCTTGCTAAGCTCCCATCTCAATGCTCAAGCCATCTCCTTACTCTTACTTGAAGCACCACAATTTTGCTTCCCTAAAAATGGTTTAGTTTTGAAAAGCGAGGGTTAGACCAAACGGTCTAGTGAATTCCCTCTGAAAACGACTTTTAACCACAGTATAAAATCATTTCATAAATACATTATATGTCTCCACATAAAACACCAAACATGGGTACTTGCACAGTGTTCAAGGATCGTACAAACCAGAACCACGATCGGGGCCCAAACAGACTCCCCTCTCGCCTTATATCGGGGCCCAAGCAAACTCCCCATCACCCAGATAGGAAGGAAATGAATTTCATCCTACCGGCTCATAATAAACTCCCAAGGGATCATCGGATCCCAAGGTACTCTGATCCCACTGTGCAACCCGACTCCACATAGCATATACACATGGCTATCAATAAATCATAAAGCGTGAAATCTTTATAAGCCATTCAATCATGCTAAATAAGCTTTTCAAAAACATACTTTCATGCGATAATTTATAAAAACTTGTAAACCGATAATACTTGTAAAACATACCATGATCAGTAAAACATTTGACATCTTGTTCCATGTAAAAAGGATTAAGGGAACTCACCTGATAGCGAAGTTAAGTGCACAATTGTCCTACCTTCAAGCTAACCGAACTTGACACCTAAAAAGACCAGAATAACTATCCGGACACTAAACTTTCCGGACGCTAGACTTTCTGGATGCTAACTCACCCTTTCCGGACACAATACCTATCCGGACACAATACCTATCTGGATGGTAGTTCGGATATCCTTTACCGGATACTACACTTTCCGGTCTCCTCATCCGGAAACCGATTCTTACCCGGTGAGACAACTCATCCGGGAACCCAACTATCCGGATCCCGCAATACTAAACTCCATCCGGGAAACTCGCACTGTCCGGACTCCAATCTATCCGGATGGGGCGACATCCTGTAACCCACGAACTGGGAAAACCCAAACTTCCCAAATCGATTTGCACAAGCGATAAATTTCCCAACTTGATTAGATATACGATTAGGCACACATTCTCAACTTAAATAACCGTTTAAATCACCCATTCCTTGATTGCTAAGCTATTTCTCACCTTAACTCCATTAATGACATTTAGGTGAAGAACACAGTGACACTTAAGATTTTTCCACCAATTCTTAGACAATTCATTAGAGATAGTCTGAAATAGCAAGAAAAAGAGTTTTGGATGAGGTTACCTTCAGCGATTCCTTCCTCAGATTGATTTCTCCCAATTTGGTTCTTCTTCTCTTCTCACAGTCGCAAATACCAAAATCAGATGGAGAACTATTAATTAGACCTAGGGATTGCTTCCTATTTATACTTCCTCAAATTTGCCCCTTTGGTCCCTCATATTTTCCCTTATTAAAATATGGCCACAACGTTTCATTTATTCACTTAAATGCCCGGTTGTTACAACACTCCCCCCTTAAAAGAATTCCGTCCTCGGAATTCCTTGACTAAACAGGTGCGGGTACTTCGCCCTCATCTCCGATTCCAACTCCCAGGTAGCTTCCTGACCTTTGTGAAAACGCCACTGAACTTTTACAAGGTTGATTTCTTTGTTCCTCAACTTCTTCACCTTCCAATCCGAAATGGCTTCGGGCTCTTCTACGAAACTCAATTTCTCATCTACCCTTACATCTTTTAGCGGCACGGCTTTACCCACGTCTGCTAGAGACTTCCTCAGATTAGACACATGAAACGCATGGTGAATGCCTTGCAGTTCTTCGGGTAGATCCAACCTATACGCTACTTCCCCAATTCGCTCCGTGATCTCAAACGGTCCGATGTAGCGTGGGCTTAGTTTTCCACGCTTCCCAAAACGTACAACTCCTTTCCAAGGGGATACCTTTAACAACACATTATCTCCGACTTGAATTTCTATGTCTTTCCGTCTCTTATCTGCGTAACTCTTCTGGCGGTGGCGAGTGATCTTCATCCTTTCTCGTACCTGGACTATCTTGTCCGAGGTCATTTGCACAATCTCTGGCCCAGCTAATTGTCTTTTCCCAACCTCATTCCAACACAAGGGTGTTCGACATTTTCTACCGTAGAGCACTTCATACGGCGCTGCCTTGATACTCGAGTGATAACTGTTGTTATAGGCGAACTCGATCAAAGTTAAATGCCTCTCCCATGAGCCTTGAAAGTCCCGGGTGCAAGCCCTTAACATATCTTCCAACGTTTGGATCGTCCGCTCGCTCTGACCGTCAGTCTGAGGATGATAAGCGGTTTAAGGGGTTTTTGGACTAGACAAGTATCATTCATGATATTTTATGTTGATAATATTATGGTTTAATAGTATTGTGGAACAATGATATATTTATTATTCAGTATTATACGTATAAGCTATTATAATCTTTCATCTCTCATAAATAATGTGTGACATTTACCCTTACATCTAGAGACTTTAGCATATCTCTACACTAGAGATAGAACCAAGCCCCTGCCCCTACATCGAAGAGTATAAACCCACACGAGAACAATGCTTTCTACGACGACATAGCTACATTTGGAAAACTAAATACAACCGGTGATATACCTTCAATTAAAATATATTATTTTAAATGAAACAACGTACTTTTTTGTCAAAAAAATAATATAATTTTTGATTCAAAACATTAATTTAATTAAAGTTTTAATAATTACTTATCAAAATAAAACAAAGTTAATGAAACTTTGAGTTACAATTAGTAAAACTAGTAATAGACACATACATAACTATTTACAAACCACTTTTCATGTGTTGTTTTCATAAAATATTATAAAAATGTAATGTTTATAAATGTTGTTTTGAAATCATCAATGTTTCATATATGAAACAATACTGTTTAAATACTGTATTTTTATATATATTGTATGAAACAACACATGAAACTTGTTTTTGTAAATTTGTAAATCATCAATGATACTTAAAAGTATGTGTGACTCATTTAAGGGGTTTTTGGACGTTTTGCTATGTTGCAAGCTCTTGGTTTTTAGGAGATTTGCTTGTTATTTTGTTCCTAAATTGTTTTGTATAGCTTTTTTGAGCTGTAAATCATCATAGAATCCTTACCTTTCTTATTTCTTTGTACTCCTATATATTGTATTTACTCCAAAATATCACCATACCACAAGGACTGGGAATATAAAATAATTACACGCACACATAAACAATCATATATGAACGTTCATATATAAACAATCATATATGAACAATCTAATATATTTTGTTCCTAAATTGTTTTGATGTATGGTGTATAGATATTATACATTTGTTAAAATTATGAAGGATATTTTAAGAATTTGATGAGCAACCTAATATACTCTTTTAAGAAAATAAAAATTAAGCATATAGATTCCAAATTTAATAATATCGTAATAATTTTTTAATAAAATCTATTGTTGCTAGTGACTTATTTAAATAAAAAGAATACTAAAAATGAACAAGACAAAATAGGATGTACATAAAAGAGGAAAATACTAAAAATGAACGGGACAAGATATTATTGTTAAACAACAAATAAGTATAACGACAAATACATACACATATATATATATATAACACTAATATAATAAGAAACATTACAGGAAACAAAAACTAAATAATACATGCTTGTTGGAACTTAGTTAAGATGTGAGAAAACTAATCCTACATAGGAGTCAATGCAAAGTTTACACCACTTAATAAACTCAAACAATTGAGCATTAAATGAATCATTTAATTGTTTGACTTGGAGTGTGGTGTTCTTGGTTGACTCTCTTTGACATGAATATACATATTTAATGTCAAAGATTGGGCCTTGGGCCTTGGGTTTCAATGGGGTTGAGAATCTACGATTGAAGAACGAGTATGGTATGCATGCAGGCTCTGGCGCGACTCTTCCCATTCGTTTTGATCAGATTTCATACGATTTTTCTGCATATTTCCTGGTTTTCTCTCCTTCTCGTTCTTCGCCAAACATATGATGATTCGATAGATTCAAGTGTAAACTTGAATTCGATTGTTGTATCCTCTAGACAACGCCCGTACCACCGGCGGAATTTTGTCTTAGGACACTGCGTGAAGTGCAGGCCTCAATCGATTACAACATCTTCGTGGAATCTTCGTATCAAGTTAGGTTTAATTGATGTTCTCATCTGATTGTTTGTAATTCATTATAAAACAAAGATTTTATCAAGGAATTTCTCTTATTCTCTTCAATTTCCTGTCCAATTATATGCATAATACATATATGTGATTGATTACTCCTAACAATCTAAGACAAAACTTTTGTTAAGGAGCGATGGATCAATCATTGATGAAAAGTCATGTGGAGAAACCCGAGAAATTCAAGGGTTCGGACTTCCGACGATGGCAACAAAAGATGTTGTTCTACTTGACAACTCTACTCACTGAGGAAGAGCCACCGACAAATCTTCCGGTAGGGGCGGTCGGGGCGGCACCGTCACAAATACAAGTGTCCGCTCATGAACGATCGGTCGATACATGGAGAACCAACGAGTATAATTGCAGAAATTATATATTGAATGCTCTCGACGATTCCCTCTACGATATCTATTCCTCTTGCACAACGGCAAGGGAAAATTGGGAAAACTTTGGATACCAAATACAAAACTGAAGTGGCATGTTCGAAGAGGTTCGCAGTGGGAAAGTTCTTGCACTACCGGATGATTGACTCAAAGCCCGTGGTAAAACAAGTAGAAGAATTGCAAATTCTTGTCCACGAACTCGATGTTGAAGGTATGGGGCTGAATATAAATTTTGTGATCGGTGCTATCATTGATAAACTTCCTCCGTCGTGGAAGAACTTCAAGTTATACTTGAAGCATCTTACGGAGAAAATTCCATTTGAACAATTGCTCCTCAAAATTCGTGTTGAGGAGGACAACCGACTCAATGACAAAGTCGATGCCATTCAAATCGAACCACATGCCAACATGATTGAAGGTAGTTCATCCAAGTCGAAGTTCCCGAAATTCAAGGGAAAGGGAATTGCACCCAAGAGGCCTTTCAACACCGGAAAAGACCCCTTGGCCCCACAAAAGAAACAATTCAAAAGGATGACATGTTGTTGGGTATGTGGAAAACCGGGACACCGAACCAAAGATTGTCGATTCAAGCGTGATCATGGTGGTGTCGGAGAAAGTGGTGGTGGAGGAAATGGGGCATCTACAAGTCATGCCAATCTCACCCACTCCCCGAATGAATTCGTTGGTGTAATTGAAGCCCACATGGTTACCAACACGATGGATTGGTGGATCGACACCGGGGCTACATGGCACATTTGCAATTCGGAAAGCTTGTTTGCATCCTACCACAAAGTGAGCGACGGGGAGCCGATGTTCATGGGGAACACATCGAATGCAAAGATAGAAGGAAGGGGGAAGATCGACTTGAAACTGACTTCCGGTAAAGATCTTGTGTTAAATGATGTTGTACATGTACCTAGCATTACTAAAAACTTGATTTTTGGCCCTATTCTAAGTAAGAAAAGGTTCAAAATTGTAATCGAATCTGATAAGGTTGTCATCACCAAGGGTGGTGTGTACGTTGGGAAGGGCTACCTCCACGAGGGGCTCTTCAAGCTAAGCGTTGTAAATAGCTTTGATGCCGCCAATGTTAATAAAAATAAGGCAAGCCCTAGCGCTGCTAGTTCTATGTACATGATTGCTCCTTCTAATCTTTGGCATTCTAAATTAGGACATGTCAACTTTAGATCAATTCAAAGAATGATCAAACTTGACATGATTCCTAAATGTTCCTTTGATAAATCGACTAAGTGTGAAGTTTGTGTAGAAGCTAAATTCACAAACCATCCACACAAGTCTGTTGAAAAATCAAATGAAGTACTTGGGTTATTCACACTGACTTATGTGATTTCAAGGCATCTCCTTCACGAGGAGGAAAAAACTATTACATTACCTTCATAGATGATTGCAGTAAGTATTGTTATGTGTATTTAATCCATACAAAGGATGAGGCCTTAAACATGTTCAAAACTTATAAGGTCGAAGTCGAGAACCAACTCGACAAGAAAATCAAAATTCTAAGATCGGATCGGGGAGGAGAATATGAATCCCATGACTTTGCAGAATTTTGTGCTACACATGGCATTGTTCATCAAACTACCGCTCCATACACTCCTCAACAAAATGGAGTAGACGAGCGAAAGAATAGAACATTGAAGAATATGATAAATTCAATGTTGATCACGTCCGGAGCTAAATTCAATGTTGATCACGTCCGGAGCTCCATACCATTTATGGGGTGAGGCGTGTCTTACTGCGAATATGATCCTAAATAGGATCCCCCACAAGAAGAGTGATAAATCCCCTTATCAACTATGGAAAGGGAGATTACCATCCTACAAAAGGATGAAAGTGTGGGGTTGCCTTGCCAAGGTTCAAGTTCCTTTACCGAAAAGGACAAAACTTAGACCCAAAACCGTTGATTGTGTATATATTGGACCAGCTCTTAATAGTGCTGCTTATAGATTCTTAGTATATAAATCTTGTGTAAATGACATAAGCAATAACACCATCATAGAATCTGCAGAAGCAGAATTCTTTGAGACCACCTTTCCTTACAAAGAAAAAGAGGATCAAACCTCTAATTCAAGGAAAAGGTTGCATGATGACACACACACTTCAATTGAAACAAATGCAAATGATCAAACACATGAAGGTGAAACCTCCAAGGTTCAAGAAGAATTGGAACCAAAGAGAAGTAAACGTGGTAGAGTAGCCAAAGACTTTGGACCTGATTTTATGACCTTTAATGTTGAAGGAGAACCTCTATCTTATAAGGCCGCCATGGAATCATCCGAGGCACCTTATTGGGAAAAGGCAATCCATAGTGAGATAGACTCCATAGTACAAAACAATACATGGAGATTGGTTGACCTACCTCCGGGTCATAAAGTAATAGGTCATAAATGGATATTCAAGAGGAAGTTGAGACCCGATGGCACTATAGAGAAATACAAAGCTCGACTAGTTGCCAAAGGATATCGACAAAAG